>CM052807.1:105858147-105875709 GCA_028533885.1 Nasua narica | reverse complement strand
GAGGTGCTCTCTTCCGTTGCCTTCCGTGGACGTGCCTGTGTAAGACCCAGCCATTCCTGCCTCCCCAAAGTTGTCCCTGGTGCATCCCAGCAGATTTAAATGCTTCTGATCTCCTGCTTTACAGATCCTGCTACCATCACGCCTCGCCCTCGCCCATCTCTCCCATAGACAGTGCAACAGAGAGCTGAAGGCTGGAATTCCGCCTTTTTATTTGGTTTCCTAGGCCCAACGTCTAGCTCAGCCTTGGAAGAGAGTTGGTGTTCAACACAGGTGGGAAAGCAGGAGTTCAGATCCTGGCTTTGCCACCTCGTGGAGCTTTGGGCAGATTCCTTCTCCAGCCCTCGGTTCCTTGTAAAATAAGAGTGGTGGTGTCTCCCTCTCAGGGTTCCTGTGAAGACTCGATAAGATCTCCTTTGTAAAGAGCCTGGCCCGCAAAAAAGGACCCAATACACTGACTCGAAAAACATGTGGGCATGCCCACTCCCAAGGTCTAACCAACTGCCCATCTGTGTTCACCCAGATCAAATGGAAGTCCGGGGATGATGAGAACCCCCATATCTGCACAGGCTGGACTCTCAATAAATTTGATGAGCAAATGACTGAGGCTCTCCTGTCCCTCGTCCCTTCCCTTTGTCCTGCTCTCCTCTCTGCCCTCACCACCACTTGACACATCTAGGCCCCTCGCTCTGTGAGTAATTTGAAATTAAAATCCCGAAGTTATTTTTCATAAGCAGGCACAGTCACTCCTGGGTGCTGGCAGAGCACCCTGACAAGGGGGCTGGCAACAGCCAATTCACAGTGAGCCCTGCCAGGGGGCTGTGCACAGGCTTCTAAGAATAACTCAGTGTCCAAGAATTCCGCCTGTTCTATCACAGGCTGGGGCCGGCGGGCAGCTGGTTCGCATTAGCACCGAGCGCGATGCTATTCCACTTTACTCTGGTGAGGCTGATGCGCCTCCTTCTCCGCCTCTGCTCCCGCTCCGGGCTGCCACTGAGCAGCCTGAGCCCTCGCTGAACAGTCTTGAAAGCACCCGGAAGGGGTCTGGTTAGAGGTGAACTGTGGAGTAGATGAAGTTTGCCTTCTGGGTCTTTTCATCTCACATCTGGGTCATACTCACTTCACTTGGGTGTCATCCTGAGTCCTCCAAACCTCCATTCAAACCTGCCCTTACAAGAGCAAACTGATGTCTGGGATTGTTCCTGACCCTCTCTTCATTCATTCATTCATTCATTCATCCATTCATTCATTCATCCATCCATCCATTCATTCATTCATTCACTCATTTCTACACCGTTGATTGAATAGCAAAGCTAGAGGGGACCTAGGAGTTCCCTTAGGGAGGCGACTTGGTCTAGAGTGGTTCTTAGGATAGAGGGGCAGCACCTGCTCCTAGGGGCATTTGGAAATGTCTGGGAGCACTTATTTTTGGGGTGTCACAAAGAGATAGGGCCCTACTCGCATGTGGTGGGCAAGAACTAAGGACACAAAATGCCCTGCAATTCACAGAACATTCCCATACGAGGACTTGTCCTGCCAAAAATGTCAATAGTGTCCCCCTGGTGAAACACAGCTGGAGTGAGCTGTGTCGTCCTCCACCCTTCTTCTTCCTCCTCCATAGCTTATTGGTGATAAGCACACGCTCCCTCATTCCTGGTCTCTACGTGTCTTATCTTCAGACATTTGAAACAGATTTGTTTTATGGAGAGAAAAAGACAGGGGCCATGGAGTCAAATAGACCAGGACAAATGTTCTGTTTCTGCCACTTCATCTGTGGGAACTCCACAGAATTAATGATTCTTAGAGCCCCAAATGCATCTGTGTAATGCTTCCCACAGTATCTATGGTGATAAAATGATTGTGAGGATGGTCATTTTGCAAAATCCCTAGAAGTGAGTAATATGGCCCAGTGGTGAGGATTAAATAAGAGAACTCACACAGAGTACTGAATGAAGAGCAGACATTGAATATACTGTCGATATTACACATCAAGTGGCTTACGCTGTCCCTGGCATGAAATAGAATCTCCACAAATGCCCATCCCTTTCCCTCCCTCCCTCCCTCCTCCCATGGATGGCATGGAACTCACTGAAAGTCATCTATGATTTGTTGGATACAGTTCATGAAAAAGACATAGTCACTACTTACATAGAATTTAAAAATTAGAGGTTCTGATAAGATATATATATGACAGTGAGGCAAGTATAAAATGTACTAAACTATAAAAATTTGCAATCCACCCCTTCTACACCTTACCTCCCACTGTCCCAAAAGGAATGGTGTTTTGATCATTTGGTCCGTTACCAGGTCTCTATCATGCTCCCAGAGAGAGTAGACAGAGGATGGTAGAAGCCATCTTGTTCTAAGTAAGACCAGGTGAGGCAGAAGAAGGGAAGGGTGGACAAAGAAGACAGGACAGAAGTGAGAAACAAGAGGAGAGAATGAGAAGCAGCTTGCTGGAGCAGGGGACCTTGGGGTGAGAGAACCCCATATGCGTGGTTTGGGGATTGCTAAGGTACTAGGGTACTTTGCCTTACGGAGACTAGAATCAGAGCAGCCCCAGTGTGAGCCCCTGAGATAAGGTGATGATGGGCTAGAACTCCAAAGAGATGGCCCTGAAAAGTTCTATAAAGACGTTGCATACTCACAGGGCCCAGTTTCTTGCTTCCCTTCCCCCGTGCTCTCAGTTCCACATCAACCCAGATCGAAAACCCAGCTCTTTCTTCAATTCCCTCCAAAATCTTCTTGCTCAAAGTTCTGTGAGATGGGGGCAGAATTCCCTACAGGTGTGGAGGAGAGAATGGGATTACATCAACCCAGTGCCAGTGTCAGGGGGAGCATCAGACTCCTCTTCCTAAAAGACCCTTGCCACCCACCACAGAGCGGGGCTCCCCACTGCCCAGGGGCCCCGCCCCACCTCAATGGGTCTCACGGATTCCTTCCTCTTTTCCCATCCCACCCTGTCACTTCTATTCCCTGCCCCTCCCTCTCAGAAGCAAAAAACAGAGGTCTCTCTTTTCCTCTCAGGCAGAGCACGGAGCCAGCCCTATGCGTGCCTACGAGCCCACCAAAACCCTTGCCTTTGGGGGTGCCTGTCCCCTTAATAAACAAATCAAGGTGTTTTGGTCAAAGTTGTTCCCACTCTTAAAAAAAAATGAAGTCATTCTTCCAGAAATCTCCCAACTGTGCTAATGTTATTACCTCGCTAGAGGGGAAAAACAATCTTAACATGACTTTGGCAAGTCCTCTGCTATCCTTGTAGGTCTTCTTTAGCATATGAAAGTTCTATTGAAACCTCCCTTTTCCCTTAGCTCCCCCTACCCCACAGTCCACAATCAGCGGCCCATCACAACCTCAGTGCAGCAGCTCTTTGTGCCCAGGGGTCCTGTCCCCTTGCTTTAATAAACCACCATTTTGCAACCCCCCCCCCCAAAAATGAAGTCAGATCATAGACATTTCACCTCATTTTTCCCATCTGCAACTTAAATAACAAATCAAATTGTTGAGAGAAATGAAGCATTATGGAAATCTGGGGGGCTGGTCTGAGAGGATTTCCTGAACAAGGCTGGCTTTAAGTAGACCTTTCCTTGGAAGATAGATGAGATTTGGAAAAGAACTGGAGAGGGAATGTTAGAGGTATCACAACATAAGTAAAAAATGTGGAGGCTGAATTGGCACAGAATATACAAAGGAGGGAGAGGAACTTGTTCAGGCTGAAGCCAACAATGCATTGGCTGGTAGTGAAGGATAAAAATATGAGCACTAAGGTGGAATCGTGATTGGAGGACTTTGAATGGATCAGGTTAAGAATCTGACCAAAATCTGATCTCTCCTTTGGGACAGGCTAATCCATTTTGGTGGATTTTTTTTTTCTTTAGAAAACTATATCAATGATCCTTTTAGATATGGGAAAGTAAAACAAGAATATCTTGGAGGAGACAGAATCCACTAGGGTAAATACATCTAATTTAGGCAAACAAGCTTAATAGTGTGTTTTGTTAAAACCCAAAGCCTCTCAGAGCTATGTCTCTGTGAACATTATTGCTTTTGGGGGATGGAAAAGTTTCCTTTCCATATGGATTTGTCTACCACACAGCTGAACACTTTTTATTCTTTCAGAGTTAGTGTTTCTTTCTTTAGAAGGACTGTTCTGCAAACAATTTGCAGAAGTTGTTTCATACCGTTGTTGTTTCATACAGGATTGCATCAACTGTATGAAACAACTTCATACAGTTGTTTGCAAATGGACAGTGTGCCTTCTGTCCCCTTCGCAGAAGACAGGCAACAGGAAAAAGGGATGGGGTTGCCTTTGGTGCAGCTCAACAAAGATCTTCCATGAGGTTCATCAAACCAGTGCTGTCGTTCTCATAGCCTGACTTCACAATGCTTTGCTGTAAAAACACTGAACTTAGCAAATAAATTCATCCTAAGAAAATAATGCTATGTTGATTCATTTTAATATTTGAAGAATCTTCATAAAAATTACCTTATTAATCTTTTGATAAAAGGATTCTTATAGCCTATAACTATGATTTTTCCATACCCATCACCCACTCCCTTTGATTCTAGAAATAGCACTCCAGTTTTCCCTCAGAAGCCAGCCCTCTCTCCATCTCAGGCACTTGGTTTCAGTAGGAATGCTGCCCTGCCTCTTGGATATGGGGCCAACAGCAGCATTACTGTCAGAGAATGCCATTTGCTGGCTTGGTGTTTGGTGGCCTGTCCTTACCACCCAATCTAAAGTAGAAACCCAATCACTTTTAGTCATATCTCTCTATTTTAATTTTCTGCCTAGCTTTTCATCATTACATGATAATGTAATCTTTTCTTATTGTTCACTCATTTTTCTGTGGTAGTGTGTGTGTGTGTGTGTGTGTGTGTGTGTGTGTGTGTGTATTTCTCACTCCTGGAAGGAAAGCGGGGATCATGTATGTCTTCTTCATGCCATATCCCCAGTAACCTAAAATGCCACCTGAACATAGAAAATAATCCATGTATTTTGATGGAATGGTTTAACAAACAATGAACCAATGAAACAGTTCCAACAGTGGAAATGTAGCTTAAGTGGGTCCAAGAGTTAATTCTGGAAATGTTGTTGGCATGATCAAGGAAGAGTCATTCAATTGTGAGGCTATAAACTTAGAGCTACCACAGGTTACTCAGAGTAAAGCCCCCCACCCTAAGAACGAAGTCAATACCAAAGAAGATAGAAACAGGTGTAGAGAAGCAGGTTCCTGATAAAAACCCGTGAGCACCTAGGTCTAGCTATGCCTGAACTCAGTTAACTCTGGATGTTTTACTATTGGGATTCACAACTCTCAGGCTATAAGTGTGTCTGTTGACCTCACGACAGAGCCAGACTCAGTACCACAGAGCACCATGGGCCCGAGACCAGGGTTGTAGTCTCCCTCTAAGAAGGATAGTGTCTGCATTGTACTCTTCCCAGACATTTTTCCTGAAAAGAGGGAAAACATTAGCAGGAAACATTAGCATATACATTGTTTCCTGGGGGACTAAGGGAACAGCTCAAAACTCATGGAACAAGTACAGACACAACAGACACCATGGCTCTGTGCCCACAATCTATTCCTCTTCCCTCCACAGGAACACTGCCCGAAGAAGGAAACCAGACATCATCCCTTTTTATAAAGTGTGCACGGTACTTGTTTAGTATTTCTCTCTTGTGGCCCAGTGTGGCCCAGAAAGTAAAAGCACTGAACACATTGCCCAACAAACTGGGTCCCAGTTCTTGCTCTTTTGGCTCTCTAAACTAAGGTCACAGAAACTTTCAATTGTTCCTTCAATATTTCCCATCCATAGTCCTATGAGAGTTGTGTTTCTCTGATGCTTCTTGATGAAGACAACTGACCGAAATTCAGATGCGCGAGTTTAAGCCAAAGGGGGAACAAGGATATTTATGGACACTGGGAATCTTAAGAAAAGTTTCCAGGAAGTCCAAGTTGGATTAAGTCCAAGACTACAATCCTGGGGGGAATGCCCCCAGATATTCCCTTAAACTCTGGGGCACTTCAGAGACTGAGGGTTCTCTAGCTATCGCTTTAAGCATCAAGAGATGAATGATTCTTCATAGTACAGCCTGTCTCTTTTTCATACACCCTCTCATCCACTTCTTTCTTCTGTGTCCTAGCTCCATCATCTCTGCAGGCTGGACCGCGAGACAAGAGGACAGAGGTCTGTTTGGTTATAACATGGCCCAGGAGATATGGTCCTACCTATCATGGGAAATAAGTTTGAAATACAATATTGGCCTCAGATTGTTGAGGAAGTTTGCATTCATTCTATTGAAAATGGGTAATTATCTAAGACAAATAACACATACATCTAATATGGTATTTAAAAGATGAATAGAGGGCGCCTGGGTGACTCAGTGGGTTAAAACCTCTGCCTTCAGCTCAGGTCATGATCTCAGAGTCCTGGGATCAAGCCCCACATCCGACTTTCCGCTCAGCAGGGAGCCTGCTTCCCCCCCCTCTCTGCCTGCCTCTCTGCCTACTTGTGATCTCTCTCTCTCTCTCTCTCTCTGTCAAATAAATAAATAAATAAATCTTTTAAAAAAAAGATGAATAGAAATATCTTGAATAGCACAGTCTAATAGAAATATAATGCAAGCCACGAATATAAATTTAAATTTTCTAATAGCCACATTACAAAAAGAAAAAGAAAAGGTGGCTCTTGTTTTAATAATATATTTAACACAATATATTCAAAATTATTTCAACATGTGATCAATATAAGGAATTTATTCCTTCAATATAAGGAAATTATTACTCAGATATTTTACATTCTTTTTTCTCTTACCAAGTCTTCAAAACCCAGTGCATCTTTTATATCTCAGTTTGGCCTTGCCCCATCTCAAGTGTTCAAAGTCATGTGTAATTAATGGCTATCATATTAGGCAATATAAATTCCAAAGATGTTAATGGGAAAATCATCACAGTGAATATCTGCCTTTCTTTTCCATTATAACTCTTTTCCTTGAATGGTACCCTTGAATATCCCTCTCCAGAACCACCTGTCTCCTACTTAGCTCATAGGCATTATGGATGGAGTTGATGCCATGCCAGATCCATAGGTGGTGGCTACTCAGGTCATTATATGGCCCTGGACATAGTGATTGGTTCAGGGGGTGGACATATGACCCAATCAGAGTCACTGAAATGCAGTGATTCTTTTGTTGGGACCTCTGAAAAAGAAACATTCCTCTTTTCTGCAGGATTGAATATGGGAACATGTGACCCTGGAACGCCAAAAGCCACCGTGAAAAGCCAAGAACGAAGCCACCATGTTAAAGGTAGAGGAAGATGAAAGGAAATTCAGTTGTCATGGCCTAGAGAATTCCTGAGCTTTTCAGTTATATGGATCGATAAACTCGTTTGAGTTTGGAGATTTTCTAAAAAGAGTCCTGATATAAAAGGGAATGTGTGCCCCACTCTCCTGAAGGAGCTAGTATAGACTGATTGTATCTAGTTTTTCTCTATACCTTTGTATCTTCTGAGAAGAGAAGTAACTTGACTGGTGATACCAATGAATCCTGACATCCATTGAGCTACATGTATCAGGAGAGAGCATCACTTCACTGAAAACAGCAAAGTGCTTGTCTCTCATTCTTACTTTTCTCTTGCTGTTTGGGATGATAGACCTAGCAAGGGATCTACTCTCTCTGTGCCAGCTTTCCCTTCAAAAGCTACCTTACAAAAATAAAAGGATTCTATGGGAAAAATATTAATAATTAATTGTTTTCCAACAAGTTAGATAACATAAATCAAATTTTTAAGATTCCCAGAAAGACACAACTACAGAAACTGACTCAAGAATAAATAGAAATTTGAATATACCTATAACAAGAGATTAAATTAATTAAAAAAAAAAAACTGGGCTCATGAAAAGCCCAGGCCCAGATAGCAGCACGAGTAAACTCTACCAAATATATAAAGAATTAATATCTATCCTTCACAAAGTCTTTTGAAGAGGAGGAAACACATTTCAACTCATTTTAGGAGGTCAGTATTCCCCTGAATTCAAAACCAAATGTGTCATATGGCAGATAACTATAGACCAATATTATGACTATACTCACAAAAACTCTAGAAAATGCTAGTCAATAGAATTTAGACACATATAAAAAAGGATTATGCATCATGACCAAGAGGAGTTTATGCCAGTAATTCAAGAATAGTTCAACATATGAAATCAGTATATGAAAATCAATCAGTGAAATACACAGTATTAATTAAGTCAAAGAAAAAACACATGGTCATCTTAATAAACACAGAAAAAAGCATTTGATAAATTCCAATACTCTTTCATGGTAAAAACATTTAATAAACTAGAAATTGAAAGTAACTTTCTCAATCTGATAAAGGGTATCTAGGAATAGCCCACAGCTAACAACATACTTACTGGTGAAAAACAATGCTTTCTCCCTAAGATTAGGAACAAGACAAGGATGTGAACTCACCATTTCTATTCAACACCTTGCTAGCCAGTGCAATTAGGCAAGAAAAAAAGAAAAACCTGTCTAGGAAAGAAAAAAGTAAAATTATTTCTGTTCACAAATGACATGATTTTGCATATAAGAAATCCTAAAGAATACAATAAAAAGCTATTAAAACCAATAAATGAGTTTAGCAAGGTTATACGATACCACATCAGTGTACAAAAAAATCTATTGCATTTCTATAAATTTTCAATATAGTCCAAAAATTAAGAAAACAATTCCATGTATGATATCATCAAAAAATAAAATACTTAGGAATAAAATTAAATAAGCATTAGCCTTATACATTGAAAATTATAAAACATTGCTAAAAAAAAATGAAAGAAACTAAAAAAGTGGAAAGACAAACCATGTTCATAGATTGGAAGGCTTACTATTATTAAGACAGTAATATTCTCCAAGTTGATCTATGGGTCAATGCAATCCCTACCAAAGTCTCAAATGCCCTTTTTGCAAAAATTGAGAAGTGGATAGTAAAATTTACATGAAAATTTATAGAACCAAGAATAGCCAAAACAATCTTGAAAAAGAACAAAGTTCAAGTATTCTCTCTTCCTGATCTTAAAACTTCAGATGTACAGTAATCAAGACTGTCTGCTACTGGCATAAAAAATAGAAATACAAAAAAAAAATAGAAATACAGAACAATGGAGTATAATTGAAAGAATATAGATAAATCTTTAAATTTATGGTCAATTGATTTTCAATAAAAACGCCAAGAGAATTAAACAGAGAAATGATAGTCTTTTCAACAAATGGTCTGGGACAACTGGACACCATGTGTAAAATAATGAAATTAGATCCCTACCTCATACCGTATACATGAATTAACTGAAATGGATCACCGACCTAAATATAAAAGCTAAAACTATTTTTTGATTTATGAAACTCTTAGAAGAAATCATAGAAGTACATCTTCATGACCCTGGATTAAGTAACAATTTCTTAAAGATGTACAAAAAGTGCAAGTGACAAAAAAATATTAAAATGAAAATAAAATATTTTGTGCTTTAAGGGATACTATCAAGCAAGCAAAAAGACAAACCATACAATGGGAGAAAATATTTGCGAATCATACATCTGGAAAGGGACTTGTATCCAAAATATATTTTTAAAATCACAAATTAATAATAAAAATACTACTCAATTTAGAAATGGACAAAGAGAGCACCCAGGTGGCTCAGTCAGTTAAGTGACCAAGTTTTGATTTCAGCTCAGGTCATGGACTCAGGGTCATGATATGGAACCCTGCAACGGGCTCCATGCTGGGTGTGGTGCCTGCTTAAGACTCTCTCCCTCTCCCTCTGCCCCTCTCCTCCACTAGAACTCTCTCTCAATCTTTCTCTAAAATTAATTGAGTAATTAATTACTCTGCAAAGAATTTGAAGAGGCGTTTCTTCAAAGAAGATATACAAATAGCCAATAAGCATGTGAAAAGATGTTCAAAGTCATTAATCATCAGGGAAATGCAATCAAAACCATAACAAAATATCACTTCACACCCACTAGGATGGAGATAATTTAAAAAGCCATTGACCACACACTGTACTGTCCTTCCCTGGAATACTGAAAGTCTTGGGAAGTTACACTACAAAAGACAATGCAGGGCACGAGGTCTATTACATAAATGCACATATGCATTAGTAAAATACTGGAGGAAAACTGTAGTAGTCAGCTCTGTGTTATTTGTATTGATGTTTCTTAGGTTTGAGATGCTTTTTCGTATTTAATATCAATAGGAATATGTGTGGTTCTTCTTCGAACTATTTCATCATCCTATTCTGTTCAGGAAATTAATATTACAGAGAGTACTAAAAATAAACTTCTTATGTGCATCTACTGAGTTTTGCTTTTCAGATTTTATAGAAAGTTAATATTTTATTTATCTTCATTATTAAATTTGTTTATTCTAGGATTTATTAAACTCCTAAGTGTTTGCCCAAAAGAATTGAAAATCACGTCCACACAAAATCTTGTAAATGAATGTTCAAAGAAGAATTATCCATAATAGCCAACATAATAGCCAAACAACCCAAACATTCAACTGATGTACAGATAATCAAAATGTGGTATATCCGTACAATGGAATATTAGTCAGTCATAAAAAGGAATGAAGTACTGATAATGCTACAACATGGATAAACCTTGAATACATTACGGTAAGTGAAAGAAGCCAATCACAAAAGACCACATATTATATGATTCCATTTATATGCAATGTCCACAATAGGCAAATATAGAGAAATAAAATTAAGTAATGGTTACTTGGACCTGCAAGGAAAGAGGGAGGGGGGATGGAGAATGAGTGCTGTTGGGTACAGGGTTCCTATTTGGGTTGATGAAATGTTCTGAAATTAGTGGCAATAGATACATGACTCTGTGAATATATAAAAACAACCGAAATGTTGTTTCATTTCATTCATTGAGGAGTCGGCTTCTCCCTCTCCCTCTGCCCCTTCCCCCTACCCATTTTCTCTCTCTCCCTCTCTTTCTAATAAATAAACAAAATCTTTAAAAAAAACAAAAACGCAAAAAAAAAACCTGTTATCTGAAAAAATACTTCAAGAGCTCAGGGAGGACTTTCCAAAGGAAGACATCAAAAAATTTCTCTTAAAAGGGAAGAAAGTTTATTATAATCAAGCAAGTCACATTTAGTAAAAAAAAAAAAAAAAAAAAAACTGATGGAAGTTTAGAAGGCATTAAAGTTAAATATTATATAGAAATTCCAAAACTTAGTATATATATACTCCTGGAGGTTATGATCTAGTAGAGGACACCGTTGCAGGAAATAAGAAAATATAGATTATTTAGCATTTGTTAAGTTCCTAGTGTATCACACCTTTTTAAACATACATATTTTCATTTATATCTCACAGCATCCTATTTTTGAAAACAAAGAATAAGAAACTCAGAAAGGGTGACCGAGTTTTCAAACACCATTCAGCTACTAGATAAAACAGCTGGGTTTGAACCAAGGTCGGCTTCAACACATAACCACAAGAATAGTGTCCAGTCTTCTAAGTCTCGGTTGATCAACTTCATGATCTCTCTCATCTGGCCTGCTACAGCTATCCTTTTTCGGGGACACCTGGTAGACCACAGCAGAGACCTAGCTGCACCAGCGGGCTGTGTGGTGGCCCTCAGTAAAACAGCCCAGCCTCTTCCAGAACACAGCATAACAACCTCTTCCTGACACATGGGTATACTTGGCCCCGTCCTTGTACAAATGACTTGTTTCTTCTTAGATACAATCATTTGCTCTAGTACAGCTACAGTCTTTGTGTTTCCAGCAGAGACATCATGCCTTTGGATTCTGATCCCATTTCAGTTGTGAGTCAAGGGATCCTGGTTGGTGTTCTGTGCACTAAACAGTAACCAAAATAAATATCCTGGAAGCCAGAATCCTAAGGCTGTCTCCACTCGGGAGGTTGTGAGGTTTCCGTTGTCAGTGTATGTTTCCCTTTCAAGACAAGGCAAGCTATGTATGTTCTAAGTAGGAATGTTACATGATCCCGCCCCCCCCAACCGGTGCTAAAAGGAAAACAAGGGTAAAATATAAGGCAGGAAAATGGCACCAGAAACAAAGAAAAGCCAAACTAAATTTGGCATTTCACCTTCCATTTCCCCCTAAATGCTGCCTACCCACAACCCCGACTCAGTGTCAGATGTTTCAAATGTTTTCATTGTTCCTTCCCCCAGCCCAGCTCAAATCCCAGAAAGGAAGGCGGGGTGAGGGGGTGGGGGAATCAATGCCCTACAGATGTGTTTATCCCCTCTTGCCCAGATAAAAGACTTCTTTCAAGTATTGTGCATATCTTCCAGGCCCGATCTCTGCATGCTTAGGAACGCCACATGGCAGTCAGGTCAGGGCTGCTCTTTTGCTGTCCTTCTCATGTCAAACCCAAGCTTTTGTTCTCCCATGTGAAGGTTGACAGATGTGTGTTCTCAGGCAGCCGGCACGCTGAAAACACATGGCAGGCTGAAGCCCCCGGTCTCCTTGGCCGAAGCATGGCCAGTGACTCCATGATTGCCCAAGGGGCTCCAAGACCCCACCAGGGTGGAGCCAGGGTGAGATGGGGGTCACGCAGGATCAGGACCATATTCAGGAGAGCAAAAAGGCGGAGAGAAACTGCAGCGAGTCCTCACTGCTTCGTGGGACCTGGGGCGCTACCATGAGATCTGCTATGCGTTGGAGAAGCTGGATTTTGATATTAAATTATGGCAGAGGCTTGTGACACTTTGTGTTACTCGGCGCTGTTTCCTGATGTGCACTCACAGGTAAACACACCTCTCCCTTCCCCTCACTCTTTCCCTCCCTCCATCCTTTCTCCCTCTCCTCCTTCCTCTGTATTTCCCTCCCTCCCTCCTTCTCCCCTTTTCTTTCGTTCCTTCGTTCTTTCCTTCCTTTCCTTCTTTCTTCTCTTCCCTTCTTTTCTATCATGTCTCAAATGCCTTTTTCTTTCCTCCTTTTACTTTTCTCTCTCATACTCACTTTCCATCTTTATCTCTGCTTTCCCTCCCCATGTCTGTCTCTCTACTCCCCCCACCACATCTCTCTCTCTTACACACACACACACACACACACACACACACACACCCCTCTCTCACACACTTGTCCTTACTATGTCTCAGAGACCAAAACATGCTGAAGGTTCCACAGTTCTGCCCTTGTCAAGTCTGGTTCCAGATCCTCTTCCTTGAGCCTTTCCCTGTGTTCTGGCCGCTGTCCCAGATGACTGGGACCGCTCTGGCTGCCCACTTGCCTATCTTAGCAGCAAATCGTTCCACATTTACAGATCAGATGGAGTTTCTATGGAAGTCTGATTTCCCCTAGAAGTTCTCACCCTTTTCCCTCTGCACTGAGCAACCTCATGTGCCCCTGCTGCCTCATCAGTGGGTGGTGAACCTCCTCTGCCCTGTTCCAAGGTCCTCAGCATGAGAGGGCCAGTCAGACAGACTGTCACTGCTGGCCCTGGCCCTCTCCCCCACTTCGTTCTCCCCAGCTCTCTGTCCGAACTCTGGCTAACTCATCCAAGTCTGGAACTTGCCAGCTGCTACATCTTGTGATTAGAATTTTTTTATGAAATTGTATTAAGAACTTAAGAGAAATGTAATCTAAATTTGTGATGGTCTGGGGGTACCTCGGTGGCTCAGTTGGTTAAGAGTTGCCCTTGGCTCACGTTCTGATCCCTGGACTCCTGATCGAGCCCCGTGTTGGGCTCCCTGCTCAGCAGGGCATCTGCTTCTCCCTCTGCACCCTGTCCTCCGTGCCTGCTCCTGCCTGTGCTCTCTCTCTCTCTCTTTCTCACATTCTCTCTCTCTCTCTCAAATAAATAAAATCTTTAATACATACATACATACACGCATACATAAATTTGTGATGACATAAAGAAGGCATGGGTTGAGGGGACAAGGCACCTGTATTTGAACTTAACAGTAACGTAGGTTGTATTACCTTAGTGTGTCAGAGCCTCTGCTGGTTATCCCCTGAGATGCATTCTCTCTTTATTCCTCCACAACTTTCCCCCAAAATATTGCCTGGGTACATAATTACCACAACAAACAGTACATTCCCCAAGCTCCGTTGCAGCTAGATATGGATATAGGAGGAAGTTTAACTGATGGGATATAAGTTAATATGTCTTATGTGATCCTTCGATATAGAAATCCTTATGAATGTATGATAGGGCTTGCATAACATCCATGAGGTACACTTAAGTAGAATGTTTGTGCCATTCTTTGTCCCTTTCTTCCTTCTTGGAGACTGGATTAAAGGTGCAATAGCTGGAGCTGGAGCAGCTATCTTGTGGTCTTTGGACCCCAAAGTGGAAATCTTATTGAGGATGAGAGAACAACATGCCTGAAAGGACCTTCATTTCACTGATGACCATGGGGTTATTATTTCAGCCCTGGGATGCTGATGTTCATGTGAAAACAAATTTATATCTTATGTAAACCACTATTTTTTGGTTTTGTTTTGAGGGGGGGGGTTGTTCATTTATTTGTTTTTTGTTTTTTTTGTCATTGCTTATTTGGTCTGTCACTCCATTCCCCCAGCTCCAAAAAGAGGTCAGAATATATGATCAGTAAGTCCATCCCAGGTCTGAAATACCAATGGTTCCAGTTAAAAGTGGTGGATGCATTTACAGAGCTCAACATTTGTAAGTTAAACTTTAGGTCAGAGTGGCTGGTACAGCTTAAAAGAAAGCCACAGCTCTCATTCCTTTTCTCCTGTCACTCTATCTACTTAGTGATGACTAGTTCGCAGTGGCAGGCAGAGAGGACCCAAAACAAAAGTAGTTATCAGTTATTGAGCCCTCGCCATGTACGGGGCTTCATTTACTTGTCACAATAGCCCCGGGAGGCAGGTACCCTTATCACCCCCTTTCGTGGTTGGTAAGAGCCAGGATCCAACCAGAGTGTGTGTGACCCCAGAGCAGGTTGTTTCCCAAGATGACATCTCAATATGGGGAACCTGGAGGAGCAAATCCACCAAGTAAACGTGTGTGTGTGTGTGTGTGTGTGTGTGTGTGTGTGTGTGTGTGTGTGTGTGGAGGGGAGACTAGTAAGCACAACGTGGCCGCCTGATATAAGGTCAAAGAAAGACCAGTCCACCCAAATCCTTCTTTCATGATCAAAGCTAGAGACGCTGCATGCTATGTCCCTTTACATGAGCATGATCCAGTTGGTGTAACAGGAGATAACATAGTCCTCTGTACTGAGGATAGTGATCTTCTGGGGACAGGTCCGATCCTGGCCAATAGGAAATGCTGGAGCTGGGAAATGCACCCTATTCACCTCCAACAAAGGTGAAACACACCCGGTTATTGTGTTTGTGTTTGTGTTTTTGTTTTTGTCTTGTTCTGTTTTTCAGAGAAAGGCAGGCTTGCCTTTTTCTCCCTCTTGAAATCAACCCAACCCCAACCCCATATCTGCAGAAATAAATAAGGCATGTTCCCACCCTCGAGGAGGACACAATATTGCTCTCACCTTTACAGTTGGGGTATTCTCTGTAGGAAAGGTTTATTATCTTCATTCTACAGGTCAGGAAGCTGAGGCCTAGAGAGATAAAAAGACTTGCAGAAAACTCATGATGGAGCCAAGATTTGGATCTTGGTCCAAAGTCTCCAAAGCCCATAAAACTCCATGTTGAACATCAGCCTCCTAAGTGAGATCATGCTCTTAATCTCAAGCCAATGCTTCTTTCTAAGAAGCCAGGCCCATTTTTAAAAAGACAATAATGTATTTCAGCCCTTGATCATAAACATCATTCTAGAATCACCAATGGCTGGAAGGTAACTTAGAGAATATCTAGAACCACAGTGTCCCCCTAAAGCTGAGGGATTTGAGTCCTAGAGACATGGCATCCTTACCAAGGCGCTCACAGCTCTCTGTGGCAGAGCCAGCGTCAAACTCAAGGTCGTGACTCCTGTGTTACTATTTCTATTTTAAGAGGTGGCTACAAACACTAGTGGTCCAGCCTGTGAGCTCTGGAATCAGACAGTCTTGGGTTTAAATCTCAGCCATGCTGCATCTAAGCCATATGATATTGTAGTTTCTACAATCTCCCTACATCTTACGTTGCTCATGTGCACTTGGAGATGATAATAGTTCCTATTAGGATGAGCAAAGGAGGTGAGGTAGTGCAGCAATCAGCATGGTAGCTCTCTGGTAAACTCCACTGCCTTATTATCATCTAAGCACATTACCTCTCCACGGACAAGTCATAAAGAAGGGAGACCAAGGCATTAGGGAAGAGGGACGAAACTCAATGTGCATACAGAACACAAGCATTTCCCTCATCTCGAGTTGACAGTGATAAATGGAACCTGGAGATCATATCATATCTCCAAAAAAGAATTCTAAACAAGAAGACAGGAAGCACAGAGCACTGGCATTTCCCACCTCTGGGATCACTTCTTTGCTAATGCGCCATTTAACATGTGCCTTCACACATCACCTAGAAGGTTCCAGTCTTTTTCCGTAGGTGAGAAACGCCTCATTCCCCAAGTGTTAGGATTTCTAGGGATTAGTGGGAAAGGCAGTTAAATATCCATATCCCTCAGAATGGAGAGAAGGGAGAGTCCCACTCATTCCCTTGCCCAGGCCCTCTCTCCGCTCTCACTGGCCTCACCCTCCACCCTCCCCCTGCCCTAAGCTTTCTCCAGCAGTTGAGTTGGCTGAGGTATGAAGGCACTGTTCAGGGCAACCACAAACCCACAGTAACAGGGATGGGTGGCTGTGTGTGTCTTACCCCCAGCTTGAGAACAAATCCTAAGCACCTAATATCTTACAGGTTTCAGATTGCTTGCAATATATACACACGAGGGCAAGGGGCTTCTCTTTTTAAAGGTGAGTTAGAACAAGCCCCACGTTGACCCAGTCTATAACATCTGCTGCTGCCTTTACAGACGAAAGGAATGGAACACAAGGCAGTGAGACAAGCAAAAGCGTCACAGGCAGAGGCCCTGGTTCCCATCTGGCTCCCCAGTCACTGGGAAAGTGGCCTGCAGGTCACCTCCAGGTCTTCCGACCTACCAAACAACCAGTAAGCTTTTCCCTGAAGGAGGCTGAGTTGTGTCACTAACCAACTTTTCTTTCCCAATAGCTTCTGAAAAGATGTGTCCAATTTGTGGCCCTGGAAATGTGAGGATAACACACACATGAGGAGGAAATTATAAGGAAGTCATTGTGCTAGCTTTTCAATCTTTCTACTGGCTCCGCTTTGGGCTACCTCCTTGTTTGGTTTTGTTTTTGTTTACCTAATTTTTATTTTATTTGATTTGATTTGATTTTGAGAAAGAGAGATAGTGTGAGTGGTGGGAGGGTAGAGAGCAGGGGGAGAGAGAGAGAGAAAGAGAATCTCAAGCAGGTCCCATGCCTAGCATGGAGCCCAACACAGGGCTCGAACCCACGACCCAGAGACCGTGACCTGAGCCAAAATCATGAGTTGATCTCTTTTTTTTTTTTTCCCCAAATTTATTTTAATTTTTCAGTGTTACAAGATTGATTGTTCATGCACCACACCCAGTGCTCCATGCAGTACA
>CM052807.1:105813781-105858047 GCA_028533885.1 Nasua narica | reverse complement strand
TCCCCTCCAAAACCCTCAGTTTGTTGCTCAGAGTCCACAGTCTCTCCTGGTTCAACACCCCCTCCGATTTCCCCCCATTCGCCCTTCCCTTCCTTCTCACGATGCCCTCCATGATTTTCTTTATACTCCACACGTAAGTGAGACCATAAGATAATTGCCTCTCTCCGCTTGACTTATTTCACTCCGCATAATCTCTTCTTTATGAGTTGATCTCTTAACAGACTGAGCCACCCAGGCGCCCCATTTTTGTTTTACCTAATCTTTAAAGCAATGTCATTTTCTATAACGTAAACATACTCTTAAACCTAAAAGTCTTCTCTGAATCAAAGTGAAAATTAATAAATAGGACAAAACGATGCCTACAGAGTTGTTTTAGAATTACCAAAAATGTATGTGAGTTTCCAATACTATCACTGAGTTGATGCTAAACAAATAGCGATCTTTCAAATACATTATCGGGTTTGTTCTATGCACTCATAAGCATGAGGCTGGATTGATCATAAAGAAATAGAGACTCAAAGATGTTCAACAAGGAAGCAGGTTCCTCAAGCATATGCTCCCAAACTGGTAGCTTTCCAGTAATTTTTCAACTAATTTATGGACATAACTGACTGTAATTAAAGGCATAACTGGTAACAACAAATGATTATTGAGAGGATGATTCTTTTTTAAGTGATACAGTGTGACAGCAAGACCATGAAATCCACACCAAAAGTAGAAAAATGTTGAAGTTTGTTACCCCACTAATCAGTGACACAGATGTACCACCACCAACAACCAACCCCAATCATTACCAGCATCACCAGTGGTACCACCATCACCTCCACCAGCACCTCCATCACCTCCATCATAACCTCCATCATCACCACCATCACTACCATTAACTCCACTATCACCTCCATCATCGCCACCATCACCTCCACCATCACCTCCATCATCACCACCATCACCTCCTCCAACACCATCACCTCCACCAACACCACCATCACCTCCACCATCACCACCATCACCTCCATCATCACCACCATCACCTCCTCCAACACCATCATCTCCACCAACCCCATCACCTCCACCATCACCACCATTACCTCCATCATAACCTCCACCATCACCCCCACCATCACCACCATCACCTCCACCATCACCTCCACCATCATCATCATCACTTCCACCAACATCATCATCACCTCCACTAACACCACCATCACCACCATCACCTCCACCATAACCTCCATCATCACCACCATCACCTCCACCAACACCTCCATCATCACCACCATCACCTCCACCATCACCACCATCACCTCCACCATAACCTCCACCATCATCATCATCATCACTACCATTAACTCCACCATCACCTCCATCATCGCCACCATCACCTCCTCCAACACCATCACCTCCACCAACACCACCATCACCTCCACCATCACCTCCACCCACACCACCATCACCTCCACCTTCATCACCATCACCACCATCACGTCCACCATCACCACCGTCACACTATCGCTTCCCACCATCACCACCACCTCCAAAACCATTTTGATCTGGCTCCACACCCACAATTACACCCGTGATATTAAAGTCTAGCTATGCCTTTAAGCACAGCTAAAATAAAAAGAGGACTTTTGGTAAAGCAGAGGAAGAGTCAGGAATTCTTTTTAGCATAACGTCAGCATAAACGATATAAATGCCTGACAAATGTTCTATCCACAGGTTTAAAAGCAAGAGAGGTTTAAAAAAAGGAAGTTTTTATCTTCTAGTCCCCATGAGAAGGGAAGTCACCTGTTCAGGTGAGATAAAGGGTTCTATGCCCGCGGGAAGTCAGAGGCACATTGAAAAAGAGGCAGAGCCCCTTCCAAGGCCTCCCATGGCACGTGCACTCTGTGGGTGCTGAAAGTTGGGACTTGAACATAAAATAAAGGACCCTTTTGTACATTATCCTGGACTCTCTGAGTGTGCTTGGCTGACTAATCGTAAGAGAATTTAATAATAAACTCTGCCAGATCCAGCCTCCATCAGTAGGATTGGGGAACTAGGGTTATATTCGGGCTCTGCCTAAGGGAAAGAGTTCTTTTGATCTTGTAAGTGGAACATGCTCCAGAAAAGCAGACTTTCACACTGCCAAGATGAGCATCCTCTAACTGTATTGCCTAAGTTTTAGTATCTAAGTCCCTCAACTTTGAGTACCTGTTTGCATGCTAGTTTCTGAAAGAATAGTGAAGAGAGAGAGAACCCCCAACCCATCCCACTCATGATGAGCCTCAACTAGCTACAGCTCATGGGTTCACAACACACCAGAGTTGCTCAGAAGAGCACAGGGCGTTTTCGTTGTAGGGAAAGCTCGGTTACAGATGAGCTAGCTGCGTGATCTTAAGTGACTCTCAGATTCCTGAGAATGAGGGAATTGTCCTAAACTATTGGGAAAACCCTGTTCAGCTTTGTGGTTCTTACCGAATACTTCCTACCATATACTTTCTGTCTCCCTTACTGGTCATGGTCAATTTACTTGGGCTAGTCACTTGGGCCTTCCGGGCTTAGTTTTCTCCTTTCAAGCCAGCAGCATGTACTGAATACATTCACACATCGAGCATTGGAGATACAAAAGTTGATGTGACAGATTACCACCTCTTAATTTGTCCCCGCTCCGTGTCGTCATGCCCTTTGCCATGTGACTCTGTGCTTCATTCTGCTCAAGAGGTAGAATGGATGCTTCTGCCCCTTCAGTTTGGGTTTGACCTTGTGACCTGCTAAGTCCAGCAGAATACAGCAGACGTGAAGGGGTGCTAGTTCCAAACCTAGGCCCTAGAGGGCCTTATGTTCCTCTATTTACCCTCTAGCACCTCTGCCATTGCTATGAGAAGAGCATCCCAAAGCTAGTCTAGTCTGCTGGTCCAAAGACAGATGAAACAGAGCCCAGGCTCTATGAGCAGCCCCCAGACAACACCAAGCTGTGTGAGCTACCTAAGTACTTATTGTTGTAGGTTATTGAGGCTTGCTAAACAAAAATGGAACAATTTAGGTGATAGAAAGAACTTTATTTAACACTTCATGAAGTCAGTATTCTCCATTCTCAAGGGTCCAGAGAACTAAAAAGCAGGGAGAAAATGACAAGTTTTTATGGAAAATGAACAAGAAATAGAAAAATGAAAAATGAACAAGGGAAATATTTGAGTCATGTAGCAATCAAGGATTGGTTCCCTGGATGGTGTGACTTCTGGGCAAATGGAACCCTTACAGGAACATGATACATTAAAGTAAGGTTTGGGTTTGCTGCTATTTCTCAGAGTCAGTAATGCCCAGCCGACTAAAGAAAGGTCATTGTTGGATTAATTAAAGATTTCAACAGGCTGTATGGTTGCTTGTTATGCAGCACGACTATGGCAATAACTAACTGATCTAGTGAATTAAATCTAGTCCCTTGAGTTCACTGAGCTCACACTGGAGAAAATGAAACTAGTAGACACATAGAAGTAATCCAGTGTAAAACATGTAAGGCAAAATCTGCCGATGGAGATGTTCCGAATGTTCTGAGAACATAGTAGAAGGGCCTATAATTCTTCTCAGAGAGTATCAAAGGAGGCTTTCCCATAAGCAAGAGAGGGAAGAAACTGTGTCTTCCTCTAACCTGTATCCCTGGTGCCAAGCAGAGGGCCTGGCATAGTGCTTTAGTTGGGTGCTTTGTTGGTTTTTCTGAATTCATCCCCATGCCTCACGTCCCTTCTGTGTCTTCTTTGTTCCAGAAGACCAACTCCTGTGGACTGCTTCACTGGGGCTTTATAGCTGGCAGGGTTAGAGCCACAGTGATCAGAGAGAGAGAGTAGAGAGACCATGGGTGCTTCCCCTCCATTCACATCCTATTTTGAAACCAGAGTCCTCCAAAAAGTGCTTCATTTGAGCCATCTGGCTACAATGTAATTCTCCTTCCTGGTGCCTCCCTTCCGGGCCCAGTGCTCAAATATATTTGTTGAATGACTCACCAGCTAACATTTAATGGCCATCTACTGCAATCCAGACATTTTCTTCTAGGCACTATTGAGACAACTGAGCCAGGCAGATGAAATCCCGCCCTCCTGGGAGGACGGCCAATGACATAGTGATGTAAGATAATGGAGATACATATACGTAATGTGAGGAAAACAACGGAGAGGTGAGGGACTAGAGAGTCCCAGAGGCTCTGCGTTAGATGGGAAACCAAGGAAGGCTGCTCTGAGGTGGTGGCATTTAACCAGAGTCCCAAATAAAGTGAGGGAATGAGCACGAGAAGAGCTCGAGAAGCATATTCCCGGAAGAAGGAAGGACAAGTGCAAAAGTGGAAAGGTGAAGACCCAGACAAGAGCAGAGTCCAGTGTGGCCAAAACAAGCAAGCAAGATGACATCAGAGGCCTTGAGGGCGAAACCCTCGGGGGATCATGGTAAGGACTTTGGATTTTATCGGAGAACTGACTTCATATCTCAACAGGATCCCATTAGAGAAAAATTCTTCTGCTACTTATTAAAATGATAAAAAAGACTTTATTCAAGACCATTGAAGTAGGGGACGAGATGGAACTCAACTCCAAATGCAACAGGGATGAGCGGGGATTTAGAGCCGAGGAGAAAAGCGAGGGGGCCAGTGGATGGAAATCACTAAAGGAGATGTCGACGGCAGGGACTCTCGCTGATGTGGCCCACCAGGTTTCTCACTCAAGCCAGGCTGAGGACTTAGATCAGGAGGGGTAAGAGTGGAGTTGGGAGTAAGGAATTTGATCAGATATTAAGGGTGGGAGGATTCCGGCTAAACTGATTTTGCAGGACTCTTTGCTAAAACTGGGCTCAGCAGCTCAAGGGCAGGGCAGCAGGCTGAGGGAGCCTGGCTAGAGCTTGGTCAAGGAGAGAGTCCCTGTCAGTCTCTGGGGCTGCCATTTGGAGAGTCGAGTGTAGGGAGAGGAGAGGAGGTGAAGAGCCAGTTAGGAGGCTGTCCCAGGCAATTAGGGGTCCCCGGCAGGAATGACAGTGGCAGAGCGAAGGTGGTGCTTGAAGGAATCCATAGACATTTGAACTGAGTCTCGAAGGGCAAGTAGGAATGAGGCAGACTGGGCAAGAAGGTGTTCCAGGTAGAAGGAACAGAATGAGCGAAGGCACAGAGGTGCAAGAGAAGGCCTGGAGGAATCATGAGGGGGCCTCGTGCAGAGGTCGGAAGCTGCCTGTGTGGATCCACAGGACTCGAATAACCTAGTTCCTGAGGGAATCCCGACTGGCCCTCCCAGCCAAACCATCCTACTGGGTACCGTTCTGCTGGCTTCGCTCAGCATTTCAGAACTGCGCACAGGGCTCCTCGCACTTCTGTCTTCAAAAGTCTTTCATTCTACTTAAGCCTATCAGAGAGAGGGGCCCTGCTTCTCTGAGAGGCCTTGCTGATGGCACCACGTCCTATCCAGGAAACCACACGGCTCCCTCTCTTCCGTGGGACCTCCAAACAGTCCAGGTGGTGCCTCAACTGGGCCGGGGGGAGGGCACGGCAGAGAGATAATGCAGAATACCGCATGGAGCCCCTGCGACTCTTGTCTGGGAAAACAGCTAGCACCCTGGTGAGAGAGTCTTTCATGGGGAAAGGACAGACCTTACCGCCAGGCCATGCAAGCTCAACTCCCAAATGTCAGCTATTTACTATCGTGTGACGCTGGCAAGTGATTTAACCTCTCTGTGCCTCGGATTCTCCTCAATCAATAGGCCCAAAAATGGTACCTGCTGCATGGGACTATTGTAGAGATCTAAGGACTTCACGATGGCTCAGGACTCAGACTCATGCCTGGTACTCTTGTCAGAACTGTGTGCTCTTCTCTCTTTCTCCTTTTAAATTGCTCAGAAAATACTTATTGGGCTCCTACCTCAGGCAGGCACTTTGTAGGGGACTGGGGGTGAGGGGTGAGTGGACTCCATCTCCAGGCTCGAGAGGCACACAAGTTGGGGAAGAGTTAGTCGACAGCCAGTGGGATAAGAGCTGGGATAGGGAGCAGAGGGGCCTTTAGGGGCTCATGGAAGAACCTGCCTGTAAGCTGAGCTCACAGAAGCCATGGTCTGTGTCAAATAGAACCCTGGTAACGTTACTCTTCATGTTTTTCAGTGGCTCCCAATTGTCCTCAGCTTGATCCAAGCTCCCTAAACTAGTCTACGACCCTCTCGGATAGGACCTGCCCTCTCCGGAGCCTCATGTGCCACCACGGTCCGCTCTCCCCCAGCCCTGCCCCTCCTCATGGCACTTCTCTCACCTCCCAGAACAACCCCTGCTTTGGTCTCACTTCCACATGTCTGCACCGGTGTCCCCAGTCTGTCTCGTTCATCACTGAGCTCCCATCTTCAATATCACTGCCTCTGGGAAACTTTCCCCCACCTTTTCGGGGCTCAGCAGGGGTTCTGAGCGCCTATGCTTCCCTCCTCGTGGCATTTATCACACTATTCCGTCCAATTACTTCTTTTCTCCCACTATCCTTCTTTAGCGCCTTGACCACAGGGACCAGGTCCGGCTCGTTCCCTCCTGTGACCACTGAGCGCGTGTGCTGGTGCAGGAGCCCAGTACCGACGGGTGGAAAAGAATTCAGCGGGTCTGAAACTCCCACTGAGAGCAGCTACTGGTGCAGACCCGGGTTCCCGGCGTGATCTAGCCTGCTCCTTAAATACACCAACTCTTGATTTGCCTTCTTAAATATTTTCCAAATCAGATAACTCAAAATAAAGCTTGACCGTGCTGGCTTCCTACCTGGAGGGAAACAATATCTTTCTTGAGAAATCCATTGATGATCAGTAGCAGGACCCAGAGACCCATGTCATCTGCAGAAGCGTGTTTGGAGATGTGGATGCCCCCTTTTTACAATAGAAAAAAAACAGAACCCAAGACGGTGAGATCCTGCCCAGCGTCGATGTGGGCTAAGTAGAAGAGCAGGGTGCAAACCAAGACCCAAACGGTAAGTACGCTTCCCATTTTCATGCCTCTGTCTCTCACGCCCACAAGATACCCTAACCTTGGGGGGAGGAAAGCCTCATTGAGGTTATGTCCCTCTTGTCTGGCCCTTTAAAATGATTTTGAGACTATTTCCCTCGATAGTTTCTTTTAAGAAGGGGAAAAAGGCCCAAGAGCAAATAGAAGAGGGGCAGCAGGCTCTGGAAGTCAAATTTCTGCCATTCCTGCTCTGGGGTTTGTGCAATCCCCAGAGACCCGTCGCAGATCCCATGCATTCCAGAGAGTGTGTAATGAAAACAGCCTGGTCTCTAGATGGGGGTCTACGAGAGTGCGGGGCTCTCTCAAAGTCAAGAGTTATGTTATTTCTCAGCCCCTCACAGAAAGTCAAATCAGGCCGCCTCCGGAAAAAGTGAGGGGCCATCGTCGGCGGGGGAGGGTGCCTTTCCTTTGGGCCAGATTCCCATCCCACCGAACTCCATGTGAGATGCCCTTGGGAGTCATTCATTGTTTGGAATTTAAACATCTCATACTTTTCTGAGACGCGGAGAAAGTATTTTTTAGGTATGCCAAGAATTAACCAGCAAGGGCATCCATTTAATTGTATTTGAAACAGAAGCTAACGTTGTTAGCACACCGACCACGTTCACTGATAGCATGAGGAGAAGAAGGCCGTGGGGGGTGGGGGGGTATGCGGATTATAAAAATACGTGAGAAGAGAAGCAGCTTTGAGCAGACCTTGGACAAAAGCGCTAAGATGACCATTGTTACGCCGAGTTAGTCTTTTCATTAGTGGGCAAAGAAACCTAACTTCGTCGACATTCGTTGCGTTATTGGGACATCTTTGATCTCCCAAATCAGCAAGAATCCCAAAGGGAAGCTAGCCGTGGTTTTGATTATCTTTAAAGTCTAAAATTCCTTAGGTGAAATTCAGTATGAAACGCATCCATGCAACGGGGAAGGTGAGTGGCTGTGTCAACATCTGGTCCCTATTAAGTCTCAGCTATTTTTGCTAGGCAGTGAACTGGAGAAACCAAATTCCTTGATAAAGCTCGAAATTTCCAGGAACTGCCTGTAAAAGGCGTTTCTTCTGTCTGGTTATTTTGCATAACACACCGCACTGCGAATTCCTGCGCAGCCAGGCCGTGGGGATAAAAGGTATTATCTGTTGGTCAAATTGTCTCTAAAGCTTTAATGCTCTGGTTCACTGTTTGGCTTTGACCTTTGCGGAACACTGTGCAATTTACAACGCCTCTCCACATACCTCCTGCCTTTTGATCTGCACGGCAGCCCAGAGAGGGAGCAGACACACATGCCGCCCTCATTTTACAGTTGGAGAAACTGAGGCTGAAGAAGGCTCCTGTGGGATCTTTTTCCGGCCCAGCTGATAAGACAGTGCTTCAGGGTCAGGTGATGAGCAAGTGAATCATCTGGAGATTTAGGCCAAATGATGAGCTCAGATTCTAAATGTCTAGCAACTCCCAGAGGATGCTAATGCTGGTCCACGGACCCCACTTTAAGTAGCAAGGAGATTGGAAGTCGATTTGGGACTCAACATGGAGTCTTAGGGTTCCAAGTCCAAGATTACTGTATTAAATCATGTTGCTTCTGTAGGGGTTAAAATGTAAGTCCCAGAGCCTGACTCTGTGGGCTCAGATCCCACCTCTGGCCCTTGTTAGCCTTGCCAACCTTTTGAAATCTCTCCATGCATCAATTTTATCATTTGCAAAGTGGGAATTAAATGGTACCAATACTTGCAGAGTCGTTAAAGAATTAAAGGCAGTAATATATTAAAACAATTAGAAAGCGCCTGCAGGAATGTAGTTAAGTGCTAGATAGCTTTATAACCTTCCTGAGCACATTGTAGCCAAGCCCTAAGTGGGAAGAGTCCCCCTCTGAGCCTCAGCTTGCTGATCTACAAAACAGATCAATACACGCTAACTCTGAGGGCGGTTGTGAGGAACAAGAGAAATAATGAATATAAATGAGTTTTGCCACAAATAAGAAAAAAAAAGTTTTTTTGCTGTGACTCTCACAGCCAAGGGAGCCTCCAAAGTCGCCCTCAGGGCAGGTGTGTGAGACTCACGGAAATTGCTAGGAACTGTGTGCAGCCAATCGCCCACAAAGACCAGCAGGTCCTTGAAGAGTCCTGTGTCCCTTTGCGACCATCGCGCTTAGCATAGCGCCTGGTGCACAACGGGTACCCAATAAACGCATTTTGTCTGATTGACTCAAAATTGTTACCCACCTCTCCAAATCTACACTTGCGCCCAAGGGAGGAGCTTTCATTTAGTCGATCCTCTTGGCAACAAATACGGCTTTAAGGCTTTATTCTTCTAGAGCTAACTAAAGTCTTTTGGATTCTTTCACAGCAAACTCCCAACCTAATCTCAGATTGGCCAGACACAAATGGGAAGGGGGCCTTCCTGCTGCCCTTTATAAAAGCCACTCTCCCTCTTTTCCTTCATCAGCACTTTGACATTACCTCAAGGGAAGGAAAGAAACTGCTGACTGTGTGTGTTCTCCAAAGCAAAAAGTCTCAAAAAGCAAAAAAGATAGGAAGAGTGATTACCAACCAAGTGGAAACAGAGTCACCGTCAAAATTCTACAGCCAGGCTAGGGGAAGGACAGACATTTTTTACTCATTTTCTATTATTTCTTCAGAATAGATTCCTAACAGTAAAATTACTAGGTCAAAGAAGGTATGGACACATTTAAAACACTTGCTAAATGTTGTCACATCATTTCCGAAAAATGTCGAATCAATTTGTTAACAGCTTTGCCAATTTAACAGGCAAAAAGTATGACATCTTGATTTTAACTTGCAATTCTTGCCTTATAGTGAGTATGAACCATCTTTTTAAACCCATGCTTGTTGCTTATTTGTGTTTTTTGCATGTGTTATCTTATAATGCCCTTTTCTATTATGGTTATATAAATATTTTTTAATTGTTAGAAACATTTTTTCTATATTAAAAAACTAATCCTTTGCTGTATTTTTTACAAATGTATTTTGGTGTGATGTTACCCTTTTGCTTTCATTATGATGGTTTTCTGACATGTTTCACATTTCTTACTTAAATACACTTATCCATTTTGTTTTTTATCATTCTTTGTTTTACCATTATGTTAAGAAAAGACTTCCCACCACCATATTTTGGAAAATGTTGGCCAAGCAATTTTTCATGTTGTTTGTATCATATTTGATTAATATAATTTCTTCCTAAACTAAATTGAGTAACCTTTTATTTTCTGCTGTATTCTGCTATAGATTTTGTAGTATGGAAGTTATCTGTTCCATGAAGGCCAAAAGACATTCACCAGTAAAGTCACGAAGCACCCAAGTACTTCAAGTACTTTCCAAGGGAAAAAAAAAAAATTCTACAGCCAGCAGGATTCCTCGGCAGATTAGTCCTTAGTAAAGTAAGGAGGAGCACTAAACCAAGATGTGGATATTTGCAACCTCGCCTCTGATGCATTGCAATTCTGATATTCTAACACATATTAGGACTTGGCATAAAGCAAGAGATCTTGATCTATAGAACTCAGTATTAATCATTTGCCATATTGGTGGGGTTGAGTTCAATTCATTCATGCATCCATTCATCTGACAATTATCAATTGAGCACTGTGCTCTGTGAGTAAGACAGATTTGTGGCCTGAATTCCCACGACTGACAATCTGTAGGCAATAGAGACATAGTTAGGCAATTATATGGTGTTGATACGATGTAGTGAAGGGCAGACTGCTACACAATCTGATTAACCAGTGTGTTATAATAATGTTAAACCAGCACATATTTAAAGAAATAATGTCAAATTATGCAGACCAAAAATTGATGGAAGTACCAGGAGAAATTGACCAATCCACCATTATAATTATTAATTGACCGAGCAAACAAATAGTAAAAAATTCTACACACATAGAAACCTGCTTTCCATAATTAGAAAATATGTCTCAAACGTGAAACATTTATTTTTAAATTGCCACGCATGCATGTATGTTAAAGAATAAGTCTCAACAAATTTCAAACTGTCACATAGAAGATATGAGTGAGTGTCCTAGAGAAGATATTCTCTAAGTACAACACAATTAATTTAGGCCTCAATAACAAAAAAAAAATAATAATAACTTTTAAAACACACTGGGAATTTTTTAAAAACTTATAAACTACTCACGGGAAAAAGAGTTACCAAGTGGAAATTTAAAAATACATAGAACGTAGTCATAACAATAATGCTACACATCAAAACTTGCAGGTGCAGTGAAAGCAATACTTCAAAGGAAATTTACACTGTAAACACTTGTATCAGGAAAGAATAAAGGTTAAAAATTAGTGAGTTGAGCAACCAGTTGAAAAGTGATGAGGAGAACAGAAGAATAATGCTGACATGGTGTAAGACAAAAACATAATGGAAAGGATCAACAAAGCTGAAAGCTTGTGTTTTTTTTGTTTTTGGAGGGGGAGTTCTTTGAAAAGACTACACAGATAAATCATTAGCAAGACCAATCAAAGAAAAAAGAACATAAATTAAAGTAGGAACGAAGGGAAATCTATAGCACTATCACAGAGATTGAACATTATCAGTGAATATTTAATGTTAAAAAATTTAACTTTAAATTTAAATTTATGTCAATAAATTTGAAAGCATAGATTAAAATATATAAGTTCCTGGGAAAAAATAAGTGACCAAACTGACTCGAGGAGAAATAGAAACCCTGTATAATCTTATAACCACTAAGGAAATTTAATCAGCCGTATAAATCCTTCTAAAAACAAATGCCAGGCCCAAACAATTTTATAGGTACATTTTACAAACTCTCAAGGAACGTACCTTTCTTTTCTTCAAAGGTCTTTTCCAGGGAACAAAAAAGAAAGAACACCCTACAACTCATTTTATGAGGTTAATATAACACTGACATCAAAACTAGACAAAAAGCTTAAGAAATAAAAAATAGACTCTGATCTTACTCATGAACACAGATGTGAAATTTCCAAACCAAATGTTAGCTAGCAGACTCCAGAAATGTATTTTTTTTTTTTAAGTAGCACTTTGTGACCAGGCTGGTCAACCCAAAGAAATGCAAGGATAATTTAACATCGGAAACTTTATAAGTGTAATTAACACCTTAACAGACTAAAGGAGAAAAGCCAGATCCTTAACCCGAGTTCTCCAGAAACAAAGTCTAAGGTGTGAGTAAGTAAACATTCACATACAAGTGAAGAACAAATTTTTTGTCTCGGTGAATAAATTTTGGTGAGTGCCAAGTGGTTCCTGTACTGGCTCCCGCCATGGCATCAGCAAAAACAGTAGAAAGGTGTGGTGGGACCGGAAGTTAGGTGTTTCCAGGGGGCACTACAAAAGGCTGATTGGAGTTCACACAAAATTGGTCACTCCTGCAGTGGCTGGAATAAGAGAAAGTTAAGGCTGAAAGAATCTGAGAATTTGGCACAAGAAGTATCAAAAGTACCACATAGTATTTTCAGTATAAACAGAAAAATGCTTTGATAAATTCAACAACTATTCATAATTTTTTAAATTCTTAAAGGGGTGCCTGGATGGCTCAGTCATTTAGGCCTCTTACTTTTGGCTTCAGCTCAGGTCATGATCTCAGGGCTGTGAGATGGAGCCCCTCGTTGGGCTCCATGCTCAGTGTGGAGTCTGCTTGGGAGTCTCTACTTCTCCCTCTGACTCTACCCCTCCCTCCTCGCTCTTTCTCTCTCTCTCAAATGAATAAATAAATCTTCAAAAAAATTTTCTGTTTTAGGGGCGCCTGAGTGGCTCAGCGGGTTAAAGCCTCTGCCTTCAGTTCAGGTCATGATCTCAGGGTCCTGGGATCAAGCCCCACACTGGGCTCTCTGCTCAGCAGGGAGCCTGCTTCCCCCTCTCTCTCTGCCTACTTGTGATCTCCCTCCCTCTGTCAAATAAATAAATGAAATCTTAAAAAAAAATTCTTTGTTTTAAATCCTCCTAGGAAATCAAGATAACAAGGAACAAACTTTCATAACCTCACGTATTAACCCATTAAACCTGCAATAAGCATCATTCTTAGTATAAAATATTAGAATCATTCCTATTAAAATAGAGAAAAAAACCAAAGATATCACCACCTCTCTTCCACACTGACCTGGAGTAAGAGATTTGCAAAGTTATTAGATCCAGTATTTCAGTTTTCAAGTCATTTGCATTTCTACACACCAGCAGTTTAAAATGTAAATTTAAAGGTATGATTTACATTTGCAGATGAAATAATGTAATATTGGAGATTTTCTTAAAAATAATTCTGAGGCAGGAGAAGGCAAGGTTGTCGATGAAACCAGACTGATCTTATATTCATAATTGCTGACGTTCAGTGATGAGTGCATTGGATTTGTTTAACTGTTTTATCTAGCAAGCAGTACACATGAATTGTAAAATAAACTGTATCTACCTTCATCACCTTGTATGACTCTTAGGAACATTGCTGGGCAGAAAAATCAAATGAAAGAATACTACCTATAGTCTGACACCATTTGAAGTAGAGAAGGCAATATGCTTAGCCCATTAATCTACTGAAATTTTGAGCTTATATATCACAGAAGCATAGCTTAGCCTAACTTAACTAATACTATACTAACAAATAAGTTACTTATATATTTTTATGTGAATATGTAATAGTACACATACAAACATTTTTAAGAATGAATGGGGGGTGCCTGGGTGGTTTGGTCCATTGAACCTCCAACTCTTGGTCTCAGCTCAGGTCATGATCTCAGGGTCCTGGGATCAAGCCCCATGTTGGGCTCCCCACTCAGGGAATCTTCTTGTCTCCCTCTCTCTCTGCCCCTCCCTCTACTCTCACATGCTCTCTCTCAAATGAATAAAGCTTAAAAAAAAATGAATGAATGAGAGGTGAGGAAGTATAGGTAGCAAGTACAGACGTCTTTAAACAAATGCTTAAAGACGACCTATCACAGGGACCAGAGAAATAGTATAGTGGCCGAAGAGTCACTGGAGCATATCAGACCCTGAAAGGAATGGTGACAGAGACAAAGAGTGAATGAGAACTCAGGAAAGAACAGAACTGAAGGAGGAAGGTCCCTGAAAAGGGATGGGACACTGCGTAGCCTAAGTGATCTTTCAGGGGAACTGGGACACCTCTCAGCCCACTTCCTGTGCACCAGGGAGGATACTAGGAAATTTACATGTGAACTGGTCCTCTGGCCTCCCAGTCCCAACGCTGGGGATGATGGAGCTGCCGTAGGGACAGCTCTCTGTGCCCCTGAATAGCACACTGGTGTGTCTGCACCCAGTGTGGTGGCCCCTGCCCAAGTCCATTATGTTTCCTCTTTTCAGACTCAAGCTCCGTGCAAACATTTCTTTGCCTGGCACAGGCCCAGCCAGGAGGCAGCCCAGGAATGAGGGCAGTTTCTCCTCTGTGTCTCCCCTCTTACCCATCTGGGAATCTGCCTACCGCGCAGCTGGGTTCCGAGCACACCGGTCCCATTCATCCTCTTGGCATCAGCCGATAGTGAAGACATTAGCCGTTGAGGAGGGCGGTGGCAGATAGCTACAGTGCTCTCAGATATGAAGTAAGCGATCACAGCGGAGGAAGGGTGGAGAGGGAGGGGCAACCTGGACAGACAGGGAAAGGAGGGGAACACAGCGGTGGTGGGAGGCGGGCTGAAGTTCTGATTCTACCACCTAATAACTGTGACGAAGGAAAAGCCACTGATAACCTCACTGGTAACCATGGTGATGAAGCTCCTACCTCCCCATGCAAGTAAAAGATGTAACGTACTATCACTTTCCTCTTTCTACACCTTCCCCTGATGGAGCCTGTGGGCCCCAAACAGGCCATCTGACAACGACCCGTCTCCCAGCACGGTGTCCCTGGAAAATCCGCCTCTTCTGCTTGCCCCAGCTTCCCCGGATCAGGGGGAGGGCCGGGAGGGAGCCACCGAGGCGAGCGCTCTGGATGCCCGCGCGGGGATGTTCCGAGCCCCACAGAGTGGGTCTCTGTTTCTCTAGAGTGGGTTGTGGCTCAAAGCATCGGGCTGCCACCCCCCACCCACCCCCACAAGCGTTTTATTCCTTGAGCTCTCACGGCAGCCTCTACAAGGTAAGTGTTATTCCTAGCCCCATAAAAATAAATAATACAAATAAGAAAGCTGAGGCCCAGCTTAGGTGGAGTGAGGAAGTCACCTGGCTGAGAATTAGTGGGAGCGAGCGGAGTGGAGCCCCTGGAACCCGGGGGCCTGAGCCCCTCCACCGTCTCGGTGGGCTTCCAGGGCCCTCGGGGCGGGGCGGGCGGACACTGGCTGCCGCCCAGGAGAGCTCGGGGCCACCCCAGCCCTGCTCTCTCTGGAGTCCCTCTTGCCCTGCGCATGGAGAGGCCCTCATGTACTGGGTCCCTCTTTCAAGTCCCACGTCCATCCATTCTCCATGGAGAGCCACTCCAGGACTGGCTGTCCCCAAGGGTCAACAACCACCTGCTGTGGCCTCTGAAGGAGCCTCTTTTTCCAGGGGAAGGGTGGCTCCACTCACCGTGTCCGTCCTGTTTCTCCCCCGCAAGCCGAGGACCCCTCTGCCGGCAGCGGGCACGGCGTGGGCACGGGAGAAGTCAGAGGAGACAGGGTCATCGAGGGATCGAGTCAGCACGTTATGCACCATTATATATGGATGGCCCCGGCTTCTCCTCTCCTGTGAAATGGGGTCACAGAGGAAAGGCATTCACCTCGGGGAACCTTAGGTCCTTGGCCCGCCAGGCAGGGCCTGGGACCTAACTTGGCAGCTGAGCCACCTAAGTAGGGCTGCACCTCCCAGCGTGAACCCCCAAACCCATATCCCCCGTCCTGCGGGGACAATTTCAACTCCAGCTTGAAGGGTGATTGTTCGTGCTTGTTTCTAATGAGCTTCCTATCCGAGAAGGGGAAAACAAAGGCTATCTAATAAACATAGCTGATTTGCAAGGCCTGAAACATTCCAGACTCTTAGGAGAGGAAAACCAACTGTGTGTGAGGGTGTGGGGAGTCCCTCAGGGCAGTATCCCGGAAGGAAATGCTCAAGGAGTCTGTGCCACAGAGGAGTGCAGCCCCAAAGCTGGGCTCCCCGCGCAGTGCCCCCCGCCCCCCGCCCCCTCCTCCCCGACACTGGCATTGGCTGGGCCGCTGGAAACCTGCTGTCCCAGAACCCACTCTAACAATCCGTGGTGACACAATCCAAACATCCTCCCTGCATTCCAGGCACTGCTGAAGAGGGTGTGCGAGCAGCGTGTGTCTCCAAGAAACACCTGACTTATTAAGAAATCTCTACTCTCCAAGCCAAGAAATGTCACCAAGGATCTAGACCACCAGCCCAAGGTTGCTTTCTGCGTGGGGGCTCTCCGGGAAGACCACGTTCCCCACTCAGACGGCGGACTCCTGCTCATCAAATTCCATAAGCCAGGCCAGGAGCGTTCTTTTATCTTTATTCTTGGTTTTTAGATTTTATTTATTTATTTTCCAGAGTGAGAGAGAGAGAGCAAGAGAGCAGAAGCAGGGGGGAGGGGAAGAGGGAGTGGGAGAGAGAAAAGCAGGCTCCCCGCTCAGCAAGGAGCCCCATGCAGGACTTGATCCCAAGATTGTGACCTGAGCCAAAGGCAGACGTTTAACCAACTGAGCCACCCAGACGCCCTAGTATCTTTTCCTTTGTTAACATTTACTGAGTGTTCATTGCATGCCACGCATGGCTCTAGGCATTTCCCTGCATGGTCCAACTGATACATGTGACAACCTGATCAACCAGGTAGCATTTGCACCCATTTCACAGACAAGATAACCAAGACTAGAGAACAGAAGGCCCCAGCAGAGCTCCTATGTCATCAGTGGTGAAAACGCGGATTCAACGCAGGCCTTCAGACTCCAGAGACTGTGCTCTGAACCACTCGGCTTACTCTGCCTCACCGAAGATCGTGCTAAGTCCTTTCAAGAGAGAGCTCTAGAGGCATGCAAAAGGGGAACTTTGGGAGGCTTCTGTTTTTCTGCTTTGAGCAGGAAAGCACACACACATTAAATGGAAGTGCAAACTTTACAAGCAGTTCCTATACATTTCCTTAAAGGTCGTGGCTTGTGTGCCATTTCTCCTTGGTGGGGCCATAAGCTCCCTAAGGGAAGGAACTGTGTGTGAGATTGATGTGCGTCTCCCACACCTGGAAAAGTGCCTGGCTTCTAGCAGGTGACCTGGAAAGAGGTTTCAGGGAAGGCAGTGAGGATGAGGATAGGAATGACGCTACCTCCAGCATCGACTCGATCTTCCCAGCTTCCACTATTCTCCTGCACGCAGTCTGTGCTCCAGCCAAGCAAACCTCATCTCCCAATCCCAAGATGCACTGGTGTTTCACCCCTCTGTGCCTTTGCCCACGATGTGGCCTCCCCCGGGATCCTGTCCTCTGTGAGCCCGTCTCAAATGCCACGTCCTCAGTGAGGCCCCTTGTGCCCCTCTCTCAGCTGGAAATAACCTCCTCTCTCTCTGAACTCCCTTGGTTTCTGCTAGCTCCTTTCTTTCATCTCTGGGGCTTAATGTGATCCCGAAATAAGATAATGTTCTAGAAAGCTCTTTGCAAACCAGGAGGCACTATCCAAACATGAGGGCTTTTGAAGGCTCATATCTCATCAGTGAAGGATTATGGTTAAGATTGTGGAGGACATCGGGTTCAACATTGCCCAGTATAGGACCCCACACATGCAAGTCGTGGGGAGCCTTTGCCGAAAGCCCATCCACCGACTTGTCTCCCTCTTCCTTGGAGCCCTGTTTAGGCCCTTCCAAATCCGGCTGAGCTGGTTCTCAGCAGGCCGAAGGAAATCTTATTAGGAAGAGAAAACCATGGGAAAGGAAAAATTGGAAGTATCTCTGGAGGAAGGCTTTCACACACCAGAATGAGTCTCGGATCTATTATATCCAGCATCCTCTTTTTGTGACAAGTACTTTATGACTTTCCCTCTCATATCATGCAGGGAAACTCATAGGTAATGTACATGACTGTGATGTATATGACAGTGACTGGCTAACTGCCCACCAAACCTGCTTCTTCCTCCGTCTGAGGCCACTAGACTGCTCTCCCAGCCTGCCTTACAGCAAGGTCTAGCCTTGTGAGTGAGGTTTAGCCAAGGGATTGGGAGTGCCACTTCCAGGCCTGGCAGTGAAACTGTCCTCTTAGCAAAATCCAGGTCCTCCCGATGACCCAAGAAGCCAGGGTTTCAAGATGACAGCATCTGAGGGTGCAGATTCCAGCTGCCGAAAGAATGTGACACAAGGGAGAAATCAGCTTCTATGGATTAAGCCACTTATGTCCTACAGCCACCAGCATTGCCCTCACCAATACAATAGAGCGTACTTCTATAGGTCCGTGGCTTCCTGTCGTGAATAGCTACAACATTTTAGTAGCAGTAAAGAGGAGTTGAGTAGAAATCTGGGCCCAGGATGAAGAAACATGAGCTCTTGAGGGGCTTGGATGACTCAGTTGGTTAAGTGTCTGCCTTTGGCTCAGGTCACGACCTCAGGGTTCCAGGTTGGAGTTCCCACGTTGGGCTCTCTGCTCAGCAGGGAGTCTGTTTCTCCCTCTCCCTCTGCCCCTCCTCCTACTCATGCTCTCTCTCTCTCTGCTCTCTCTCTTTCTCTCTCAAATAAATCTTAAAAGAGAGAGAGAGAGATGTGCATTCTTGTCTAGGTTCTGCCACTAACTAGCTGAGTGATGGGACCCCAGTTTGTTACCCTCTCTGGGCCTCAGTTTCTACAACTATGAAATAAAAGGTTGAAGAGATTATCTTTAAGGTCCCCCCGAGTTCTGGTATTCCAGAACTCCACTATTAGCTCTGCCTTGTCCCACTGTCTGCCCAGTATGGAACACAGTGCCTGGGATACACAAGTGCTCAAAAAACAGTTCTTGAATGAGAGAATAATTCTGTAATCTATGCAACTCATGACCTTATGTTTTATCCACATAAAATTGCCACATAGCAACAAGCCATATGAACTATCAGACTCTCCCTTTTTCTGGAAAAAGGAACATTGATGATATCTTTCCAGAACTTTCCATCACCCTTTCCCTCTGCCTCTGTCCGCACAGCACCTCCCCTTCCCACTGGCACACACCCATGTACACGCCCCTCCAACCAAATAGACCCTAAGCCCCAGGACTATCTGCAAACTTCTATTTCTCCACCCTTGTACATTCTGCCGCCACACCCTCCAGCCCGTCCCTTGAGCCACCACCACTGTGAGTCCCCAGCAACATTGTGTCATGCCTTTCTCCAAGGACTAAAATGCTAAGTATTTATTTTTAGCATGAAGAAAATTAGAACTTGCAATTAGCACATTTTTCCAGCATATTGCCTAAACCACTGCTATGTAGTGGGGCCAAGAACAAGTGCAAGTAAAGTTAACACAGTTTATTAAACAGGAAAAGCCATCCAGAGCTGAGCTAATACAGCAACCGCATGTAAGGTCCACCTCCTTCCTGGGATAGCTCCACCCATTAGTCTTTTTTTTTTTTTTTTTTTTTAAGTAGGCTCCATGCCCAATGCAGGTTTGAACTCACAACTCTGAGATTAAGACCTGAGCTCAAGAGTCAGATGCTCCACCTACTGGGCCACCCAAGTGCCCCCCTCAACCCAGCAGTCTTTAATGGGGAATAGTACTCCCCTCTAAAAGCCAAACTATACACATCACAAACAGAGAAGAAGAGAGAGAGCTGGATTTCTAAGATTTATGAGCTGTATGACCTTGAGTTAGTCAAACAACCTCTCCGAGTTTTAGTTTCCCAACCATAAAACAAGGGAAAATCTATCCAATCAACCTCACAGGACTGTTAGAATCACACACACATATACAAGATCAAATATGCTAATATGCTAATATGTGTAAAAGGATTTTCTAAATCAGAAAATCCTTTTCTAAATCAGAAAATTTCTTTTAGAAATAAATGCCTGCTGTACTAGTCTGTTTTGAGGAACAGAAGAGAAATAAATGCCTCCCCATGAGTGGAGATTAAGCTGCCTTTCCTGGCAAGAGCCCTCCAAGGTGCCAAACATCTTGTGTTTGAACTAACAGGGGGATACCTAGGCTGCCTTACAGGTCAACTGCCATCAAAATAAAATTATGAATGTTCTTTGCTATAATACATCTAAATTGCAAAAAGCAAGCAACCTCAAGCCCAACATACATCCTTAAAGAGGTAATTTTCTATGTTTCTCATATATATTGGTGTTTTTTATAAATTACTTGAGGGAAAAAAATGGTTCAGCTGTCAAAATGAAAAACTCTAGGGCACCTGGGTGGCTCAGTTGGTTGGGTGACTGCCTTCATCTCTGGGTCATGGTCCAGGAGTCCAGGGATCAAGTCCTGCATCCGGTTCCCAGCTCCATGGGGAGTCTGCTTTTCCCTCTGACCTTCTCCCCTCTCATGTTCTCTCTCACTCTCTCTCAAATAAATGAATAAAAAATCTTTTAAAAAAATGAAAAACTCTGGAAACCTGTGCTATAGAAAAATTCATCTCATTTTGTTCCAGATCTTCGCCCCCCAGCAGCATGATGGTAGCAGCTCAAAGAGAACTACATTGTTACGTGTCTGTGACAGTTTGTGGGTTCAAGCAACCTCACCATGGGGCCCTCTTCTCCCTTTCTAACCAAGCATAGCACAGAAAGGGCATTTCCTCACACGGTGAAAGAAGCACTGCTGGGCCTCGGATTGTACAAGCCAATAAGTTAGCATGTTACTTTCACGGGCACTGGCAGAAGACACGAGACTCTTGGGTCAGAGATGAAGGACGTTATCACTCATGGCACAGCGAGCAACATGGGTGGCAACACCCCATGCTCCATGTGACAATGAAATCAGGCCCAGAGGGATGCTTTGCACAAAGTGAGTCTGTATTGTTGCTGAGGAGCACTGAACTTGGGGGAATCTATTACTTCTTTTTAAAGATTTTACTTACTTACTTACTTATTTGAAGGGAGGAGAGGCTAAGAGGGAGAGAGAGAGAATAAGAAACAGACTCCCACACTGAGCATAGAGCCCGACACAGGGCTGGATCCCACAACCGTAAGATCATGACCTGAGCTGAAACCAAGCGTTGGATGCTCAACTGACTGAGCCACCCAGGCACCCTGGGGAATCTACTACTTTTATAGCAAGCAGTAAACCTGCCTGCTCTTTGTCCTAGAGTGAGATTTTACCTCATCCCTCAAGGATACTCACTGCACACAAGTCTGAGATTTGGCCAGGTAAAGAGAAGTCAGGGCCTTGCATTCTTGGTACACCTACCAAGACATATAGGAGTGTAATGATTTCCAGACTTCTTGTTGTTGTTGTTGTTGTTCCAAGAAACAAATGCTATGGAGTTTAGAAATGTCTTAAAGGCGACTCTTGAAATTAAAAAGTCGGTTCTTCCTATATGTCACCCTTGATCCTCCCAACTTTATTTGGATCTGCTTTCTCAGAGGGCAGAACACTTTATCCCCTGACTGAATGGTAATAATCAATTCATTTACTCCTCCATGGCAGCCTCTACCCATTAAACAGTCAACTTCATGAATGTAAGGGCCACATCCTCTAATTTACTGTGATGCAGAACACCTAACATGCTGTCTGGTATCAGGCTAATACCATGGACCCAACAATTTCCTGTTGAAAATACTCATGATTTAGAGTATCTTATTTGAACAGGGGCTCTTGAGGCTTGGCAAACCCTAGTCCTTCAGTTATATCAGAATTTAGCAAACTACCATTGCTAGCACCCCCATATGGCTCTCTAATGCAGAGTTGGGAAAGACTCAGCATGTTACTTGGAAAGCACTTGAAGGCTTTTTTAACGCTCCCTCAAAAATCTCCCCACTCATCAAATCCATGCCACTGACCAGTGCACACCATCTGCTCCGCTGATCTCTGCTGACTGTGCCAGATTAAAACGGTGACTGGAAACAGGGGAAGGCATCTTGGGTAGGAAAGAATACCAGCTACTGAATCTTTATCTCCAACACTGGTCATTTCCAACTGACCTGGAAATTTTAGAAAAGCCTACTTAGAGTATGTTCTAAATGATATAAGAGACTATCTGGTGGAAGGAGCAAGATGGTGGAGGAGTAGCATACCAAAATATCAGTCCCAGGAGTTCAGCTAGATAGTTATGAAACCATTCAGAACACCTACAAACTCAACAGGAGATCGAAGAGAAGAAGAGCAATTCTAGGAACAGAAAAGCAACCACGTTCTGGAAAGTAGGACATGCGGGGAAGTGAATCCAAAGCGACGGGAAGATAGACTGTGGGTGGAGGGGTCGGCTCCCAGCAGCCGCAGAGCAGCAGGGCACAAAATTGGAACTTTTAGAGTCTGCTCCACTGAGGGACATCGCTCCAGAGGCTAAGCAGGGATGTGGAGCTTTTGCAGGGACAGTGTGGTTTCAGGACCCGTGGGGTCACAGAAAGACCAGGGTGTCTGAGGATGGCAGAGCTCCTGGGTATCAGAGCGGGGAAGCCGACAGCAGAGACGGAGCTGTGCAGTGGGCTCTCAGCTCAGGCTTACCTTACACCGTGATCCAAGGCACAGTTGGGCTGCTGCTCTTCGATCAGGGACCCCACAAGGGGCAACTCCAGGGAGACACCTTTCTTCCTCCTTTGGGAGGAGCAGCGCGGGAGCGCGCTGCAGGAATCAGCTGGGTTCGGAGACTCCAAACGGGGCCGTGCGCCAGAGACAGAAACACTCGGTCACGGGCCAGCTGAGCTTGGAGTACAGCTGGAAACAGAGAAGGGAGGGATTGACTGCTTTTCACCAAGGGCACACTGAGGAGCAGGGCTCTGAGTGCTCAGCTTCTCCAGTGCCGGAGACTGGGAGGCCGCCATCTTCATTCCCGTCCTCCAAAGCTCTACGGAAAGCATTCAGGGAACAAAAGCTCCGAGAGAGAATCTGAGCAGATTGTTTGGCCCGCCCCCTGGCAAGGGCAGTGCAATTCCGCCTCAGGCAAAGACATCCAAGAATCACTGCAACAGACCCCTCCCCCAGAAGATCAGCAAGAACATCCAAGACCAAGCTCACCGATCAATCAGAACTGCAGGAACTCCAGAACTAGGGGAAAGCAACACATGGAATTCACGACTTTTTCCCCATGATCCTTTAGTCTTTCAAAGTTAAATTTTTTTAATCTTATTTTTTTCTTATTCTATTTTTTTAAATTTTTCCTCTTCCCTATTTTAATGTTTTTTAACCATTTTATCTTATCAATACCTTTTAAAAAATCTTCTTTGATTTTGTTATAGTCATATTTTATCCCTTCATTGTATTTAAACTTATTTTTTGTATACATATAGGTTTTTCTTTCTTTAAAATTTTGGGATACAATTTCTTCTAATATATTAAAATATACCCTAAATCTGGCTTAGTTCTAGTCTCCAGCCTGATCACATTCTTTCCTCTTTTTTTTTCTTTCTTCAACCAACTTATCTTACCAACTCCTTTTTTAGAATCTTCTTTAATTTTCATCTTTGCAGTCATATTCCATCCATTCATTGTGTTTACCCTTATTTTTGTATATATTTTGTATATATATATATATATATGTGTGTGTGTGTGTGTGTGTGTGTGTGTGTTTATTTCTTTAAAATTTTGGGAGGTAGTTTCTTCTAACAGACCAAAATACACCCAAAATCAAGTGTGTGGCTCTGTTCTATTCACCAGTCTGTTCTATTCACCAGGCAAGGGAAGCAAGGGCAAAAATGAACTATTGGGACTTCATCAAGATCAAAAGCTTTTGCACAGCAAAGGAAACAGTCAACAAAACCAAAAGACAACTGACAGAAGGGGAGAAGATATTTCCAAGTGACATATCAGATAAAGGGCTAGTATCCAAAATCTACAAAGAACTTATCAAACTCAACACCCAAAGAACAAATAGTCCAATCAAGAAATGGACAGAAAACATGAACAGACATTTCAGTAAAGAGGACATCCAAATGGCCAACAGACACATGAAAAAAATGCTCAACATCACTCGGCATCAGAGAAATACAAATCAAAACCACAGTGAGATACCACCTCACACCAGTCAGAATGGCTAAAATTAACCAGTCAGGAAACGACAGATGTTGGCAAGGATGTGGAGAAAGGGGAACCTTCCTACACTGTTGGTGGGAATGCAACCTTGTGCAGCCACTCTGGAAAACAGTATGGAGGTTCCTCAAAAAGTTGAAAATAGAGCTACCCTATGACTCAGCAATTGCACTACTGGGTATTTACCCTAAATATACAAATGTAGTGATCCAAAGGGGTATGCACACCCAAATGTTTATAGCAGCAATGTCCACAATAGCCAAACTATGGAAAGTACTTAGATGTCCATGAACAGATGAATAGATAAAGAAGATATGGTGTATATATACAATGGAATACTATGCAACCATCAAAAGAATCAAAATCTTGCCATTTGCAATGATGTGGGTGGAACTAGAGGGTATTTTGCTAAGCGAAATAAGTGAATCAGAGAAAGACAATTATCATATGATCTCTCTGATATGAGAAATTTGAGAGGCAGGGCAAGGGTCGTGGTGAGTAGGGAGGGAAAAAATGAAACAAGATAGGATCGGGAGGGAGACAAAACATAAGGGACTCTTAATCTCATGAAACAAACTGAGGTTTGTGGGGAGTAGAGGGTAGGTATGGGGTGGCTGGGGGATGGACATTGGGGAGGGTATGTGCTATGGTGAGTGCTGTGAAATGTATAAGCCTGACGATTCACAGACCTGTACCTCTGGGGCAAATATACATTATATGTTAATTTTTTTTAAGTAAAAAAAGAAATTATTTTTAAAAATTTATATTACATAACATTGCTATGAATGCAATCATCAGTTTTATATTTGTAGGGGGAAAAAAAGGTTATCTTTGCTACCCAAAAAAAAGAGGGGAGGTGGAGACAATCTGGTTCATTTTCCAAGAAAAAAAAATGTGGGCTGGAGTAAAGGACCTCATTTCCAGGAGAGTTCCTTTCCATACAACTTTGTCACTTCAACCTTGGGATCCTATTTTATCAAATGTCCCAACATCGTGTTCCAGAGACAAAGGATTGATTTGAAGCTGGCCCTCTTGGACTTCCACAGCCACTCACTCTCCCAGGTCATTACCCATGGTCCTTTTCCCTGCCAGCAATATCTGTCCCCCTAATCTCACCAGGAAATCCAGGCCAGCTGCTGTTTCAAACTCCCTTATCTGCTTCAATAATGAGTATCCCAGCATGCCCTGGGGCCCCACCTTGCCAGCTCCCAAGCTGCAGTGCCAAGTGTAGTAATAAATAGTTGCCATGTGGAGTTACCCCAACACCCTCAAAAAGGAAGAGCAAACACAATGGCTTACCAACAATACTCACGTGCCCTCATTTGAGATTTCTCATTCCCAGGCCAAGCTCCCAGATACACACAATTCCCACTCCTTTCAATGGAGGTGACGTTAGGTGAGTGGCTTTTCAGGCCAAGCCCTTAATTGTGTCTTTGATATCAGTATTTTGTTTTTATAATTCTGATGAATCTGATGTCAGCTCATTGTGATAGGAGGGGACCTACCAGCTAGAGTAAAAAACACGGATTTATAATCTAATGTCTATGGGTTTAAATCTCCTTTTACATTCCTATTAGTTGAGGGACATTAGCCAAGGTATCTTCCTATTTCTGAGTTTCAGCTTTATCACTGTACAATGGGACCAACAAATATATACCATTTGCCTACGTGGAAATTAAAATGAATAACTCATGAAGGATAATTAATAAATGTTTGTTCCTTTCTCTGATGCTCTGTGACTTGATAAAGACCAGAAGTACCCAGGGCCCAGATAGGGTCTCAAAACCTAGAAAAGTCAGTAATTGAGCTGAATTAAGAACGTGAAAAGGTATCCCACAGAAGGGGAGAAAATATTTGCAGATCGAGATAAGGGACTAGTGTCCAGAACATATTAAGTACTCTTACAACTCAACAATTAAAAGACAATTCAATTTTAAAGACAGGCAACAGATCTGAATACACATTTCCCCAATATAGATATGTAAATAGCAAACACACACATGAAAAGATGCCCAACATCATTACTTATCATGGAAATGCAAATCAAAACCACGAGACACCACTTTGCCATCACTAGGATGGCTATAATCAAAGATGGATGATAACAAGTATTGGTGAGAATATGGGGAAACTGGAACCCACATATGTGACTGGTGGGCTTGTATAAGGTGCAGCCGCCGTGGAAAACAGTTTGGTAGTTCCTCAAAATGACTTAGCAGGTTCCCTCCCATGTATATACCCAAGAGAAAAGAAAGCACATGTTCACTCAAATATTTGTTCACAGATGATCAGAGCAGCATTATTCATAATAATCCAAAAATAGAAATAATCCAAATGTCCAATGGATGAATGAGTAAGTCAAATATGGGATAGCCATACAATGGAATATTATTCAGCCATAAAAAGGAATGAAGGACAGATATGCATGCTACAACATGGATGAACCTTGAAAACATGGTGCTGAGTCAAAGAAGGCAGTCATAGAAGACCACCTATTATTTGATTCCATTTCTATGCTATGCCCACAATTGGTAAAGCTCTAGAGATGGAAAATAGATTAGTGGTTATCTAGGTTTTCAGGAGGAGAGAGGGAAAAATAGAGAGTGACTCCTCACGAGTACAGCATTTCTTTGGGGCATTATATAAATGTTCTAAAATAAATAGCAGAGTTAGATGCACAATTCTGTAAATATACTAAAAATCACTGAAATATACATTTTAAACAAATGAATTTTATAGGTCAATTACATCTCAATAAAGCTGTTTAAAAAAACAGAACTCACCCAATGGAACCAAAACCTGATTTTTCCCAGCAGGGAGACCAGAACCACTGTCTAGAAAAACATCTGTCTCTCCTGAAACGTGGGAGACTAAACTTAGCCCCCTCTGATTTGGACCCAACGCAACAACCATGTCTTGGACACAATACACATCTGTTTGAAAAAAAAGATGTGGTGTATGTGTGTATAATGGAATATTACTCAGCCATCAAAATGAATGAAATCTTGCCATTTGCAACAATGTGGATAGAACTAGAGGGTATTATGCTAAGCAAAATAAATCAGTCCAAGAGACAGATACCATATGATTTCACTCACATGTAGAATTTAAGAAACAAAACAGATGAACATAAGGGGAGGGAAGGAAAAAATAAAATGAAAATTGAGAGGGAGGCAAACCATAAGAGATGTTGAACTCTAGGCAACAAACTGAGGGCTGCTGGAGGGTCGGCGGGTGGTGGGGTATAGGGTTAATTGGGTTATGGGCATTAAGGAGGGCACTTGATGTAATGAGCACTGAGTGTTATATGCAACTGATGAATCACTAAACTCTACCTCCGAAACTAATAAAAAAAAAAAGAGCAGAAGTCTGGGGACAACCTAAGCAATTATCAGTAGGAGACTAATTAAGTAAATTATGGTCACTCATATAGAAAAAACAGTGTGCAGTCATTAAAAATGTTTTAAATGAGGGTGTTCTGTGCACTATCATGCAAAGTTCTTCGAGATACATTGTTAAGAGAAAAAAACAGGTGCAGAAATAGCAGTACATGTAATTTACATTAAAAAGGGGGAGGGGATAAAATATGAATTCATAAAAAAAAAAGAGAGGGGCATGCATCCTGCTAGAAAGTGAGAGAAGAGAATGCATGTGCAGGGTTGGCTTGCATGGGTTCATCACTCGTGCTCCCGGGCAGTTCACAGGCAGGGTGGAGGCAGCAGCCCTAACTCTGTGGGATTTGCAGTCACCTGAATGGCTCCAGGGAAACATGATTGCTCTCTAATAATAATTTTTTTTGTTTTGTCATTATGAAGGTATATTGCCACGGCAAGAGGAATAAAGTAATTTTGCTTAGAAGTTCATTAGCATGGGACGCCTGGGTGGCTCAGTCAGTTAAGCGTCTGACTTTGGCTCAGATCGTGAGGTCTTGGGGTCCTGGGATCTGTCCTAGGATCAAGCCCAGCATCTCAACCAGCTCTGTGAACGCAGCAGGGAGTCAGCTTGTTCCTCCTCCTCTGCCCCTCCCCGCCACGTGTGCACATGCTAGCACTCTCTCTCAAATAAATAAAATCTAAAAAATAAAAATATAAGAGTTTGTTACCTTGATTAAACCTTTTAAATGTTTGGGGACCTCCACTTGTACTGTTGGCCCAATCCTGAAAACATTATGGGACACCTGTCTATGACACAAATAGGTAGCTGAGCTGGGACTACCATTGGGATGAACCCCATTTGCCACTGCCTTGCAAGTCGCCACCCTAGATCAAGTCCCCATGCTCTTCTTGCAGCTCGGTGTTGGAATAACCTCCAAACTGGTCTTCCTACTTCCTCCTCCTGCCACCCCATCCCCACCACAGTCGGTTTTCCACCAGCACCTAAAGTGATCCTTTAATAACATAAGTCAGAAATGACTCCTCTGCTCAAAGCCCTGAGATGGCTAAAAGCCAGTGGCGTCACAGCGGTGTCAGGAGGTACCCTCCCATGACCCCCTTTCCTCTGCACTCCTGCTCACTCGCTCATTCACTCACTCTGCACATGCTTCTCTGATAGTCCTCAAACTCCCTGAGCAGGTTCCTACTTGGAGCCTTTGTACTTGCTATTCCCTCTGCTTTTAGTCCTTTCCCCCTCCCCCCAGATGCTACAGGACACACTCCCTCCCTGATTTCAAGTCCTTGGGTAAATATCTTCTTCACGAGAACTGCCCTGACCACCTATTTAGAACCCAATGCTAGTACCCCCTCCTCCTTTCCCACTTTATTTTTATTCCTACTACTTACCATCATCTACCACACTATCTAATTTACAGATTTATTTCATTATCTGTCTCCCCCTTGAGCATAGAAGTTCCCTAAGGTCTGATGCATCCACTGTTGTGTCCACAGCACCTAGAACAGTGCCTGGCACACAGGAGGGGGTGGAGAAGTTTTCAATGAATGGACGAATAAATTAATAAAGGGGTGGTGCTTTGCCTCCAAAGTAGCAGCTCCAACATCTAAGGGCTGGGGAGAGATGAAAGAGCCAGCGAAATGGAGAAACTAGTTTCAGGAGTGAGCAGACAAGGACACGGGAACCCTGGAAGGCAGGTGGACAGGGAGTACCCAGGAGTGTCAAATACCACAGAGAAGCAGAGCAAGATGAGCTCAAAAAGTGAGACTGAGTACAAGGATGAGTCCCGATGAACACGTGCTACGGAAATACGAAGCCCCATTTTGGGTGTCGTGACTATTAATTTCTCCAGTGAGAAGATCCGAACGATCTTATCGTACGAGTGGCAAAGCGTAGTGTGATCCTTACATCACTTTTTTCATCTTTTTATAAACAGCTACAGAATGCCCAACTCCGTGGTGATTCCAGGAAGCAAGCTCGGGTCACAGGATGCGCGTCTTATTACAGCGCTGTATGCACATTTATTTATTGCGATCGCTGCTAAGTGTGACCGGGAACATTGCAGAACGCTGTTAGATATGTTGTCCCCTTTGTGTCCCTGTTAGCGTAACGGCAGGATTTCGGGAAGGCAAATGTGGAGTCATAAAGCACCTGAGGTAAAGAATCATCAGACAGTGATTGAAAAGTTCCTGTGTGTCAGGCACTAATTGTGCTGCTTTCTGCTCTCACATGATAAATAAGGTAGTCTTCAGAACAAGCAAGTGGGAAAATATTGCTATTCTGATATATGGCAAGAGCTCAGGCCCTGACGTCACACAGTCTGGGTTTTGGTTTCCATCCTGCTACTTACCAGCCACGCAATGTCGGGCATGCTTTTTAATCTCCCTGAGTCCTATAATAACAGCATCTGTCTCGTAGGAATAAAGTGAGGATTAAAACAGAAGAACATATATAAAGTTCTCAACCTAATAAGTAGCCCACAACAAGCTCTCAGAAATTATTTGGTTACAACAATTAGGGAAAATTGAACCTGAAAGAGCCTGGCTCAGTAATTTGCACAAAGTAGTCTATCTAGTAGGAGAGAGAGAGTCAAGATGTGGACCCAAGTCTTCCGTGGCCTGATATAATTCTTTCCCCCATCTCATCATCATTATCTCACCATCTTTCCCAGGGACCGGGGGTGGGGGAGCATCTTTGTTGAATGCGAAAGTGGCACAGCCAGCGGGAGGGTCTGCTCACTGTGAAGTCAGGTGGAGTTTCCGTCTTCTGGGACCTCTGCTGGGCGGGCATATCCAAAAGGGCTCACTCATGTATCTGGCTCCTGGGCAGGGAAAACGGGATGCCGGGCTTAACAAAGATACAGGGACAGCCACAAAACACAGCACCAAGGCACCAACTGCTGACTCTTCGGGAAAAGTACTGCATACAGAATGCACACACATTTCTACCACCACCTGTGTCTGCTTTAGGGTAACACGTAAGGTGTCAACTCCTTGAAATAAAAAACTAATCTGCGTTGCTCCCTGCTGGACCCCCAACACTGTGACTAGGACTTGGCACAGCTCAATAAATATTTGTGGATTAAAGTAAGGAAGGGAGAGAGGGAATGAAGAAAGTCCTCCTGGGAGTATATGGTGGTATTAAAGAAAGAGAAGAATGTGTTTCTTTGGACACATTGAGCCCTGCCTCCTGCTGGTGTACATCCCACTTCCCAAACACAGACCATCTCCTTCCTCACCTCTCCCCCTGTCCTTGTCTCCTTCCTGTCCCTCACCCCCAGGGAAAAGGACAGTATCTCCCATGTGACCTGCAGAAGCTGCCGGAAACCCTGCCACTGTCACCATTTTCCAGCTCATCAATCAAAGCAGACGAGCAAAGCATCCAGTGACTGCAGAGCGTGATGTAGCCATCCGCATGGGACCCACGCCCTCCGTGGACTTGGGTTCAATCATATCAGAACCCCAGCTAGAGCCTGGTATCGGTGTTTCTCAGAGCCCCTCAGTTGATTCCAACGAACAGCCAAGAAGCTGAGATTGAGAAGACAGCCACTTGTCTGGAGGACAGAGAACTCCTGATTTACACACACACACACACACACACACACACACACACACACACACACACACACCTCAAAATCTAGCTCTTCGCGCCCACAGAGGAGTCTATTTCGGCTTCACCTGAACTCCTCTTAACATACCTTAGCTGTCCACCTTCTATTCCACATTTTAATTTTCATTAGGTGGGTACTTGTCATCTCCTCTGGTTGTAAATTCCTGGCGGATAGGATTCTTCTTCCTCCCCCCGCCCCGCCCCGCGAGCCCCTAGGAGCACCTGGCATTTGCTGCTGCGCCCCCAGCTGCTGCCGGGAGAGCAAGCAGCAGGCCTGGAGGAAGGCACTTTGAATGGAGGAACAGGTCTCGCAGCAAGTCCCGCAAGGGTCTCCCTATACATCCTCCGCTTTCCTTCTCTGACTCCCTCCTTCTGTTCCCCTGCTCGGGCACTGGACTTTCCTACCCGTTTCCTGGCTCTCTTAACGAAGTGGGGAGATTCTGGCCGAGAACCCAATGTCTCAGCGTTGCGCTGCGTCAACCCCGCTGAGAGGCTGCTGCTTTTAAATAAACGCATCTGGGCATTTCAGATTTGCAGCGCACACCCACCTCGATCCTCCCTACGGCTTCGGATCATTTGAACCGCCTCAGACTCCCACAGAGAGACAGCTAATAAGCTAAAGTGAAAGGAGAATGTCTAACGGAAGGGGGGGCAACGGGGATCCTGGCCAAAAGTCCCCATCGAAGACACAAAAATCAATTTTGAACGGATTTGGACAGACAGTCCTGCCAGGACATTCCAGAGCCGTCTAAACACCAGCGGCGAACAAGGAGAATGTGTGTCGTTCTGCAGGATCGCCTGGGCTGCCAGGGAACTCGATACCTCCAGCTCCGGCCCTCTGTCGCCAGCCTCTGGCACCCCAACCCCTTCCTGAGACCCTCTGGCAGCCTGAGTCACTGTCAGGCATCACCTTCCTCCCCAAGGAGTAAGTCTGCTGCCAGCCTAAGGAGAGCTGGTTTCTTGCACTTTTGTTTCCCATTTGGGAGATAAAATGAGTGGAGATGCCACATCTAGGCCCAGAGCAGGGGAGCCAGGTAAGCTCTTAGACTTAAAACTAAATCCACATGAAACCTAAGAAAACAGCTTCTTCCTCCCTCCCCTGTTTCCATGTTTTGTTAGCTACAGACAGCTGAAGAACTGCTGCCTACTCCCACCCTCCCGCATGAACCACAGAAGCATCACTGTGTAAAGCATGACAAATGGATTTGCTCTGCAAAGCAAACTCCAATAGATTGATAATGCCTGCCGGGACCAGCCCTCCCTGAGGCTTAGCGGAAATTTACAATCGATTAGTGATGTCTGCCATGTGCCTGGAGAGGCGATGGTAAGAGTGTTCACCTTGTTTTTATCAACCTCCAGGGGAAGATCAAGGCTCCCCATTAACAGGGAAGGAATTCCCACACAATGCTGACACTGGGGCTGCTGAGGTAGGTAGTGTAGCTTGGGTGGAAGGTTGAAGCAGAGCTGGTTCTCTTCCATGGGATGGGCTCTTCCTCTCTTCCCTTCGTAACTGAGGAAATGAGATAACCCCCTTATTCAGGGGCATCCTGCATCTCAGTACAAAGGGGGAGGTGGAAGCCGAGGCCTGGGTGACTCTGGGAAAAGGAGCAAAGGGAATTCTCCAGACTCCCATCCCAGCTGCCCTGCCAGAGAGAAGCCAGGAAAGAACAGGGCTCAGGCTCTGGTGAGAGGTAACTGGCATTGCCTTCCTCCCCCTGCACATACATCTCTAGAATCCTGAGCAGGGTGGGGCAGGCAGCTGGATGAGGATTCGTGAATTGTGCAAATGACGATCCTTGTCCTCTCTCCTCTGTCATAGCCCTGTCAGTGAAGAAGGCTCTTAACTGCAGAGAAGATGGAAGGAAATGGGAATCTTAGAGGGGGTGGAGAAGGAGTTCTAGTTATTAAACATTTTTCTTATTCATGCAAGTCATCCAGAAAAATATGGTGTACAACCTACAAGCTGGGGAGAGCCTTGTTATATATGAGTCCAACCAAAAAAAAAATTTTTTTTTCAAAGCCACAGTGAACCATAAATTGGACCTGAATTTGCAAAACAGCTTCTGTTTTGTTTGTTGGTTGGCTTGTTCTTTGCTTTTTAAAACAAAAACAATAACAAGAAGGCTGAACTGCAGTAACTTTGATGCTATCTGATAGCGTTGGCCCTGCTCCGACAACCTCCCTGCTTGTCTGTGTCTGAGTAAAAATAAAACGCAAGTATGTTATCTAGGGTAGGAAGAAAGGCATGCATTCCCATTATCACATTAGCAGATTAGCTAGACTCCAAGAGTAGGTCACGAGGAAACACGGACAGGATGTCCACATTCTACAGGGAGGGAAGAGGGTCAGAAAATTCCTGACAGAAAGAAAGAGTCTGGTACCTCAGCCTCGTGTTCTGAAGACAGAGGCCAACAAGGTGTCAGTTGGAAGTAGACTAGGTGAGGAAGGGGCAAAACTGGCCAAAAGATTGGAAAGGAGAAAGCCAGATGTTCCAGTCAGGTGGTACTTACGTCTCTGTCCTATTTAGAACCAGCCCCAAAAGCCCAGTTCCTCAGCTTGTCTCTGCCATGTCCCCATGTAACCCATTGTTGTTGAAAGTAACCACTCCTGGGGTGGTCTCTTTAGAACATGTTAACTTGCTGTCTCTTCATCAGTGACACAATAGCTTTCCTTCTTAAAAGAAAGAAAGAAAGAAAGAAAATACACACACACACACAAACACACAGACGGGGATTTTGACCCACTGAAACCCCATGAAAAGACCTCTTTGGACAGTTTCAACCCAGGGCCTTTGGGCTTCGACAGGCTCCTGGAACTCCTGATGGGAGGTTCATTGAGAACTTTCTTAAGGTTTGGCAAAATTCTGTTTTCCTTCCATCAGGTATTTCCTACTTTATGAAATGAAAAATTCTTAGCTTCTGTATTTAGAAATTTAATACCAAAAAAAAACAGGGCCTCGTACACATGAAAGACAGAAAAACCCAGAAAACCATCCTCAGGAGGCACCTCAGTTTTGGGCAGTCAGTCAGCCGGATGTGTCTTCCATGTGGCTTTCTCTCTGCAGCACACCGAGCAAGGCACAGATGGAGGAGCTGAAGGCTCAGCCCCTGAGGGCAACCAGCAAATTCCCTTCATTCAACAGAAACGCACTGAGTCCTTTCTATAAGCAAGGCATTGTGCTTTGGAAAAAGAAGTTCTATTAGACAAAGGCCCTTTTTCTGAAACATACACAAATCACTCTAGGAAATGGAAAAATGTGGTAAGAGTTACAAGAGAAATTTAGAGAAAGTGCTCAGGAACATGAGTTAAAGAGGGGAATGAGCTTCTAGCTGAGGTAACCCAAAAAGACCCTGTGGAGAAGACGGCAATTGAGTTGGGAATGGAAGGATTGGTTCCTCAGACCAATTGCTTCCTCTCTCAGAAATGAGGGAGGGAGGTGAGGTGGTAAAAAACATGGGTGCTAGAGTGAGGATGCCGGGGTTCCAGCTCAGGCTCCACCACCACCCATCAACAAGTTTACTTATGTTTCTGAGCCTCAGCTTTTCTTGTCTGTGAATTTAGGCCAATAATATTTACTTCTTAGGGATAAATGAAAGGATTAAATGAGTTAATTCAGGAAAAAAACTCTTGACATAGAAAGTACTCAAAGGATGTTACCCCATAATTCATGTTTTAAAAGATGGGGATTGTGAGGACTATACAAGATGGCTGATGGAAGTCTAGCCTGACCATGGAGGAAAGGCTGAGTCACAGGTATACAATAAGAAGTTTTGATCTGCTCCCAAAAGTACCATGCTGAATGTAAAAACTCAGGAGTGATTCATAGAACACAAGTCACACAGAGCAAACCCACTGTCAAGGCAAGTTCCCCTCTTGCAGGGGAACAAGAAGGTCTTTGGCCCAAATGTCACTATCAAAAAGTCCGCAAGTTTACATTTTTGAAATTAACCTCCCACTGAGTTTATTCACAGAAATACAGAAAGCCATTGCCATCCATTGTGAACTTACGTAAACACTTAATTCCACCAACTTTGGGCATTTCTTTCTTTTTAATAGACCAGGTGCCTCAGAAAATGGAAATGACCCAGGCTTCACTTGACTTTTGAAAGGTCACAAGGCAACTTTAGGTAACCTGAGGTCTCCAATCAAGTCCAGTCACAGAGGGAAAGTCAATTGAACAGCAGTCCTGCAGTGTCTAACCTAAAGTAGCCATGCTTGTAAGCCTCATTATCATATGTAGACTTGTGGAAATGAGACCAGTAGGCTTCCTGGCTCTTACAATTACATGAGCACAGAAGCAAGAAGCCAGGTGCATGCAGAGGACAGAAAGTCATGAAGTCTGGTTGAATATGGAGCCCACAAAAAGAGGGAGAGGCCCCAGGGCTGGGAACACGAGTGGGAACCATACAGCAGAGGAAAGATTCAAAATTCATGCTGGCTTTTATTGATGTTTTCTAATTTCCACAACCAGCAGTGGAAACAAAGAGTCATTTCTCAGTTCATCAATGGTCATCATTAATTCTGGGACAGCATTCTTTGCTTCCACCATCTCAACCAACTCAACCATCTCAAAAAGATCTGTCATCCCTTCATGTCCCTTCCTCTTCCTAGGAACTGCAGCAGATGTAGTACTATATCTCCTAGATGTAGTATTAGCTCAGATATCAAAGAATAAAATGCCCAAGGAGTAAAAATATGTCCGTGACCATTAAGCCATTCATTGCAAAGACATTGCCTGGTTGACTCCTTGGTCTTTTTAAAATTTACCAAACATTTTTCTGTCTACATAATCTATTTGATCAAGATCAAGTTTTAGAGGTCAAGTTACAAAGATAAAAAACTTCAGACATGTGTGTAGGCAAAAGGTTTTTATTGTGAAAGATAGTCTAAGAGGGGGGCGCCTGGGTGGCTCAGATGGTTGAGCGACTGCCTGAGGCTTGGGTCGTGATCCCGGAGTCCCGGGATCGAGTCCCATATCGGACTCCCGGCTCTGCGGGAAGTCTGCTTCTCCCTCTGACCTTCTCCCCTCTCATTCTCAGTCTCTCTCTCTCTAATAAAAAAAAAAAAAGATAGTCTAAGAGGTATAACTTGGACTGCAGTAGAGAATATTCCAGAATATTTCTTTTTTTTTTTTAAGATTTTATTTATTTGACAGAGAGAGATCACAAGTAGGCAGAGAGGCAGGCAGAGAGAGAGGAGGAAGCAGGCTCCCTGCTGAGCAGAGAGCCCGATGCGGGGCTCGATCCCAGGACCCTGAGATCATGGCCTGAGCCGAAGGCAGAGACTTTAACCCACTGAGCCACCTAGGCACCCCATATTCCAGGTTATTTCAATGGCTTGTGAAACCATGAGGCAGAATGTTGAAATAAGATCCTTCCAGAAAATCTGGAGTGAACAGTATGGAAGAGACAGCCGGTTGCCTTCCAAATGTCCATTCTCCCCTCAGTGGCAGGAAGCAAGAGATTGCAATTGTTAGTTCATCCATCCTCCTATATGGCTAAGCCTCAGTCCAAGAACTGTTGGTCCAAGTGTTGTATGGTATTTCCAGAAAGGTCCATTGAAGAAGCTGACCAGGATGGAGCCCATATCTTGCCCTTCTGCTTTCTTTCCTTCTTCCAAGTAGAAGTATGCATGTAATTACCAAAATATCAACAGCTATCCTGGGCCATGAAGCAACCTTGATTATGAAAATCATACACTGGCAGATGGTAGTTCGAAAGACGAAAGGTGCTGGATCTCTGGTGACCATGACACAATCATGTTAGTCCTGGATTACCTACTGCTGGATTCTTTTACAAGAAGAAATAACTTTTGTGTTTTAACCTCTGTCTTTTCTTTCTTATGCATCTGTCTTGAATCCTAACTAATACAGAAGGCCACTATGGTTGTTTATATCCAATCACATGAGAGAGGACAGATCCAAACCCTATCCTCCCTACTTGGCAAACGTCTTTGCCAACCTACTCCTGCAATAAACACCTAGCACCAGCCAGACCCTGAGAGGAGGGAAAACAAAATGTGAGGACTAATTTGGATAGTACCTTGTTCTTTGGAAAAATTAGCCTTTTAGATACTACTTCTTTGAGAAAAACTTTCCTAATCCCCAAATCCAAATAAGATGTCTATTTGAATATCTCTTTAAGCATCTACTATGTTATAATCACCTGTCAAGAGGCCAAGAGTAGAGTGGAAAAAAGGAGTCATGGCCTGGATGAACTCTCATAGCCTGGTGGTAGAGAAAAGGCCTATGTGCAGGTTATTTTGGTGTAACATGTGAGTGATAAGATACAGTTATGTCTAAGAAGCTTTGCGAGCCCAGAGAGAAGTAGTTGATACCACCTTGGCTGGGCTCTGTTGGGGAGGTGCCACCTGAGCTGAACTTTGGAGAAAAGTAGTCTCTTAGGTCATATTCTCATGTCCAAGCAATTTATTGAGGGAGTGACCTTAGAAGAGGCCTTCGGGGGATTGAAGGAAGCTGGAAAGCACAAGGGAAGAAGAGCCAAGAAGTGGATCAGTCTGGTATCAGCCTGATCCCACAGGGAGTTCTAGACTGTGAGCAACTCAACAGAGTGAAGTGTCCCTCCTTGAAGCAAGAAGGCTGGGCTCTTGTAACCTGGTAGTACTCAGTCAAAGGCTGTTGGTTGGAGGGTATGACCATCAAGGCATTTCCCTTCCAGGAGACTCCCTGATCAAGGGCAATCTCTGGAAAAAAGGCAGCAATGAGCCATCAGCAGCCAATATTCAGATCTGCTATGTGTGGTTGGGTGCACGAGGCCAGCAAAAAAAAATCAACTGCATATATTTAGGTTGGAAGGTATTCTAGGCTGGAGGAACAGCGTGAGCAAAAATCACCCAAGTTCTACTAGCTGTGTGTGGGCTGGGAGGTGGTATAAGCAATCCTTACTAGATCAGAGAATATAAGGCAGAGAGAGGGGGAGATAAGGCCAGGGAAATTGGCAGAACCAGATCACAGATGATTTTCTTTGCCATGATACAAGATTCAGAGTCCATTCTCTATTAATAATAATGACAACAACATGATTAATAAGCCTATTATTTCTTTTTTTTTAGTATAGATGATCCACAATGTTGCATTAGTTTCAAGTGCACAACTTAGTGATTTGACAAGTTTACATATTACGCTACGTCCACCACAAATGTAGCTACCATCTGTCCCATTACATCCCTATTATCATTGACTGTATTCCTCATGCTCCACTTTTTATTCCCATGATTTACTCATTCTGTAACTGAAGACCTGTATCTCCCTCTCCCCTTCATCCATTTTGCCCAACCCTGCCCCCCTTTTGGTAACTATCGGTTTGCTTATATTTGTAAGTCTAATTTTGCTTTTCTTTGATTCATTTTTTAGGTTCCATTTATGAGTAGAATCATATGGTATTTGTCTTTCTCGTCTGTTTTATCTTGTTTAGTATAATACCCTCTAGGTCCACTCATGTTGTCTTAAATGGCACAATCTCATCTTTTTATGGCTGTATAATATTCCGTTGTGTTCCTGTTTTTCCTTATCTATTTGTCTATTAATAGATACCTAGGTTGCTTCCATATCTCGGCTATTGTAAACAATACTGCGATGAACATAGGGGCTCATATATCTTTTCAAATTAGTGTTTTCATTTTTCCTGGGTAAATACCCAATAGTGGAATTGTCAGATCCCATGGTATTTTTATTTTTAATTTTTTGAGACACTCCATACTGTTGTCCACAGTGGTGTACCAGTTTACTTTACTACAGACAGTGCACAAAGGGTCCTTTTTCTCCACATCCTTGCCAACACTTGTTGTTTCTTGTGATTTTGATTTTAGCCATTCTGACAGATGTCAGATGATACCTCATTATGGATTTGATTTGCATTTCCCTGACGATGAGTGATGTTTGAGCATCATTTCATGTGTCTGTAGGCCATCCATGTCTTTGGAAAAATACCTATTTAGGTCCTCTGCCATTTTTTAATCAGATTGGGAGGGGTTCTTTATATATTTTGTATATTAACCCTTTATCAGATAGAGCATTTGCAAATATCTTCCTCCTTTAAGTCGGTTGTCTTCATTTTTTTGATGGTTTCTTTTGCTGTGCAAAAGCTTTTTATTTTGATTAAGTCCTGATAGTTTATTTTTGCTTTTGTTTCCTTTGCCTTAGAAGACGTATCTAGAAAAATGCTGCTATGACCAATGGCAGAGAATTTGCTGCCTGTGTTCTCTTCTACTATTTTTATGGTTTCAGGTCTCACAATCAAGTCTTTAACCCATTTTAAGTTTATTTTTATGTATGGTGTAAGAAAGCAGTCCAATTTCATTTTTTACATGTAGCTGTCCAGTTTTCCCAACACCTGTCTTTTTTCCATTGTATATTCCTGCCTCTTCATTGTAGATTAATTGACCATATAAATGTGGGTTTATTTCTGGCGTCTCTATTCTGTTTTATTGATCTATTTATCTATTTTTTGTGTCAATACCATACTGTTTTGATTACTACAGCTTTGTATTATAACTTGAAATCCAGAATTGTGCTGCCTCCAGTTTTGTTCTTCTTCTTTTTTTTCCCCCCAAATATGTTTATGTTATTTTTTCAGTGTTAAAAGATTGTTTTGTTCTTCTTCTGAAGAATGCTTTGGCTATTTGGGAGTCTTCTGTGGTTCTATACAAATTTTAGTATTATTCGTTCTAGTTTTGTGGAAAATGCTATTGGTATTTTGATAGGGATCACATTGAATCTATAGATCACTTTGGGTAGTATGGACATTTTGACAATATTAATTCTTCCAGTCCATGAGCATGGAATATCTTTCCATTTGTTTGTGTCATCTTCAGTTTCTTCCATCCGTGTTTTATAGTTTGCGGAGTACAAGTCTTTCACCTCTTCAGTTACATTTATTCCTAGGTGTTTTATTTTTTTTGGTGCAGTTGTAATGGTGTTATTTTTTTTTTTTTATTTCTTTTTCTGTGACTTCATTGTTAGTGTATAGAAATGTTACCGATTTCTGGGTATCGATTTTGTATCAATTTTACTTAATTCATTTATCTATTATTTATTTCATGGTTAGTGTGTACCAATGTCTGAGGACCTTATATTTTTTTTTCTTTTTAATCCTATGACATGGTATGGGGCAAGTAGTATGGGGAAAAAAAATGAAGTAACTCGTCTAAGAGCATACAAATCATGGAGCAAGGATTGGAACGCACTGTCCAAACACATGCTCATCTCACCATAATGCAAAGAAATGGTGCATCCAAATCTGCATAAAATATTGCACTGGGGCCACCCCGGCCTGTCCTTGCTAATTCCTCACTAACGCATACTTCTGGGTGCTTCTGCCCTTGCATTTTTCCACTGGAAAAACCTTGAACCCTCCAATTGTGGCCCACGAGGTCCAACTTCCAGCTGCTAAAGCATCTCCTGCTGATAGCCTTTCCTCCCCCTCCTCCAGGCTCCCTTGATAAGTCCTCCCCACATCTCACGAGAGCCATTCTGGAATCCCTCCCGCCACTAACCAGTGGCCAGGCCCACCCCAAGCATATCTGACCCTAGCTGCTCCCAGCACTGCCTGTCCAGCTGATCCAACTACTCCTTGACATTCTCTACCCAAGGGCAAAGCAGAACAAGGTGTTCAGGGAGCCCAAGTGGAGAGGAAAGACCTCTGAAGTCATTTTCAGACAATCTATAATGGCAGGGCTCTGACTATCTAATGGCAGAAATTCAGCACATTCAGCAACAGCTTATAGTGTATACTCTAGGGCTACAAAATAGTTACTTCCAATGAAGGGAGGCAGGGGGACAGACGGCCTGTACAGGTGGCTCTCAGTTGCTGTCGGTGTTGTGGTCTATTTAAAATAGATTATTACCTTAATCAAAAGAGGGCCTTGAACATGGGCCAACAATGAAAGTGTGTCATGGACCAAGGATTAGAATGAATCTAGTTTGTGCTCCTAGGTCAGACATGCTTCTATCTCCACCAGGCAAAAATTACTACTCAATGAATGAGTTCCCACAAGGAAAACTTCTCTTAAATTATGGCTAGAAAGGATCACAAGCAGAAGGAGAGGGTTCCCTACAGTGCTGAAATGTTCTTTTTCTTTATCTGGTACTGGTTCCTTGGATAAGTTTGCTGTATGAAATGTCAGTGAACTCTACACTCATGATATGTCTGTCTGTGTGTATCATTTTTTTTCAAAAAATAGAAGAGAACTTTAAAAAAAATAGAAAAGGCCTTTTTTTTTTTAATTGCTCTACCTGCACTTAAGATCCAATGGACCCAATTGGCATATATAAATAAGATCATCCCAGAACAAGACTGGAAATATACACCATAATATTGGAAATATTGGAAATATAGGAAACAGGCTAGAAGCCTGTGCCATAGTAGAGCCCGAGGCAAAAGGAAAAATCAGTAATACTGATCTTGGCTTTATTTAAGTTTTTTGTATTTTGTTCATCATGGACTTTTTCACCTTAATTTTGATTTAAAAAAAATTACATTAGAACTTTTTTTTTATCTCAATTACTGAGCTTCTTGGCACCATTTTAAATTTTGTACCACCCTCATATAGTCCTTGTAGTAACCAGAAACAGTTCATTGTTGACCTTGGCTCATCAAAAACTCAAATTCCATCCTCCCTATGGAAATGTCCATGCTACCAAGAGCACAAAGAACAACTCTGATAATAACAGCTTCCTTAGTAATAACCTCAGCTTGTCCATGGATGTAGTCTATATGGTACCTCCACATTATTTCATTTATCCTCACAGTAAGCTTGGTGAAGACCTCAGTAATGCCTGATTTTGTAGGTAAAATATGAGGTTTTGCCTTGGTAGGAAACTAATCTTCCCAAGATTATTTTGAGCAGGGACAGTGTATAACTGATCTCTCTATAACTCTCAGTGTCTTGGACACCTTCTTACAGTTCAAGAGTCAGACTGCATGCCTCCGGATCCTGGATCCCCACCATTTCCTAGATGTGTGTGACCTTGAGCAAATTACTGAATTTTTCTAAGCTTCGTTTTGTCATCTGCAAAAGAAAGATAAGAATACTCAATTTGCCGTGAGGATAATATAAGGTTATCCATGTATTGTACTTAGCAAAATGTTTGGTACAGATAAACTTTTCGTGGAGACACCTTTCAGCTAATCCGATCACCCTGAGAAGGGAGATTCCACTGGAATCTATTATCAAAGAAATTATCTAAATCCTGGAAATAGACAAAAGAGATTACTACGGAGTGTTCTTTCGATGCAGTGCTGGTATTGACTTTCTAGTTCCTGTGCTATTTTACAACTCTGTAAGGGCACAGGTTAACTTGTAGAATTTTGACTGGTAGAGGTGCAGATAATTTAAGTCTAGGAAGCAGATACCCCATCGATTGTGATATATGGGCCTGCTTGACTTTAACCCAGCAGTGTGTGTGTGTGTGTGTGTGTGTGTGTGTGTATTTGTGTACACAAGATATAATTACGCTATATCTAATATATATATGCATATTAGATATTCTATATAATTATTATTCGAGAAGTTTGGGAGATATGTATACATCTACATATGTATACATATTGTATATTATAACACAATTATATATAGCATATTATATATTATACAATAATTAAAATTATATAACTATACTCTTGTGATGTGATTATAACTATATCGTAAATATATAATATATACATATATAAATACATACATATAGACATATGTTATACATACATACATTTGATATACCCACACATATGTATATACTCCTAGATTGTCAAATGCCCTTTGGACAGGTTTCAACATATTTCTGGTTCTTTAATTAATTAATGAGTTGAAGAAAATCTTTCACATGTATTCCTTTTGTATCTGCATGAGTTTTTTTGTTTTTAAAGTCATGCTTTTTTAACCTTTTGGAAATTATACTTTAACACCATGCACGGAGACAAGGCTTTCTCTGGGGGACCGAACAAGGCCTTTAAGGAAGCCATGTGATTCCTGGCTGAACACCTTTTAAAATTTGAGTTGGCCACTGAGCAGCCCTGGACCTGGCCCCCTGCTGCAGGCGCAGACTGTGTGGGAGCTTTAGGACTTGACTCCTGAACTCCACTAAGGAGCTTTCTTCCCCAGCTTCCAAGTGAGGCCCCAGGTCAAAGCAGAGGCGGGACTGGCCCCCTAGGGCTTACCAATATTTGGCAAAGTGCAGAGATAACATTCTGCAAACTTCCTCACATTGTTCTGCCTGGCTGTGAATGCTCCCAGATGGGATACTCTGGAGATAAATGACGGGAAAAGAATGGAGATCGTGGGTCTCCCCCTCCACACATCCCAGTCATTCCCATGATTACCTCCCAGCCACTCAGGATGAATGTGACCTTGTCTCACCTTCTCATTCTGCTACTTGCTGGCAAAAGCTAGAATTAGAAAGTCTCTTACCTCCTTTGGAATCCCAATAAAGATCCCCTTCTACTGGAGTCAGAAAAAAATCTTAGTGCTGCTCAGTGGGGCGTGTGGTAATAGGCAGCTGTCTCTGAGTCCTGCCTTCATGGGGACCAGCAGTGAGCATGAAAGGGGGAGTCACATTCAGGTATCCTCTTCTTTCAGCCCAGCCCTCAGTCTGCTTCCAACCAAGACCTCCTGGTTTCCTTCCTTTGCTCCCACCCTATCCCCAGACCCCTTCCTAATCGCAGGAGAAAACTTTGGATCAAACCAAGGAAAGAAAAAGAGCCATTCCACCTTAGACTTAATTTTTAAAAATCATTCATTCAGCAGATATTTATTGAGTTCTTCATATTTGCCAGATACTGCGCTAGGAGCTGGGGTCCCAATAGACCCCAGCTATTCCTGAAGTTTACATTCAGTGGATAAGGAAGGAGAAAATAATTCCCCAAACACATGACTTCATGAAGAATACCATTATGGATTCCTGTTTTTGCTATGAACTAAACACTGGGGGGTGGGGGGGTACATAGAATATCTCCTCCAGATGTGGTTGTTGGGGAAGAGTTCTCCAAGAGATACTTAAGCTCCAATGTAGATGATGAGGGAAAAGTCACGCTTGGAAAAGCATGGAGGAAAGAGAATAGAGTGACCAGCAACCACCGTGTCATGGTGTGTGAAGATTCAGCTGTGTGTGAGAGTGCTGGGTGATAGCCAGCCCCCAAGATGGCCCCAGGTGAGTCTTACCTCCTGATACTCATGCCCATATGTATCTCCCCCACACATTGAATCAGACTGGTCTCTGTAGCTAATAAAATATTGCAAAACTGAAGGAATGTGACTT
>CM052807.1:105773735-105813281 GCA_028533885.1 Nasua narica | reverse complement strand
GCGTCACCTCTCCGGAGAGTGTAGTATGATTCTTTGCTTCAGTTGATTTCTTTCTTCCCTACTGCTCTGTTTGAGTTTCTTTATGTGTTTGCACTAAAGACTGAATTGTTTAAAAATTTGGTATCATAACTATAATTCAAGAGGAAAGTCTTAATTGTGCTCTGTATAATGGATTAATGAGAGCAAGTAAACGGCCACATTACAGAGAGTAACTGATGAAGGGCAATGCTTTGTCAGGCTTAATTAACAAATGAAGTAATTTCATACATTTTAATGGGATTTGGTGGTTGCGCTGTTTTATTTGTTTTTATTTTCGTTTTTTAGCAGAATGGAGGTCAATCCGAGGGCTAGCAATGAAAATATTTCTTCCCCACTAAAAGTAGTAGTGTGTTTCTGCTCTGGATAATGTGCCCTATTCTGGGGGATTTTCGGAACAGAATTGGTCTTATCAAGTGGAGAACGGTGTTGGCTGTCAGAGGGTCCCAGGAGGGACAGCCCTGGGGTCAGGTCCTCGGGTCCGTCCCACCCCTCCTGGCAGCACTCAGACCCACTGCTCTCCCCACTGCATGCTGAAGATGCCAGGCTAAATCTCATGACAGCTGTGCCTTGTTGGCATGACTCCAACAGTGTCCCCAGACTCTAAGTTCCCAGGAGCTTAGTGGCAACGAGTGGAGCTTATTATAATGGATCTTCCCAAGCACTTCGCACAATGTCAGTAAATGCTGGCTGTTATCACTCAGAAGAAAGAGAGGCAAAGTTACATATAAGAATGCAAACATAGATATGGATGATGCACAGATTTATGAATGGAAAAAAGACCGAAGGAAGTACATTGAACCATTGGCAAAGGTTACCTCTGTGAAAGAGGATGGTGCTCGATTTTTTTATTTTTCCTTTTCAATATTTTCTACAATGAACATTTGTTCATTCAACAAATACTTTTTGCATGCTTATCACACATTAGGCATTGTGCTAGGCCCTGAGGGATAGAAAGATGAAACAGACCGAGTCCCAGCCCCAGAGCTGACCTCCAGCATGGTGGACAGGGAAGGGCAAAAGCGAGGGATAGTGCACAACTTCAAAGCCATCGTCAACATCACATACATCCTAGACCTGAATACTTCATTGAGTTTTTCCTACAGATGAACATACAGAGTCTCGAAAAAGGGACGTCTTTTTAAAATTCATATAAAACTGGGGGCAACTGGGTGACTCAGGTGATAGACTATGCAACTCTTGATCTTAGGGTCATGAATTCAATCCCCACCTCAGGCATGGAACCTACTTTAAAAAAAATTAAAATTCACATAAAGCCATCAAATGAAGTAACAGTGACCATGAGCAGTTACAATGCAATGTAGGTATAGTGATGAAGATACAAAAGATATCACATAAGCATGTCTGAAGGCAGTTTTGGGAGTAGGGGAAGCTACCCATAGGGAGTAACATTTCCATCAAATCTGAAAGATAAGAATTGCTATTAGTTTTATAAACAGGATAAAACAAAGGGCTTAAAAATTAGTATTGGCTGTTATTGAATGAATGGCTATTCAAAACTGAATGTGAATGAATGAATATATGAATATATGAAAAAATGAATACAGGATTTTTAAAAATCAGACAGATCAAATGACTGGTCCATTTAGCAGCAGCTTGAAGAAAAACCACACGTGGAAAAACAACAGCCTGGGTTGTTCCTTCAAGCCTTTGCAACTCAAAGTGTGGTCCACAGACCAGCATCAGCATCACCCAGAACTTGTGAGAAATTCAGAATCTCAGGTACCACCCCAAACCCACCAAATTAGGATCAGCATTTTAAACAGAACACAGATGAGTTGTGCACACACTGAGGCTTGTGAAGGGCTAGGCTTGTCCTTCAGTCTCAACGGCACATTAAAACCATCCAGGAGTTTATACAAATCCAATTGCCTGGGGGACTTGGTGTTTGCAAGCGAGTCCTGGGTCTCATCTCTCGGTGCTCTAGTTTTAACCATGTGGCCCTAGGCCAGGTCCATGACTTTTGGTGTCTTGGTTTCTTCATCTAATCGGTAGGCAGCTACCAACCGAGTTTCCAGTGGTTCCCATCTCCTGGTATTCACGCTCTTCTGTAATCCCCTCCCCTGGAGGGTGGGCTAGGCTCTGTATCTTGCTTCTAATGAACAGGAGAGACCCAAAGCGATAGGATGTCATCTCCAACTTTAGATGACAAAAGCCTGTAACTCGCATCTTGCTCAGTCTCTGACCCTTCTCACGTACTCACTCTGATGAAGCAAGTCGCCATATTATGAGCTGCCTTTTGGAGAGACCCACATGGCAAGGAAAAGCGGCCCTGAGTCTGATGGCCACAAGGAACCCAATCCTGCCAACAGTCACGTGACCTAGCTCAGAAGTGAGTTCTTCCCTAGTCTAGCCTTGAGGTCACTGCAGCCCTAGCCAACACCCTGCTCATAGACTTACAAAAGACACTGAGTCCCAGGACCAGCTAAGCCACAAGTGGCCACTTGATCCATAGAAACTCTGAGAAAATAAATGTCTGTTATTAAAAGCCATGAAATTTTGGCTACACAGTAATAGATAACTAGTATAACCCATAAAATGGTAATGGTAGTAGCATTCATTGATAGAGTTATTGCAAGATTAAAAAATTCCCATGAAGTACGTAGAAGAGGGCCTGGCATATAATAAACATCATATACATTTTTGTAATAGGAATTATTAGAAATCACTGATGCCCTTGGTTCCTACTGAAAAATGTAAGTACTTTCTCTTCGCTAAATGGCCCCAGCCCCCTCCGCTTTCTGAAAGTTTCCTTCTCTACTTTCCTTGTCATTTAACTGTTGCTCCAAGTTGGTGTCAATGCATCCATTGCTGACAGTTCCTTTTCACCCCAATAAAACAAACAAACAAACAAACAAACAAACAAATAAATAATAAGCTGTTTCTGATCTGGGAAACTTGACGAATAAACTTGTTATTATTGTGCCTAAACCAAAAGTAAATAGGCTCTGATTTAGTATCTGAAAAGTTCTGCTATGATACAATTAAAGCTTTTTGGGTTTGTGTGGTTGGTTTGGCTGTTTTTTGGGGTTTTGTTTGTTTATTCGTTTGTTTTAATACAAAGCATTCTTTTTGATGCCCGAAGGCCTTTTGGCTTTTTTGTTGTTTCAGCTTCTCAGCTATGTTGTAATCAATGAGGCGACTAGATTTAGGAGACATCTCTGCCTGTCTGCTGTGAGATGAGTACATTACACATCAACCATGTCACTCATCGCATCTCTGGTTTTAGTCATGCCTAAGCTCACTTCCTCTTAGCCCTATCCAGAGTTTGTTGATTTCAGCCAAACAACATCATTTGTTTGTAATGCCTCAGTATAATGAAATTTAATTGCTGTCATTTGCTGTCAAGAGTCCTCACGTTGGCACAGGGATTAAGAGAGACGTGCTAGACAGGCTTCACCCGAAATCTGGAAAATAAATCACATGTATGTGTGTGCAGGAAAAGAGAAAGTGTTGGAAGATGGTTTAAGGCAAAAGGAACAACTTGCACGGGTTTCTCGAGGTAAGAGGCAGTGAGACACCTCTGAGGGTCAGGAACAACCGGATGGGGCTGGAGGGTGGTGCAGGAGGCATGCATGTGAATGCATGAAAGATGCATTGCATGAAAGTGCATGCAGAAAGCGCTCGATGTAAAAGGGACCAAAGCACACGGCTCTCTCACGTGGCTTAGGAGTGTAGGTTTCGGTCTGAGGGCACGGGCACAGCGCTGAAGGGTTTTAAGTCAGGGACGGGCCAACTGCAGCCCTGAACCAAATCTGCTTTCTGCCCGTTTTGGTAAATTACGTTTTTTTGCACCCTTCACGTTATAAGCACAGTTGCAGCACAGCCTGCGAGGACTAAGATATGTACCATCTGACTCTTTACAGGAAAAGTTGCCAGTCCCTGTTTTAAGGTGACGGGTTCTAGGCTCAGATCTGCATTCTGCGCAGATTTGGGACCCTGATCTAGAGTGTCCTGGCACAGGGACAGACCCGCTGCCATCTTCCCCTTCTTTATATCCCAGCTGGGCCAGCACACAGGGAACTGTCCTCACGTAAGAAAGATCAGGGGGAGGGCAGGGAGGGGGCCAAAGGTTTGGGCGCTTCCCCAGACAGGTAAGTGAGATTCCACAGGAGCTGGTTACATTTTTAATAAACAAAGAACATTTTGGAGAACAAGAGAGACAAAATAGAAATACGTTGTTTTCTTTTTGTTGACACATCAGAGAACATGGTGGCAAATTAAGTATAAAAAGCTCTAGAGCGGGGTTAGTAGTTTAAAACAAAACAAAAACCAAAAAGCCATCTCCCCGCCCCCACCCCCACCCCCAGGCCTGATGTCAATGTGCGCGTGTCCTTGCAGAGGGTCTCTAAGGCTGTACAAATCGGTAGGGGGGGGGGGAGGGGCTGTTCTTCTGCAGTCAAAGGAAGGAACGTCACAAAGATATGAAAAAGACTCCGCGGGTCCCAGATGCACAGTTGAAGTCCCGCTTGGGTTTACTCAGCAGCAGTGTTTGCTAAGAAAAAAGTCATTATTCTCTACCTTGGGTTGGGAGCAGGGAGGGCGAGCTAGAAAACATGAAGCCAAAGGCAGTTGCTTCTCCGGGACAGCTGGCAGAGACCCAAAGTACAGAGTTGTCTACAAACTCTCAAATCAGTGTGAGACTTGAAAGAGAGCTATGCGCTGGCAACGTGGGCTGGCCCACCTTGCCAGAGCGGAATTGAAACCATACTTACACCTCATGCAGACATCGCCCAGTGGAAGGATGTTCTTATAAATCCCAGCCCGGAGGCCATCTCATATCTGCACTCCTCTCCCTGTTCCCCTTCTCTTTCACTCCTCAAACCAGAAGAACTTAATAAAAACAGAAGGAAGACATCTCTCCAGAGCTGCTCTAAGCTAAAAGGAGAAAGGACATAAAAATACACGCAGGATGAATGTGACCTCACTAGTCACTTCGGACTGGCATCCAGGGGACTCCACCATTGTGGCCCATTGGATGGGGGCCACACTGAGGGATGCCAAGCCCATGGGGGCCACAGTGCCTGTAGCATCATGGGACCCCAACCTAGCTGCCTTTACCTGAGCCACTCTTCCCGGTTCCTGGCACAGGAACTCTAGTCTATCGTTGATTTATGGAAATCTGACCTCAGTCCAGAGAAACTCTCAAATTAGCCCAGAGAGAACACAAATAATTACACCTTGGATTCCTATACTTGCACTGAAAATCAAAAATGCTTCGTAGCCACAGAAGTAGAGAAAGGGTTTTTCTGTTCTGGGACAGACCCCACTGTTTCCACTGGGAGGTCCTGAACTTGGCTGGGCATTCAAGGTTCTCCATAATTTGACAACTCTCTCCACTTTCTCCCCGTCACACCCTATGCAAACACCATCAGACAAAGTTTGTCCTTCGTTCGTGCCATGGAGACCCCAGCTCCCAGCTTTCCCGCAGCTAGCATGTACGTCTCTTAGCCCATCCCTCTGCGTCCAGGAAGGCACTTCAGCCAAAAGCAGGAAGCACCAATCTGCCTGTAAAGAGGTAGTGCTTCTCCACAAAGCTAGACCCTGTTGTCAGTCCACCCCATAGCCAGGAATTTCATTTGGTAAATACAGGGGAGTATTTTGGCCAAAGCATTTTTGCCACATGTGCCATCTCCAAAGTTACGCAGTATTAAGTCTTCTTTGGAGTCCAGTGATATTGCTAAAAATTGGTGGTCTTTTCTATCTGTTTTTTAATGCACCTTCTTCCCGGCAATATTGTGCTACAAAGGCGCCAAAAGAAGGGAATTGTTTCAAAAATGTTGGGGCAGGCAAGACTCGGGGCTGTATTTTAATTCACTCCCAAGTTGAAGGATAAATTTATTTACTACATAAAAATTAAATCTTAGGTGGGAAGATTCAGGTGATGAGCTATGTGGATTGTCTCCTCCAAAAAGAAAAATAGAGAGTCAGAAATTTCTGACTCAGAACTCAAATTCTCTGACTCAGAGAAACAGAAATTTCTCTGTCGATATATGCGTGTTTGTCTGACTGAAGTTTCTGTAAAATTAACATTCCTTTTAATGTTCTGATTCAAGTTCACAAAAAAAAAAAAGAACAAATGTATACCATTAGCTCTAATAAGATTAGCAACATTAAAGGTCAATAATGAAAATTACTTTAAGCAAGTACCCGGCACTTCTTCAGCGACCATTTGAAAGCATTGTTCACTCCCTCTCTCTTGAAATGCACTCTTCTCCTGACTTCTATGTCCCGGTAGTCCTCTCCTCCTCTGGCTTCTTCTTTCTTTTCTGCTTTGTAGGTTCGTCCACTTCTACTCGACCATTAAATAATGGAGATCTTGAAGGCTCCCCTCTGGGTCCTCTTTTTTCTTCCCTGTGTATCCTCCCTTGAGGCGATGGCATGCAAGCTCCAAGGTACAGATGATATCTCTGAATTGATAGCATTTATAGTGGATTGAATAGTAATCCAAAAAGATATGTCCAATCCTACCCAGTATCTATGAATGTGACCTTATTTGGAAATAGACTCTGCAAATATAATCAAGGTAACGATTTCAAGGTGAGATCATCCTGTATCTAGTTTGGACCCTAAGTCCAATGATGGGTGACCTTGTAAGTGACAGAGAAGGAGAAGATACAGGGAGGGGGAGGGCCACGTGAAGACAGATCGTAGTCATGCAACCCTAAGTCAAGGATTGCCAACAACTACCAGAAGCTAGAAGAAAGACGTGCAATAGATTCTCCCTGAGAGCCTCCAGAGGGAACCAACTCTGCCAACACCTTGACTTTGGACTTCTGGCCCCTAGAATGAGAGAATACATTTCTATTGTTTGAGCAGCTAAGTTTGTAGTAATTTGTTACAGCAGCCCTAAAAATGAATATAGCGCCCAAATGTGTGGCTAAGCTCTGTGGCCTGACCTTGAGCTCCAGACAGATAACTCTAACTGCCAACTTTATGTCTCAGAGGAACCTGGACTCAACACGTCCCTGATGTAATCCAACATCTGGTCCACCTGAATGAGCCAGGGCTCTCCAGAGAAATACAACCAATAGGATATATAGTTGACCCTTGAACAACATGGGTTTGAACCACACGAGTCCACTTGTATGTGGATTTTTTTTTTATCAATACAGTACAGTATTGAAAATGTACTTCTCTTCTTTATGATTTTCTTAATAGTATCTGCTTTTCATGTCTTCAGCCTATTTCTTGACTGGATTTTTTGTGTTTTGGGTGTTGAGTTTGATCATTTCTCTGTAGATTTTGGAGACTAGCCCTTTATCAGATAGGTCATTTGCAAATATCTTCTCTACTCCATAGGTTGGCTTTTAGTTATGTTGATTGTTTCCTTTGCTGTACAAAAGCTTTTATCCTCATGAAGTCCCAATAGTTCATTTTTGCTTTTGTTTCCCTTGCCTTTGGAGATGTATCTAGAAAGAAGTTGTTGTCGCCAAGGTTAAAGGGGTTGCTGCCTGCATTCTCCTCTAGGATTTTGATGGATTCCTGTCTCACTTTAAGGTCTTTCATCCATTTTGAGTTTATTTTGGTGTGTGGTGTAAGAAAATTGTCCAGTTTCATTCTTCTGTATATTATTTCCAATTCTACCCTTGAAACAAATAATACAATATATGTTAACTAAATTGAATATAAATTAAAAATTTGGAAATTTGAAAAAATAACATCTGCTTTTCTCTAGCTTATTTTATTGTAAGAATACAGTGTAGAATATATATAATGTACAAAATATGTGTTAATTGACTATGTTAGTGGTAAGGCTTCCAGTCAACAGAAGGCTATTAGTAGTTAAGTTTTAGAGAGTCAGAAGTTACACATGGATTTTTGACTGCATGGGAGGTTGGCACCCCTGCCTCTGAGTTGTTCAAGGGTCAACTGTATAGAGATATATGTGAGGAGGTTGATTGTAGGAATTGGCTCCTATGGTTCTAGAGGCCAAGAAGTCCCACCATCTGCTGTCTGCAAGCTGGAGAACCAAGAAAGCTGATGGTATAATTCAGTCTGAGGCCAAAGGCCTAAAAACTGGAAAGGGAGGACCCGGGGGGGGGGGGGGAGGGAACTGGTATAAGTGCCAGGGTCTGAAGGCCTGAGAACCAGGAGTTTCAATGTCCAAGGTCAAGAGAAGATGGACATCCCAGCGCAAGAACAGAGAGAGTTTGCCCTTCCCTTGCCTTCTTATTCCATCCAAGCTCCAAACAGATTGGATGATGCCCACCCACCTTGGTGAAGACAGATCTCTTTACTCAACCTACTGAATCAAATGCTAATCTGTTTCAGAAACACCTTCACAGACACACTTAGAAATAATGCCCTGCCAGCTCTCTGGGCATCCCTTAGCCCAGGCAGGTTGGTACACAAGATTAACCATCACAAGTCCATTGTTTGTCAACTTAATATCTATATGCATCTCCTTAAACTATGCTTAATCTCCAAATAAAGACATTAACGAGGTCATAGTTCCGCCCAACATCATACAAGTATTCTCTGTAGCCACAAATGCATTAACCCCTTCTCCAGAAGAAAAGGTAACTTACATTTACTCTTTTTTTTGATATCCTATGAACTTAAATTAGTATGGTATAAATTAATAACACTTAAATAGTATGATATGGAGTTAGTATAACTTATGTTACACAATGAGGGAACAAGAGAGGAAAAAGATCAAAGATATTACTTAATATATGTATACAGACACAAAATAAGGAGGAAACATTCACACTGATTACAGTCCTTGTATTTATAACTACCTTCTACTGTACATTCTGTATCCCTTTTGCCTCCAGCAAGTACCTCAGTTGGTTGTGGTTCTTTACCTTTGGATGACCCAAAGCTTCCTTCGTGAAGGATCTGGGCCATTACTAGTCCTGCCTGGATTGGGTTGTAGTTTTCCACTGACCTGAACTTAATCACAGGGCATAGTGATACTAGGAGATTCCCTAAGGGATGGCATGTATTCTAAACACGCTCTTCCTTACCTTTCCTGGGGAAGAGTAATTCAACCTCCCCTTGGTAGTTGCGGTCAACCATCAATCAGCACAGTCATTCTCTTTCTTGCCTATTGATTCAGAGGCACTTGGAGTCCAAAGTGGCCAGGTGGCAATTGTAACTTCCAGTTCGGTGGAATCAGTTGTGTCTCTGGGTGGAACTAAGGCCTCTAGGCCAGCAGAGCATAAAGTCACAAGAAAAATAAGGCAAAAACCTTATGCATTTCAGCCCTCCTACCGGAGATCAGGTACACTTGGAGGCTCTGAGGGCATCCAAACCCCTGGGTTGATCCTTTCGATTTACTACTTCGTCAGCAACATTAGGAACAACTGACATCAGTATAGTCCTCAGTTTCCTGGAAATGTTTAAAAATCTCATACACAGGGCGCCTGGGTAGCTCAGTTAGTTGAGCAACTGCCTTCGGCTCAGGTCATGATCCCGGAGTCCCGGGATCGAGTCCCATATCGGACTCCTGGCTCTGCAGGAAGTCTGCTTCTCCCTCTGACTTTCTCCCCTCTCATTCTCAGTCTCTCGATCTCTAATAAATAAATAAAAAATCTTTAAAAAAAAAAATCTCATACACAGAGGCCCCACCTACTAGTACCATCACCGTTGGAGGTTAGGATTTCAACATATGAATGGGGGTGAGGGGAGAGGGACACGAACACGCAGACCACAGCAACACCACGACATAGTCTCCTTCTGTGTCCCCAACTCGGGGTGCAGTGCCAATATCAGTCCAGTTCCACAAGCCAATTCCCTGAATGTCACCAATGACACTGCCCTCCTCCATCTTCCCCCCATAATCAATCTCCAAACTCGGGCAATTTTCTACCCTATCTGTCTCTTGAGTACACCCATTTACGTCTGATTTCTTCTGCTACCACCTCAGCCCAGTGAGCCCTCAGCTCTCACCTGGACCACAGAAGCAACCTCCTAAGACATTTCCCCTGCCTCAAGTCTTATCCTACAATTTACTCTCAGGCCAGCAGCTAGAGAAATCTTCTCAAAACAGAAATCAGGTCACATTGTGGTCTTGGCTACAACCTCTCAAAGGCCTCACGTGGCCCAGTTCTCACCTCTGCCTCCAAGGCCTTCCATGGCCTGACCCCCCCAACTACTTTTCCAGCCATATCTCATACCATTTCCCCCCTAGTTCCCACCACACTGGCAATTTTCTTCCAGAAACTTCTGTACATAGCAGTTAAGAGACTGTGTAATGAACACTGCTGCATTCAAATCCTGGTTTGGCCTGTTCTAGTGGTGTGACTTAGAGACACTTACTTAATGTGTGTGTGTGTGTGTGTGTGTGCATGCGCATGTGTGTGTATGTGTGTGTGTGTTGACCAAATTCACGTAAGTCAGGTAGCACAGCATCAGGTACATTTTTTTTTTTAAGAGAGAGGGTGAGACTACAAGCAGTCAGGGGAGGGTCAGAGGGAGAGGAAGAAAATCTTAAGCAGACTTTGTGCTGAGTGCAGAGCCCAATGTTGGGCTTGATCACATGACCCTGAGATCATGACCTGAGCCAGAATCAAGATTTGGAATCTTAACTGACCAAGGCACTCAGGCAACCCTCCCCTTCATTCTTCAAACATTATCTTCGATTTCTTCCAGAAGCCTTTGTCAACCACAAGCCTGGCTCGGGGTCCCTGTTTATAGAACTGCATGGCCCTGTGTACCCATCTCTAGCTCTTACTGCAGTTAAGTCCTAAGTTTTACCACTTACAACTCCTCCTTTACAAAAGCAATCCTTTATCCAATGCCAAAAACATCCAAACCTGGAATTCCTTCTCATGGGATTTTTTTTCTGTGACCATCTATTTTTGGATGGTATGATAAATACGTTGAGAAAAACTTGCAAAGTGAGTGACTATGGAGTGATTCATCTTGCAGTCAATGGCTGCTTGCATCAGCTATGATGTTGCCCCACAAATAATATCATATCAGCTCACTCTTCACAATGTCAACAAATGGTGCAGATCACAATAGATCAAAAATAACCCTCTAAACTGTTTCTCTATAACAATCTCATAATAGATTATCGGTGACTTGCTAATTGACAAGAGACAATACGGATGTACTGAGGGAGAAATTTGAAAATACAAGGCAAATGTAAATACATGAAAAGATTGTATCCAAGAGTTTTAATCATCCCCTCCTTCAAGATCTTCAGAGCCTCCCATTAGAGATTGTCCTCCAAACTACACTCTCGGCAGGATGTATGACCGAGGACCCTGACAACAAAATGACATTAATGTTAGACTCTCCCTGCCAGCAATGACTGGTTTTATTTCTGTATCCCCAACATCTAGTTTAGCGCAGTATCATAGTAAATGTTCAATAAGTGTTTATTGGTAGAATGACTAGATGTTTTTAGATACCAATTATCAACACAACTGTTTTGCAGAGAGAGCCCATGAGAAGGATTGCCCACAAACATTTTAACCTGAGGACATCAGTCAACATGTAATACTATTCCTGTGTAGTGTTTTGGGCTCCCAGCAGCCAAATTCCCTGACTTTCCTCTGGGATGTCTCTCCCCCTCCACTCTCAATCCTTGTGTACCCCTGGAACATGGAAGTGGGTGTCCATCCCTGGCTACAACATTGGACATGTGACCCAAACCTGGCCAATCAAAACATCACACCTTCCTGAACATACTCATTGGTTCAGAGATGGGCATGTGCCCCAGCTGTGGCAATCAGTCCAATCAGAGATCATCTTGAGACTTTGGTTTGAACAACCAAGAAAGAGCGGTTGAGAGCTAGACTTTATTCCACTGGTTTTGGGTGAAGTCGTAAGACAGGAATAGCCTGAGGCCATCCCAGGGGAGTTTCTCACAGTGATGTCAACCCAGATGAAGAAGAACCAAAAGAAGAAAATCCAAGTTTTAGTAACATTTTTGGAGCCCCTAGATCTAGCTGTACCTGAACTTACCTTGCCCCAGGACTTTTGCCATGTGACCCAACAGTGACCTTTTTTTTCTGAAACTAGCTTGAGTTGAGTTTTCTGTCACTTGCAGCAAAGAGGGCTGTGACTAAAACTCTTTCTTCTGAACACATCTGAATTTTTTGATGCTTGGAAGTTGAGAACGCCAACTTTCATACATTATACTGAGTAGTTCATGGTGCAAGTCTCAGGACACTGTAGCAGGAGTTACAAGCTTACAAAGGTGACCTGTGAAAATCCAGAATGTCTACAGTGCAAGAACTACAGTGATGTCTGTAAATGTTTCTAAGGACCCAAACAGTTAAATGTTTCTGAAATTCAAACATCCTTGGAGTGAACTCACATTTAACTGGAACTGAGAATACATACATTTGCCCCTGTGTCCATTGTAACACCAAATGAGTCCTTACTAATTGGCACTATTTATTTTCCCTCACTTGCTGCCGTTAGATATTTGTCCTGGCATTTTAGTCAGGAAGATGTTAGCTGGGCCTAATTGCTCAGACTGTATTTAACAGACAGCCTGTGCTATCAGATAGCTCTGGAAAGAAAACAATAGCAGGCTTAGCATGCAACTCAAGGAATGCCAGGTATGTGGTCATAAAATCAAATCATTTCAGAGCCTTAGATGAGCCGCTAATCGACTCCATGGCCTGAAACATTAAGTGCCACCAGAGCCAGCTAATGAAAGGCTAAACGCATTTGAATTGCTAAAAGGTATTTTTGAAAAGATAAAAATCATGACTCTCCTACAAATATAAAATGAACACATGTCAAAGATTCTATATGATTCATCAGTTCAGGAGGGCAGCCTCAGGTGCTCGATGGGTTCAAAGGAGAAGGCAAGGAGCAGACACATATGCAGGCAATCAGAACTGCTGATTGCTTTTCAGAAATGCTTAGATGCATTTGCTAAGAGGTGCACTGCTGGCTTCCTCCCCCAGACATTCATTTGCACTGGATGTGGACAAGAATCATTTGCATTACTATGGGGGTTCTTTCAACTCAGAGAGTTCTGAAACAACTCAAAGACAATGAAAGGTGCAGATAAAGCTAAGGAACTCAAGCTAAAGAATTAGAGAGTGCTCAGCATTCCATAGGATACTCAGGAATCCCTCTCTCTTCATCATTCAAAGATTTGTGCAATTCTTCCTCTCCATACAGGATGTTTCCACTAACCTAACATCTAGGACACATGTTTTTGAGCATTTTTGTGGTTTTTGAAAAAGCCTCCCTGAGCCTCAGTTTCCTCTTTTGAAAAGAGGAAATTGTAATATTCATTTTGCAGGGCGTGGTAAAGATGAAGCGCAATCGTGTCTGGGAAATGTCCTAGAACCTCACTAGATACCCCGCGTCCAGCAGCGTAGGGAAGAATTTGGGCTTCAGTAGAGAACTGGGCCCTGGCTAGAGCACATCTTTCCAGGTCATCACATTCTGATTCATTGGGGGTTCTTTAACTTTCACTGACTTTGAATTTTTCTGGCTCTGTAAATTGTAGATAACCCATAGCAATGCAAGTCATTTTTGTCTATAGACATGCAAATAAATTCTCTCCAGTGGAGGGATAATGGGCCCCTCCCTTTAAGACAGTTAGGAAGATGTTAGCTGGGCCTAATTGCTCAGACTGTATTTAACAGTGGTTGGTTGGTGGTTGGTTGCAAATTCATTTCATTATTTCTAATCTGCCAAAGTGTCTGCATTTTGACTTCTCCTTTAATGCAAGTGTAACATCCATCAAAAACTGTCTCCCCCAATGTCAACACGTAAGACAAACTTGAATTTATTGCTTACTGCAGTCAGGGAGACTACCGCCTGGCAATACTGTGCCTGTCTCTCTGAAGAAGGAAGAGAAAGTCAACATTTATTAAGAATCAGAGTCTGATGAACAGTGGGTTTTCAAAGCAAGGGTCTGATTAGTATTAGGTAAAGATGGTGATACAAGAGTCCAGGATTGGTGGATACGGCAAGGTGAGGACTTCAAAGTAAAAGATTCAAAGAATCTGCTGGAAGTCCTGTAATGAACAATCATACTGTTTGCCTAGGCAGCAAACTCTTGGAAGAATACGGTCATGTCTACAAAGACTGAGGAAGAGCATGAAATCATGCTAGTGTAGAGAATAAGGAGGTGTGGTCTGGTTCTCAGTGCCCATACTGAGCGTGAGGATAGGCGGATTGGTTCTCAGTGCCTCCCGAGGACATTCTTCAGCCTCAACTGAAAGAGTAAATCACTAATATCTGGGGGTGTAATAATCCATATCTTTGCTACTGCTGTTTGAGGTTTCAAAATTGCATTTCAAAATTCCTCCAAGAGTTCCATTCAACTTTCCTATGGTGGTTGTTTCGATCTCTACAACTGTCAGATTTTCCAGTTCTTTCTGCTGGCCCTTTGCTACACCATTTGCTGGGACGGTGGCTGAGCAACAGCATTTACAATTCTGTAGATCGCTCCAGAACACTGCCACATAGAAGAATACTAAGTGAAGTGATTGTGACCAGAATTCATCTTCTGATGAATTAAATAATAAAAAAAATTCATTTTTTCATTATTATTTGTTTATTTGTGAGAGAGAGCACACACACACACATTTTAATGGGAAGAGGCGCAGAGGGAGAGAATCTTCAAGTGGACTCCCCAATGAGTGCAGAACCCAATGTGGGGCTCCATCCCATAATCATGAGATGATGACCAGAGTAGAAACTAAGAGTCAAATGCTCAATTGGCAGAGCCCCTCATCATCCAATTCTTAGCCAAGAGCCAAGGATACCCAGATTAAGCTATGAGAACAGTCTACCTCCCAATATGAAAATCCGCAGAATCAGATACAGAATCTTTAACCAAATTACCTAATTGTCTGATTTCTTTGTTTAATTCTCATATTTTTTTAGTAACATTAAAGAGCTAAGAGAAGTCTGCAAGGATCTAAGTATGATATTCTTCCTGTAAAACAGAACACATTCCTCCTTGAGGCTGCTTTGTTCTAAATAACCACATGTACAATTTCATAATCATCCTAGATGAAGAGATCTATGATGTAGGGGGAAACAAACTTTTCCTCTACTCTCTTAGGTTTAGTGTGGGGACCTGCTAATGAAACCGACAAAAGACAAATTAACAAGAGAAAAAGCATACAAATGTGATTTGGTATTAATATATCTATTTTTCCATGCATGGAGGTCTTCATAGAAAAGGAGTGAAGACCTCAAAAAACTGATTAGACCTGGAAGCTTGTATTCCCTCTTAACAAAAGGTGATAAATTATGGAGAAGTGACGGGACAAAGGAAAGGGGTTTGGGGGTTCTAAAGAGTAGTAAATTGTGCAAAGGTAAGGAGGAAATACATGGTAAATAAGGCTTGCTTAGTAAGGCTTGTTATGCAGATAAGAGGTAGTCTCCTCTTCTTGGTGTAGAAGAGGGAAACACCCTTACAAATGAAAATTTATGTCCCCTTCGCAAAGGGAAATATGTGTACAGCTTTTAGGCAGAAAGGGAAGGGCAGAGAATTCTTCCAGTGTCTGCTGTTTCTCAGTTGCCTTCAGCTCAAAATTATTCTTGTGCCAAAGAGAGATATTTGGGGGTGGCATATTCAGATCCCTTTAAGTGGCCGTAGTAGCTTTGTCTAAATTGCCTGTTCTTCTCTGAACCATAGCATGCTGGACTTCCCCCAACTTTCCAAGCTTCTTATTAAGCATGAAATGAAGAGGCCTAGGGCAAGTCAAATCCAGAATTCCCCTGGAGTAGTGAGAGATCCACTGGTCTCTTTCTCCTAGAGGACAAGCCAATGGGCCAATAAATAAATAAATAAGCCTTTATATTGTAAGTAAGAGCAATGAACAGTAAAACAAGGAAAGAAGCCCATTGATGCTAAGCAAACTTTGCTAAGATTTTTAACACATTTTCTGGCTTTTCAGACTCCTCTGCTCATACTATAATCTTTCTCCCTTAACAAAACCACACCTCACTATCCTGCATACAAATTTGTACCTGTCTGCTAAGATTGCTATAGTGGAGAGTCATCAGGTATATTTAATTACAACTCTTAACCAAAGAAACTTCTTTTTCACAGACACAACTGGAGAGAGCAGGAAGAGGAGTGTGGATAATTGCTGACTATCCCACATAGCCATTTTAGCAGACCAGAAGAGCTGGTGAATACACATATATTCACATATAACACAACTTTCTAAAGCCACAAACATCCCTTATATAGCTTCTCAACATGGCAAAAATGAACACATTCATCAAGAGGTCCAAAGATAGCATATAAAAATAAGAAGCAAAAGTGTATGCATTTGAAATTATGCTCAGCGATCAGTTTCAATACTCTCTCTTACTTAGAAATGATCTAGCCATCCAATGAGTACCCATTAATTAACTCAGTTTAATATCAGTCCTAAAGGTCTTAGAAATGAATCTTCCAGCTGACATATTACAAAATATAATCACAGTTGCAATTAAATTTTCAGAAGAAATCAACATAAATTTTTACTTTTCATAACTATAAGCGTTAAGCAGAAGTAATGCTACTTTATTTGATGACTACAGTGAACCCGTATAAGTTTAAGAACATACCCAAGGAGAATAAAATCATAAGCTCCTATTATGCTTTACCACTATAAATCAGAGAAGACAATTATTTTTTATTAAACCAAAAATAATAAACGAATTTCATGTGCATAATTTTATTTAATGTATCTAAGCTTGGCCTCTTAAACCATTTGAGTTAAATTTCTATAAGAATATTCTTTTTAACATATTGAAAGTATTATTCCGATTTCCTTAATTTCTAGGATTTTTGAATATTTAATTGATTGACATAGCACACATTTGAAATAAACCAATCAGAAGAGTTCCTTTAAACTTTCGAGAAATTTCTGTTCGACAGACCCCTCTGAGCCCCTCATCAATCAATCATTTCACCCGTTACATATTTTGTCTATTTCTTAACCAAGACCAAGCAATTCTTTCTCCAAATCTCTTTTGTTTATAATATCTAAAACTATCTTTATCAAGAGACTCCTTCCTTTGGAGCTCAATGGCTGAGATGGGAGCATCTAGATGTTTTGTCTGTAAGGCTATACATTTATTCCAGTTTCTACTTAGTTTTTATCCTATTTTCAAAATGCTCCACAAGTGTTGGAGTTCTGGCAGTAGGATTATTTCCTATTCTAGCTCATACTTTTGCATTCAATACTCAATTTCTGGCTTAATACCATTTATAAAAAGTGAGAGAGGAGCTGGGGTCACATCTGCTTCTAGATCTTCTCCCGAATGCTGTCTAAATGTGGAAGAGATCCATCCCTGGAGTCTCCACACTTCTCACCCTTTTTTTAATTTGCGACTGGATTGGAATCTAACCTACTTTCCTAAGTAAGATTTGGAGGATAGACTCTGAAAGACCTCATCCAACATGTAGAGTTTTTCTGAACCCCTCCAATTTCCTGTGAAATTCAGGGTCCTATAAATTATTGAGAGCTTCCAATGCTGCTTTTATTACACATTCATAAAATTATTCTAAGTACCTTTGTAAATTTCTCCTATCCTGACTGGGCTTTCAGTTCAGAGTGAGACCAGGGCTTGAAATCAAACCAAATCAAAGAGGTATTCTGTTCTGAGGGATGCTTAATTTTAAGAGACAGATGAGCTTAAGAGAGTGTGACAGGCCAGGAGGGAAGAGGAGCAAATCAGAGGGAGGACAGAGGCAGGGGGGAATGGCAGAGTACAGAACTGGTGAAGGCCGTTGGACAAAGGCTATTATTAGGCTAACACTGTGATTTAGGAGGATCTAAAAGAGAGACAGTGTTCAGCTTTCCTTTGGCTTTGGCCAAAGAATCTCTTAAGGAAGAGATTTTGGAATCTGAATGTTTTGAAATGCTTCTTTATGCCAGTTAAGAAATGAGGGCAGTTGGAAGTTGCACATTTGCTTCTTGTTTGAACTAACTTCTCAGTCCCCAAGGCCAGCTTGAGGAAAGAGCTTACTTAAGGGCCTACACCCATCCTCTTCCTAATCGATTTCCTCTTACTGATGGACAACAAAAATGGCAAGGACAGAGAGACAAACAGATTTCCACCAACTATATATGCACTTATTCAAATGTAGACAACTAAGGAGGATTTCTTCATCCTAGGAAATGAAATAAACTCAGCATTTTGGAGTAGAACAAAAGAGGTCTAAGTTTCTAACCCATGCAAGATCTATTAATCTACCCTATCATCACCATCAGAACGTACCCAAGCAGAAGACTCAAAGGGCCTCAGAGGGACTTTCTGTTTCCCATTCCAGAGCATTGGCCATGGCAGTGAGATCTTGGTCCCAACTGGATCTCAGTGGGACCTCCAAATCTGTCAAAAACTGTGTCCCCATATATCACCAACACAACCTCTTGATATGTCAAAGCTGAGCTTGCTACTCACTGCATTAAGAGGGAGTGCCACCTCACAGAGCTTTGGCAGTGTCTCAGAGAAGGAAATGTGAGGTCAGAATTTATTGAGATTTGAAAGTTTGACTCAAGGCAGATCTTTCAAAGTCTTGGTGAGGATTGAGTAAGGATCATGAAACAACAGTCCAGGATTGACAGAGCAGCAAGATACAAATTGAAAGGCAAGGAATTCAAAGAATCTTAGGGTGGGTTTTTAAGGAAGTTCTTACAATGAATCAAACCCTTTTGGGGGGCAGCAGACGCCTGGGGGAATAGCTCATGCTAATGAAGGCAAGGAAATAGCAAAGTCATGTTAATATAGACAGTGACCTGTGGCTTTGGTTTTCAGTGTCCAATCTAATTACAAGGGTAGAAGGTCTCAGTTGTCCCATTGCATCTATCACTCTTATTTAATTTATGAGTTAAGTAAAATCATTTTCGTGCATTATTTTGTATCTACACGAGAGTCGTTGTAAGAATTCTCTGCCTTTAGTGCCCATGATTCTTGGTCAACACTGCTTCAAAGAATGAAGAGGTAGACAAGAGGAACAGTAGTGGGCAGCAAAGCAAAGTTTATTGAGCAATAGGATAAAGTTCCCGAAGAGGGAGGGGACCCAAGAGGGTGGCCACAGGAGTTTCTAAGTTTAGGGGTTTTATGAGCAATTTTGCAGAACTAACTGAAGCAACCTGGGTGTGCTGAGTCATGCCAATTGGGGCTTTGGTCACATATCTGTCTACCTATTGGGTTAATGGCTACGTGCTGATGGCCTTTTTTGCAGACGTCTGGAGGCTTATGTCTTAACTGACCCTTGCCCATGATGGTGACAAATGCTTTGTGGTTAATTATCCCATTTTAGGATGTTTTGCAGAAGTCATTTCTGGAAAGACTGCAAAGCAGAATGCTAGTGCGCTCCTGTCTAAGCTGTAAATCAGGATGTCAGTGCTATTTTGTCTTCACCGTCCTGACTCCATATTTTCTTGTTGGGGGCCCCGGCCCTGACTACCTAACTGTCCAACTAACTCCGAACATTGTAATTTTTGTCTTTTTTGAATATCCCTTTTAAAAGCAGATACTCACTGATGATAGTTCGAATTCTCATTATTTATATAAAATTCAAAGAAATGAGTGGACTCAAAATCACTGTCCAGTCAGTACTCACATATGTGATGTGTCTTATCCTTCATAAATCTCCCAAATTGGCTGGGTATTAAAAACTTGATATCGTTCCACATTCCACATCCTTTTTGGCTTCCAAGTAAAATATTACTTGCTCAGCCTGTCATATCCTACAGCAAGGGTTCTCAACCTTTTTTGTGCCATGGATCCCTTGACAACAGGTAAGGTCTATGGGTCCCTTCTCAAAATCCTGTTTTTAAATGTTCGAAAAAGAAAAAATAATAACACAGGATAATTAAAAAAAAACAATTATATTGAGGGGCTTCTGGGTGGCCCAGTCAGTTAAGCAACGAATCTTGATTTCAGCTCAGGTCAGATCTCAGGGTTTTGAAACGGAGCCTGTGTTGGGTTCAGTGCTCAGGAGGGAGTCTGCCTGAGATTCTTTCCCTCTTCCCCTCCCCCCTCACAGCATGCTGTTCTCTCTCTCTCTCTCTCAAATAATAAAACCTTTTTAAAAAAATTATATTGAAACATTAGCAAAAAATTTTATTTAAAAATAAATATAGTAATATAAGTGCATCTTTATTAACCCATTAAATAACATGTTATAGTAATAGATGTGATAACTATTATAATATAAAGCACATAGGATATTCTGAGATATCCGCAAAACTGTAGTATGATATAAAAACATCTGAAATTCTTGAAAATACAACTATCATTTATTATCTATATTCCTAATTAAAAGATGCACTAAATTTCAGTGAGAAGTGAGTGATAATCAAGATGCATTTTTTTTTCTCAATCAAGTTCATAGACTTCCTGAATTCTACCCACAGCTTTTTAGGAGTCCCAAACTTTAGCTGGGAACACTTGCTCTATAGTCATAGACACTTATGGGAAATTTTGACAGGATTTTGAAAAATCAGTTTAATGTTAGTCAGATAGAAAGCACTTTGCAAATAGTAAACACAATATAACCTCACTGCTGTAAAAAAACAAAAACATAGCATGCCGTGTGCTTATACCAGGAAAGGAAAGATGTGGGGAAATACATACTCACTGATCCCTTGACGGGACAGGCAGAAGTAAGAAGAGACAGTTGACATTTTCTTGTTATAGTTCAATGTTGGTCAATGTTTTACGTAAGTATATATCCTCTTGTAGTTATTGTGAAATAAACTATGTTCCCCAGAATCCATACATTGCAACCCTAATCCCCAGTTATACTGTATTTGGAGATAATAGGGCCTTTAGGGTGATAATTTAGGTTAAATTAGGTCATAAAAGTGAACACCTAATCCAGTAAGTCTGTTGTCCTTACAAGAAGAGGAAGAAGGCACAGATCTCTCTGTCTCTCTCTGCCTCTGTCTCTCTCTGTCTCTGTCTCTCTCTCTCTCCCTTTTCTCTCTGCTCAACACAGAAGAAGCCACATTAGGATACAACAAGAAGATAGCAATCTGCAAGCCAGGGAAAGAGCTTTCACCAGACTCCAAACCTGCTGACACTTTTATCTTGGAGCTCCGGCTTCCAGAGGAATAAGACACTAGACTGCTGTTGTTTAAGCCACGCAGCCTAGGGAATTTTGTTATGGCAGGCTGAGAAATCCTATAGAGTAGTTTGGGGAGGGGAACCTAATTTTTTAAATAACTGATTTGAAATCCAAACCCAGAGTATCGATTTGTAATAAAAACAGTTCTGCCCTGTGGTCAGGATAGCTTTGGTATCATAAGAGGAAGCTCAAGGAGGTTAGTGTAGGAGAGCCATGGCCCGCTGTACCCCTACCCCACACCTCATGTCAAAGTCAGACTCTTACAAGGCTGTGTGACTCCCCAACATCTGGGGTTCCCAGCAGGATTCTGATATCTTTTCCAGTCCATCTTCCCATCAGGAACTCATGAGCCTTATTGACTACAGCCTAGTCATTTCAAAAACAGTAGCCTATTTTTCCCAGCAAAGAGAAAAGTGTAAAAACTATTACCAGCGAAGGGAATAGTTGGGGGTGGGGGGTGCATGGGGGAGGGTGACTTGGTGGGGGGAGATTTGCCAAAGAATTTCAAAAAGCCAAGAATCTATTGCGTGGCATCATCTAATCTTTGGGTGGTCTCCCCCTTCCCACCAAACTCCTGGCTTTCCGGCCCCAAGTACTCCTGACTTAAGATATCTTGAAGATCACCAGAAACAGAGTCCTGTAGATCATGCATGAAGCCTTATCTTTCCTGGTTATGCTTTTATTTCAGAGGTCACCCATCCACAGTACTCTAGGAGGCTCACGGCATTAATGAATCCCTTGCTGAATTTACAGTAGCAGCTCTCAGCCCACACATTAGTGCCACTTAGACAGAGATCAGATTTCCTTTTTAAGCAAAGACTTCAATAGCTCACAGATCAGCCCGCTGAATGCTCTGCTTAGCATTTGAACGGTGGGGGGTCTTAGGGAGCAGAAAATAAAAACCAAATTCCACCACACTTTTCACATTCTAAATTTTCCCTAAACTCATTTCCAAAATAATTTGTTTTATGAAGAAGTGGAAGGTCTTTGCTCTAGGTTAAACAGAGAATTCTTCTAAGGATGGTTGCAAAAGTATTATCGGATCAGCTATTTGCAATTAAATTATCACTTACAAGCTGAGAGACCAAAAGAGTCCATTTCTCTGAACAGCAGTTTTTCATCTATAAAAAGAAATTGGAAGTACATGGTCTGGCCACCTCCCAGAATTGTTATAAGGATCAAATGAGGTAATTATCTATGTGAAAGTACTACTGGTACGAGTGATGTTTAAGACTCAGATGAACTATTCTGTTGGTAAATACAATGACTATTTTAATAATTGTTGGGGATTTGGTGAACTATGTCAAGTTAGTGATGATTGAACATGAACTCAAAACACCTACTGAAGTTTCTAATAAGACTGGTACTGGGGTTCTTTAAAATCAAATCTGCAAGGAGGTAATAAAGGTGAATGGACACCATTATGTAGCTGAGAAATGAACCCAGTCAGATTTTCATTCCAGAAAGAGAGGGGTGGGAAAATGATCCCTAAGAAGATAAGCAGGCCCTTGTTGACAGTAATTCCAAAGATTCCTGGATCTTTGTGCAACTCAGGGATAGGCATATCTCATATTCCCAATAGGCTGGAGGGGACAAGATTTGAAAGCAAGTTGAGAGAGGTGGACAGGAATGCCATCAGGAGAGAAATGCTTTGACATCATGTGAGTTTGGACTGTACTGTCATTGAGAATCCACATTGGTCCTTGGGAAGGCTACGTGTGTATGTTTGGATGTATATGGTGTCTGGACGCAGGGAGAGGTGCCAACAATAAGTAACCAGCCAATCAGAGAAAGGAAAGAATCAAGGCTACAACTCACTCTGTTGGGGAGACTTCCACGATACTTCACCTGGGCGCCCAGGATCATCAAGGACCTCACCATGAGGGCTTAGAGTCTCCAGATTCAGCCAGCCCTTCAACCCCTCTGCCCTGGACTCTACCAAAAACACAATAGTGAAGGACAACTGTGGACTGACAACAGCAACAACACTCTGGTTAATTTATCTTAATAACTCAGACTTAGGAAATGACTCAGCTGGAGAGGAGGGATCAACCCCGTGGGTAGAAAGATATTTTCCTGGAAGTCAGACACAGATCACACACCAGAGGAAGAATGTATTCACAGAGGACTTGACCTGGGACAAAGGATTGATGTTAGGAGATGGGGAGGCCCACGAGAGACCAACAGCATGAAAAGAGTTTGAACTCCCTGGGGGGCTCTTCTTTAGGATGGGAATATTAATAATTAGCACATAATGTCAAATGTCCTCCTCTTATTTTCTCTCAGTTGTGACTGCAGTCTGACACTCACACAGAGCCTCGCGTGGTCAGGCTGTTGAAACATGAAGGAGAGGGCAACCCAATCACTTTCTCCCTTCTGCTGCCATTGCAAGAACACAGTAGCATCTTACTGAGGGTGCGGTGTCCGGTTGCTCAGGCTGGGGACCAGCATGACTGGGACCAGAAGATGACAGGGTGCCGGTAAACAATCCAGAGCAGATAAAGGACAACCTATCCATGTTGCCACCCTATCCCCTTTCCCGAAAAGCCTTAAAGGATATGATACTTTAAGGCAGAAAGAAAACTAAAACTAGGTTTTCAAGCTATTTGGGATATCTTTAAGAAGTTTATCACTTTTCACAGCTAATAAATGGCTTTCGAGGTTCTTTGGCCTCTTCACGAAGGGTTGTCTACACAGTCATGAAGTAAAGGACTATGTGACAGCAATTCATGGAGACCCCAAGCCTGCGTCCTGAGACAGGTGTACCTTCTCCCTCACTAATGCACATGCATGCATGCACACATATCACACATACATCACACACACACACATACATACCAGACAGCAGGATCCAGGATTTATGTATTCTGTCTTTAACCTTCTGCCTGGAGAACTCAGCTGAGGGACTCATTGCAAAGATCCTCACCTTGTGGGAGGTCACATGCTCAGTCTATCAGACTATGTCATTGAATAACTAAACTCCCTCATGTGAGTTTGTTGGAAGCAGTTGGTATTTAGCTTAGGAACTGGGTTAGGATTACACCTATTACTGAGGGGTAGTAGTGGTTGGTAAGGGTGGCTAGCATCCATATCCATCCATAATAGACAATATTTATTGACAATGTTATTAATACTAGGAACCTTGATCACAATATGTCTGATCTTGAGTTTAACTCCAAAATATATACATAGGAGAAGCCAAAAACTCACTAGCCTCACCAGGCGGCCAGAATATGGGTCTGGCCAGCCCTGAGAAAGCCTCCATGTACCAATTCTTAGGTACAAATAAACTAATTTGAAATTTGGCTTTAATATTTAGAAACTGAATATTTTCAAAGTAATTTCTTTCTTAACTAAATTAAGCCAAAGGGTTTTAAACTTCTTTGTGTGTACAGGTACAACATGCTATACCCCCCTCAAAGGACGACAATAATTTGGTAATTTCTAGCTTGAGCCAAGTAATTCATCAGGTAAATACAGATCCTGATATGGATAAGGCCAGTGGTCATTAAATGGTGGCATTCAGGGGTGCCTGGGTGGCTCAGTGGGTTAAAACTTCTGCCTTCAGCTCAGGTCATGATCTCAGGGTCCTGAGATGGAGCCCTGCATAGGGCTCTCTGCTCAGCAGGGAGCCTGCTTCCTCCTCTCTCTCTGCCTGCCTCTCTGCCTACTTGTGATCTCTCTCTGTCAAATAAGTAAATAAATAAATCTTAAAAAAAAAATGGTGGAATTCAGTGGGCATTTTATGAATGGATGAACTCATCTCAGATTCCCAGTAGCATAACTAAACAAATGCTTTTATAGAGCCAGAAGTAAATGATCTTGTAATTTCCTGTAATTACTTCCCCCAGTGTGGACCTGAGTAGGTATCTTTCTTTCCACCCAGGAGGACTCTTGTTTCAGTCCTTACATTCTCCAGCCCTCGCAACGGGATTCAATTCTATTCCATTTTTTATTGAGGCTGTGCTAAGTATGGTATTCATACCCGAGGCTAGAAAGATAATGATTGTAATAGTAAATGCCATCTTTTCATATTCATTTTACAGACCAGGAAACTGAAAGTCAGGGACGTGACCTCAGCTGCACCAAAGGGATAATGACGGAAGTAGGACACAGAGAAGGGCCGTGTGACCCACAGAGTCCATATTATGCCAACGCTACGTAATTGTCCTATCCCCAGAGGATGTGCAGTCTTGTTTCTGATCTACAGAAGACATTACTATAGCATCTTCATGTGCCCCCAGCCATGAGCTTCACCCCCAGAGTGAGGTATATCCTGTGTCCCCTTCCCGCTTTGCCCCACCTCCTCTTCGCAGCCTTACATTCCCATTCTCTTGGACAGCGGTATAGCTGGCCCCAATCCCAATCTGGGCTTGCCTGATTCAAGCCAGCTTCCTGCCAAGAACTCAACCTCCCATTCCTCCAGAGCTCAGGTCCCTCATGCCTGACTTTCAGGCGACATGGAGCTTACACATAGGCTCCCTTCTCAGTGGTCCAGTTTCCTTATCTATGAAATGGAGGTAATATTATCCCTCCTAAGGTTGAATGAAATCATATATGTAAAGTGCTCAGCACAGACCATGTCTCCTGGGGCCTCCCATCTTCCTGTGTCTCTCAAGATTGTGCTTGGCCAAGAAGATGAGACCACCCTGCTCGCATGGCATTAAGAGAGCTTCACTTGGATTTGTCTGCTCCTTGGACGTCCCGGGCCCACCTCTGAAACCAAGCCAATTTCTTCAGCCCACATCCTATCAGCCAAGGGGGCAGGGTTCTCCTTTCCCTCCTGACAGACTTGGCCGAGGTCCCAGCATGCCCACTCCTGTAGCCACACTTCAGAGTGGCACTGTCAACAGAATTTTCTGGGGCGACGCAACTGTTCTACATATGTGCTCCCCACAGTGGAAGCCAATAGCCAAGTGGCTATTGAGAACTTGAAATGTGGTAAATACAATTAAGGAACAGAAATTTATAGCAATTTTGGGGGCATTTGGGTGGTTCAGTGGGTTAAAGCCTCTGCCTTCAGCTCAGGTCATGATCTCAGGGTCCTGGGATTGAACCCCACATCAGGCTCTCTGCTCAGCAGGGAGCCTGCTTCCCCCTCTCTATGCCTGCCTTTCTGCCTACTTGTGATCTCTCTCTCTCTTTCTCTCTCTCTCTCTGTCAAATAAATAAATAAAATCTTTTAAAAAAAAGAAATTTATAGCGATTTTTAATTCATTGGAATTTCAATCTCCATATTAGGCTGTGGCTAATGACTATCATATCGGACAGTGCAGGTGTAACGCATGGGCAACCAGGTGTGTTCCCTGTCTCTGCTCCCAGACATTACTTCATCCTCACGTATGGTTGCTTAGCCACTCCCAGTCAGGTCTAGCCCCACACATAACTCACCACACCACCCATTGGTTCCTGTAGATGAGGCTATATTTGAGTCTAAGGCATTTGTCTCTGCCTGGAGAAATCCACCTCCCAGGTACAACCCTTATAGGGGTCACTGGAAGGTGAAGAGGAAACAGACAAGCCATCCAGCAGCGGGACTGCAGCAGCCAGAGCTGAGAAGGGGTGTATATAATTACATATCCCAGAGCCGGTGAGGATTAGAAGTGCTACAGAAGTGAATGTCAGGCAACATGATATTCCACAGGTGTGAAAGTAGCATTTCTATAGGGTTGGCCAACACTCTCTAAATCAAAAATATCTGCTGAAGAAAAAAAAAAATAAGAGTGAAGTGAATCATAAACTAGAGTAAAATGGGATAGTAAAGACCATATAGGGTAGTCAAGCCCGTAGGCCATGCAGTGCTCTGAAGATTTGAACCTTTATCAAAGAAACGTGATTTAAATCAAAAATAGACATTGGAAAAAAGCAAAATAGATCTTACAGGTGAGGAAACTGAGGCTTAGAAAGGTTATTTACTCAAGTTCTGGCAGCTTATAAGACTTGTAAACCAAGCTATGACCCCAGGCAGTGGGACTGAGAGCCTCATCTTCAGTGACCCAGGATTCACCAGGGGGATGAGCATGCACACGGCAGTAGAGGTCATCTAAATGATCTAGACATCAGGTGAACATGGAAAGGAATGAAATCAAAGCAGTTTTAGTACCCAATGGATGTAGGGGACCCAAGAGCAGAAGTGAGGGAATGCAGATGTGGTTTACGGATCAAAATGATGAGTTGGGTTTTGATGTGTTAATTATAAAGTGCAGTGAGATACCTAATGTGAAAATGATCAAAGGTCAACTAGAGACACAGGACTAAATCCATGGGGAGTTTAGGGCGGGGGGCGGGGGGGATAAAAATTTAAGTTGGGGGATTGTTACAAAGTGAACAAACTCTCAAAAGAATAGAACACAAAGAGAAAGCAGCATTATCCAAAGTGTCGCCACACGGGAGACATTGACAGAAAACTGACATTGATTGTATCACTTTGCCAGGAGTTGTGCCAGTCATTATCACGCCTCATCATCCACACAACACATCCCTCCTTGGAGAGCTGTGAGAGCAAACTTTTGTCATTTGCCTCCCAGCATCCATTCTCTCTTTCTCCAAGCAACATCCAACAGTTTCCACCCAGGAGTATGCTCCTCCCACATTCAGTCTTAAGCATCCAGGGGAGCTCGGTTCCTCAAGGATGGGTCATGTGATCTAGTAAGCCAATCAGCACCTCCCACTCTGCTACCCTTTGTGATTGGCTCAGGCACAGGCACAAGACCCAATCAGCTTCAGGGAGCCCCGGGGAGCGGTTGCCAGGAAGCTGGGACAGAGGCAGATAGGCTTTCCTTTGGGATGCAAACCTGGGGTGTGTAGGGGAAGGACCACCTACAGCTATCTCGCTACCACCTTGAAGTCCGAGAATGGAGTCAAAACTAAAGAATCAAAAAGAAACAGAAGAAATTGGGTCCTGGGATGGCCTTTTAGTCATAGATCAAAATATGCCTAAAATGGGAATCCGCGGCCTCTCCCCTTAATCTGAGCCGGTAGATGCTGTTTGGGATGAGTTTCGGAGGCTTTGGGGCAGAAGGATTCCTACCTGCTATGGAAATTATCCCTATCTCCTAGCTGAGGTAAATGAGGCTCCAAAAGATTAGCTAACTTGCACAAGTTTCTAGGTTTGTTAAGTAACCAAGCCAAGATCAGAAGTCACGTCCTCACTTCAGCTTGCTAAAAGAAGCTGCTAGGGGAACACACAATGGATTTGTAACTGACCGCAATGCAACAAACACGGAAAAAAACAAAGCCACCCCAGAAAGACAGGAAGAAAACAAGGCCAAAGAGTAGAGAACTTTGTAAATGACTCCAGTGTAACAAGATTCAGTGATTTACATACATTAACCCATTTACTTTTCACAACCACCTGTGATTTAGATACAATTTATATTCACATTCACCCTGGAGAAAACCAGATCACAAGAGGTTAAGTGACTTGCCAAATTGACATCAATTGTGTGAGGGAGAATTAAGCTTTGAAGCAGTCTCTGGCTCTTGACCACGAAACTTTACTTCCACTCAAGTCTATCAGTTCTTGACTTAAAACCTACCTGTCATCTGTGGGCTATAATAAAAAACGTGTTAGAGACAGGAATGTAAATAGGTATGGCCTTTGGAGGCAACTCAGCAGTATCTGTCAAAATTTTAAACACTCGCCCCCTGTAATCTGGCAATTTCATGTTTTGGCTTCCATCCTAGGGGAGAACTTGCAGATATGGACAAGACATACAGCAGTCTCACAGCACTGCTTTTGAAAGAGGGAAATTGGAAAGAGTCTAAATGTCCATCGATACTAGATTTCTTAAATTAATTCGGGCATATCCATACAATGGATTACTATCAAGTCATTATAAAGAACAAGGTCAATTTTTACGTGTGGCCTGGGAAATTCCCTAAGGAACGGGGTTAGGCAAAAAGGCCAAAGTGCGGAATGCTAGGTACAGAATGAGGCAGGGATTTGAACATTTAGGTTGAAAACAACATTTAAAAAAAACAAAAACAAAAACATAGTACTTTTGTGCATGAAGCAAGACTCCATGCAAATAGCTGTGAGGATTTCTGGGTTTAACAATGATTAATGATGGTCCCAGGAGACACCTAAGAGGCCAGGTAGTAGATGTTACAATTAGTCACCAGGAGCAAGAAGAGTCGCGGGCAAGCTCAGAGTATAGGAAAATGCCCCATGTATCCAGGATGCTTGAGAAACTAGAAGAACGTCCTGCAGGATAACATGGAAGTAAATCAAGAAGAATTTCTAGGGGGTGCAGCATGGAATATGGAATCATGGTCATCCCCACCCTGGCCCTTGGCTCCTGGCTATCCAACAGGTAGTCCCCATTCCACAGAGAGCTGTCCCAGTGGTCGTTTAAAGTCACCCCACTGGTTAGGAACTGAGATAGCACCAAACACTAGATGGATGTCCTGTGTTAAGTTCAAAGATGTTCACTTTCAACTTGGTCAATTCTAGATCATTGATCTTCCAGTTGCTTTCCAGGTGTTTTCAAAGAGTGTATTGATCTCTGGCACAAACTGTAAAAAAAAACAAGGGACAGGTCACCAGATTCCAGGGGTCCCCAAGACATACCCTCCCAAAGAGGAAGCCCATGTGTTGTTTTCAGTAAGAGGCTTTTGTTTTGCATGCTCACCCAAAATTCTGCCTGGGCTTTTCCTTTTAAATTCTGGATATTTCTCTCCATTCTGTTTCATTGCAGCTTCCACCTATAAATGTATGTATTTTTTAATTGCGTCCATTCTCGCATGCCATCACATGTCTCTGGTACATTCTGTCACTTTGTATACTTTGCTTTTGTCTGCAATAAACTTGAAAGGTGCAAGGACAGTGGCCCAGAGGAGAGGCGGATTACTGCGGGCATGCTGCCCTCTGCAGGCCACTGCCATGCATGGCACTTCAAGAGAGAAGCGGGACCAGAAATCAGGCAAATAACACCAGCTGCTATGTTTTGACTCTTTTATATGGATTATCTCATTTGATTCTCACAAGAAATCATGAGATTAAGAACCATTATTATCTCTATTTTTCAGAGGAGAAACCTGAGTCCCAGAGAGGTTGACAAGTTGTCCAAGATCACACAGCTAACAAAGAGCAGAAACGAGGTCTGTCCCCAAGTTCTCTGCACCCAGTATCTGTCCCGCTAGCCCCTATTTTATGCTGACTCCAAAAAAAAGGGACGTTAACTCACTTTTTAAGCAACTGAACCATGACAGATATCTTATATACCTTAGCTCATTTAATCCATCTGTCAGCCAGAGGCCACTATTTAGGCCGCTATTTTTTTAATGGTCATTCATGTGACCAGTAAGTTGGATCTTTTGGATCCGGAGCGTTGGGTTTGTCCCACAGTCACTCGTGCAAGGTGGGCTGCTCCCCTCTCCCTTCAGAAGACAGTTGCCTGAGGGTACAGCTGCCAGACAGCTTTCAGCTGCTACGCCTTCAGAATCGCGCAGCCTTTTTACCGGGGCCACAAGTCTCCCCAGGGGAGTCGAAGGCAGTCGGGTGCGGGGCTCTGTTGGGTGAGAACAGGAGACTCAGAGAAAAGAAGCCAGGGCAGTGTGTTCATGACAGGAACGTGTGGACGAGCCAGGAGAGGCGCCTCCGATACCTCAGGCCTTGGGCAGCCTGACAGAGAGTTCGGAGTCACACCAGGAAACAAGGCAGGCACCCCAGGCACAGCCACATCACGTCCATGACTCCGTGGAAAGGGAGAGAGAACCATAGTGTGGTTCCCAGAGCTCCAGAATTACTTGCCAGGGCCATGAGGAGCAGCTTCTGTTACACAAGAGGGAGAAGGGAGGGTGACCCAGGCAGAGGCAGCCAAAGGCTGGGAGGTGGGCACAGTCCCCACCAGAGAGTTCTCCATATTTGTCACACTTTCCAACAGACGTCCACATACACCACATACATCTGCCTGACCCCCATGCCCTGTGGTGGGGCTGGAAAGATGGCGGCTGGCCCCTGCCCACCCCTTCCCTGCCAGCCTGGGTGGGGCCAATGTGGGCCGTGCAGCTGGGATGGAATTTAAGACTAACACATTCCGAGACACTGGTGTTCCTACTCAGGAGCCAGGGGGAAGGGCTGTTCCATGCTGAGCCCACAGTCGGCATTTTTTCGCACCTCCCTGCCCAACTCCACATTCCTGACGATGCCACGTACAAATGCACAGAACCCCTTCACTCCCTCTTTGGTGGACTCGGTAACTCTTTCCCTAGGGAACAGATGCTGCACTTGGGAGGTATTCACGTGCAAGATAAATGAACAAATCAGCCAATGAAGAAAGAGATTTATTTACTAAAGTATCGCTACTTCTAGTTGATCAGTTAAGTTATAGGTAGGCCTCGGAATCCAGAGTCCCAGGTTTCTGAGAGGGACACAGTACAAAGTCAATGAATAAAAGCCCCCTTATTTATTAGCTCTGTAGCCACGGTCAAGACATTTAGCAAAGGAGAGCTAACAATGCCTACCTCACAAGGCCTTGGGACTAATGTGGAAATCCCACTTGAGTTTCCAGCATACCCGCCTGCCCCCCAGACTTCAAAGTTGCTAACCTGCAAGATCATGTGAATAAATTCCTCAAAATAAATCCCTTGGTGGATACAACATACATTTTATTGCTTCTGTTTCTCTGGACAACCTCATCTGATGCACAAGATAATTATTAACGTTTCAGGTGTGAGGCGAGAGGGGCAGGTCTCAGAGAAGGCTGTAGAACCAACCATATTGTGCTCGCACACAGGTCCCTTGAGAGGGAAGTTGGGGCTGGCATTAGCCCCATTTTGCAGATGAGCAAACTGGCATTTCCAAGCAATCTGTCCCCATCTCACATCTTACAAATGACAGAGCAGAAACCTAAATTTGAGTTCTGCTCCAAAATCCCTCCTCCTTCTGCTAAAACTCTGAACCACTGATAGACCCTTGTCTCCTAGATCCTCTCTCCTTCCAGAGTGTGCCTTTCAGCTTCACTTCCTACGTCTTATCACTTCAGTTTTAGAGAGTCAGCCTCAAAAATGTCTCACATGTCTGCCCTTTCTGTTCCCACCCGCTGAGGCCATATTTGCTCCTCCCCTTTGTCCTTGTCTGTGGGCTGGGCACCAAAAACAGATTTTGAGAACAACTGAGCTCCAGTGGGATAGGAAAAAAAAAAAAAAAAACTCCAGTGGGTTTCTTCATGGAAGAAACCCCAGGTGCTGATTTTGTGACCAAGACCTTGGACTCCTTGGACATTGCTCCAACAATTCTCATGTAGACTGCCAAGCCACCAAAATCACCTATCCACATGCTCAAGACATTAGGTGAGCTTGATAGAACATTTCTATATGGAGGAGTGCATCTCACTCCCTAGATGGCACTTGTGGGATTTGTAGGGACATTTTTGGCCACAGTGTTGGGAAGAATCTTACTACACGAAATTAGTAGGTATGGCATAGAATAGTTCTTCACAATAAAACATAATTCTTCCCCCACACAACTTCTAAATGTCCTACTGGACAGGCATGTAGATGAAAAGCCTATTTGTAATTTTCTGGTAATTATTTCATGTATACATATCAAGGTACTGCTTGTACATTTTTAATATACATTCAGTATATACTGTATACATGAGACACCTGAGTGGCTCAGTCTGTTAAGCGTCTGCCTTTGGCTCAGGTCATGATCTCAGGGTCCTGGGATCGAGCCCCGTGTGGAGCTCCCTTCTCAGTGAGGAGTCTGCTTCTCTCTCTCTTTCTGCCTCCTCCCCCTTGCTCATGCTATGTCTCTCTCTCTCTCTCTCAAATTAACAAAACTATATATATACTACATACATATTATATACAATACATACTACATACATACTATATATATACTATATACAATATATACTGTATATATATAGTAACAAATGGTAACAAATCAAATGCAGATGGCAGTGTTTTAATTTTTTCTTGTCTTTGGAAAATCGCAAACTCAGTGCACTCAAGGCACACATAGGCTGCATGACTCCTATATGCGGGTCTGCATTTGTGGCAGACAAGGCTTATATGCAGACTTGCAATTGCCACGTTGTGTCTCTATGCACTCCAGCCCAGGGACGACATCCTGAAACCCTGCATACTATTCATTACACTATACTTTCCTATTTGTGTCCTTTATAAAACAGTTGTACTGGGAATGTAAAAGGGCGCATCTGCTGAGGAAAACAGTACGGAGGTTTCTCAGAAAATTAAACACGGAGGGGCACCTGGGTGGCTCAGTTGGTTAAGTGCCGGACTCTTGATTTCGGCTCAGGTCGTGATCTCCAGGGTTGTGAGATCAGGCCCTGTGATGGGCTCTGCACTCAGTGGGGAGTCTGCTTGAGATTCTCTCCTTCTCTCTTTCTGCGCCCCTTGTTCACTTGCTCTCGCACTCTCTCATAAATAAATAAATAAATAAATAAATAAATAAATAAATAAAATCTTTAAAAAAAGAAAAAAGTTTAACATGGGATTACTCGTGATCCAGCAATTCCACTTCTCGGTATATACCCAAAAGAATCACAAGGGGGGAGGGGACTCACACAGATACTTGTACATCCGTATTCATAGCAGCATTATTCACAATCGCCAAGAGGCAGAACAACCCAAGTGTCCATCAGTAGATGAATGGATAAACAAAACACAGTCTATACACACAACAGAACATTATAGAGCCTTAAAAAGGAAGGGAATTTTGACTCACGCTACAGCATGGAAGAACCTTGAAGACTTACCCTAAGTGAAATAAGCCAGTCATAGAAAGGGCAAATACTGGATGATTCCACTTATGCATGGTACCTAGAGTAGTCAAATTCACAAAATACATAGAAAGTGGAACGGTCATTGCCAGGGGCTGGGCTGCAAGTGGGTAGGGAGTTAGTGTTATTAATGAGTATGGAGTTTCAATTTGGGGAGATGGAAAGATCTAGAGACAGACCGTGGTGATAGTTGCACACCAGTGTACTTCATGCCACTGACCTGTGCTTAAAAATAGTTAAAACAATAAATTTTATGCTATGTATATTTTACTACAATTTAAAAAAAGAGTTGTGCATTTTATTGGTTCTTAGGTGTGTATCAGCAGGATAGTAAAGAGGGCATTTGCAAATATTTGTTTTTAAAAGGAAATGTTACATGGAGAACAAGGTGTCTAGACTTTTATGCCCTTAGTGTTTTACCGCAAACTTTATTTTGTCTGGAGACTTTCTGGCACCCCTTGAAATATGTGGGGACACCTAGGCATCCCTAATGAAGGGCTGGGGATAGTGGGGGCCCAGAATGAAGACCCTGGGGGACCAAGAAAATATATATTTGAGCTTGTGGGAATCGGGACTGAGGAAAAAGCTACCCAGGGTCGATTTAACTTGGACCTGAGCTAGCACGTCTGGGACTAGAGACATTTTATATTTATGGAGCTTCTCACGCTTTATGATGCCGAAGCACCCGGCATGTGCAGTCCATTACCAGGGGGTGGCTACGGCAGAGCGGAAGGGGAACCAACTGGGAATCAGATCGGACTTGGCCACGGAGCTGTCATTATAATTTAGGGCAAGTGTCTTAACCTCTTTGCGTCCCATTTGCCTCAGTCTATAACACAGGGATGATATTTACCCACCTTATAATGAATACGTCCTATTTACCAGACACCTACAATGGGCCAGGTTTTGGCAGACATTTTCCCATTCTATCATTCATCATCTGATCTTCACCTGAGAGATAGGCATCATCTCTCACACAAATTAGGATGCCAAAGCAGATGCCAAAGGCTCTCCAGCCATTTCTTGGCTCATTAGGGAGCATCCACGTGACTTCCTGGGTCTCTCTGGCTCCTTGAGTCTTCTCTGCCCACAAACAGGCAGCCTGGAAGGGAGTTAGAGCCCCAGGAGCGACCCTCAGCCAGTGAAGGGTGGGCGTTGGTGGATAAACACCACAGCACCGGCCCTCCAAAGTACAATGATCCAAGGACGTCTATCCTACACAAGCTCCCAGAATTCCCTGTGGGACTGAGACCTTCCTCCCTTCTCTGCCTCACGCCCCCCCCCCATGCCCCCCGTCTATGCTTCCTGGAACCAGCTCCCAAATAAGTTACTTGAACTCAAATACTTGTCTCAGGATCTGCTTTGGAGGAAACCCAAAGTAAGACAGCAGCCGAGACTCAGAAGCTTCAGTTACTTGCCTAAAATCCCGCAGTTAGAAAAGCTCAGCCAAGCCACATTTGACAACCTGCTCCGTCTGAATGCAGAGTCCCTCGGCCTTTGGAAGGCTGGCGTTTAAGGGAGATGCAGATGAAGAAGGGGAGCACGCTACGAAGCAAATGATCCCAGCGCTTCCATTGGATCATCATGATAGTCCTGTGAGGTAGACAGACAGGTTCATTTCATGCCCACTTTATAGGAAACTGAGGCTCAGAGCCTTGCACAAAGTGACTGGTGAGTAAGTGACAAATGACAAGATGATTTCTTGCTCCTCAGCATCCGTTCTCCATTTTTCTCAGCCTTCCTCTGTTCCTAGAAGGCCACCACTATGGATTTCGTCACCCAGGCCCCTCACCCCCTGGCTTCGGTTGCAGTCAGCCAGTGGGAACCATGGGAAGAAAGAGAGAAATGGGGGTATTAGGCCCTTACCCTCTCTTTCTGATGGCTATCATGTTAGCAGCGGCTACACTCCTTCCCCTGAGCCATTGGCCCTATTGAACCATGAGGTGGAGAGAAAGAGAGAAAGAGAGAGAGAGAGAGAAGAAAAGAAAAGAAAAGAAAAGAGGGAGGGAGGGAGACGGGGAGGGAGGGAGGGAGGGAGGGAGGAGGGGAGGAAGGAAGGTGAGAGGGCACACCTGGCTTTGCCAGGCTTTATTAGAAATCTAGGATCTTGGGAAAGGGGGGAGGAAACGACATAAGTTAGCTGAGACCCCAGAGCACTTTCCCAGCACCAGTCTGCCTGCCCCTGTATCACACTTCGGCTCTCGCCAGGCGTGGGCAGCCACACACCCTTGCCTCACCCCTCAGCACACGCTGTGGCTTCCGGCTGCAGCACCCCGGGGCCTTCCTCATCCTTTCCACGCCCACTACAAACTTATGGGTGATTCCTTCACTACACTCTCTGCAATTAATCCTTTTGAGTTATCATTCTCTTCCTTGCTGGGACTCTGACCAACCTGAAGGCTTAGCAACCAATAAGAGGGAGCGAAAATAAAAGACTAAGGAGAGAATACCATTCTCCACCGTGCAAAGCCTTCTCCCTTCAGGATCTTCACAATAATGCAGTCAGGTGGGTATTCTGATTCCCATTTCACAGGCAAAAAAACTGAGGCTCAGGACCAGTACCTGGACCAAAATGCGGGTCAGTTAGAATCAACAGCCCGTGCTCTCTCCACTTCGCCACAAAGACCACACTGTTCTCCAGCATGACCCGCCATTACTGGAAGTAACAGTCGGGGCCTGAGTCCTCCAACCTTGCCCAGGAAACTCAGAACACCCTGCCTGTGGCCAGGGCGTAGCATCTTTGTGGCACAGGAGCATTCCATGAATGGAAACTGCCAGCCTTTCCCTTCTGTGAGGAGAGGCAGGATTTCATGTGAATGTGTGATGCCTGGCAGGGAGCCAAGAATAAGAGCAGGAAACGGGAGCCCAAGGGAGATGCTGCCATGAACATGAAGGGGAGGGGGCAGGATAAACAGAGGCCTTTCAATTTTGCAAAGCATTCCGAGAGCCCGCTGGATTAGGGACAGCCCTTGGGGAGAGCCAGGGATATTAGGACAAGGGGGAGACAGTCTTGGCAGGCTGGGGAGATGAAGTGCTGGCAGGGCAATTAGAGGGCGGAGCAAATGAGTAGGAAACCACAGAATAATGTGAAACCCAAAAGCAGGCATCTGAAATGTGCAAAAAAAGAGAAAGAGAGAAAGAGAGAAAGAGAGAAAGAAAGAAAGAAAGAAAGAAAGAAAGAAAGAAAGAGAGAGAGAGAGAGAAAGAGAGAAAGAGAGAGAGAAAGAAAGAAAGAGAGGAAGAAAGAAAGAAAGAGAGGAAGAAAGAAAGAGAGTGTGAGAGAAAGAAATTAGAAGGCAAAACAAAGGCAACCAGAGTTTATGCAGAGTTTATGCTTAGTAGCTGAAAATATCTGAAACAACATTCTGGAATGAGAAACATGAAATAAAAGGCAGCTGTCATTTGATTTAGCAGTTTGAGAAATGTGACTTGTCCCCAGGGAGATGTGGAGGAAGGAATAGTCAGAAAAAAGGAATTCAGAATTCTAAACGAAGATGAGGAGCCGAATGGGCACAGAACGGTTTTCTCCTGTACTTGACAGGTATGAACAAACTCAGAAATTCTCGATTTCATTAAGTCCCAGTAGAAGAGACCAATTGTATTCTCCCTGCTCTATACCAATCTACAGCTTACTCATTATAAATAATTTCCAGCCATTTAGCACCCACATTCCAGGAACTTCACGTATATTACCTCAAAGTCTCCCAACAACGCTGCAAGTACTATTACTGTCCCATTTTACAAGCTTGGAAACTGAGGCAGAGAGTTTGCAGCACTTGCCCAAGGGCATATACACAGCTGGCGAGAGGCCGAGTAAGGAAATAAACCCAGATCACTGTTTCTCCTGGCAAACTCCATTATCCCATGAGGAATCCCAAAAGCTAGTCTTTCTAGATGGTCTAGTCCTGTTTTTGGAAGGGAAAGTGGAGCACAAGAGAGGGGATTGATATTCACTGGAAGTGATGGCTTGGAGTGGAGTTCTGTGGGGTCTGGGAAGAGAAATCTTTGAGACAACTGTATGCAGCTCCTCCATTTTAATGCCAAGTGGATCCGTCCAATCTCAAAGCTGGGGCAGCAAGGTAGCCCATTTTTCAAGCACAGTAGCATATATTCCTACCATCTGAGTATCCATTTGTTCATTCAACAAACATTTTTCAAGAGCCGAGAACAATGGACCATGAAAATATTTTTCCAATAAGCTGCTGGAAGGTGCTTGATTTGCGTTTCCTTTGGACTTGATCTTTCTTTTTCATTTGAGTACATTTCCATCTAAATTCACTGAATCAGGTCCTCAAATGCTCCTTCAAAAACCTCAGCTCAACTAATAATCAGCATAAGGCTATCTTTAGAACATTTATGATCAAATAACAGTCCTTGGCTTTTTCCAGTTGTAATTGTGTTTTCTGTTCAGTAATCCTGGCAGCTCTGGAAATGTGTATTTTCTTTAGCAAATATGAATAGTGAAGGCCTCTTAGATTCCCTTTTCTGAGCTGAGGAGGGCAATTGAAAGGGTGCTTTGTAAAGGCTCTGAAAAACCACAGGTTAATGAAAGTTTTATTAGAAATCTAGAAACCTGGGCAGGGGCTAGGCAAGGAGGAGAATAAAACCATTTAAGTTTGCCAAATCCTAAAATATGTTCCCCATTTGGCCAGACTAAATGCCAGGTTCATGCTGGTCTACTCATCAATAAACTTTCACTGGGTAAAAAATGACCCCTAAAACATGGCGGCTGAAAACAATAAACACGTCCCTGCCCACGACCGTGGTCCCGTGTCTGCTGAGGGGTGGTCTGGGGCCCTTTGACCTGGCCAGGCTGGTCTAGGATGCCACCCACATTCCCATGTCAGGGACTCACCTGTGCTGAGCAGGGCCTCTCTCCTCTCAGGGGGCTAGCCTGGGTTTCTTCACCTATTGGTGGAGGGTGAGGTTTCTCCAGAGCAAGTGAGGGCAAGTCCCAAAAGATAAGCCCTTTTCAAGACTCTTCTTGCACACGTGCTCCCGTCCCACTGCTCACAGCCAATCACAAAGTCAAGTCGAATGCAAGGGTTGCAAAAATTGACTCTACTTCTTAATGGGTAGCTCTACAAAATATTGTCACCATTTTTTTTTTCTTATTCCCTCAGCTGTTGGGAGTTTGTTGGCTGAGGATCCCCCTCAACCATCAGCCCTCTCCTTTCTCCCTGAAGAAAGCCGCCTCTCTCAAGGACTTTCCTCCTTCTTCCCAGAGGCAGCCTGCCGTGGTAACAGGTCCATCCAGGGACATAACTGCATGGCCCCTTGCCCAAACTTGAGATGAGTTTGAGGAGCCAGGTCACTGCAGAGCACCCCCAACAGTCAGTCAACAGTTGGGTGCTGAACCCAACACCACTTTCTGCCCAATCCCTATTCCCTCCCTCCCAGCGCAGGCGTCAGTCCTGAGCACACACCCCAGCAGACCTATTGCCATTTAATTCCATCCCAGCAGCTGCTAAGGGGAAATCTGGAGCTACATCACCTGCCTGCTGACAGCCAATGAGAACCCTATTATTGCTGACAGGTGGGGTGTGTTTAGCCCCGACACAAGCTGGCCATGGAACTGATAAAATCATCATAAAGAACTCGTCAAAAAACACTCAAAAAACAGATAATCACGTCAAAAAATGGGCAGAAGACATGAACAGACACTTCTCCAAAGAAGACATATAAATGGATAACAGACACATAATGATGAAAAAATGT
>CM052807.1:105754612-105773235 GCA_028533885.1 Nasua narica | reverse complement strand
GTCTGAAAACCTGGCATCTGCAGTCCACCATGAGGCAGGAACTCTTATACCACACTCTTCACGTTTCCAGGAGGAGGAACTTTAGCGAGGCCACGCCTAGTCTCTCGTCAGTCTCCTCTGATTGGTGAAGTTCTGAGGAAGATCTGGGCATGCGCAGGATTCCCTCTCTTCCTCCTGGGGAACCAGCGAGACCTCGGAAGTGCACAGTTTCTGCTTCTCAGGGTCTCAGGGTGGGTGGGAAAGCCTGTCTATTCTGGGATGACACACCCACAAACCCACTTCATGGGAGCAGAAAACCAGGTTCTCCAGATTTCTTTATTGGAGCATGAGCCTCCTGCCAGCGCTGTGACAAGGTGCCACCAAATGGGTAGTTAAAACGACAGATGTATCTTCTCACATTTCCCAGAGCTGGAAGTCCAAAACCAAGGGGTCAGCAGGACCATACTTCCTCTGAAGGTTTTGGGAGAAGACTCCTTCCTTACCTCTTCCAGCTTCGGGTGCCTCCCGGCGATCCTTGGCAATGCTTGGCTTGCAACTCATCACTCCAATGGCTGCCTCTGTCTCCAAATGGCCTTCTCCCTGTGTCTATTTTCTCTTTTCCTTTCCCGTAAAGAGAATAGGTCACATGCAGAATAGGCTCAGCATACAGTCTGCTGGACATTCTTTCTCTCCCTCTGCCCCTCACCCCGCCCCCCCATTCTATCTCTCTCAAATAAATAAATAAATCTTTAAAAAAAAAAAGTGAATCTTCTCCATTAAGGCATCAGCAAGAAGAAAATGGACAGAATGGCAACCCCAGAGCCTGAGGGGAGAGCAAGGCAGAAATGTGGGGGTGAGCCCGGGGGCACATCTGTGGGAGGTGAAGCCCCTGTCGGTGGAGCTCTGTGACAGTGTCTGCGTGTCTGTGGATTCTCCATCATGATGACGAGTCACAGCGACGTTAAGACGGGCTACCAGGGAAGGGCAGGAGGGAGGACATGATATTCTTCTTGGCTTTTGTGGAGCCAAGGAAGCCTTCCCAGAAGAGGGGACAACTGACCCCCAAGGCCACCTCAGGGTAACTCAGATGCAGGAGCAGTGGTGAGGTGAGCCGAGCATCTCGGGCAAAGGGAGAAGCTCGTTTGAAAGCTCGGTGATGAGAAAACACACGGATGGGCATCGACACCAGTGTCTGTGCCAAGCAGCAGGGTGGTGGGATCTTCCCTGGGACAACCGCTGGGGGATGGTCGGGCCGAAATAGCCTCTGAGCCTGACGCTCTCTGCCTTCCTTCTTCCCCCAGATCCCTGCACTCCTAACATCCTCCAGCAAATGCATCTTCTGCTAAAATTAGTGAAAGCAAATTCTGCCCGTTCAACACCAGGCCTACCTGTTACCGTGATTAGTATCAGGATGGTCCCTGGCAGCCGAAGTTCAAGGACATGGGTAGCAAGAATGGATTTTCTGGCTTGGTTGGATCAGAAGTCAAGAGGAAGTAGCTAAAACTGGAGGATGGGACTCTGGCAGCACATGGCATTTTGTGGGTAAGTCCAGCAATTAAATTGATACCTGTCGTCTCACAAAACATAATGTTCTTGAAAAGGAAGACTTTGGGGGAGGGGAGAGGCACGTGGCCATGGTCCCACACAGTGCGACGAACTGTGAATTCAAGGACTGTGGGTGAATGGTCACGGTCTCCACTTCATCCCTCTCTAAAAGGAGGAAGCATTCTCACAGCAGTGAAGAAGAAAAGAAAACGAAAAAGATGACATACCAACCCTTAGCTGGGAACTTCGCGGTGACTCTCAGTGGGGCAAGCAGCTGTCAGTCCACCACGTTGGTTGGCCCGAAGGAAAGTTCTGAAGACAGACAGTGTAGGTAACTCCGAAGAGTTGAAGGGGAAGGAGAAGCAGCAGCAGGTGGAGGGGTCGTCCTCAAGCCTACTGCACTTTGGAACCCCTGAGGCCAATTTACTCTTAATCTCCTGATATTCCTTCCATGTGGAATGAATATCCATTCATGGTCCATCCAGCCCCCTCACTCCAGCCTCCTCACCTCATTGCTGAGAAAGAAGAGAAACCTCTGACTGCAGGCAGTGATGTGCGGGTATGTATTTATCAACTGGCTCTGGGGGACAGAAGCCCCGATGCGTAGTGTTTGATGATTCCCATGGCACGGAGACCCCCATCTCCCCGTGGCTGGTTCCAAGCTACCAGCGTGAAGTCAGGCAGCGTTGTACCCGAGCCAGTGCCCGCTGACGCAGGGTCCCCGTGAGAGCAGGAACACACACCCCTGTGGCCCTTTCTTGCTGGGATGTGACTGTCCGCCAGAAATCTACCCTCTGCGCCCCTTTCCACCCTGGAGGCTCTGCAGGCACAGACCTGCACGAGCGGAGGCCCCTAGTGGTCCAGCACTGCCTGTGGCTGCATGAGCAAGCATCTCTAAATCTGGGTGGGGTCCAGAATTAAGAAAACTACCAGCCCACAGATAAAAGCCATAGTTTCTTGGGGCGCCTGGGGGGCTCCGTGGGTTAAAGCCTCTGCCTTCGGCTCGGGTCATGATCTTGGGGTCCTGGGATGGAGCCCCGCATCATCGGGCTCTCTGCTCAGCGGGGAGCCTGCTTCCCCCTCTCTCTCTGCCGGCCTCTCTGCCTACTTGTGATCTCTGTCAAATAAATAAATAAATCTTAAAAAAAAAAAAAGCCACAGTTTCTAAAATCAGCTTTATCGGTAATAGGGATGACATCTTATTCTTCCTAACCCTTTGCCTAGAAGGCTCACCTTGCTGCATTACGACAACCTCTATAACTTTGATAAGTCTGTTTGGGCTTTTCTTTTTTAAGATTTTATTTATTTATTTATTTAGAGAGTGTGTGTGTGTGCACAAATGCAAGTGGGGGCGGGGAGGGGCGGGCGGCAGGGGAGAGGGCTCAACCCCACAGCCCTCAGATCATCACCTTAGCTGAAATCAAGAGTTGGACGCTTAACCGACTGAACCACCCAGGGGCCCCTGTTCGTGGCCATAAGGATTAAATCAGACGGTATGCAGAAGGATCTAACACAGGCCTGACCTACATAGTAAGTGCTCAATAAAAAGACACCTATGAGACCCAAACTGTATCTGGGGCTTAGGTTCTGAAACTACCAGGTAAGTTAAACGAGCGAGGATGTGCTGTGCCGGGTCAAATACTGGATGGCAACAGGTTGCCCCACACTGCGCAGAAGTGTGCACTTTCAAGGGTGTACTTTCCCGGCATTGGTAAGAACTCGTGATCTTAGGTAAAGGGCCCCGTGAGGCAGTTGCCTGTGTTCCAGGAAGCAGCCCGGGCTGTCAGTCCACCACCGATATTCACATTGAAATTGGCACCAAGCCCATCTTCCCATGGAGCACCTGTGTCCCGGTCATTCTCTGGAGCATTATCTAATACTTCCTCAGCTTTCCATGGCCTGTCCTCTAGTGCCCTATTTTTTTTTTAAATCAATTTCCAAAATGCCCCACCCCCAATAATCTGCCTCCATAAGTACTGAACTTGATTATGTAAACTTAATTCATTTGAAGTTCAATATTTAATTTTGCCTGATTAGCCCTTTGATCAAGAATCCAATTTCGTGCCACACATGGAGAATTCAACATGTTCACATGATCGAATTGCTTAACACAGTCTTTATTTTTTATCTTTCTAAAATGCAATGTAAAAAATGTGTCTATGAGAAAATCCATACATTGGCAGTGTTCACAACTTCATCTGTGTTTCTGGTTCTTGTATTTCTGTTGGAATCAGCAGCATGTCATAAGGTAGAACCGAGAAACAGGTCGGCACTTAGGAAAACATAAGACACGCAGAGGCTCGGTACATGTTTTTTGAGTAGATGAATGAAGTGGGCAGCCTAAGGAGCTCCATGAAGGGCTTTGGGCGCCACCTTTTTTCTCACGTCCCCACTGCCCAGACTCAGACCTGGGAAAATGTGTGGGGATTCTACTTGCCTCCAGAAGACGGCAAACTTATAAATACGAAATCTGCCCTTTTACTCTTATTTTCCCTCTCCCAGTACTGCCCCTGTGCAAGCCAACCTCATATCAGAACTGGAGAAATGAGAAGGAATTATGTCTTGACTTCAGAAAAATGTCTAGAAAAATATGTGTAAATATAGCTTGCCATTTGATATAGTGTATGTTTCCTTATGCAGGTAACTGCCATGTGTTATAAATGAGAGCAACCCACGTGCAAATAAGGGTCCGTGTGCAGCAGTGACTTTGTCACAGACGCCGTCTTGTGATGCTAATGATGAGGTTACCGAGCGCCCCGTGTCCAACTCTCTTGTGATCTGTGATCACTTTGCATATATTAACTTCTGTAATTCTCTAACTTCTCTGAGAAGTAGGAACCGTTTCACTCTGGGCCCTTGGTTTCCTTGTCTGTAAAGTGGAAATACTATCTGTCCCTATATAATGTGGTTGTTGTGGTGGAAATCCGACGAGTAATGCACGGTGTGTTGTAAGCACTCCATACAGCTTAACTTTCTAAGGACAACATTGGTACTGTCTCCATTTCATAGATTAGGAAACTGAGACACAGAGAAGCAAATCGCCCAAGATACACAGCAATCAAGTGGCAAAGCCAGGATATAAATTCCCTGCTGTTCCTGCTGAATCCTGGAATCCATGAGTATGTTAGGGAAAGATCCCGGATCACTTCCACCAACAATGGAGGGACATAGAGCGGCTGTTATAAGCTATGTCCACCAGGGGGCAGTAGATGCATGCATTACACAAGCATGACACCTATCCATGGGTTTGTTTTTAAGACATTGAACACTGAAAGTTTTATCACAGATTTTATGCCGATTGTTAAGGAAGAAATTGATTCAAATTATTTCTCTATCACCTTAAAGTGAAAAATACTTCTGTGAGGATTAAAATAATGTGTTTGGTTAACCGCCAAGCAAATGAAAGGACTCCTTCCATCAACACTCAATAGACTGTCGTTACTCGCTCTGATGAGGCGGCCACTGCTCTGCTTCTGGGGATCAGGGTGTCCCAGGCATGACGGTCACTGACCAAGGAGAGACAAGGACTGGCCACGCCACTGTACCACTCTCCCTGTCCTGTGTGAAAAGATTATAGCGACAGTCCTAGCACACAATGGTGGGGAGGGGGGCGTGCAACAGAGAAGGAAGTGCGTAGGCTCAGTATATATTTGGAGCAATTAGATGAAACTGAATGCAGAAAACATTGTAGCAAGTACTGTACTGAAGCCCAGATGCCAAGCGGTGCAGGAGAGGGACTGATAACCGGTTCTGCCTGGAGAAGACATTGGAACGCAGCATTAAGATAAAAAAATAATAATAAAAAAAAACTTACAAGTTGGATAGAGGGGAATGGGGAAATAGTCCAAGAAGAAACACTCTGGACATAGGCTGCAGAGCATGAAAGGTCCTTGTGCCTTTAGAAGATGCTTGGAAAGCCCTGTGGGATGAGCTGGAGGGGAAGGAGGAGAGATTTCCATTCCCTGCCCCAAGTCAGAAAATGACACACCTGAGACAAGGGGGAGAGTAATGTTCTGGCTTGAAAAATAAAGTGTATGTATTTCTGAGTACAAAAGTCTCACAAACATTTCTGGGAAATGTATAAAGAATATACATTTTATCACTCACAGAAAAGCAGCATTTCTTTATTGTCTCACTTATAGACACGTTATTATATTTACACAGGTGTCCCCTGCTTTTTGAAAGTTTACATTAGGTCACTTGGCTTTTACCAAAGATCTCCATTAGTGTCTGTTTCTGTTAATCAAAAGAAATCCAAGAGGACCCCCCCCCCCCTTATGAAAAAAGGTGAAAAGGGAAAATAGCATTCGGCGTTTGTTTGGCAATCCAGCCGAGCCCCTAGAGACAGCGGGGACCCCGCCAGGCTCTTTCCCCGGGAGCTACACTCAGCAGCCCGGCCCCAGGTCCCCAGAGCTGTGAACTGTGTCTGCGAGCATTTGCGCTTTACCTCGATTTGTTTTGTGCGTCCATTAGCAAGGTGTGTCTTCAGGTATCAGAAAAGTCTAAGAGACCTTGCTTTTTAGGTTTGGGGACACTCGAAAATGTTTCCATACAAATTAACAGTAATTACTTCTTTGACTTATGCCGTTTCACCTTACCAAAGCTGTCGTAGGAATTGCTCTACTTTTGGATAGGCAGGGGGAAACTCTGTGTGTGTGTGAGTGTGTGTGTACATATATATGAGACAATTCTGTATACAATTTTATACCTTTGCTTTCTGAAATATACTGAGCACATTTTCCCATTAAATCGCATATTCTTCGAATGCATGATTTGATGACTATGTAATATTCCTGAATAGCTGATTCACAATTTTTAAACAATACCCTTCTTGTTGGACACTATATTGCTTCCAATTTCTCTTTACTATCAAAATTTTGATGGGCATTCTTTTCATGTAAGTCTCTACATCCCTTAATATTTCCTTAAAAGAAAACCCTAAAGTTGAACTGCTGCCTCCAGGATATGAGCATCTTTAAAGGCTCTTGATGCGAATTGCCAAGCTGCCCTCAGAACGGCTTTAGTCACTGAAGCTCCCGAGTAAAAATGAGAGTGTGCCTCTCACCACACTCGTGCCAAGGCTGACCGTTATCACATCGGACAACTCTCTCGTTCAAACAAATATTTAGGAGGCACCTACAATGTACCAGGCACCGTGCCGGATGCTGTGATAAGGCCGCGAGCAAATAAGAGAAAGATCTCTGCCTCCCGGAGCATCCAGCCCCTGTGAGCACGGGCACAGATAAATAAGGAAAATATGTAGTAAAGTGTAGAATGTGTTAGTTATAAATACTAAGGAGAAAAATTAGAAATAGAATAAACATAGACCCAGGGAGTGGGACTAGAAGCGTGGGTAAAAAGGAGGTGAGTTTTAGGAGGAGGTGAGTTTTAGAAGGAGGTGAGTTTTAGGTGGGGTGGGCAGGGAGGGCCTTCATGGGGAGGCATCTGAGTTAAGCCCCGAAGGCAGGAGGAAGCTATACAACCATCTAGAGGACAAGACGGCAGGCATGGGTGGGCCAGCAAGTGTGAAAATGGTTGGCGAGTTGAAGGTAATGCAGAACTGGTGTGGCTAGAGCAAAGAGAGGGGGCAGAAGGGGTAGCTGGAATTAGGAGTCGTGTAAGGGACCGGTTGTTCGGGACTGTACGGACTTCGGCTCTTTCCCTGGAACAGACAGGGAGCAGTGGAGGGTTTGGTCTGGCATTTAGAAGAACCTTCGGGATGCTGTGCTCACAACAGGCTGGCATGGGCTGAGGGAAGAAGCATGAGCTGTGTCAGGACTCAGGAGGCTGTGGCAATAACCCAGAAGGGAGGTGACGGCGTGGCCTGGGAAAGCCGTGCTGACGATGGAGAGAACCAAAACTGTAGACACATCACGAAGGTGGTGCCTCTGCTCCCAGATCTGCCGATGCAGCAGGAGGAAGACAGATGAGAAAGAGACACGTCCGCGAGGACGCCCAGTTTTTTGAAGAATGAATTTGCCCTGTACTGCGTTGGAGAAGTCGACAGCAGGGGCAAAACTGGAAGGGAAGATAAAGAATACAGATTTGGACTTGTTAAGTCCATGACATGTTTTAAGACGTCCAAGTGGAGCTATAGACCAGACAGTTGCATAGAGAACTGGAGTTTCGAGAGAGGTCAAGGCTGAGGACAAACACTTGGGAATCGACAGCACATAGAATAAATAGAAGAGAAGAACAATCCGGGGCGCCTGGGTGGCTCAGGGGGTTAAAGCCTCTGCCTTCGGCTCAGGTCATGATCTCAGGGTCCTGGGATCGAGCCCCGCATCGGGCTCTCTGCTCAGCAGGGAGTCTGCTTCCCCCTCTCTCTCTGCCTGCCTCTCTGCCTGCTTTGATCTCTCTCTCTCTCTCTCTCTCTCTCTTTCTCTGTGTCAAATAAATAAATAAAATCTTTTTTTTTTAAAAAAAGGAACAATCCAAAAACAAGTTGGTGGGCATACCTAGTTTAAGAGGTTTGGATCATTACAGGAAATCTGCAAAGGATATTGAGAATGAGCAGCCAGAAGGGCAGGAAGACAGTGGGGGGAACATGGTGACCTGGAAACCAAGTGAAGAGTGTTTCAAGAAGGCTGGGAGCATCAAGAGCAAGATGAAGACCACGAACTGACCATGAGATTTAGCAACAAGGTCATCGGTGACTGTGGGAACAACAGTTTTATTTGGAAGGAGAAGAGTGAAAACCTGGATGGAGTAGGTTCAAGGATAAGAAGAGAAATTGGTGACAGCGAGTAGGGACCAATACTGCAGGGCGTTCTGCTGCAGAGGGAAGGAAAGAAGGGGGTATTGGGTCAAAAGACAGGGGTGTTTTTAAGGTAGGAAAAATAAAAGCACATTTTTATGATGATGGAAATAATCTGGTAAAAGGGGGAGAATTGATTTGGGAATTGGAGAATTAGAGACTTGTGGGAGCAAAATCCTTGATTGGGTAAAAGAGGACAGGACGCAGGATTATTTGGAGTTGCCGGGGAAAGGAGAGATGAGGCACATGAGGTTGGGGGGGCTTGACTGTTCCTTTGCTTTTATTTTTATTTCGCGAAATAGGAAGCAATCATGTCAGCTAAGAGTGAGGTTGGGAAGGATATGGTAGAGGTCTGAGAAGTGAGAAAATATGAAATAGCCAACCATGAGGATGGAAGTATGAATGGACTATGGAAATTGAAGGTGAAGGCGAGCAGCACTGTGGACACACTGGAAGTCTCTGCTAGCTGATGGCCTATTTTTATGCAGCTCTAGCCAACTGCGCCTGTGCAGGCAGGGGAATGGCTTTAGCCCGGGTCATAGTTAGTCAAGTGACTGCAGCAAAGACAGGAACAAGGGCGTTGATGACGTTTGCAACAGAGTTGCAAACTCTGTTTTGCAGAGTTTTGATCGACCTTGGTGTTTCAGCTGGGTGAGGAAGAGATGTGAAGGCACAAGAGAAGTTAACAGTCAAAGCAGCAATGAGTGGTCCCCTTGGGGTCAAAAGACTGTTGGAGTCAGGAGGTGGAAAGAGAGGATAGTGAGAGAAGTGTGGCTGTTAGAAAGTGTCACTGTAAAAAACGTAATTATAAATAATAAGAGTTGGAGCGTGCAGGGGGAGTGAGTGTCAGAGGCTGGGTGGAGAGCAAGTTAACTGGGGAAGATAAGGTCAAGGAGCTGGAAGACCACACAGGGATGTTGAAAGCAAGGAGGAATGCTGGAGAGTCAAGTGACAAAGACCCCGCCCCCTTAATGGAGCAGCAGGTGCTTGCAGTGCAGCTGATGACCACAAGAGGGCGGGAGGAGTACCCTTTGAGAGGCGAAAATTACTTTTTTTTTTTTTTTTTTAAGATTTTATTTATTTGGGATAGAGACAGTGAGAGAGAGCATGAGAGGGGAGAAAGTCAGAGGGAGAAGCAGACTCCCCACGGAGCCGGGAGCCCGATGTGGGACTCAATCCCAGGACTCCGGGATCATGACCTGAGCCAAAGGCAGCCGCTCAACCAACTGAGCCACCCAGGCGCCCGAAAATTGTTACTTTTATTTGCAACATTTGATTTTAATGAGGCTGAACTCCCCACCCCACCCTCCACCCTCCACCCCACCCCCGCCCCCGCAGTGATTCACTGGCCTTTTCTATTCCTTTTGTGAATTGCCTTTTTGTTCCTTTGTTCACAATTTTCTTAAGCCCTTCATCTAGAAGCACTTTACAAAATCCTCTGTCACAAAATGTTTCTTGGATTTTTTTCAGTTGTTTGCTTGTTAAATGTTTCCAGCCTTGTTTTTTTCAAACATACACATGCTTTCATGTTTTACATAGTCAGATCCAACTTTATGGACTCAGCTTTATGTGTCATTCACATAAATCTCTTTTCCAGCCCAGGGCAGATAAATAGTCACCAACATTTTCCTTTTGTATGGTTTTATCATTCACGTAATTTGAGTGCATGCTCACATGCACTTAAATATATTGATAGGTTATTTGGTGACTCTTGCCGTTTCTCCACCCAGTTAGTATTTAAAAAGATATTGAAAGACCATTTTTTTTTTTGGTTTTTTTTTTTATTAACATATAATGTATTATTTACCCCAGGGTACAATTCTGTGAATCATCAGGCTTACACATTTCACAGCATTTGCCATAGCACATACCCTCCCCAGTGTCCATATCCCTATCCACCCTGAAAGACCATTTTAAAAAGATAATCTTCCTTTACTTTCTAATTTATAATGACTTTAGCATATGTAAAATTTATGTTGATCTATACGTGTTTTCTCTTCTGTTCTGTCAATCTGTCTATTCCTGGACCAGCCCTATTATAGCTGTTGGGGCTTAATTAGTGCTCTGAGATTCAAGAGGTCAGGTTCATGGTCAACTCATCACTTTCCTAGTTTACATTTTTTTTATAACTGTGACTGCACTAAAGCTATAAGCAATTATGGAAAGACAATAATTTGCCCATATAGGACACGATCTCCTTTGATCATCCCCTCTCAATATACCACCCTGGTGTCCAGAATTAGGAAATCCCGAACTATGGATTTCATTCTTTAGCTCCAAACAAAACGTACATCAGTCGAAAATATACCTAAGTCAACAATTATAATGGATCTAAAGAGGGTTGCTTTTTTAACAGACCATTTGTCTAAAATGAAATCGGAATCTTCCAGATTCTCTTCCCTGTTCCTAATGGCTTTGTTTCTGTGGGAATCCACGCCTGTGAGGTCGTCCTAACGACTTACCCCTGTGGGGCGCTTCGAATACTGTACCCCCTTCAGGGCTCTCTGCGTGTGATTTCCAGGACACCAACCCCTCCCACATTTTCTCTCTCCCAGCCCCCGCTCCCGTCTCCACTTTTTCTCTCCCCCAACTGCCCCCCACCCATCTCCACCTTTTTACTCTCCTTTGCTGGTCCTTCCTCATCTTCCAAGCCCCAAACAATGAGTAGCCAAAGCTCAGCCCTTCAATCTCTTCTCCATCTACTCACTCTGCTGGCGATCCCATGACCCTGTGGCTATAAATTCCATGAGTACACTGTATATATACATCCTCCTGCCATCTTACCTTTCTTTTCTATGTCCCCACTTCAAAGTGGAAGATGCCTCTCAAAGTTAATGTGCCTGATCACCTGATTATCCCTCAAACCTGCTCCTCCCATGATCTTCCCCCATCTCAGCAAATGGAAGCTCCATTTTCCCAGTTGCTTGGCCAATATCCTTGAAGCACTCCTTAATTCTTCTTTTACTCTTGTATCCCACATCTGATGCATCAGCAAATTCTACCTGCTCTACCTTCAAAATATATGTAGAATCTGACTACTTCCAATGCTATCACCCTCTTCCAAAATATCATTGTCTCTCTCCAAGGTTATTCCAACCACCTCGCAAACGATGTCCCTGCCCCCATCCTCACCACACACAACACAGCGGCCCATAAATCTGTTAAAACTTGGACCACATGACTCTTCTGCTCCAAACCACCCAAAGCCTTCCCACCTCACGAAATGAAAGCCAACAGTCTACACAGAAAAACAAAAATGGACAAACGGGATTGCATCAAACTACAAAGCTCCTGTACAGCAAACAATCAACATTGCGAGGAGGGGCCTACAGAATGGGAAAAATATTTGCAAGCCATACGTCTGATAAAGGGTTAATATCTAAAATATATAAGGAACTCGAACAACTCAATAGCAAATAACCCGCTTTAAAAGATGGGGAAAAAAACCCAAATACACAATTCTCAAAAGAACACATATGAATGGCTGACAGATATATGAACAGATATATGAAAAGATGCTCAACATCATCAAAGAAATGTAAACCAAAAGCACAATGGAGTATTACCTTACACCTGTTAGAATGGCTTTAATCAGAAAGATAAGAGATAACAAGTGTTGGCGAGGATGTGGAGAAAAGGGAACCTTTGTGCACAGTTGATGGGAATATAAATTAGCATAGTCATTATGGGAAAACATATGGCGGTTCCTCAAAAACTTAAATATAGAACTACCATATGATGTAGCCATCCCACTTCCAGGTATATATCGAAAGGAAATGGAATCGGTATCTCAAAAAGATATCTGCATTCCTATGTTCATTGCAGCATTATTCACAGTAGCCAAGACATAGAAACAATCCAAGTGTCCATGAACAGATGAGGGCATTAAGAAGAAAGAAGATATATAATAATATATATAGTTTATATAATATATAATATTCCATTATATGTCTTGTACTACTATTGTTTTATATTATTTTATATTATATAATTATGTGATATCATTATATATTAATTATAATAATTATCTATAATAATATATTATATTATATAATTATTAAATTAACATATTTTTATATAAAATAGTATAATTAATGATTATATTATTAAAATAATTGTATATATTATATTATAAGTAAATTAATAATTAAATTAACATATTTTTATATAAAATAGTATAATTAATGATTATATTATTAAAATAATTGTATATATTATATTATAAGTAAATTTAGTGGAATATTATTCAGCCATGAAAAAGGAAATGTTGCCACTAATACCAAATGAGTTGCCAAAGGCCTTAAAATTGTCTCAAAGGTACTACTACTGTTCTAGAGAAGATACCACAGTTGCTCCTTATCTGGAAGAGGGCCATAAATTATTTTGCTTTCACTTACCAACGTAAAGCCATTCTTCATAGTGTGAGTCTAGGGGACCCAATTCTAAGAAGAATGGAAAATAATATACAATTTTATACAAGAATATATGAATATACTTATCTTCTAAGGAGTCTGCAGTACTTCAATATTAAATATTTAGAAAATAAGCAAAATATGTCATTGAGTGCTAAGTTATCTAAGTGTTAATGTCTCCACTGGACAAAGAAGTTTGACTTCATTAAGTCGAATGATTTTGTGGAAAAAGAAATAGGAGAAATGAGTGAAACAACAGGATGACCTCAACATTATCAAAAACCTAATGACTAGGCATCTGATTATATCTGGTGCTGGGAGGGGCATGACCTTGTCTTAAGGCAATGTTTCTGATATTCTAGTTTATTTTTTTTGAGACTTACTGGAGAGAGAGAGCAGGGGCTGGGACAGAGGGAGAGACCCTCGAGCAGACCCCCTGCTGAGCACAGCGCCTGACCCGGAGCTCATTCCCTCAACCTGGCCATCATGACCTGGCCAAAACCAAGTGTTGGATGCCCAACCAACTAAGCCACTCATGTGCCCCAGTGTTTCTGATATCTTGATGGAACCCTTCATTTGGAACAGATGCCTGTGTTTCTTCATTTTTCCTGACTCTCACACTGGTTTCTACGCATTAGATAAACAGTCACGTCTCCTGGTCTTAAAGATGTGGTCTCATGTAGGAGACAAGCCTTATCAAACTCTCGGTTATCTTTCCAAACTTTCCATAAATTGCACTGTCTGAAAACTCCAAGTATTTTGTGTTATAGATTCAATGGGAAAGTCCCACCTTCACCATATAGAACCGACACTATTACTATTACTAGTAATTACTACTAAATACTACTTACTATAGTAAATACTATTAATAGTATTACTCTGTGGCCTCCCACAGAGAGACCTATAGTACTATAAATTACTATTACAGTAAATGCTATCTACTGTAGTAATAGTACTATTGATAGTATTACTCATGCCTCCCACAGAGAGACCTGCACACCAGGAGTTGGAATGGAGGGCAAGAGCAAACCTTCCAATGGCCCCAGACAATAGGTAAATGGAAGGACCCAGCACATAAGCTCCATGACTGCCTCTCCCCCCAGTGCCTTCCCACTGTCTTCAGAAGCTTCAGCATGGCTCATGAAGCCCCTCACCAGCTCACCTTGTCACCCCTCCCACCATCACCACCAGCTCCCACCTGGATGAAGTCCGAGCAGTTCCCAGGACGCACCAAGGGCCTTCGGGGCCTTCTTCACAGCTGAGGTTCTCTGTCTGAAGTCTCTTCCTTCCCCCTCCAGCTGACCAACTCACGCTCTCCCACGTGGTTCTGCAGGGGATGCCCTGTGGGGCGGGGGGGGGGGGTGGTTTCTTCCCTAACCCGCCAGTCCGCCTTATCTGCTCCCGGTCTGTTCTCTCAAAGTAATCCACGCCGACACTGGGCCCTGCTCTGTGTGGACATCCCCCACTATTCTATAGAGCCTACAATGGGGGCGCCTGGGTGACTCAGTCGGTTTAAGTGTCTACCTTCCCCTCAGGTCATGATCTCTGTGTCCTGGGATCAAGTCCCACATGGGGCTTCCTGCTCAGCAGGGACTCTACTTTTCTCTCTCTCCTTCTGCGCACCCCTCCCCCACCACCACTCATGTTCTCTGTCTCCTAAATAAATAAATAAATAAATAAATAAATAAACAAACAAACAAACAAACATCTTTTAAAAAATAAAAAGCCAAGAATGCAGGGACTGCGGCTTTCACCCATACCCTTGGTAACTGGTACCCACCTGGGACACAGCCAGAACTCGACTGGCAACGCTTGACAAGTAACTGAAAATCAGAACTGGGTGTGAGAACGCAATCCACAGAAAAAGCACAGCACTTTGTGCTGCCTGAATTTATCATGTGTATCACGTATAAATAAGCAGATATCTTCCTGGGAAGGTCTCTTACATAACTTTTCCCTCCTGAAATTCCTCATAACCCTGCTCTCATTTGCAGAACTGAACCTGTTTCCTCTTCAAGCTCGTGCCAGTTTAAACACCCTTAGCCAGCTTCCCCATTGTGCTGACTTAGCATCGTCTATCATTCTGCCTCTCTCCCTAAAGCCTCCTCCACATCACTTTGGAGAACTCAGTTTATCGGGCCCGCCATTCTTCCGTAACACCACAGGAGTCGGCTGTCCTGGCCAAAACCAGATTTCTCTGTTCTAGATTGGAGCAGTTTCTTCCAAAACTGAACTCAAGCAATCTTTCTTGAGACCAGGAATAAATGTCTCCTAGCTTAGAAAGATGCTTAAGAAAACCTTTTCTAATCCATTAATCAGAAATTCTCTGGAACTCATCTATATATTTTTAATAATAATCTTACAAAGAACCAGGATATAGTGTTTGAAAGACATTACCTTAAATTTCAGGCATTTTCAAGGCTTTGCTAATCTCTCACTTTTCTTTTGAAGTATCTTAATGTTAATAGTTCTCCTCTTTTGGGGCGCCTGGGTGGCTCAGTTGGTTAAGCAACTGCTCTCGGCTCAGGTCATGATCCCGGAGTCCCAAGATCGAGTCCCACATCGGGCTCCCAGCTCCATGGGGAGTCCGCTTCTCATTCTGACCTTCTCCCTTCTCATGCTCTCTCTCACTCTCTCTTTCCTAATAAATAAATAAATAAAATCTTAAAAAAAAGAAGCAATTCAAAAAAAAATAGTTCTCCTCTTTTAAGTCTTGCACTCAAGATTCTTGAAGTATTTAATAAAGATTATAAGCATTAACCTTAAGACAGAGCTAAGTGGGTGGCAAGTATTATTAGCATGTAAGAATCCCAAGGTTCTAAATTTAAATAATGTCTAGTTGAAGGAAAATGTTAAGACTTGTGATAATATGGAAAACACTATTCATTTATAATAAAATTTGATGGAGTTTTAGGAATACATTTTAACTTTTGAATTGGATTTTTATTCTACAGGTCAGCTTGCTATTAAAAGTCTACCTAAGGCAGGGAGTTGGAGGGGAGCTTGGGCCATATCAAGAACCAACTTGAACAAAAGACCAATGGTCAAAGCTCAAGAGTTGGAGCAATGACACAGTGACAGAATTGGATTATAACCTAAAGAACAAAATAAATATCCATGAGTCAATGCTGATATAAACAAGGGATTGAAAAAACAAGTAAATAGGGGAGAAGGGATAAATTTTCCTTAGAGAAGAATTCTGAGTAATACATGTAAAGGAATGAGGGAAGCAGAAAATCACCACCGGAATACCACAGTGATTGATGCTGCAGGCAATTTCCAAGGGTGAACACTAAAATTCGTGGGCAATCTTTAAGGAGAAACCGGGCATTGTTGGGGGCTCCAAGCATCTCCCTCAAAATATTTATGACTGTAGTGCTTTTAACAAATGTCTACAAATTCCTTGATGCTCCTTCCTCCAGGAGGTGGAGCTTCATTCTCCCTTCCTCTGAGTATGTTATAAACTTAGCGACTCATTTATATAGGGCAGAGTTTGGAAAAGAAAAACTAGAAAACTTATAGTGGAAAAAGCTGACAGATGTCCCCCCTAACCTACTGGGTGGTTGTGATCAATATCATCAGCAAGAAGTCGTGGTGAAATCACGAGATAGGATATGTGATGAAGGGGAACATCGCCTCCGTGGCTTTCTTCCCCCCAGACTAGAACCCCAGTCTAATAATCAGAAAACATCGGACAGATCCCAATTGAGGGAAATACTATAAAATATCTATCAGGAGGCTTCAGAAGGGTCAGGGTCAGGAAAAACAAGGCAAGACTGAGGAACCACCTGGATGGGAAGACTAAGGAGACAGGACGACCAAATATAATGGACTGTGATGAAATCTCAGGTTGGGTCCTGGAACAGAAAAAGGACATTGATGGAAAAACCAAAGGAATCCAATGAAAGGCTTTAGTTTTGTTGCACTAATGTTTAATTTCTTAGTTTTGACAGGTTTATGTAAGATGTTCACAGTAGGGGAAGCTGGGTGAAGGGCCTGTAGGAAAGGTCTGTGCTAACTTTACACTCTTCAGCAAATCTAAAATTATTTCAAAATTGAAAGTTTTCAAAAAGTAACCTGCTATCCTCCATGGGATAAACTGCTGATGTCCCACCTACATGTCATTATGGGACAAAAGCATGTGTGTTATGGTCGTGTCTTACTGAGTCTTAGGTCGATATATATTTTTTTTCATGTTAAAGGCTTTTATAAAATTCTAGGTTCGTGAGATTTGAGCCCGAGGTGGTAGGCAGTGTAAATGGAAAAATGAGACTATGTCTTGTTATCCAGAGACAGAAACCAACATAAGCTAAAGCGAAAGGGGGAATTCATCACAGCGCCATGGATTTCTTTCACGGAAGCCAAGTCACACGGGCGGGGCTCAGTGGGGCCAGGGCTGTTGAGCCATTGGGAACCGAGGCAGCGCTCCCTGCGCACTTGCCGTGGAGTCTCCTGGCCTCTCATTCATGCTTCTTGCCACACAACTGTTCATCCTTATGTGCAAATGTTAATGTTGTACCTTATTGATCGACGTGTGGACGTGGACCATCCTTGCATCTCTGAGATCAATCGGCCTTGATCACGGTGTATGATCCTTTTAATGTACGGTGGAATTTGGTTTGCTAGTATTTTTTTTTAAGATTTCATTTCTTTCTTTTTTTTTTTTTTTTTTTTTTGAGAAAGAGAGAGAACACAGAGGGAGAGGGAGAAGCAGACACTCCGATGAGCAGGGAGCCCGACGCGGGGCTCGATCCCAGGACCTGGAGATCATGACCTGAGCCAAAGGCAGCTGCGTAACTGACTGAGCCACCCATGCATCCCTGGTTTGCTAGTATTTTGTTGAGGGCTTTCTGCATCTATGTCCATCAGGGTTATTGGCCTGACCTTTAATGTTCTTCTCTGTGGTGTCCTTGCCTGAGGTTTGGTATTTCGTCTTTGAATGTTTGATTGCATTCACCAGGGAAGCCATCTGATCCTGGACTTCTGTTTGCTGGGAGGTTTATCATTGCTGATTCAGTCCCTTGGCTAGCAATTGGTTTATTCAGATTTTCTATTTCCTCAAGATTCAATCTTAGAAGATTGTGCGTTTCTAGGAACTTACCCATTTCTTTCAGATTGCCCAGGTTTGGGGCATATATAGTGGTCTGGTATGATGCTTTGTACTTCCATAGTTATCAGTTGTAACTTCTCTTTCATTTTTCATTTTATTGATCTGGGCCCTGTCTTTTTTAATTGGTGAGCCTGCTTTAAGGCTCATCAGTTTTTACCTGTTCAAAGAACCGACTCTTCGTTTCATTGATCTTTTTCTGTTATCTTTTTAGTCTCTATTTCATTTATTTCCACTCTGATCTTTATTACGTCCTTCTTTCTACTAACTTTGGGCCTCATTTGTTCTTCTAGTTCTTTTAGGTATGGAGCGAGCCAGATCCACAGGCGGCAGCTTTCAGGGTATGTAAATAGACACAGACTTGTGGGTCTGCAATCCTAAACCCCGACTTGATCTGACTTCCAGATCAAGAAATCCGGAGAGGTCCCCAGAGCAACAGCAACCGCAAAGCTTGTGGCTTTAGAGGTCTATAGGCTCCTTTTGGAGGAGTTATCAGTGTGGCCACGGGAGAGCAGGAATATGATTATCTCCCTGCCCATCTTCCCTGGGGGCGCCTCTGTGGTCTAGGACTATACGGCAAACCTGAAGCCTGTCCCTCCGGCTGAAGCTCGGGGATGAGAAGATATGCCTCTTTCCCACCAATGCTGGGGGTGAGTTTCAGTCTACCGTTTATGCAGTGGCCTGGGGGTGGTGATCTGTCAAGGACGGTCTGTGTCGGGCCCGGGGGGTCCAGAGCCCCCGAGCGGCGTCTGGGGTGTGGGGGGCACACGCCCCCGGATGGCAGAGTGGGTGTGGGGGAAGGTACACCCCCCTCCCCCCCGGG
>CM052807.1:105705360-105754112 GCA_028533885.1 Nasua narica | reverse complement strand
GACGTGGGGCTCGATCCCAGGACCCTGGGATCATGACCTGAGCCGAAGGCAGACACTTAACTGACCCAGCCACCCCTGGCGCCGCTCCGTCCAATAACGTAATCCCAGAAAGCCATGAGCTCAGACATGTCACAGTAAAGTACCACAGTAGATGCTTGGCAACTACGGAAAAAGGACACCCTTTCAACTTAGAGCACTTTTCAGGCAATTCAAATAGACAGGGATGGCAGCAAAATATGTTTATAGTCATGAGCAATAAAGAGATATTTTAGCTAGTAGTCTCAAGTTGTGGGCTGATTTACCAGCAAGACTGCTAAATTGTTATCAGGGTATGTGAGATCCACACACGAAGCTGAAAAACCCTCTAGTCCAACCATCCCATGAGAAAACCAAATCTGAAAAAGCCTGAGAGGAAGGTAGGGATTCCTCCGAGGTTCTGTGTTAGTGATGGAGTTACCACACCTCCCGATACCTAGCTACGTGACACCTCTTTCCACTCTGTCCCCATGCTTTTTAAAATAAACTTATTTTCAGGAGGGTAACACATGCTTGCTTTCAACTAGACTGTCTTTTCTATTTGATGCAAGTAACAAAAGTACTTCTGCACAGTGGGAAACTGGCAGGGAACCTAGAGGGTTAGAACTCTTGAAAATACTAGAAACAGAAAATCTCCAGCAAATTCCCAAACAGAAACTCAAACTCTACAACGTGGTCATGGGTACTAGGGAATAAAGCTCCATAATGCTTTCACCTTGAGGAGAAAGTCTTTGAAGAACTGGCTACCCAAGATTGTCGTATCTCTTGTCAGGAAGAAACTGCTTACTGTCTCTGTGTCCCTCCCCCGCAGTGGGAATGCTCATTTGTCTCCACCTGTAAGTTTATCCCATGACCCTCCCCCAACCCAAACACCAACTCCAGTAACTGGCCCTTAGCAAGAAGGGGGTTCTGCACCAAGTCGGTTTGCTTTGGGTCTGCCAAAGCCTGGATTGTCGTTATAAAATGGAAGAGTAGGATGATGAAGACAACAGTCACCGGAACTATCATTTATTTCATATTGAATCCTAACAACATCACGGAAATAATCATTTGTTTCATATTGAATCCTAACAACATCCTTCAAGCTAAGTATTGGTGTCATTTTACAGATTACAAAATGGAGGCGACAAGGGGGAAGTAACTTGCCCTGCTAGTAAGTGAAAGACCCAGAATTCAAATCCAAGGTTGTCTGACTCCCAAAAGAGAATGGGCTATCTCAGGAGATAGGGCATTCCTGATCATGGAATGAGGTCAGATGTCAGTCCGCAAGACTGAGAGGCAGTGGGGATCCAAGCCTCACGTGCCTCACTGGACCAAATGAACTTTCTGCCTCTATGAAAATCCTGCATGGGATCTTTTAGAAACTGGCACAGAGAGGGTTAATAAAGGCTTGTTTTTTCCTGTCCTTGTTCTTGCTTGTCTTGGGACAATTCTACCTCCCTAGTTGTCATTTCCAAAGTCTTAGTTTCTGGCAGTGAAGAGTGAAACCTTCCTGTTTTAGGCAAACACTTAGCTTGTTCTTATTAAATGATTTAGATGGCATCTGAAGCAAAATGAAATGAAAAATAAAATTAACTGCGGAGAAAACTGACCTAATTATCAAAGACCCCTTTACAATATGACATGCTCCATTTCATAGATTTAGCCACAAGATGAGACCCCTCTTAACCTTGAAGTTCAAGATGTCTCAGAAACAGCAACAATAGCTACAGTTCATTCACCATCGGGGCTAAATACATACAATTACTTAGAAAAAATACAGTACCTCTTGGTTATGGAGTCGTATTTTCTTCTAATCTTAAAGAGAAAATTAAGAAAAGTTAAATGTTCGGATTATAAAGAACACAGTCTAGTTTCCTATAAAATGACAAATAGCAGTGACATATATGTATTTGCCAGTCCAGATCAGAATGCAGAGAAACAGCGATGAGGAACAAATAACGATAGTACGCTGCGAATAAGGTAATGGTACAGCCTGTGTGTAAACGAAACATATTAACAGTCCTTTAAAACTATGTATCGCACAACCGTACAGTGGTTGGTAAACCAGCATTCTTTACCAGGAGCCCCACATTTCAGCCAGAAGCTACCTCGGAGATTGCTGTGGTCCAAGCCTATTATCAAAAAGACATTAGCCCCACAATTACTACCTATTGAAACAAAAAGGAGCCTCCCTTCATTTAATTATACAATATGCAGTTGATTTTCCTCTAATCATCAGACTTCCGTCAGTATGTTACAGGATTATGTTATAAGGATTCACCTGTATTTCTACAAAAACTCCATAAACGTACTGAAACATTTGCTTTCATGGTCATACGGATTGTCACTGAAATTAACAACAAATTTAAATTATCCATGGAGAAAAACTTTTTTCATCCATGGAACATAACCACAAGTAGAAGCTAAATTTTGCTCTGGAACTTCTCTCATCACGTAGGTGGCAATTTCAACAAATGATTACAATGAACAGATAATGGTTTTTTTTCTACACGGTTAACTGCAGCTGAGTAATATGTAGGTTGAGTCAGGCACGCTGCAATATAAATTTCTTATATTTTTTTTCACAAAACAAAAAGATAAATATTTAGAGAAAATAAATCTCACCATTTTACTTACTTTTTCGTACAGTCTTTGTTTGGTTGGATACCATATCGACAGCTTCGGACGGTAGACCTACATACACCCCTCCATAGTTTCTTAATGAAAAGAAGCAGAGGGAGAAAATCAGACCAATATCAATGATACTCTATACTTGCAGAAAGTGATAGAAGCCTGGAGTACTGCCAACAATTACAGAACGATTAAAATAACTCATGACTTTTCAAAAGTAGAATTTGGAACATTATTGCCCTTGGAAATATAATTTTTTCTATGTTGAAAAGAAGCTCTAGATGAAAAAAGAAAGCTAGGTTGAGTGAGGAGGATTTTTAGATATTTCGCTTGGAACGAGAATGAGGAAAAGGAATTGGGATTTTTATAATTTCGTACAGTAATAAATATTCATCGAGTAACGCGTTACAGTTAATCAGTCCAGGTTGATCAAGAATTCAGAGTGGTCAGCGTGGTGGTAGGTGCTGTGGACACACAGAACGTTTCCCTGGAGGTCGGTACAACCATAAAAGGAGGGAAGACAGAGCTGGTGATGAGAGTAGGGTGCAGTCCACCAGAGGAGGAGAGGGAGGGTGGAGTGGAAGGGGAGAATGAACGAAGTCATCCGTCAGGGAGAAGAGCACATCCAAAGTCCACAGGATAGAAACCAGCAGAGGCCAAGTACGCAGGACAAAACCCAAGCTTGCTTCAAGGCAAAGATGATGAACCTGGGGCGCGTTCTTTCTCAGGTCACGTGCTCCGACCTGTAATCTCTGTGCCAGTTGTCTGGGTATAATCGGTGTCATTGGTCATGTACCACATACAGTGTTAAATGACACCCCTGCGTTAAATTAATCCATGGAAGATGGCCAAAATTAATCAAATGAAAGCCAGCTTCAATGTCAAACATACCTCCGCTTGTCGTCTTCCGTTATCGATTCTTCTGTTCTAAAAGGGTCAAAAATATTTGCTATAAGCCATCTGGTCACATAGTCGGACACTTCATTTTTGGTTATGAGTAAAAGAGGGCTACTAAGAGTCAATTTTGTTTATTCAAGTTCTGCCACCAAGTATTTTTGTAACACACTATTGTTTCTACCTCAATCATTCATGCATTAAAAAATTACTCATTTTCTACTTAACCAAATGTGCAAATCCAGCAAATGCCAATAAGTCCAAGTGCTAAACAAAAGGACATACGGAGGGTAACCAAGATTGCAAAAAGCACATTAACTTGGCGTCAGGAAGCCTGGGTTCTTGTCATGGGCCTTCCGTTAGCACCGACAGGCTGGGGGCAAGCTGCCTGCCTGCTTCTCATCTACAAAATAAGGTGGTCAACCAGATGATTGATGGGGGGACCAACCAAGGTCCCCCTAGCCCTAGGGGACTAGGATTCTGTGATCTTCAATCACTCAGCGGCACCACTCGAGGTACGAAAGATTTCTTTAGTGCAGAAGAGGTCATGTCCATTTGACTTCCTTCTATCTTAAAAAAAAAAAAAAAGCCATTTTATACATGATCTGCACAGAGGAGGAGGAAATGCTTAAAAGGAAATTTTTAGAGGGAATCACTATTTTAAAATGCACAGCCTCTTTCCATGCATGAGAGGAATTCATAGTATACTGATATTCCCTGGCACATTTCTAAAATGATCGGGAAACTTTCCTTCAAGCACGAGTTAGCATCCATAAGTTACTTTTCTTAAGGAAAAAAAACCCCAAGATTCAAATGCATCTGGCTGAACCCAACATGTAATTCTAAAGGGCTTCAGCCAAAAAGAAAGGAAAAAAAAACCAAACATCAAAACAGCTTCTGAATCTTCCAATTTTAGGGACTGTCTAATGATGGTTTTGCCCATTTAAAGGCTGTGAATGTTTCTGGTGTACATGTACGGGAGATTTGGTTTCTTTGCATCCACCAGTAAGTCTCCACTCTACAAAGAAGGGAGAGGTAGATTTGGAAATCAGCCGTTGAACACTGGCCGTACCCACACCTAATACTCTGATCGAGTGCAAAACCCACCTTGAGATCTAATTTATCCAAATTGAGCACACAACCTAAATTCACCAGATAATTGTCAACTTCCCTCAATCTCCTGCTAAAGTTGGATCATATTTTAATTCAAAGGTGTCAAAGCCGTACTGTATTAGAAATGGGGTTATGCTTATTGAAGGGGTATCACAATGTGTTCTTCACTACTTTTAATTAAAATGGATTTATAACCCATTAGAATAGGTAACAGGAAAATGGTGGTGACTTACTATTAGGAATATGTTAGGACTATCTACCTTCGGTCCCAAACGGCAAATGCACTGTTTCTGCAGCTCCAGCTAACTGGTAGTTTTGGACACATACAATCTCTCCTTTTCTGGCACAGCTGTTCTTTTCATATCCAACTCTGTTTATTTTAATTCTTTCTCCCCTTGCCTAATTCTGCTTAAGGATATATTAAAGGTTTTAAAATATATGTCAACTCCCCCAACTGTAAGAAAACAGTAAACTGTTTTTAATCTACTCTCTCTTATAAAGTATTCAATATCCTGAAACCCACTCTGTGTTCTCCATTATAAAATTAATCAACAACCGTGTACATCTAACTTGCAGGAAATGATAACAGAGCCGCCATGTGGATTGGATAATAAATTAAGTTTCAGATGTATTACTAAATCATTAACAACACCATTTATAAAGACTAATTGGATGTCTACTCTTCTGAGCCTTCAAATAGGTTACAATGCCTGCCTTTGTATATATGCCCCCCACAAAGGAGTCTGCTGCTTTATCGGCTCCTTCCACAATTATTCTATGTCATGGAGTCTCGGTCGCACGTCACACACGGGGCAGGACATTTCACGGGCATCAGTGCGATTTCTCGCAACAGCTCTGAGAGTTTAGACCTGGGAAAAGAGGTCCACAGAGCCATGTAATTAATAAATATGCAAGTCCAACAAATTAAGACTGACATTTAAACCCCATCTGAAGCCAAAAACCATGCTTCACACTCTAATTCATCACTTGCCTCTCAAATAGGAAGATGGAAAAGTAAAAACACTGCCAGTGACAAGCCAGCCTGCCGGCTGCTCCTGACCTAGGGGCTGGCCTCCACGTCACTCCCGTAGCAGCTTCGAGCATCAATCGCCTCACCCTCACTGCCTCCCGGGGACCTGGACAGGCACATGCGAGTGCTGCTGTATGGTTTCCTTCAGTCCTCATCACAATCCTGCACAGCGGGGATGAGCCACATTTTTAAAAATTTTTATTTTATTTATCTATTTTATTTTTAATATTTAATAAAATTTTTATTTTGTTTATCTATTTTATCTATTTATCTAAAATTTCATTTATCTATTTTAGAGAGAGAAGGAGAGAGAGAGAGCAAGCAGGTGTAGGGGCAGAGGGAGAGAGAATCCCAAGCAGACTCCAAACTGAGCATGGAACCCAACGTGGGGCTCGATCCCACAACCCCGAGATCATGACCTGAGCCAAGATCAAGAGTCAGACGCTTAACCGACCGAGCCGCGCAGGCGGCCCCGCCACCTGTGCATTTTAAAGATGAAAGGCTGAGGCTCTGAAAGGTTGGGTAGCATGGCCAAGGATGCACAGCTAGGTAACCAGTTTGTGTGATTCCCACTCCTGCTTCATCAACTGCGAGCCCGCGCTCGGGTACGTCAGAGAAACACCCCCATCTCCCAAGCTGGATCTCTCCAGATTTTTCATCCCACTTACAGAAAGAAGGAAGCAAGGGAGTTATGAGTCTTGGTCAATATTTTGTTAGCATTAGAAGAAACTTCCAACTGCTCCAGGGACCATCGATCTTTGTGGAACTTGTTGGAGTGCTAGAACTCATTTGTTATCCAAGTACAAAACTTGTTCTCATGGACAGTTACATTAGAATCTTTCCATCTGCACACCAAGTCCGGACGGAGGTTAAATCGGAAAATAGTGGTTGGTCTAAAACCAATCTTCTTGTGAACAGACAGGTCCGAGCCCGTGTGTTAGCTGCCTGGGGACTGACCGCTGCCCTGTCCCATGTCCAAGAGGACAGCATCCTACCAGCTGGGATGATGGGTTCCGCCCCAACTGCATTGAAAGCAGAAGAAAATGTTCGCCGAGCAGCAGTAAAGATTCCTGAAAGGCTCTTTCTTACTGATAAGAGAAGTGGACATTATCTTGGGGCAGTTCAAACCCGGGGTGCTGTTCAACTTAGCATACTCCTAAGTACTTTCCAAGCCTTCCAAATTCTAATCCTTGGAGAAATTCTCAAGTTTTGAGAAATCCCAGGCTGTCAGACTATCTGGGCTGCCCCACCTGTACACCCTTTTAAGGAATCGCTGCGGGTTTTTTCTCCCCACAAAGCCTATTTTGAAAGATTTTGTTATCAAACTGCCTTAATAATTCACTTGCAGGTATTTTCTTAGACATTCAAGTGCCAACGAGAGCCTGTGATGAGCCTGAAATGACCGGGGCGGGGGGTGGGGGGGGTGGGACGACACACAGGTGTCCTCTGAATCAAAGGCGAGTCGATTTTACATTTTGCTAAGCCTACGCAGTCTCCTTTGTGGCACGTGCTGATTTTCTTTCAGTTTCTGAAGTAATGAAAATGGTCTGTGGCCCTTCTCCAGCCCGGCTGCTGCGGAATGGCAGGCTGGGAAGCCCGCTCCGGCCAGAGCATCCCCCACCGTGGAGGAATTTCTGGTTTTCACAGAGGACTTGATTGTGTTTCTTTTCTGGTCACTACAGCTTAAGGGACAGGGGTTCCTGAGAGACTGGCAGCTGTGACCACTGCTCAGCTGCTAAATCTGTGCCCCAAGCCAGTGCAGATGGCAGGAGGGAGGGCAGCACATGAAGCCGCACCTCCCCCGGCTGTGTGAGAACAGCAACCGCCGACAGATGGTCCAAAATCCTCGGAAATAGGCATCACTATGCTATCTTCTGCCAGCAGTAACACAGGGCAGGAAGGACAAAGACTGAGATGGCTCCGCCTTCGAACTTCCCCTCAGAGGTAAGAGCCTGCAGATTGAACTGTCGCATGCTTAGAGAAGACTGACAGAGTGAAACCAAGGCCAATGCATGGCCCATGACCTGGAAAAGAGGGCAGTCTGCTTTGCTGCACTTAAAAACACCCAACGGGGTGGGGGGACCGGAGTGGCATCCCACTCTTGATTTCAGCTGAGATCATGATCTGGGGGTCATGGGATCGAGCCCAGTGTCAGGCTCCACTCTGGGCATGGAGCCAGCTTGGGATTCTCTCCCCCTCTTCCTCTCTTGCCCCTCCCCCCCACTTGTGTTCTCTGTCTCTGTCTCTCTCTCCCTCTCTCTCATGAAACAAAAACAAATACTCCTGAGGAGCTAACTGGTCCAAATATCTCTACAAACTCAGCCTACCCATAATCTGGCTCCCTTAGAAAAGCAGCAAGGGCACACACATCAGCCACTCCCAAAGAGTAGCTTTGAAACAGATCTGGAGTCAATGCCCAGAACCCTACGAGCAGAGGCACTGAAAACTGGAACACGTACCTGAAATGGGGAGGAAATCTTGAGAATGAGGTTTCTACCAGGACATCCCCATTTCACTTGACTGTGTGGCCCGTGCGGAAGGCAGGTAATTTTGGAGAGTGATTTTGATTATTGTAAACGTCATGAAGGGGTGATTTCAGCTGCTATTCAAGGTGTGGGGTCTTTATTGAAAACAATCAACACAACTATGTGAGAAGTTTCCCCGTGTTTTCATTTTTTTCAAGTCTTTGGTGCCGGCACTAACTTCTGCAACTCTCCCTAGAGATGCTGTATCCCTTTTTATTCCTTTTACTGGTAGGGAAGGAACACAACAGTTCTAGTAAATGGACACAAGTCCCTTTGAGGAACACGTGCGTTCCTCAAATTTTTCAGAGCCTTAGTGGAGGGAGCATCCTCTGCAGTGGGGAGCAGGTCATACTTGAGAAATTCACACCAACATTCTCTTCTCCTTAAGCCTTCGGACTCCTTCTTCTCCAGCATCCCATGAAAGTTCTAGCTTATTCCGTCCCTGGTTAGGGTGTAAGCTCACTACGTCTTGAGTTTCACCAACCAGGATAATTAACTTGTTAGAGTCCCCTCCATGCACCTAAATGATTAAATCCAGAACCTCCGTTAAATACACCACTATCAGTAAATTCAGTCTAACTCGGTATATATACCCCTTCCTCCTCGGTCTCCTACCCTTAGAATCCCAGTTCCACACGCATGCTTCCAGTTTTTGGTAATATAGACTACAAAATCCTGCAATCACTTTGCAATAGAAGCTCATTCCTTTCAGGTCAGACTGTGTACGTCTGCCCCTCGGGAGCACACGGACCTCTGACTCCGTGTGTCCAGAGGCAGGACGCGGTGACTGGAGTAGGTCTGGAACACAAGCGTCACCTAACAAGGTGAGGGGGCCCGACTCCACACCTCCCCACCCAGCTGGCCCACTCCTCTCTCAAGGGAACTCCTGGGAAAACTGGAAGTTTCTGGCTGGCAAAGATGGGGAAAGTAAGTCAGCTTCGTTTCATCTCAATTCTAATTTAGGCCAATCTAGTGCCGTCACAGCCAGGTACCGAAGAGCTACAGAGTGCTCCCTACAGTGCTCCCTACAGGGACTGAAGAGCTACAGAATGCTCCCCATAGTGCTCCCTACAGGGACAGAAGAGCTACAGAGTACTCTCCACAATGCTCCCTATAGGGACCAAAGAGCTACAGAGTGCTCCCCATAATGCTCCCTACAGGGACAGAAGAGCTACAGAGTGCTCTCCACAGTGTTCCCTACAGGGACCGAAGAGCAAGAGTGATCCCCACAGTGCTCCCTACAGGGACCAAAGAGCTACAGAGTGCTCCCTACAGTGTGGAACTGAATCTAAAACAGCTCACAGATCAAAGTCCTTCCATTTGACACAGTCCCAATGCCTCAGTGCACCAAGACAAGAAAGTCCCCTTCATTCCCTGTTTCCGCACCTCAGTGACGAGTCATGGGCGGGAAGGTAAAGTGGGAAGGGGCAGGTAGCTTTTTTGATTCAGTGGTGTAAGCAAACACCTATTTGAATACGTTTAAGGGTCTGGAAAGGCCAAGATTTAAATATAGCTTCATCTACTGGCTCGAGTTATAATTTCAAGTTCTCGATGATCAGTCACATGGGCCTCGGTCTTGGTAGGGGAGGGGAAGGGGGGAAGGCACATGGGAGAGAAGGGAGGGGGACCGGAGGGAAGGGGTTAGAATGAGGAGCTGGGGTTCAGGTATTAAACAGGGTCCGTTTGCAGTTGTGCCCTGAACCAGTCTTAGAAGGAAGACTTCTGTAGTGCCAAGAGCCAAGGAGCAAAGTAGTGCTAACAGACTCAAATTAATTTTAACAAGGCTGCACCCCACTTTCTGGTCACATGTAAGCCATTCTCTAGAGCACGCACTTGCGGGAGACACCGGTGTTCTCCGGGGTGGGCAGGGCTGAAAACCCGCGGGTACGTGGCTTTCTCTGGTATGGAGACAGTGTTTGGTTTCTGATCTTACACAGCACATGAAAATGTGTGGAAACTGATGTAATCTTTGAGGAAAAAAAAAACGTTAACAATGAAATCGTCTTAATCATAAGCTCACATCCCATCTCACGAGGAAAACCTTTTAAGCCACAGGAACCTTTCTAACCGACATGTGGAACACGTATGAACAATTTTGGACCAGGTTTAAGAAATACAGTGGGCATTCCGTTAAAATTGGGTTTCCTTTCGTCGGCAAAGACTTAGCTTCTTTTGTCAAGCAGTGGAGGGAAAGGCGTTGGTGGGAAAGGCACGTGCTGAGGGTAAAGCCACACTTTCAGACTCATGATCATTTCCGAGAGTGAGAGGACATGCTCGCAGGCTGACTCAGGTTCTAGGTCACGGCATGAACGGCAACGTTTGCAGAGACAAATGTTACTGAGGGCAGACCACAAGTCAGCGTATTTCCCCCACTTTGGAGATGGTTGAAAAGATAAACCCTCTGTTGGTAGTTTAAAATATCACACCCTCGCAGAGTAGTGGACTGTTTGGTGATCTCTATCTCACCAAGATTGACTCAACCCATGGCCCCCCCCACAAGCATGTCAGAAAAAGCAGAAAAAAACAACCAACGGCAATCACCACAACCAAGCTTACAGTTGGATAACTTCAGGTTTCACAACTGCTTTCTTCTGCCTCAGCATCTTCATCAAACGCTTCTAACCTGCTTCCCGCGAGCCTGCTTCCTGCACCCGCCCTTCTCAGATGGAATGCCTGACTGGTCCAGGTAACTACACACCCGTCTGCCTCACACCAGCTACGTAGACCTTTCCTAAAGGAACCAGAGAGACCAAATTTCTCTCTAAACATAAATAAGCTCTGGGGCGTCTGGGTGGCTCAGTGGGTTAAAGCCTCTGCCTTCAGCTCAGGTCGTGATCTCGGGGTCCTGGGATCAAGCCCCGCATCGAGCTCTCTGCTCAGCGGGGAGCCCGCTTCCCCCTCTCTCTCTCTGCCTGCCTCTCTGCCTGCTTGTGATCTCTCTCTCTGTCATATAAATAAATGAAATCTAAATAAATAAATAAATAAATAAATAAGCAAGCTCTGGCTTAAAGTCAAGATTCCGGAAAATGAGCTGCCTCCAAACCGGCAATGTGTCTGTGGCGGCTCTCTGGGGCAGGCTGGCGCCCTTCTGCCTCTCGTTTTTCATGAATGTAGTTGTGAATGCCTGTTTAAAACCAAATATCCAAATAGAACACTTCAACCTTTTAGATTGTTCTACTGTGATTTTCATCTTATCGATAACTAACACTTCAATGAAGAGAAATCTTATTTAGAGTTAACCCTATAAAATATAAGCCACTACTTTTCCTTCCTCAGTAATACCTCGTAGTCAAAATATTTATGTCACTGTATTTGCTTGGTCTCTGGGTTGTATGAAATAGCTATCCCGTGGGGCGCCTGGGTGGCTCAGTTGTCAAGCATCTGCCTTCGGCTCAGGTCATGATCCTGGGGTCCTGGGATCGAGCCCTGCAATCAGGGTCCCTGCTTGGGCCTGCTTCTCCCTCTGCCACTTTCCCTGCTTGTGTTCCCTCTCTTGCTGTGTCTCTCTCTGTCAAATAAATAATAAAATCTTTAAAAAATAAAGTAAAACAAAATACCTATCCCCAGTGACCTAAAAAAAAAAAAAAGGTTTCAAAGGTAAAATGATGGAACCATGGCACCCATACATGACGTGTACTTTCAAGAACAAATACAGATGATAACTTCCAGCCAGCAGCCGGCCACTCCGATTAGCATCTCCGGTTTCAGCCTGGCTACAGCTGGCCTTGAAATTCACAAAGTTCTCATTTCCCTGGCTTTTCAGGATGAACATAGTTATGTGGCAAAGAAAAGATTTATTTCTTACTTATTTATCAAGAAAAATGTTCTAAATATAGAGCTATTCTTATTAGCGATAATCTGAGAAGTAGAAAAGCCGCATGCAGTCTTTTTCCATATCTGCAGTGTCACTGAAGAGGCCAGACTTATTTTGATTTGTAAACAATAAAATTGAATATGGAAACCTCTGGAGACCGCATGTGTAACTCTAATTATCTATTTTTAGCTGCCACTGACTCTATTTTGGAATAGGCTTATTAATTCACAATGTTTATTTCCTTGACACTATAGCTCTCCAGATCAAGTACAATCATTTAATTTTCTTTATAATATGTTCTTATGGTGGCTCTTGCTTTTTTAGGGTGATTTCAAGCAATTCTACCACTTAATTACATATGATTTTGGACGGGATTAATATTTTATCATTGACGATTTTGGACTCTATGTAATCTCATTCATTTCTTCAAAATTCTAAAATTCCTTTAGACAGTTCTCTATCTTTAAATCTCTCTCCTTATATGAGCCCCTTGGCCAACAGGGGTCCCTTTCTTTCTTCCAGAAGGTATTACTGGAAAATATGAACAACATTCACTCTTTGTCTGGAGGCAATGGATCAAGAGCCAATTTGCAATCTCCCTACCCTCCTTCTGCTCTCCTTCTGAGAAGCGCACAGTGCTCAGGATTATTTTGACACTGGCTGTAGAAGCATCATTTGCTAAAGACAGGAATGTTATCTCCATCTCCTTACCTTAAGAAAATTTGCTTTTCCCTCATGGTATCTCTTTGCTCTAAATATCCCAGTATCTCCAAAGAGGACATGAAGCCAGAAGGCTCTCGACCTTCCCGCAGAGCTCTTTCAGATGGGGCTGATTTCACCTTCACTCAAACCCTCTCCTCTGGGCATTGGCACCCTGCAACAGCAGCCCCAAATACCTTAATGATTTTTGGCCCTGACCCAAAGGTTTTCTTCTGAACCATCATTATCTTGGAAAATTTTAAATTCCATGAAAATCACCCAATCGACCTTTGCTTCACATTTTGCTGACTTCCTCTATTCCAATAACTTGTATTGCTACGCTAATAACTCACTCCCATGACCGCTCTCAGGAGCTTAGTTCCTGGAACTACTTCACCTCTGACATTTTGCAGTAGACAATCTCAGTCCCTAGAGGGGGGAAAAATATCATTCTTCTGCTCTTCCCCTCCCCTCGCCATCCTAAGAGCCCCCAGTCCAGCCACCCTCCTGCTCTCCCCATTCCTCAGCCCCTTAGTGCTCCCCCTCTAGCACTTGCCTTGCAGCCAAGCATTTTGGCAACACTTGCTGGTCACCACCCATCTCTCTCTGTCCTGGGATGAACACACCCATCTGTTTTCTCTTTTCCTCTTCCTAGTGCACTGACCCTTCCTAAGGAGAATCTGACCGTGTACAGAGGGGCCAACAATGGGACTGTGTATTTCCTAAGTCAGCTATGTACTGGTTCTTCAACTGCCCGCTGTTCATGACAGAGCCTCTGCCAAGTCGTTTCAACAACCCTGAAAATATCTAATAATCCTAGCTACTACTTATGGGCAGCAGGAAAGCATAATGCCAAGTATTATCCCAGGATACTAAAAATACTGTACCAATAACCACCACAACCCTTGGGCAGTTACTTCTCTATGCCCCATATCCTCATTTGTAAAATGAAACCGCATACTGTCTCCATCAGATTGCCATGGGTACCGAATGAGAGAATGCATAATCACTACATATATATGTATATACATATATACAGAGAGAGAGAGAGAGAGAGAGAGAGATGGATCTGGTAACAGAATGATCAGAACGATGATGGTAAGGGTGAAGACGGTTGCCCTGTAGACTTATTATTATCCGAATTTTACGGCCAAGATTGCTGAGGACACAGTATCATGCAGCTGGTAAAGGGTGGTAGGAAGTTCAAAGGCAGGTCTCCCTGCTTCCAAAACGCATGCTTTTTCAATGCTATTACCACGCCATCCTCCTCAACCTCCTGCTATTCCACAGAGGAGGAGTAAGCCCATCAGATACCCTCGGGTTTGTAACGGGGACTAGAGAGAGCTCCGCTGACAGGTGCATCGGGCATGAGAAATCCATAAAGGATTCCAAGGACACTCAAGATGAAAGACTCATTTCATTTTATTTAAAAGGTGGCAATTCACTGTGTTTTGTTCACTCATTCTGAGATAATTCTTCTCTATAGTCACTACCTTCCCTAACAATAAAATCGCTTTGCCAAGAAAGGAGTCTTCATGAAATGTCACCGTGCAAGTTTTAAGTGAAAGACGTATTTGAATTACCTTGTTTAAACTGAGTGGCTACGATCTTTTATTTTCAACACCAAACATTAAATTAGCGTCAACTTATTTCATACTTTTTCTTACTAAAACATGTTTGCAATAGTCCCATAAATATTGCTTAAAATTTAAACAAATAATTTTTTTTTAAAGATTTTATTTAACAGAGAGAGAGAAAGAGAGAGAGAGAGAGATGGGGCACACGAGCAGGGCAGAGGGAGAGGGAGAAGCAGGCTTCCCACAGAGCAGGGAGCCCAATGCGGGGCTCGATTCCAGGACCCCGGGATCACGACCTGAGCCAAAGGCAGAAGCTTAATGACTGAGCCACCCAGGCGCCCCAAGAAATTTTTAATAACATGAAAATTGACCTGCTGCAGAACACAACTCTGTTTCTGCCTGCCCAGTTTTAAGTGCCCTCCGTTTGGGGAACAGCTTCCGGATTCGTCTTTAGCCACGCCCCCAGACGATGTTGATTGGCTCCAGTGGTGGGCACGTGACCCAGACCTGGCCAATGAGAGACCCACCTTCCCGTGGCTCTTGTTGTTTCAGAGGGAGCGCATGACCTCATGCTGTGGCAGGGAGAGCCCTGGCCATGGACTCTGGATCACACCCCTGGGAAAGAAAAGCTGTTTTTCCATAGGAGTTATTAAGCTGATAAGAGATAAGAAATGACCATCTCCATCACCGCTTGGGGAACGCTTCCTAAAAATGGAGCCCAAGACAAGAAAGCAGAAATGAGTTTCTTCCTGTCATTTGATCACCTGGATCCAGCGGTGACTGGGGACAAACCCCTGGAGCTTTTTCCATTACACTTGCCAATAAATTCCTTTTTGTTAGTTTGTTTAGGCCGGTTTAAGCTGGACTTCTGCCATTTCCAACCAAAAATACCCCCAATGCAACCTATTTGTGCCAAATAGCTAAGATAATTCACTGAAATAAAATAAAAGCATGGTTGATTTTTCCACGTTTGCGAAAGCAACCAAATGTCATCACGTTGAATTCATGTCTGTTTTGTTTTGCATGTTACAGCACTGTGATTTAATTTTGAAAAGACAGAGAGAGAGAGAGACAGAGTAACACTCACTCGCTGATATGTATGAGTCTGTGTTATGGTGATTAAGTTTCTATACCAGCATACCTCAGAGATAGCGCAGGCTAGGTTCCAGACCACAGCCGTAAAATGAAATTATCACAATAAAGCTAGTCACGGGATTTTTTTGGTTTCCTGGTGCCTATAAAAATTAAGTTTTTATAACTACACAATACTGTGGTTTATTAAGTGCACAATAACATTATGTCTACAAAAACAATGTATATACCTTAATTTAAAAATAGATTATAACTAAAAAAGCAAACAATCATCTGAATCTTCAGGAAGTCATAATCACTGATCACAAATCACCATAACAAACTGAACAGTGAAAAAGTTTGAAATACTGTGAGTTGGGATGCAATAAAAATAATGCTGTTGGGGAAATGGCTGCAACAGACTTGCCTGACACGAAGCTTCAATTTGTAAAAAAAAAAAAAAAAATGCATTATCCGCAACAGGCAATAAAGTGAGGCACAATAAAGGGGGAAGGGTGTGTGCCTGTGTATCTTCACCCTGGCTTCCCACCTGATCTCGAGTTTCTTTCTTTTTTTTTTTTTTTTGGCAGGCTGAACAGCGAGATTCATAGATTTTTTTTTTTTTTTTTTTTTTTTGACAGAGAGAGAGAGAGATCACAAGCAGGCAGAGAGGCAGGCAGAGGGAGAGGGAGAAGCAGGCTCCCCACTGAGCAGAGGGACCAATGTGGACCTCGATCCCAGGACCCTGAGATCACAACCTGAGCTGAAGGCAGAGACCCCACCCACTGAGCCACCCAGGTGCCCAACAGTGAGATTTATAGAGGAACCCAGGGCAGCAACGGGGTGAGTATCTGAGCTGGATCGGCAGGCTCAGGGCGCAGCCAGCCTAAGCTGGGGGTCAGGGACCCATGGCGCCTCCACGCCCCCAGGGACACAGGATACGCGGCATGATGTGGGACACCCCAGGAAGGGCCAGGGCATAGGGGTGGGCTTCCCTTCATCGGCCCAGGACAGAGCTGGTGCTGAGGGCCCCGTCATTCTGACTGGGGTAGGGGTTTCAGGGAGTTAAGAGGGGAGGAGGACAGCCCATCCATCCAACATGTCCATCTGGTGCGGCTACGTGCCAGTGGGCAGAATCCACGTGCAGAGCTCCCTCTGGGGTGCAGGAGGTGGGGGACCTAGATGGGCAGGTAGGCATGGCAGCCAGGGCCCCGGGGGGAGCCTAGTCCAACGGCTCGTGGAAAAGAGGCGGACACAGCCATGCTCGCCGGTGAGTCAGGCCCCACAAAAGGGGCAGGCAGCATGGAAAGTGCGGGTGCCGTGGGGCAGCGGCATCTGGGCCCAGTAGCGGGCAGTCTTCTCCAAACACACGTGGCCGCAGGGTGCAAAGGCCTGACTCGGTGGCCCAGGGTCCAGACAGAGGCCGGCCTCCTGGCCAAGCCACAGGGGGACATAAGGCCCCACGAGGCAACAGAGAGGACACCCGCGCTCCTGAAGGCCCCGCTCTCTCCCCCGTCCCAAGCCACCCGCAGCACGGCTCCCTCCGCTGATTCCTACCCTCGAATCCACAGGTGTGTACAAAATAAATAGAAAAAGCAAAACAAACTTCCGTATACAAAATCATCCATACACCCACCTGGGCAGAAACAGAAGAAGAAATGGAAGAAAAGCATGTAAAATGTTAATGGTGCCTGTCTCTGGTGGTAGATTAAGAGCCGACGTTTTCTTTTTAAAAAAAATATATTTTCCAAATTTTCTAGGTGTTCCTATTCTAACAGAAATATATTTTTTTAAATGCTTCCTCTTTTTTTTAAGCTTTTTTGGTTAGTGAGCATACAGTGTAATATGAGTCGCAGGTGCACAATACAGTGATTCAATGCTTCCGGACGTCACCATCTTTAACCTGCTAACATCCTTCCCTCCCTTACTGGCAAACACGGTAAGAAGAGAGACCACGCCCCACTTCCTGCTCCTCGCCCACTTCCACTTTCACTAGTTACTACTTGCACCTCTCGATGGAAACTACAATCCCCCAGGTGCCAGTGCGGGCATTGCACCACGCCCAGTGGCTTCTCTTCCCCCTTTAGCCCGGCTGACCTCATTGGATTATCAGCCATCCCTTCCCTTGGCTCGGGTTTGATCTTCAACGTGATCCTCACATTTTCCTCTCCTTACCTTCCCTGTTCCATCATTCAACAAATCTTAATCATATTCTCTCTCCCACTGCTACAGTCTGGGGTCTGTCCCTCTGGTGGCCTCACCGCCTTCCCTCCCTGTGCCTCCACCCTTCCCCCACCTCACACTCTGCTCTGCGTTGGCAGTTAGCGCCCTAAAGCTCAAATATAATCGTCGCATCCCCCCCACCTTAAAATTCCTAATGGCTCCTGAATGCATACAATATCGAGTGGAATTACTGGCTTAGCGCCAAAGGCCCTTCACAAGTCAGTTTCAGCCCCTCGGCCTCATCCCTCATCTCTGGGGAGCATGTCCCACAGGCTCCAGAACAAACCCACAGGCTCCTTGCAGGAGAGCTGAGGCTCCCTTACACCCATGAGCCTCTTGTCGTGCTCTTTCCTCTCCTCTGGCCTGCCATTCTCCCTTTCTCTGCACGAACTCTTATTCATCCCTCAAAACCCAAACTGGCATTAAATTCTGACTATCTCAATAATTAGCACTTATCATACTATATTTTGGTCCCCAGTAGACACTAGCCTACCTAAGGGCAGAAGTGTCATTTTATTTGTTGTTATATCCTGACTTCTTACTTCTAGAACATCAGCCAATAAATAGGAAAGAGGAGAGAGACAGCTTAAAAATCACGAATCTCCCCTAGAGAATGGATTTTGTGTTATATTAAGAGAGTAACTACAGTATTTCTGTCTTCTAAAAGTGACCAAAATCCCCCCCTCACAAAACCCTTAATGTTGCCTGTATAATATGGTGCTGGCCCTGTGTGAAGTTCTGTACTTCTTAGCACCCACTATGTGATTTTGGCCACTCCTTTTGGCTTGGGATCAGTCTCTCTAGATTAAAAGAGAAATTTTTAGATCTTTATAATAAAAAGTTTAAATTGTCTTAATTTCTTACCTCCCTGTTCACTCATAGTCAAGACTTGCAAATTTATACCTTCATCTTCAAAAAACAAAAGAACATGTTTGAAGATACCCTTTGTGCAAGGAAAAATAATATAATATTCTTTTAGCTTTTTCTGGTTTGTTACATTTATTTCTAAAGGGGTCAATTATTAAATAAAATTGTATCTATCTTCCTAGGACATACAATGAGGTATATACACTTACAGAAAATTTAAATCTAGAGAATTCAGGATTTCCAAAAGTAATTAAGTAGCATCTCACATCATGGAATAGTTAATTTTGTTGAGAATGGCATCATTACATTTTATTAGAAATGTCCACGCCTCTAAAAGAAAGAAGTCAAGACATCAATCTCTCCTTGAATAGAAATGATGGGATCCCTCAGCAACTGCTCATGAAATACCACATTCAAAACACGATACTAGTAACTCTGGGAGACGCTGAGATGAGTAAGACATTTCACCTCCCTCACTGCCCAAGAGGGACATGAAGATAAATAACCAAAATATAAGCCCCATATGATGTGTCATAAGAAAGGTGCAAAATGCTCTACAAGTTCAGAAGAAAAAGACATTCTATCCACTTGAGAGATGCAAGAACGTCTTCTTGCAAAGAACAAGCTAGAAGCCCTGAAGATTAGCTAGCATTTTTTTTTTTTTTTTTTTTACGAATAGAATTGGGGAAAAGGCCATTCCAGGCAGAGGGAAGAGCAAAAATGGAGGCAGAACGTGGCAGGTCAGTTTGGGCCCCTGTAAGAGCTCCCAGAGGGCAGGACATCAGCTCACTTCTCATCCTCGGCCTTGCTTACTCCAACTGCAAGGCCTCCTTCCACCTCATGCAGAGCCCGTCAGAGAAAAGCTAAAAACATAAATGGCCTTCCTGTTCCCGAAGGATTCTGGGCTCAGCCTAGCGGGCAATGGAAAATGACTACAAGTTTTTGAGCAGAGGTCCTACAAGGCCAGGGGAGAGCTTTAGGTAATGAATCTGGCAACACTGTATAGAAATGGAAGGAGGAGGCTCAGGGGGAGACCCAGATAGCAGTGAAAGAAACAAGGTTTCTTTCTTTTCATCTTTCTTTAAAGATGCTGAACTGGCGGCTGTTACGCGCTTTGGTAAAAACCTCAAATACTGCAACCAGGAGTGTGAAACGATGTAAGGTGCTTCTTGGGTACCTAATGTCTCATAGAAAATACATATTTAACTCCTGAAAAACCTTACAATCCCAGTCTCATCTTCTCTGAATTATAATAATAATAATAAATCTGACTAATAATAATAATCTGACTTTGTTTCCAATAATAATAAATCTGACTCTGTTTTTGATGTTTGACCACTGACAGCTTTCGGGTCCAACCACTCCCCCTTCTGCCTCACATCAGTGCAAGCCGATCAGAAAGCCTGGGAATTCCTTCCTTTGTGCTGTGGGAAAGATAAAATCAGGCAAACCTCGCCCATGCACAGGAGCCCTCGACCAGCCCCACTCCCAACCACAATAAAAACCAAAGCCACTCCCGCCTCCCCTTCCTTCACTCAAGATGAATGGGCCAGCTGGGTGCCTGTTCCCCCAGAAAGCCTCATTATATATGAGTAAGAAATCTTCTTGTCCTCCTTGGGGTGCGTGTGTGTGTGTGTGTGTGTGTGTGCGCGTCCATCAGTCTTAACATCCAAACCTACCGACTATGGGTGGGTGGGGCAGAGGTCCATCCACTCTCCGCGGAGTAACCACAAACACTCTTAAATAGTGAACTACTGCAACGTCCTTACTGTTCTAGACGAGGTGTCGAAAGATGCGGAGAAGGGGCATGATGGAAATAGTGGAAGGCCCCTGAGCTCCAGAAACCTTCCCTTGGGAGATAGCTGTCCCTTGATTACATGTCCCGTGGTGTAAATATCAACTCGGTATTGATACGTTGAATGGTCATACATATTCACTCAAATATCTGAGCAGATTTAAACCAAGCCAGTGTGTGTCTGGTACATGCGTGCCCCGGCCTCTCCCCGCTGGCTCCTTCTAACACGGAATCACAGGAGCTATGTGCTTAATTAAGTCTCCCATAGCCACTTGCTTTCAATTAGAAGAAATCTCAGCACAAGTTGGGAAGGAAGCACAATTAAATGCTTCCCTCGATTAAAGTTCTGAGTTACGGTGCTAGAGCAACTGAAAGGCAGCATAAATAATAACACGGTGATATTCTTCAAATAGCACTTTAGTTATAAACTAGATGATAATCTTGATTTTTGCATAATAGAACATGTATTCCTACATCCAGGCATACCTACATCCACTGAAGGGTCATAATCATGAAAAACAGTGACTTCCTCAAAAAGAGTCTAGAAAATCATAACATTAACTACTTACACATCTTTAGCCGCTCCTGCTCCTGCAGGGCCTAGGGGAGGAAAAAAAGGCTTGCATTATTGTGATAGAATTACAACAAAAATGTGAAACCCAATACCCATCTAAATAATATTCTAGAAGATACAAGTTGAAAATATGCCTCTTAAAAAAGATCATTTCAAAAGAAAGAAGAAAGTAGGAAAATCATTACATTCAAATCTGACATGTTGAATTTATTCTGCCCATTTTTAACAATTCCTATAAATTATAAGGTGTCGGTTCTGGAAGGGATTTTACAGATCACCTAATCCAATCCCTTTATTTTACAGATAAACTGACAAGAGTCAGGAAATACTTTCATTTTGAAGTCACACTCCTTCTAAGCTGGTGTCCTCACGGCTCTAAGTCAGAGTGCACTCGTCACAAAGCGAAGTTACAAGACAGAATGGAGGTGACATCCTCAGTCAATGAGAAGGCTCGAGGACACCAGCCTAGCTCCGAAGGGAGTTACGTGCGCTTCTAACTCTGCTCTTATTTGCTACCGAACCCTCCCGCCCTCACCTCTGCTTCCCACCCACGTGCCAAAAACAACCTTTCTCTTTCAGACCCCCTGCCTATCGTTTATCACAGACCCTCTGCCGCATGTGGGCGGTCCCATTTCCGCACTTCCTCCTCCCACCAGCCTCATCTGAGTGACGCGGACCTTGCTTCTAACTTTACTAAGTACGCAGCAGTAAGTGGCTTTTAACCTCTTAAAGCCTCACGCCCCCCCTCCCTTGTGTCAAATGAGGATAATAAGGGTACCTTTCTCAAAAGTTAATATACAACAGAGAGAATAAATGGAATGACCACTGCTGAAAGAGGTATTGAAGACGGAGCTGCGGAATGCTTGGGTGGCTCAGTCAGTTAGTGGCTGCCTTCGGCTCAGGTCATGATCTCAGGGTCCTGGGATCGAGTCCCAGGGAGCCTGCTTCTCCCTCTGCCTCTGCTGGCCACTCCCCCTGCTTGTGCGCTCTCTCTCTCTCTCTCTCTCTCTCTCTCTCTCTCTCTCTCTCTCTCTCTGTCTCTCTGACAAATGACCAAAATCTTTTTAAAAAATTAAAAAATAAATGGAGCTAGGAGGACACTGAGGAGGAGGGCTCGTGCCCATCTTTTGTCCTAAATTCTCGGAAGTTTTTTGCTGAACTCAGCTGAAAGCCAAGGCATCTACTAAGGTCATAACAGACATAAACGGACTTTCTCTCTAACACGAGCGCTAGCAGTCAATCAGCTTCGATCGAGTCTCCTGGATTGCAATCCGTAAGACCCCAAATAAAATACACATATGTCATTTTGCAGGTTACAGTTTTGTCTTTTGCTATTTGACATGACTATGAAGATTTGTTTTTTTTAAAGATGCATGTCAACACTTAGCACAAAGTCTGGTACCTAAAAATAACTCACTAAATTGTTATTATTAGCAGTCAATTTAAGTAGATATTAATATCTCAATTTCCATATCTATGAAATGGGAGTTAAAATAACCTGTGCCCAAGTCACACAGATGCGCTACATAGTAGGCTAATAAGCCTACAGGAAAGGTTATTGCCAAAACTGCAAGAATTGTATCCTGGCACTATTAACTTAAGATCCATTAATTCTGCGAATTCAAAGCAGAAGGCAAAGATAATGAACACTATGCCTCAAACAAATTCTTGTAAGGCTCTGACCAAACCTTAACTTCGTAACAAACCTGATTCCTTTCTTTAGGGAAGATTAACATTTCTATGTCACAACTATCATTAAAATTGTATAAATAAAAGCTGCCTTGGGGCGCTTGGGTGGCACAGCCAGCTGAATGTCCAATCTTGGTTTCAGCTCAGGTCATAATCTCGCGGTGCTGGGATCGAGCCCGGCATCAGGCTCTGTACAGGTTCAGCATGGAATCTGCTTGAGATTCTCTCTCTTCCTCTCCCTCTGCCCCTCCCACTCATGCTGGCTGTCTGTCTGTCTCCCTCTCAAATAAATAACTACTTTGGAATCTGAGATCATAAAACAAAACAAAATCCTAAAATTAAAAAAAAATCTTAACAAAGAACAGAGGAGTGTTTTATTTTTTAAAAGATTTTATTCATTTATTATTTTTTTTAATTTATTTTTTAGACAGAGAGAGAGAGAGATCACAAGCAGGCAGAGAGAGGGGAAAACAGGCTCCCTGCTGATCAGAGAGCCCAATGCGGGGACCAAGGGATCATGACCTGAGCTGAAGGCAGAGACTTTAACCCACTGAGCCACTCAGGCACCCACAGAGGAGTGTTTTAATAGGAAAAAATAAGCAAAGGATGAGTGCACCAAAAACCCGTGCAGATAAATGTTTTATTCCGTAGTCAAAAAAAGCATGAGAATCTGGAAGAAAGTCTAAAAAGAAAGTAATATCCTGATTTTCATATTTTCATGATCATGAAAAAGTATAGAGAACATTTCGGGGTTTTGTTGTGGACAGGGATGGAAGAGCCAGAGAGGTCAGAAACTTTGATTCTGCAAAATCTTGCAGAGAGAAGAAAGCAGAGACCACAATGAGGACCATGAGTCCTCCGCAGAGAGAGGAAGGGCCATCAAATAGAATCCACAGAGAGCAGAGGGGACAGAAGCCATCCCACTCCATCTCAGGGAGGACCCCAGGGTGGCAGGGAATGGAAAGGCAAAGACACACAAAGTCCTTGCTCAGATCATTTATTCAAATGTCACGAAATCCCTGCTTCCGTTTCTAATACTGGGCGCATAAAGGCAGCTGAGAAGACAAAGCACAGGGAACGTGTATGTAACTAGTTTCAAAACAGCAACATGTTGTCTACTGAGTACTGATTTTAATCAGCCACCAGGAACCCTCCATCCACTTCACCTGATTGCTCCTGGTGCCAGGGACCCTCAGAGCCTCTTCCCTGCTGGGATCACCACTTAGCTTCCCAGCGGGGCACTGGGACGGATGCCTGGTGTTACCTTCCAAAAGGAAGGCTGCACACCATTACTTCTGTTGTCAAATGTCCCTCATTTAAAAATTACCGTCTATTCAATACGTGCAAGGGGGGGGGGTGGGCAAAGACATCAGAAACACTACATTGGCTACACACATGTTGTAGTATGGGCTCCGTTTCTTTTTAAAGGGAAGAAAATGTGCATGTTAGAAGCAAGGTAGCATGGTATTATCAATGATAAGCTTATAACCAGGACAAGTAGAATATGACTCCCCAACATACAACTTCTCAGAGTAGGGGGAAAAAAATGTGCAATTGTTAAAAACCTTTGGCAAAACTATCAGAATCTGTAAGTATATAAAATGTAAAATAGCTCTTCGTTCTGCGAAAGTATAAAATCATAAAATTAATAAATAGAAGAAAAATCATTATTACCCTCACTACAACCTTGTAATCACACTTCACCTGTGTATTGATCGTAATTAACTAGATGGAAATCTCTACTCTAGAGAATTTACACAAAAAAACACTTTTATCTAGAACCATTCAGATAGCGGCAAAATCCCATTTGCTTTAAGTTGTGTTTATGGTTTATGTGACTTATCCTTTGCTAAACAAATATTTATAATGGTATCTAATTCTTTCCAGGCCCCTGGGATAGAGTATTGATTCCTGTTAGCACCACTTCGTTTCCTGCCAAAATGACTCTTTACTGTTTAAACATAGCCTTGATGTATGAATATAATGGCTCAGAAGAAGCAGGGCGGGGGGATAAAATACTCCTTATAGAATGAAAGCACCGCAAAGTATGTAAGACTAAAGATCTGATGACTAGTTTCCAAAACTGTACAAAGGATGATAATTTTAAGTATCTTGTTAAAAAAAGGGGGGGGGTGTGGAGGCTTGCTCTCAGAAAAGTATTATATGCAGTTTCAGTGACCAAAAAGAAAAAGTAATTATAAATGGTTGGAGGTCTGTAAGGAAGACCATTCCCTTCGGAAAGTAGGAAACAGTTAAACATTGTTGGTTGTTCAAAACACCACTTCACCAAGATTGTGTAGACCTTTGACTTTACACACTTGAAAAGATTTTTATATTTTGTTTGTGAGTCTCAAAGTCAAAAACATCTGGTTCCTATAGACAGATGTTCCTTTACCATCTTAAAAAGGCATAGCACAGCCAATTTATTCAAACATTCAAAAAACTTAATCTGCTACTGTGAGGTTATAGAAAGATACTTGGGCTTTGTCCCCTCTTTGTGGCACAAAACTTCTCAAGTGTTTGGAATTTCCTGAGTGATAAGAGTACTAGGAGCCTCTTCCATTCTAATGAAGGGACTCCTACCGGGACCCAGGAGAGCTTCAGGATGGGGACTGGTCACCAAAGAAGCCAAGCCCTGTGAGAAGCTTGGTACTGTTGGCCCCTTCCCTGTCCCCAGGAAAGGGAAAGGAGCTGGAGTTTGAGTTAATCACCAATAGCCAGTGAGTCCATCAATCCCATCTATGTAATGAACCCTGCATAAAAAGCCCTAAACCATGGGACTCTGAGAGCTTCTGAGCTGGTGACCACATCCATGTGGCAGGAGGGTGGCACATCCCAACTATGTGGGGACAGAGGTTCCTATGCACGGGACCCTCCCAGACATCACTCTATGTCCATCTGGCTGTTCATTTGTGTCCTTTATAAATTACCTGGTGAATTTAAATTTAAATCCAAAAGCAAAGTGCCTTCCTGAATTCTGAGCCATTCTAGCAAATTATCAGATCCGAGAAAGGGTGCTCGTGGGAGCCCCCAGATTTGTTGCCAAGCTGGACAGAAGTGGAAGTCAGCTGGGGACCCAATACTTGCGAGTGGTGTCAGAAATGAGGCCACCTTGCACGACCTTGCCCTTGAGGCCGTGGCGGCTGACAGGCTCCGGGCAGCCTCGGGATGAAGTGAACTGTGCGACTCCCACTGGGGGTCGGAGATTGGAAAGGCGGATTGTATCCGGAGGGAAAACACCTCTCAGATAGTCTTCACGTTTCCTGACGTGTTTTATGAAAATGCGGCGTCCTGAGCAGTAAACTGAGGCCCTGAACCACCTTGAGGCGCTCTCTGAATCACAAGCCACAGTTGGGTTGCTCAGCACTTGCTCTGGCAAATAACAATTTGCAATCCAGGTATAGTCCGTAAGCTATATTTCCTAATTTTCTAATTACCTCCCACTCCCGAGTAACTACAGGAAAACCTTCTGTATTAGTTTCATGCGGCTGCTGTAACAAATCCCCCAAGACCGGGTGGCTTGAAACAAGAGAAATCAGTGCTCTCGGCCTCCTGGAGGCTGGAGGCATAAAACCAAGGCGTCAGCGGGTCCGAACTGCCACACCCCTCTTAGCGGCTGGCGGGCGAGAACTTTGGTTCCTTGTCAGCCTTCGGCCAAAGGCCACATGGTGCACACTCTCTGCTCCACCCATTTCCCCCTGCATCACCTTCTCTCTGTGACAAGGACACTTATCAGTGGACTTAGGGCCCACCCAGATCATCTCAAAATCCTTAATTACATCTGCAAAGAGCCTTTTTCCAAATAAGATAAGATTCCCACATTCCAAGGATTAGGACTGGGACATCTGTTTAGAGGCCATCATTCAACCTTATCCCTGTCCTCTCCCATCCCTCCAAAATTCTCTATTGAAAAGAAATATACAGCAAAATTAATATTGGGATGGAGGGATTACATTTAATGTAACATATCCTACAGCCCACCAACACAGGCAAACTTGTATTCCTCATGCACGATAGAGCCAACCAGCTGCAAAACACTACAGGGGGCCAGTAGTTTTAGGTGGATGGTGAAAACATCGTGGTTCCTATACACAGATGTTCCTTTACCATCTAATCATTCTTATAAACTAAGAAGAGGGAGCTGTAGTGCCCAGTCTGTTTTCAACATTGTTCAGATCCATATATTTACTATTTCAAGTTTCCTCCCACATGCCAAATTCTAATAGAAAGGAAAGAGCTATCTCTTAAAAAAAAAAAAAAAAAAGGGAGGCGCCTGGGTGGCTCAGTCGGTTGGGTGTCTGCTTTCGGCTCGGGTCATGTCCCACGTCCTGGGATTGAGCCCCGCGTCGGGCGCCCGGCTTCAGTGGGGAGCCTTCTTCTCCCTCTACCTCTCTCCGTGCTTGTGCTCCTTTACTTTCTCTCACAAAAATAAATAAATAATTTTTTAAAAAAAGCCACATACGTTTCTTCTTCGAGAAACAAATGAAAAACATTTGAAAAACTAACCTACTGACGCCTTTTTTCATCATGGTCCTATTGCACTATATTGAATTTATGTAATAGACTAGAAATAGTCACAAGTAAATGAATTGCTAAGTTACATATTAAATTGTATTTCTATCTTCCAACTGAGCGGTGATAATTGAAACACACGTGCCAAAAAATACATTATGTACCTGAAGAATTTCTAAAAAGCACTAAAGATTTTCAAATCACTCTTCTCTCAGCATAAATGATAGAAACATAAATGATTGTGGCTCTTGTGGGAAATAATAAAAATATACAGGAATGTCTTACTCTTTATTTGTTGTATAAAAGCAAAGGCCCTCTGAGAACTGTATAAACAGAAATGCAGAAAAATAAACAAGATTCTCTTTAATTTTGACAGCTCACGATGTCTCCTCCGACCCAAAGTAGTTCCAAAACTATGTCATAGTCTCAGTTCGGCCAAAAGAAGTAGAACAACAGCTCTTAGTTCATACAAAGCAATGTTATTTTTCAAGAAGCCAATAAAAGGACTAGATTCATAAGTCTTTTTTTTTTTTTTTCAATAAAGGAAAAAAAAATTCAGGTCAATGTGTCCTAGAAATATGAAATTCTGTTCATGAATATGGAAGCTCTTGCAGAAAATCTCTTCATTTGCAGGTTGTCCTTATGGAACAGCCACACTTCAGAAAGCTAAAAATTAATAAATAAAGGCAGCCATAGAGGGACGGACATAGGGTAAGGCAGTGACATCTGGCTGCTATGTTATAATTCCAGCCAAGTCGATACTGAGCGGTAAGTGGCTTGTGGCTGAACTGAATACCTCACTGAGGTCACCGTCATGACCCCTGCACATGGCCGCAAGGTCACTTCCAGGGAGGTGGGACGCGTGGACGTCCTGATTCTGTCTCACCTGGGATGAGTGTGTGGACACTCATATCTCCCGTCATTCACAGTCACTTCCAATGTGGAACCTCCAAAAATACCGATCACTTGCCTCTTCCTACCTTCCCTTTAGAGGCAGCAGAGTCTTCCGGTTACCCTGGCATTAGTTTGGGTTCACGTTTCTTTCTCCCTCCCATGCAGCCCACCCTGAGCCTGGCTGTCCCAGGGGTCTCTGGCATCAATGCCTCCAGGCCCTTCTCACTGCCCTGACTCTGGGCGGCCACTGCTATCAGTCTACTCTTTCCTTCTACACCAGTTACAAAAGTCTCTCCCTATATTTACAATAAATGGCATAGTGAATACTCACAATACACGAGGCACTGTTCTAAGCACTTTACTTACATTACCTCATTTTATGTCGGAGTCCGTTCTGTTCTTACTCCCCCATTTTACAGTTGAGAAAACCAAGGTACAGTTTAAACGAGCTGCCCAAGGCCACACAGCTGATAAAGGACAAAATCAGGATTCGAACATGGGCCTTTTGGCACCCGAGCCCACCCTCAACTCCAAGGCTTGGCTCTCCTGCCTGTCGGTCTTCCTCACCCTCCATTCTATCCCCTCTTCCTTCTCAACACCCTATAACCAACGTGAACCACTAAAGCCAGTCAGGCCGGACTTACTGCCCTGAAATGTATGGAGTCCATTCCTGTCCCTGTGATTTCACACAGTACTAAGAATGCCCTCCCTTCCATTATCTGCTTCTCCGAACGTTACCTCTTCTTCAGAAACAAATCAAGTGCCACTTCTTCCAAGCAGGCTGCCCTGACTGCTTGAGGTTTGTTTTGTTTTGTTTTAATTCTCGCAATTGCTGTATCAGTCATAAAAGTTAGGACTTCATTTAGCATCTTCGTTCCCCCAGTATGTTCATTCATTCAACAACAACAAAGTTCTTTGCAAGCCAAAAATTCCATTGAAAGTTTGGATCTTAGTCTAGAGGCTGAGGGTACAGCTGGGAACAAGATGCGGGGAGCTCTTATGAGGCCTGCATTTGGAGGAAGGGAACAGAAGAGGCGGTAAATAAACAAAATATCAGCTCTTCAGCAAAGGAAGTTTCAAATAGAGAGAAAACAACAAGAGTCAGTTCAGCACATTCCGGGAATTGAAAGAAGGACAGTGGGGTTGGGGTCTGGGGGCAGCGGCAGGGAAACAGCAGGAGACACGCGTGACTTCTTGAATGCAATCAACAAAATTTTATATTCCATCCTCGATATGGCCTGGACTCAGGCTAAGCACGGGGGCAACATCTCAGTCCTACCAAACCATTTACAGATGTAAATTAAGGCTGGACCACAGAACTACATCAAAAGAAGAGAATGCAATTATCTAGCTAATTGAGGATGAAAAGAAAACTAATCTAAATAATCGGACCCAAAAGGATTGTATTAACTCCCTAGGTACACTGACAAAATAGGATAAATAATTATTAAACTCCTCCTCCTCAGACTATCATTATATAAATAGCAGAAGAACCATTCTAGAAACATTCTGATAATAAACTGCCATGGAGTTACGATCAGACAGTTGCCAGTTACATTTCTCTGCTAGAAAAACTACAACTAAAAAATTTAGTCAGCTGTCACGAGCAGAATACTTCTGAAATAAGTCCTCTGCTGCAAAGAATGTCTACGGCTTTAGCCTGCACTGACACAGGCTGTTGGAGATATTTGGAACGATCCAAATTTTTTAAGGGATTTTCTGGTTTACCTGAAAAGGGACTGTGTGGCTTATATTACAGGCTTGCTTACCCCTCTGTATGTACGAGGGTATAAAAGGGAAAGGCAGACCTGTTCAGATCCTTAGCTCAAATGCAGGGCTGCTCGTTTCTCTGCCTAGTTAAAAACTACGTTCAAGGAAAAACAAGGGGACCGAGACTCTGATTGCTGAGAGAGAGAGAGGTGGGGCTGGAGAGCAGAGAGAAACAGGTCAAGGGCTCCCTGTGTTAGAGAAAATGCAACACTTATAAAATGGGTTATTTAAACCAGATGTTTCTCTAGAGTTGAGGGGCCAGAATCTATGCAGGACAAATATACTGAATCTATGCAGAATGGAAAATACAAGAAGTCCTCCTACTACAGTTTCAGGTTGGGGAAATCAAATCCCTACGTTGCGAGAGTGATCTTACTAAAACATGAAAATGGAGACAGCCCTCCTGCCATTGAAATGGTTCTCATGACCCCATCTGGACCCACAGCTCAACTCCTCCCCAAAGCCTCCTGTGATTGTATCATTTATCACGTCCTGGGCACGTGTGCATTCTATCATACTTCGCCTTGCAGCTGTTCTCCGGTGGTTCATCTTCCTACCTACAGGATCAGCTTCTTAAGAGCATGAAAGTTTGTTTTCGTTCGACAACCCACTGCTAGCTGCCCAAGGTTTATCTTACAAGTTCTCAGCGAAGTGCAGCTCTCTGCAGGGAGTGGGGGACTGGGGGTAAGCTTACAGTTAGAGATCTTTAGGAGAAATCTAACCGGAATTATCTAGGGCTTCAGTGATCTGGCGGCTGATTTCTTCTGGCTGTTGGATCATTTTACTGCGCATCAGTTCGTCCACCTGTTGGACCTACAGAATCAAACTTACTCAAGCACATGACTAAATATCCATTTGTCACATTAACGAATTTCTCTAGACAAAAGCCAAGAAAGGCAGTTGTCTCGGACAGCTCGGGGAGAGGGCAAACAATTATCTCATTCTACCTTAATTACTCACAGAGTAAAACAGGAATTATAATGGAGGTTTCAGGTTTAAGAGTAATATTATCATGTGCTAATGCACCCTTTGGAAGTAGATTTGCCATGTTTTTGTAGAAAAATGATCCGGGAAAGCCATTTCACCTTCAACATGGTAATATTCCACTACTCTAGCATAATGACAGTTTACACAGTGTTTTCACTCTGTAACTCAGAAATGTGAAACGAAATGCTCCTAGCAACAAAAGCCCAGAGCTGAAGTCAAGCCTGAGCCTCACTCTCCAGGCCCCAAGCTCAGCATCCTTCTCACCTTCTCTCTGTACTTTGTTATTTATGTATCAATGGCTGGCTGGATGGATGGACTGATTGACTGCTGAAATGCTTAAGTGTAACTATTGAATTGTATGATCCCGGGAAATTTCAGAAGTTGGGCATTGTAAGTACCTAGAGGACAGGAACAACATCTTTTTTTTTTTAAGATTTTTTTTTTTTATTTATTTGTGGTGGGGGGAAGCAGGGGGAGGGGCAGAGGGAGAGAGACAAGCAGACTCCCCACTGAGCAGGTAGCCCGATGCAGGGCTCCATCCCAGGACCCTGAGATCATAACCTGAGCCCAAACCAAGAGTCAGATGCTTAACCAACTGAGTCACCTGGGCGCCCTGGGACAACATCTATTTAATGCGTTTATTTCACGCCACTTGGGTTCAGGACCACAAGTTCGCAACTTGGTCGATAGCTTATCTCATGCTGATGTCAAAGTTCACAACTGAAAAATATTCAAAGACCTGTCCTCTGTGGTTTATTTTTCTTCATCTTACATATTTCCTTTCTGAAACTAAAGTCCTACCACCAGCTGACATTGTTATTTCAAAATAACAATGACCGCATCCCAAAGCAAGCCAGCTGGACTCTAGCAAGGCCAAGTCTGGGGAATGACCTCTCAAAGACCAGGGCAGGTCCATCAAAGAGGTGATGCGGTAAGTCCCCACTCATCACGTTCCCTCCTTGATGTTTTCCAGTCCGCATTCTCTATCTGGCGCTTCCCTGAACAAAAAGCAATTTTTAGCCAAGAGCAAGCTAGAGGAGACAATATGCTCTTCCGTGAACTTCCATAAACAGGCTGCTCAGTAAGAATGCTTGCACTTGCAGTGTATTTTTTTCAATACAGCTATACCTCCTTTTAGGTAACAAGGGATGCGCACTTCAGGGGAAAAAAAAAAAAGTCAACCAAATATCTGTAAGGAGAATCCGATTTTCCCATTTTCTGACATTACCATTTCCAAATTACCTTATCATCACTCTGATTTAGCAGCGGTGCCCCTCCCTGCTAGCCCCAGATCTGACAAGCAGTTCATTAGTAAACAAAAATGTAAATGAACTAACCTAGTTCCACTTGAAAGGAAATGTTACAAATCCTTCCTAGGATTTTTTTTTAAAGATTTTATTTATTTATTTGACAGAGAGAGACATAGCAAGAGAGGGAACACAAGCAGGGGGAGTCACAGAGGAAGAAAGCAGGCTTCCTGTTGAGCAGGGAGCCAGATGCGCGACTCGATCCCAGGACCCTGGGATCATGACCTGAGGCGTCAAAGCAGACGCCCAACAACTGAGCCACCCAGGTGCCCTCTTCCATGATTTTTTTTTAACACAGATAACCGTTCTCAGCCTTTTTAAAGAGAGGGTGCCCACGCAGCGGATGGTGTAGGACCCCAGTGTCCATTAGATTGAGGGACACAATGCCTCATGCAGGTTTCCATGCTGAGCTTTCTGGCCGCTCTCAGAATCTCATTTGCCCTTGTTGGCATAAAACGCTGACTACGATAACTAATATATCTCGCTGTTACCTGAACGGAAAAGATTTGTTCTCTGGTGGCTCCCTGCATATCCCAAGGAGGAGAATCTCATTCAAGATGGTAAAGATTATCTGTAAGAGATCAACTTTCCGGTGAATCGTGACCTGGGTTCATTCACGGCTCTAGGACTAGAATCCCACATATTTTAGTATCTTCTCGGGAAAAGCTGAATATTCCATGCGTGGTTACGGACAAAGAGGAAAAACAAACTTGGCTGATTCACAGACCACAGAAGCAGATTTCCACATCTGACCCCACTAAGTAAACGTCAAAATAAACTTTAAAATAAATGAATAAGGCTTGAATTTCACGCTCCATCTTCCATAGATGTCTGGGTTAAGGGAAGTGACAGGCCCAAGGTCACGAAGACGGAGAGGGCATTCAAGCCAGCCTGCTAGGAAATACTGCAGCAAGAGACTGCTGTTTGCGGTGGGGGGGCGGGGGGGTGATAGGAGGCGGCATCTGATTGAATGATCTCAGTTGGAGGAGATGGGAGCTCTTTATTCTAAAGGATACTAAAAGAGGCCAGCAGATATTACTCAAAACACATCCAGGTTCTTAAATCAAGAGACACGAGCTAGGTTAAAAGGGAAGAAGGTTGAGTTTTGGAACAAGTCACTGGACACAAAGCCGGGCCGACTGGGTGAATCTAGGAGATCTCGCCTGCCAATCAACAAAATGAAGTGGTGTGAAAGAAGTTTCAATATATTTTTCTTATGAAAAATATATGAACAGGTCATTGTTGATATTAAAGCTCTGTCATACTTATCTAAAGCATCCTTAATACTGCAGCCTCTCGGAGGAATCCTACAAGCATCCCAGCAGCTCTCAGGCATCAGGACCGACTCAGATGAATTTCAGAGCCCGTCTCGCAGTTCCTCCCAACCCCACTCGCACCACTAACACCACCACCACCACCACCACCAAAAAAGTCTTGAATTGCTCTGCCGCGCTTTCCTGTTGCAGCGCCAGAGTTTCGAGGGGCTGGCGGTGAGGTCTGCGGGGCGAGAGCGGGAGGGGAGGGAGTGGATGCGGGCAACCACCAGGAATCCTCTCCCTCCCTGAGGGCACCGGGCTCCCCGCTGCAGGGGAGCCTCGCCGCGCGTTCTCCCCGCGCACCCTCCGCAGGATCGCCCTGCAGGCTCCCCTCTTCCAGGGGTGACCGCCTCCGCGCGGAGGAAATGCCCAGCTTTGGGTCCCTCCAAAAGCGGGCAATCTGGCCCACCCACCCTAGCCCCCCGTCCCGAAAATGGGGACGGGGAGATGGGGTTACGCGCCCTCCCTCCGCCTGGTCCCCGCTGCGCCCCGCCGCCTCTCCCCGGGCCTCTCCCGCAGCGGCAGCCCGCCCGGCAGACCTTCCCGCCGCCCCCGAGTCCCCGGCCCGCGCCCCCGCTCACCTCGGCCGGCGCCCGCACTGGTGGCGGTGGAGTTCCCGCAGCCCATCGCGCTGCTAGCCCGGGAAGCAGCGCTCGGGAGCTGGCTGCCGCGGGTCCTGGGGGCGGAGACGGAGGCGGAGGGCGGCGCGCCCCGAACCGGAGGCCGACGGGGGGCGCGCGGGGCCGGGGAGGGGGGACGCACGGGGGCTCCCCCTCCAGCCGCCAAGGGGTGCGGACCAGCGCGCAGCGGACGGGCGCGGGCCGGGACGGAAACTGCCAGGATCCCCGATCCCTAGCGGCGGCCGGAGGGGTCCCTGCCGGACCCACCCGTCACCTCGGCAACCGCGGCGACGCCCAATCCCGGGCCTCCTTCGGGCTCTCCGGCCAGGCATTGGTCGTCGTGAAGAGGGGGCGGGAGTTTAAAGTGGGTTTGGGGGCGAGGGCGAGGCTGGGGGCGTGGCCGGCGCGGGCCGCTGGGCGAGGTGGCGGGGCCGGGGTTGTCCACCTACCCACCTCCACGCCCTCTTTGCCTTTTCTTCCCCACTTCCCCTCCCTGCTTCAGGATGTGGGCAGGAGGGGAAGCGGCGGAAACACCTGTTTTGCATATGGGCGCCCAATAAATGTTATTGAATGATACTCGGGTCTGAAGTCAACCGCAAAATCCAATTCTTCTTTAACAGAAGGCTAATGCAGTTCTGCCCCCCAATCCACTGTGCTAGGAAAGAGCATCAAGTCTTCCCTAGGTCCGTCATATTAGCCTACTCCACTTTAATTGCATTTGCTGCAATTTCAATAGCCTACAGGACCCTCACTCATTTAATGACGGAACTGTGAATTCGCTTGGCACCTTTCAACCTAATACTTGGGCAGGTGTTACCGCAGTCAGACTGAGTTACAGCCCCTGCTCTGTCCCTAATAGTTGTGTGACCTCTGAAAAGTTACTTAACCCGTTAGTGTATCCGTTGTTTTACCTGTAAGACGGCAGTAATAACTTGGGCAGGTGTAAACACCTAACGCAGTGCCTGATCCCAAATAAATGCTAGCTGTTCTTGTTCTTAAGTCCTATTAAAACTGAATACTAATTCCCTGAAGGTAAGGACTCTCTGATTTATCCTAGCGTCGTCCTGGCTCATAGTATAGACTCGGTAAGTGTTTTGTGAGATGAATTCAAGCCAGGAATTAAATCTCCATTTTAAATCCATTTAATATTTATAGAGAGCCTAGACTGTGCCAAGTCCTTTGTTAAAATTAAGTTCCAGTGATACAAACATGTAAGAGCCAGTCTAACCAGGCAGACGGATTATAAACAAATTAATTACAGTATAGCAGGGATGTTAACAAAGGAATACAGGCTGCTACAGGCGCCCAGAGGATGCTGGGATCCCAGTTAAAGAGTTTCCTAAAACAAAACAGTCATATTTAGAGAAAACCTTGACTTGAACCTAGGCCCTGGTGGACTGTTGAACATGACCTTTGAGGCAATGGAGAGCATGGGGTAATCTTCTCTTTTGGGATACACCATTCCTCCTTTGAAAATTAGATATACCTGGGCATGTCCTGAGATGGGAATTAATTCTTGGGCAAATAAGGGTGTTTCTGAGTTGACTTCTAGAAGCCCTGATTCTCTACCTTGGTCTCTGCCATCTTTGTTCAGTGGATCCCTTCTTACAAATCCAGAATTGGGGGGGGGGCGGGGTAGAATAAGAGGGGAAGACTACCAAATAACGAAAGGAAATACTCTTGCTTATTTCTGTGCTGGCACTAGACTCCAGCCCTAGGACACTTGGAGGAAAAAGAGAAACAGATGCTGACATCCAGTCAGCGGCCTGACACCGTCAGGACTTTGGGTTCTTCTGTTAAACACACTTACACAGAACGCCAGTCTCAGACGGGGCCGCTCTCTCACTCTGAGGAAGTGAGACCAAAAATAAGACCACTCAGTAATATGTCTGAGTATGCCAAACACGGGCTCACTGGCAAACTGCAAACAGAGCATCACTCAATCCTGGCGAACTTGCACAATAGCAAGAATAGCAAAAAATCTGGTATTTTTTTTTTTACCAATTACACTTTTGGCCCCATCCCAGGCTCCCGGCCTCGGAGATGAAATTTATTAAGAATATCCCACCATAGAATCGTCCCTGCTTCCTGACAACACCCAATCCAGTAAAAAAAAGAAGTCCTGCTTTCTTGAACCCCAACCGTAACCACCTAACTTGAACCCAAACCCTATAGAATCTTTTCTAACACCCCATTACTGAGATACGTCATGGTTCCCTGTGGTGCACCTTCTCTTTCACTGCAAAAGCAACAAACCCTACTTGTCCAACTACCAGCATGTTCCTGGTGGTCTTTGGAAGAAGGACATTGACCCTCGTAAAGGACATGTACTCTGCCTTATAAGGTTATAGAGTGTGTTATCTATTCATTCTTTCAACAAACCATTGTGTGCTTCCTTTGTGCTAACCACTTTTCTAAATGCTTGAGATGGAGCCGTGAGCAAGGCACAGAGGAAAAATCTAGTGGGAGGAGAGAGATCAAAATCAAAGAAAAGATAATCGTAGATGCTATAAGTGTAATGGAAACAAAACAAAGCAGGGCACTGAAATAAGTCATGAGGGGAAGAGGGAGAGGTGCTATTCTAGGTAGGAGCATCGAGGGAGATCTTGCCGAAGAATGAATATTTTAGCTGAGGTATGACTGATGAGAAGAAATCGAACATGTGAAGGCCTAGCAAAGAGCATCCCAGGCAGAGGATACGGCAAGTGCAAGAGCCCTGGGGCAGGAACATGTTGAGTTGTTTCATAAACAGAAGAAAACGCCAGGATGGCAGGACTAGAGCAAAGATGGAGAAGGGTAGTTGGGGAGATAAGCCAGATCACAGTGGATACAGTGGGCTTTGTGGGGAGTTAAAATTTTATTCAAAGGGCAATACGCAGCCATTTGATGAGACAAAGTATGCAAAGTTCCTAATAAATGTCCTAGTAAGTGCCCCATAAATGTCAGTCCTCTCCCTGATGTGGAGTGAAAGAAGAAGTCTAGCATCTCCTTTTTCCTTTTTAGGAACTTACTTTATTTTTATCAACAACAGTTAATTGCATTTTCAAAAACAATGAGTCAAAAGAAAATCATTAATGCATGTCTCATTTCCTGACTGGTCAGTTTTGGCTTCTTTCTCGGTCCTGGTTAAATCACGCTGTTGAGTTATTGTTTTCATTCTTCAAACAAGAACTGATGCAGTGTGAAGGAGAGAGAAGATATGCATGACTGAAACTGATCTGGCAAGTAAAGGAAAGCAAGACACAGGAGAACGTGGAGCTAAATAAGTCTAAGCTTTCATGGTTTTTCTTCCATAAAGGGTTCCCCACAAAAAGTTTGGCAGCCCGAGTTTAATTTTTGTTTTTCTCCTTTTCCCTGTTGACATGCTGCAATAGGACTGCCTCAGCTCTGAGTAACTCGTCCACACACAGCAGGCTCAGCGACAAAAGGGGGATTTTAACCCCCTACTTCCAGTTCTTTTTAAAGCCCAGATGTACTGGGAACACTTCCTCTCCCATTTATTTGGCCAGGATTTGGATCATGTGACTTTTCCCGATCCAGCCACTGGGAAGATAAATAGGAGGGCTGTAATTGGCTCTGGTAAGTTACAATTTACCTCTGAGTCATGACAGGGAGGGCAGGATAGACACCTGAACAAACTGGGGCTCTGTCCCGGGAGGAAAGGGGGTTAATTAATAGCTATTTAACCAAATAGTCACAGATAGTACATATGTGCCCCTTTGTACTCTCTCTTCTGAGTTAATTCTCTTCTGGATTTGGCTTCCTACCCCCTCGGAGCTGGGCACAGACGTATGACTGGCTTTGGCCAATGAAAGTTGAACAAAAGCGAAATAATGACTCGGAGGCTCTGTGAGTTCCCGTCTGCTGGGAGTTAGGAGATAGACATATAGGAGATTTATTGTGGGTACTGCCTGAAAGATCCAGGGCACTGGGACCAGGAGTAGGCAGGGAAAGGCTTCGGACTGCCTTGCAGGTCTGACCCCATGGGAGAAATAAGAAGAGGGATATATAAAGAGGACTGGGTAGGAAGAAGCTCAGAATATAATGACACTGTTAAAAAGTCTTGGCCAAGGCCAAAGAGAACTTCGAATGCAGAGGGCTTGTGGGGTAGCCCCTTGTTGGGCAGACGTGGCCAGGCCCTAGTAACGTGGCTGGGCTATGAGCCGCCCAGAGGGAGCCTGGTCTCAGCTGAAGCAGAGCAGCAGACCGAAAACGCCAACAGCTAGGAGCTGTCCCCCAAGTCCACTCCTCACAGCAGGTTCTCTCCGAGGGAGAGCTGAGGGGCACATCACCAAGCCCTCCGCACCAGGAGAAACTCTTGACTGAAAGTTCTAGATTCTCCAGTTTCCAGGACCCTGGAAGCGTGTGTGGAAGAGTTGCATCTCCCATCAGCCTGGATCCCTAAGTCACACCAGACCTAAAGCATGAGGAAAAAAGAAACTTCCACTGTGTTTAAGCCACCGAGATGTGTCTTCAGAACATCCTAACATACCATAAAGTCTAAAAGCAGAGCACGGCATTTCACAATGGATCATAACATAGAGGTGACAGCCACCTGTGTCTGCGACCACAGACGTTTTTCATGTTAATTTCATTTCAAATGCCAGAAAATTGACCACAGTATTTACTCATGGCGATTGGTCCCTCTTTTATATCTGTGGTTGTGCCCCCTTCTGCCTTCCTATACTGTTTATTTGCATATTTTCTTTCTTGATTAGCTTTGCTATAGAGTTGTCCATTTTATTGGGGTTTTGGAATCCACTTTTAATTTTTTTGACTATCTCTTTTTGCTTTGTGTTCTATTTGTTTATTTGCAGCCCTTATCTTTATTATTTTTTCTTTCTAATTTCTTTGAGATTACTCTCTTGTATTATTTCTTAAGTTAAATACCAAACTGATTTAAGTCCTCTTTCGTTCTTTCTTTCTTTTTCTTTCTTTCTTTCTTTTCTTTCTTTCTTTCTTTTTCTTTATCTTTTTTCTTTCTCTTTCTTTCTTCCTCTCTTTCTTCCTTTCCTTCTTCTTTCCTTTCTTTCTTCCCTCCTTCCTTCCTTTCTTTCCTTCTCAATACAGTTTATGTTACATCCAAAATTTTGATATTTCCCTAACTTCACTGTTGTTCAGTTACAAATTCTTTGCACCTTCTGTTACCTATTAACCCACGAATCATTGAAAACATTTTTGTTACCAAATGAATTTCTTTTTTAAATGTATCCATATTTTTACTATTGATGTTGATGGCTCTTGGAGGGAGTTACCCTGAGATCGATGCTCTGAAATGTATTGGGACTTCCCCTGCCATTCTGCATGTCTAACATTTGAACATGTTTCAACGTGTTTTCTTCTGGCACGTGCCATTATTCAACCCACAAATGACATTTTTTAACAGCCAACGTTGAATACGCACAAGTCGTATGTCTCTGATTGAACTGTTAGCTCCTTCAGGGCACGGATGGTGTCCTACACTCCACTTCCTTACTGTGCCAGCAGATCAAGTAAATGTGTGAGGATGAACAGAGAGAAGTAAGAGACAGAATCATAAAACACTTTTTAGCTCAACAACCCTTATTGATCCCAGGGCTGGTTTTTCAGGACAATTTGCATCATCTTTCTGAAAACAAGAATAATGAATGTTTTGAGCTCTTCCCATGAGTCAGGCACAATGCTGACTCTTTTGATGAATTATCTCATTTAATCCTCATAAAACCTCCAGGGCGTCGATTCTGTTGCATGATTTGCAGACGCACTCTGAAGGCTAGGAACCACACCTGGGAGGCGGTCAGGAAGCAGGGAGACTCGGCACTGGGGACAAAGCAGCCGCAGTGTGTGGCGCCTGCCCACCGATGCCACTATACCTGCCACTGCCTCTACCTGCCAGGCTGCTGTCTCAAACCCAACCCCACCCTCACTGAACCACGGGCCCCTCTGTCAAGATCCAAAGCCCCAGGAGGGAGGATCCAAAGTCTGATGCTATGTAGGGTCAGAGAGAGAAAGACGCTGTCCTCCCTTCAGCTGAGCGAGAAGTGGGGAGCTCTGCTTCCCATCGTGACTAAAACAGCAGGGATCTCCCCAAAACGTGAGAAAGGATTCACTTCCTGGGTCATTTAAAGGCAGTTATCCACCATCACATGTTTATCATGTGTCATGAATCATCACATGATTCAAGGACACTGAATCCAATGCTCTCGCTTGAGACTGAGGAAACTGGGCAGAGACCTAGCTCCCCATTTGATTATTAGTTATCAGAGTAAGAACTTAAACCCATAGCTTTTCATTTCCTGTTCCCCTCTCTCCATGAGAGTCCTGAAAGATGCACTGAACCAAAGGCATCTCCCTGACTCTCCTCCTCCCTGGCAGATACTCCTCCTCCTTTGGGAGAAGGAGAGATTGAGGAAGGCCAACCTTTAGATCTCAAATAACCATCCGATTTGGGAGACGGCTTTGCCTCTGAAAATGTAGAGAGTTGGCTGAGAAGCCCAGCGTCCTGGCTGGGGAGACGGTGGTGGAAGGCACTCAGCAGAGTGACCCCATCCTGGTGGGAGAGAAGGATGATCACATCTTTCCCTGGGCATGACCCTATTGCACCTGTCCCTGGAGATGAAGCCCGGTCTCACCCCTCCTTCTCCATCCCGCAGCTTCCAGGGCTTTCCGACGTTTCCGGTTCCCTGGCTCCCTCCCTTTCCCCTTCACATCAGCCAGAGTAGACCCAAGCTTCCAAAAGGAGCTTTACTAAGAACCCTAATGACAGAAGTGCCCTTTCCAGCCCAGCGAAGGGTAAATTTACATGAACTATCCTAGCCAGATTAGAATTTCAGATACCCGGAAGTACATCTTTCCAGGCAATGGGGCCATTTCTCTCCTTGGGACGCCCGCTCTGCTTGGCGGGAGTAGTTGAATCAGGAGTCCCTGTCTCTCCCACGACCCTACAGCAGCCGATGGGCCTGCGGGCATGGAGACTGCTTTCCTGCTCCCCTAACTGCCCGTCGGCCCTCTCCCTCTTTGGGTGAACGGTGGCAAAAGCAAAACGGGAAACACTGGCTCACGCAATCAAAAAGGACATAAGCAGGGACAACTTCAGCCGCGCTTCGATTAGACACTGAAAGCCAGCAGGACGGAGGTTGCCAGCATCTCTCGGTGCGGCCTCGTTCTCAGGTCCCATTCGGCGGCCCTGGTAGCAGCAGACTCTTCATATCACGGTGGCGAGATGGCCGTCGCAGCTCTTCCCGTGTGCTTAGGTTCAAGGCCAAAGGGAAAGCCCATCGTAATTCCTGCTAAATGCCCCATAGTCACGCCGACCGAGCCAGCGTTCCATCCTCTGGTCCTCCCTGAACCAGTCACTGAGGAAGAAAAAGGTGTGAGGGCTTGTTGGGCAAGCCTGCTCCACGCCCCATTTCTCCGTCCAGACGGGGCTAAGAGGGAGGAAAGGGGAAGCCAGACCTTAGCCGGACATGGAGGCCGGCTTCTCTTCCTTCTCCGTTCCTTGCACTAGAGTCCTTTCAGAACATGAATCTGATTAAGTCAACCCCTCCCATCTTCCTTAGAATCTTCAGGAGCTTCCCACTACTCTCATGATGAAGACAAAAAAATCTGAAAGCTGGCCTACGAGCCCTCACCTGGTCTGACCTCTATCCACTTCTCCTGCTTCTGTTCTCCACTCGTGGCCTTCTTTGTATTCTTGTTCTCCTCCTGTCCCCGTTCCTACTGGGCCTTTGCACTAGCTGTTCTCACTGCCCGCAATGGTCTCTCTCCTCTTTGCCTAATTGATTCTTCTTGGTTTTCAAGCTTTACTTAAGTGTTAATTCAGAGAAGCCTGCCTCACCTCCCTGACCAGGTTAAATGTCCCTATTACAGAGCCTCGGGGTCCTTGGAGCACTTGTGACAGTTACAGCGTTAGGTTTCTCTGAGATTCTTGGCTTAACATCTGCCCCTCTCACTACAATTTGTTCATTAGCACAGAGACCTGGCCTGGTTTGGCTTCGCTATTGCTTCTCCAGCACCTCACTCAGTGTTTAGACCAAAGCAGGGCCCCCGGAATACGGGTGAGCATCCATCCGTGCCACCGTAAAGCTGACCTTCAAGAGAAGGAGACAGACCTTAAAAAATTTAAAAAAAAAAAAAATCCCCTAATCAAAAAGATGTCCCCATATCATCATTGGGGGTAAATAAAGATATTCATCCATACAACAGATCAAGGCTAAAAACATAAGTAGAGAAGATGCCTAGGTGGTCGTGATGACACCTTGACCTGGTGACACCTAAGGTCGTGGTGACTTTAAAGGTGACACCTGAGGAAAGGAAGGATCTGGACTCTTAAGCTTCGTGGTTTTGTGACTCACTCACACACGGCCACTCAGAGCACCAAGACTTGGGGCTTGGCACCTAGGAAACTGCAGAGCCCCTGAGAGTGGGGAGAAAAGTGTGCTCAGTAAATTTCCTAGGATTTCAGAACAAGAATGGACCCCAGAAATGTGGTCCAGTGCCCTTCTGGTGGGGCCCCTCTAGTAGGACTCACACAATGTATCCACTTCCCTTTCTCTAGACTGACGTCTAATTAGTTTGCTGTTTTTAAAGGGAGATGGCGGGATGGAAGCCAAAAGTAGGCGTGTGACTTCAGTTTCCTTGTAAAACACCCTTTTCCCTCACCACTCATCACTGCCAGCTCTCACAACTTGATGTTATTACATTTTTTTTAAATCGTGTAAAATTCACATAGCACAAATAAACCGTTTTAAACTATGCAATTCAGTGGCATTTAGCCTTTCCATCCCCACGATCTAGTTCCAAGCCGTTCTCCTCACTCTGGAAAGAAACCTTGCCCTGGCGAGCGGTCCCTCCCCGTTCCCTACTCTCACACCCAGCCCCCGGGCAATGGCTAATCTGCTTTCTGTCTGGACGGATTTGCTTCTTCTGGATTATTTCATACAAATGGAGAGGTGACTGCATTTTAAATTGGGGCTTATTCCATAGTATTCTTACATTAACAAAGCTTGTACCTTGTTTTGTGCTCCCGTGAACTTACAGACAACTGGTTGTAACTGAGATCTAGGATAAAAGGCTTTATTCAGAAGTCAGTGGTTATTTACAATAATGAGGAGGAACCAGGAAGAGATTTAGAGCAGGCAAGTGACCAACCTGTTGCTTGGTACCTAATCCGCACTATGATGAAAGTCGAATGCGCATGCGAAAGAAATAATGTTATGTCCTTTTCTCCGAAGCAAACTATTAAAATAGCTTCATTTCCTTGGGGGCAACTAAGAGCCTTTTCCTTGGATATATGAACATTCAGAATGCGAAAGACGTCTATTGGCCTGTGTGGAGTGGATGATGAATTGGCGAGAGCTCAATTGGGAATTCAAACCATGAACAGGAAATGATTTGCCTGAAATTGTCTTTGTGTGTTTTTAAACAAGATTTTACTTATTTATTTGCAAAAGGGGGAGAGAGAGGGAGAGGGAGAACAGGAGCAGGGGGAGCGGCAGACAGAGGGAGAAACAGACTCCCACTGAGCAGGGAGCCCACTCAGGACTCGATCCTGGGACCCTGGGATCATGACCTGAGCTGAAGGCAGATGCTTAACTGACTGAGCCACCCAGGTGCCCCTTTGTACTTTTTTTAACGTATTCTTTTTGAAGATTTGAAACATGGCTGAATAATCTTTGATGGCTTGAAAGAGTCTCGCAATGTTATATATTCATTTACAAATTTAATGTTAAACTTGTAAATGCTCCTTCACTTGAATTACACTGATGATCACATATTTTAAATTATGAAATACGATCAAGTCTTAGGGAAAACCGGGAGTGATGGTTTAGATGTTTATATACGAAGTCTTCATTGCAACAGGCTGTTATTTTAAAAATTCAATTTTAAAAATGGGATTTTAACAATTTTGTATTTGTTTCTCTCAACAGGAAAATAAAAGGAAGCGTGATATTGAAATTCTGAAATTGACATCTTTCTTGAAAAGTTCTTTTCTTCAAAAGGAATTCCTCTCCCCTCTGGATTATTTTTTTTCATAAACTACTTTCACTGAAACCAGATGAGCTGCGTTTCATCCCCGTGATTGCCTTATACATATATTTGAAAGCCAAAATAATGTATTCTCACACGCCAAGGAAACTTCTTTGGTTACCACACCATCATTTCCAAGTGCATTGTCAATTCATGAAGATCAGTCAAACCCTTATGCTGGGATCTCAAAACTGTGGCCAACACAGCTGGACTGTCAATATCATGTCTAAATTTAGTTGTTAATTTGTCAATCAAATGACCTCGTTGCCATGACTAACTAAACAATATACAAGAATGGTTAAGATTAAATTGCTTGGAAAAGAGGGAGGGAACTGGTAGGTAAAAAGGCAGCATTTAATCATTAGCTAAATCACATGAAATTTGGACTCCTGTGTCTGGACTCAAAGGGATTTCTTTTTTTTTTTTTTTTTAAGATTGTATTTATTTATTTACTTGACAGAGAGAGATTACAAGTAGGCAGAGGAGGGGGGAAGAGGCTCCCCGCTGAGCAGAGAGCCCAATGCGGGGCTCGGATCCTGGAACCCTGAGATCATGACCTGAGCCGAAGGCAGAGGCTTTAACCCACTGAGCCACCCAGGCGCCCCTCAAAGGGATTTCTAAATGAAGTGATTTCCAAATTCAAGCTCCTTTAGTAGAGAAAATCTGCCAGGATTCAGAGAGATAATGAGGACATCACTTTCTGATCTTAAAGCCTTCAACAGATGACAAAAAAAAATTTTTTTTTATTAAACTAATATACTGGTTCCTAGCTTGAAGATCTTGAACAGTGATTTCAGACACAGTGCCTCATGCTGGAACCTTCCTAGATCCAAGCTGCACTCTGAATCCCAATTTCTTACCGACTCTCCGTCTACCCGCCTTGAGTCTGCCCAGCCGCCCCCACAAGCGGCTGTTTCTAATCCCACCATGAATCAGACCTTTCCCTACAATGTGCTGTTTAATTCTGCAGACATTCAGTTTTCTGGGTGTCTTAGTGATCACCCCAGTGAGCACTCACATTATCTTTGCAGTGGAACGGGGCGGGGAATTGAAGCCTTGGGACTTTGGAGCCAGATGGCCCCCCAACCTTTGCAAACCTAGGCTCTGTATGCAATCTAATCCACAGACAACACCCGGATTCTAAAGTCAGACTGCCTGGATCCAAATCTAATTAATTCATCACTCACTGGCCAGTTACTTACTCACTCTCTGTCTCAGTATCCTTATTTAAAAAAAAAAAGGGGGGGGGGTGAGAATAATGATACCTATATCAGAAGGTTGCTCGGAGAATCAAATGAGTTAATATATGTAAATCATAGCAGTATTCGGTATGCAGTAGGAGCCATATGTGATTTCGGCAGTAGTAGTTGTTTTGTGGTGGTGACGATGGGATCGGAAGTAACAGAAACGTCGTTGTCACTGTCACCGAGTAATTGTATGGGGACAGATGGAGATCACAAAATGCCTTGCAGAGAGTAAGTATTCAATCCGTCATACTTACCATCTATCACTGCTTCAGAAATTCCCAAGGCCGGAATGCTCCTGTCGCATTCTCCTTCATGCCACGATAAACATCTCTAGCAAGCAGCCGTGAACGGCTGGGGACTGCCGGGTGCTGACCACACAGAGAAGCAGAAGCCGGAGGCCACTTCCCAACAACGCTCAGGTGAGCAGGGAAAAGAATGTGCGATGATTCGGTGCCTTGGTCGCTGTGATCGGTGTTCCCCTCCAGAGCAGGGAGATCAGGGAGGGCTCCCTACTGGAGGCGACGGTGGAGCTGAATCCTTGAACAGAAGTTGGAGAAGAGGGAGAAGTCCAGCGGCTTTGGAGCGGAGGAAGCAGCCACCCCCAGGCTGCCTGCCGCCAGGGGTCTATCTGTCCCAACACACCTGATCCTATCACTCTCTCCTTTGCATCCCATCTTGGCCCCTCTGCCAAGGAGACAAAGGCTAAGCTCTCTGGTGGGCATTCGGACACAGCCTTTCCATCATCTGACACTACCTGCTTTGTAACCCCATCTGCAGCCCCTCATCTTCATGAGCACTGTGCTCTGAGCACTCCATTTGGCTTTCAGCAGCTCACCTCGGCTCATACAGCTGCCCCCGTATGGCACTCCTTCCTCCCTCTCCTCCGTCCCCCATCCTGCACCTTCACACCCCAGCTTGAAGGCCCATCCAACCATCCAATGTCACCTCCTTGGCAAATCTCCTCCTGTCTTCCTGGGAAGAAATCATTCCTCCTCCTTCGGTACCTTAGACGCACTCTTTACCACATTGTTATCATTGTGTCTTGTTTATTCCCCCCTCCCCAGGCCCCCACTAAAATACAAATTCCACAAGGTCAAGGTTTTATTTGACTTTACTTTCCCAGAGCTTAGCCAAACACATGGTGAGCTTCCGATAAACCTGAGCTATTATTTCTCCGATGGATGCTGAGTCACGGGGTCAGTATCGGCAGCGATGCTGGAGGAAGGGGCAGTCTACCAGATGGGACATTGTTCACAGCAGCTTTGTGCAGGGAAGATCAAGCACCATTCCTGACCTTCTCTCTTCTGAGTCTCCCGATCAGTTGCTTTTGAAATATATAGCCAATAGGAAAAAAGGAGTTGGAAGAAATTACCCCTTGGGAGTCCCATGTCCCCACAAAATGCACAGTCTTGGTAGCTGAGCCTCACTTGCCATCCGGTGAGCTCTCATCAGCTGTTGCAGATCACGGCCTAGATTTCCTGCACAAAAAGTTGGAAATGATTTCCACCTATTCTTATCCTCCATAGCTTACGAGGAACATACATGAGTTTGATTCAGACTCTGCAATTAGAAGCAGGGACCTAGAGGCGCCTGGGTGGCTCAGTCAGTTAAGCATCTGCCTTTGGCTCTGGTCATGATCCCAGGGTCCTGGAACCAAGCCCCACATTGGACTTTCTGCTCAGCGGGGAGACTGCTTCTCCCTCTGCCTGATGCTCTCCCTGCTGGGGCTTGCTCTCTGCCTCTCTCTCTCTCTGTCTAAAATAAATAAAATCTTATGGAAGGAAGGAAGGAAGGAAGGAAGGAAGGAAAGAAAGAAAGAAAGAAAGAAAGAAAGAAAGAAAGAAAGAAAGAAAGAAAGAAAGAAAAAGAAAGAAAGAAGGAAGGAAAGAAGGAAAGAAGGAAAGAAGGAAAGAAGGAAAGAAGGAAAGAAGGAAAGAAGGAAAGAAGGAAAGAAGGAAAGAAAGAAAGAAAGAAAGAAAGAAAGAAAGAAAGAAAGAAAGAAAGAAAGAAAGAAAGAAAAGAAAAGAGAGAAGGAGGGACCTGGCCCTCAGATCACACACTACATGGTAACAAAAGGGGGCCATGCCCACGAAAAATTGAAATGGGCATTATCAACCCCATACCCCTTTTTTCTGCAAGTGGGTACTCTACCACCTGACCCTTAAACCCCATGCTAACCAAAAAATAGACATCTCACTTTTATTCCTCTCATCTCTCCCACAAGGAACATCAGTTCTTACCTCTTCTCTGGCTTTGAGAATGTGAAGATCTCTCCCAATTATAGAAATAAATTCTACTTTTTGATTCTCTCCCTACTGCTGCTTCTAGCTGCTCTCATTTCCCCAGTGTATGGCCTGCTTCCTCTCTTTCCATGATCTCCCCCATCTCTTTCTCATGAGTACTTGTTGAGGATGTGTTGAGGATCTTCTGGGACCACCAACCTCTAGACTTCTTGGAAGGTGGTGAGACACCTTCTACTTGTCTCAATCCTGGTCTCCTGGTCACAATACTGTCAGGTCTTGCTATTTGCCACTGAACTCATCCTAGTCAACACACCAGGTGACAGCGGTGAGCTGCTCTGACTTTTGTTTGCTTAGAATTTCTTCCCTCTTCTTCTTGTCATAAGAATCTGACTTTCCTTTGGGTAACTCTCTATTTCCTATTCAGTGTGGTCCTGATGGGACTGTGAGCCATGAGAGCTCATCAAGCACGAAGATGGGTTGAGAAGTGGACTGTGGTCCAAGCTGGGCCAATCCAACACTCTCTCAGAATTCTGACTCTTGAGCAGAGTGACACAAGGGTAGAGAGCAGTTGAATCTGTCACCCTAATGGCAATGCCCAAAAGAGCCTGTTTGTGGAATCTCCAAAGCTCTCCTGGTTACTCTTCCTAAGGCTTGCTGTGAACTAAAATATTAACTGCCGTCAGTTAGAGCTATTCACAAAGACCCAAGTTCAAAGTAAAGATGATTTTGAAAGAAGGGAATACTTTTAACCTTAAAAGAAAGTTTATTTAATTTTAATTGCTTTGCCATTATTTATCTATTCATATGACAAATGCTTCCTTTGATTTTGTAGAACTATACCATTTCCTTTCAATACATCCCATTTTTCTTAGGTTAACCTGACGTGGTTTGTAACTGTAACCAAAGGAATATAACTGATATAGTAACTAATAAAAATATTAATTGATGAATGTTCTTTTGGAAATCAACTTAGAAGTATGAGCTCAAAGTTATAATATGCATTCAAATGCAGTTGATTTCTTAAGGTGATATTTTCCAAAATGGGATAGTCCCATAGCTGATAAAATCCAGATTGGAATCTCTAACTTTGAAAGCCTTTAGCTTTGGGGCACCTGGGTGGCTCAGTTAGTTGGGTGAGCATCTGACTCTCTACTTCAACTCAGGTCATGATCTCATTGGCATAAGATCAAGCCCCATGTAGGTCCGCGTTCAATGTGAGCCTGCTTGAGATTCCCTCCTTCTCTATTTGCCCCTCCCCACTCGCACATGCTCTCTCTCTCTAAAATAAATTTTTTAAAATATTTTATTTATTTATTTGAGAGAGAGCA
>CM052807.1:105678074-105704860 GCA_028533885.1 Nasua narica | reverse complement strand
ATCTCATAATCGATGCACGGATGTCAACCAGTAGGTGGAAAACACTGGTTCCAAACTCTTCATTCTATCTTTTTAAAATATACTTTTTTTTTTAAATGTACTTTTTATTTTTGGGGGGGGAAAAAAAAAGATTGTATCCATTCCCGGATGCATGCATCTCTGCCTTCATCCAGTATCTGTCGAAACATCATGCTGGGAACTGGGATTCAGAGGTGGTTAGACCTGACCTCTGTCCTCCAGGAGCTTAGAGCCCGCTGCACCTCTCAAAGCCTCTGGGATCCCCGTGGGACCACGTCAGTCCTGGGTCCAAATTCAGGCTCTAACACTGATGCGCAGGGTTGCTGAGATAATCAACACACACGAAGCGCGGCGTGTGATGTAGAGCGGGAGCAGATGAAACTAATTATGAAAATAATGAACTCTGCTTGTTACATGCTGGACACTAAGGGCTTTACATGTATGATTTCATTGTTTTTCTGAGAGCAGAGCTTATTGAAGATACAGAGAGAGCAGATATGGACAGAGCGTCTCAGAGACTCAGAACGGAAAGGAGCATGAACCTCCGTATGATTTCACTTTAACACCACAGCAATACTTATCTATACGGTTATCTATAAGTGTTATCTGATAGGAAAGGACCTCTTGTCTTTTTGTATTCATGGTGTCGCCGCTGGAGGCGCTCACGTTTACCATGATTCTGGCACCTTTTTTTTTTGCTATAACTAACATGAAAATGAGAAGGAAAGAATGATACAAATGGATTGAGGAGATTTCATTTTTTCTAACTAGTACCGACATCCATTTAGCCGAGTCTTACCAATCGTTTTTAAAACTCTCAGGAAATAAAACAGGATGTAAGATGAGAAGATGAAAAGAGAAGACTTATGTAAATGTCCTCCACAAAGAGAAGAGAGAGAAAATGAGCCCTTCCGTTTACTCTATGCCTCCTGGGGGACACTGTACGAGCACAAAATACCTGTTACTTCATTTAATCCTTCCAACAACTTTCTGCGGCAGATACCATGGATACCTAACCCTATGTTACAGATAATAAAACCGAGGCTCGTCAAGGTCAAGGAACTTGCTCAACCTCCCGCGGCTGGGAAGTCGATCTCGGGCACAAATGGCCACACTTCCTCCCCTGCAGGACGCTGCACCTGTCACCCAGCTGGCCGAGCTTTATCAGTGGGCATGCGCTGTGGCCCACAGCCCAAGTCCTGCCTGGAGCCGGCTTCCCTTTGGTCATCCTGCCACTCTCTCGCCTATACTAATTGCCAAGTCTATACCACCAGTGTTTCGTTGAGCACTGGCAAGAAAAATCCTGTCTTTCTAAGTAGGCCATGATCGCCGCTGGAAAAAACCTCCCCGGCTATCTTAGGCACTGTTTTGATACCTACATTATCAGCTCCATATCTGCTTGAATTTATATCTGGAACAACAGGAATGTTCTGTATCTGGAACATAAGGAATGAGACCGAGGGCCAGCTGAAGAAGGCACACCAGACATCTGAGATTCTACTTACAAGTCCGAAAGACACAAGCTCAGAGAGGTCGAGTAACCTGCCCAAGGTAATAATGGCAGAGTCAGGATTTCAGTTCCATCCTTTTTCTACTACCCTACACTTTCAAGAGTAAGCCTAGCCAGAAAAACCAAACACTGGAAGGATACAGATTCAGCTCCACATCATCCCTCCATCTTCAAGAAACTGGTGTTACCTAATAAAATAGTCCTGGACATTTTTTTATTCTCCAGAATAGCACCTGAGAACGGCACAATTTTAATAAGTGATTATGAAATAGACAGATTCTTCTCCACAAGCAAGACCTAACCCTAGGTTGTTTTGAGGCCTCTTGCTTGAGTAAAGAAAGCCTGGTTTGGTCAAGGAGGGTTGTTCCCAGTCGGACCACTCACTGCATGATCTCAGAACTAAGTCTTTCATTTCTCGGGGCTGCAGTTATGCCAACTGCAAAGGAAACACCACACACAAAGATGGAGAAAACAGCCAGCAACACCTCTTCTGTCTTCACCTTATCTCAAAAGCGGACTACTTACACACAAGCCACTGAGCCTCTGAAGAAGTCGGCGCGGCAGCCACTCAAAGCTGCATTTGTGTTCCTACCACAGCCCATTCACACGGCCCTGGCACTGCTTTCCCTATCTGTCTCCCAGGACAGACTGTGCCCTGTGGAGGGCGGGCACTCCTACCTTGTAACTATACTCCCAGCAACTAGCGGCGCCTGGCAAAGGAGCAGAGGCCTGCCAGTGGCAACGGAGACAAGTAGCTTCGTCCCCAAACCATTCTGCCTGCCATGTATCAGATGTAACCAGAAATGATACGTGAATGCACAGACTAGCCTTCCATACACCGTGCAGGGCTAAAAAGGACGAAATGAATAGATGTGTCTAAGGGCGGTCAACTGCTATTCAGCTCTTCTTGGGTCACTGAGTTCAATTACAAAAGCTTTTGTGTTCACTTAATGAATCATGTGCAGGTTGCTGCAGCAACCCTCCTAAGTACTCTTCATAAAACTAGAAGAAACAAATAGATGGTTTCTTAGGATCTTTTCTTTTCTCAGGATCTTTTCCTACAGTGAAACACTGTAAGGTCACCGATGATAGAAACGCCAGGTGCGAATGACATAGGCTAGCCTGCCTGGGTTCCAATCCTGGCTCTGCCATTGCGCAGTGTCTAATCTTCGGCAAGTTATTTAACGTCTCTGCTCCTGGGTAATTTTCATAGGAGACTTACTTCAAAAGACTCTTGGAAATATAAAGTAAATTAATATAGGAAAAGGATTTAGAATAATGTCTGGTGCAGAAAATGCACGTGTGACACAGGTGTTTGCTATTGTTTTTATTCTTTACACAGGAAAGGATTTAGATTAGCTTTTCTCCAGTTCCAAATTTATGGGTTTCTTTAGGAATAAGGCCGCTTTAGGGACACACCCCATATAAGACTGGTAAATAAATATATTCTGATGATTATCAGAGACCTTGAAAATTAGCTTCCACTGAGCAACCTCATGACGAATCCTGGTGGGGTGACACCTAAGTCCCCAGAGCAACAATTCCCTACATTAAGAGGAACATTACATTGGAATGCCAATGCCACTAAACCTCCTCTTCCACATATAAGCTTAAAGTTATAAACCATGCAATATAATTTTAAGCTTCTAAAGCCTCTTAAAGATCAACTGTTCCACATCCCTCATTCTGCAGATGAGAAAACTGAGTCAGCCACAGGATAAGTGCGGATAAGCGATTTGCCCCAGTCACATGATAAGTCAGTGGCAGAGCAAGAATTAGGATCCAGTTTTCCTGACTTGTTTGCCAGTCCTCCCTCTGCTTCCTCCGAGCTGAGCAAATCTTGTAAACCACTCAGAAATGGTGCATATTCACTCATGTGAGAGTCAGAAACACAGAATGTGACTTCTCAGCGAGGGAAACAGAGACTCAGTTAGTGTGACCTCTCTGACCTGGCCCGTCCGTCACCATGATCAGTGAGGAAAACAATGTATCTTTGCACTTTTGGATGAGAAAGCAAACAGAAAGCCCTGTTCTAAATGGTATTCTTAAAAATTCTAGATTATTATCTTCATACCTCACATTATGTGTGAGGATGGACAAAATGACTTCTCCAAAGGGCTTCGGTCCCATTAACATACCACAAGTCTAAAGACTTCAAAGAGGTCTTTGAAAAGTCAATCAGAGCAGCGGATGCCAATTAAAAAAAAGAAAAGTCATAGCTTGCTCAAGTTTCTTCCTAGCCTACCTAAGGAACATCACAAAGAAATGGACACAAGGCAACTAAGCACACAGTCGTTTGACTGCTGATCTGAACTGACAAGATGCAGAGTCCATCAAAAGATCATCCCCTGGAGTGCAATTTGCAAAGAAGAAAAAAGGAAAGGAACCAAAAAGAGAAGGAAAGCAGGTTAATCTCCCTCGAATTTTTCAGGACTTGAGACACCTGGGGATAAAAAGATCGATTCAAATACTCTGGAAGATGCAGAACCAGGAGACTAGGTGGAAGCCGAGACAAAGCTATGCGGCGCAAAAAAGTTCCCTGAAGAAAAGGGCACTGAATTATGAACTGTCATTCTGCACTCATCTGTTCTTTTTACACAGCGGCTTTCGTCTGCAGAGCTCCAAGGACTTCACTTTCATCTCGAGCCTGCTAATGAAGTCCCCCTGTGCGACAAATGGGGCAGGTGTAATTTTCGCTTGACAAAATGGGAAAACCGTGCCGGAGGGTACCGCTGGGAAAGAGATCTGGGCTCTCTGCCTCCCATCTCGACCTTAAATCCGCCAAGACCCATCGCATCAGCAGCAGCAGTAGTAGTAAAAACTAAGATTGACTACTTTTTCTGTACCAGACGTTGCCCGCTAACAACTTTACAGGTATTCCCTTATTTAATTCTGACCACTCTATGAGGAGGGGACAATTACTATCCCTGTGTTCCAGATGACAAAACTGCGGCACAAAAGGTTATTTGTCCGGGGAACTCAGCGAAGCTATGGAGCCCGAGTTTAGGCCGGGCAGCGTCAGTTTCAGCTGACTCTGGAAAAGGGTCACGACACAAAGACTGGCCGCGGGGGGCTTTCTCGGGTTCTCCAGCCCAGCCTGACGGATGCCCCCTCCCGGCCCCTGCATGCACCCGGCCTCCACCCGGGGGCTCGAGGGGCCTCCCCGGCCTCCAGTCCCCGGGCGGGAGGACCGGAGCGGCGGGAGGTACCTGGGGGCTGTCCTGCAACGCCTCCTCCAGCAGGAGCTTGTCCACGGCGGGCATAGTGGCGCGGGGCCGGGCAGAAGGACGGAGGGCGGGAGGCGCGGCCGCCGAGGATGCTTCGGGCTGAAGCTACAAGGCGGACGCTCCGTGCCCGCCGCGGCCTCGCGCGCGCCCACGCCTGGCCAGTGGCCGCCTCCCCCCCGCAGCCTCCCGCCCGCCGGCCCTCCTCCCAGCCCAGCCCTCCGCAGAGCCGGATCAACAGGAAGTGTGGCGAGCGCGCGCGGCCGGAACACCGGAAGTGTGGCCGTCCCGCTTCCGCCGCGCCTCTCCTCGCTGGAAGCCGCAGAGCGTCCAACCGCCCCGCGGCTGAGTGGTCGCCGGAGGGTTCGAGGTCTGCGGCTAGGCAGCGGGATGCTCCCGTTGGTCAAGGCCCCCAAACGGGGAACGATGAGGTTTTATCTGCTTGCGCCTTCCCAGAAGACTTTTGAACTGAAGGCGATAGGAGCGAAGAGATTTTGCCCCTGTGATCCGCGCCACTTTTTTAACAAGAGAGAAGAGCCTACACTTGCCACACCACTTTCTCCAGATAAATCCCAGTGCCCCCGTGACAGCTCTGAGCGCAGAGGGCTCCTAACTCTAGAAACAATCATCTGTCTTCTTCAGAAGTAGCCATTGTGGAAATCAGAGCGATAGGACTTGAGCGGTAGAATCAGGCCTCCCCTCGTGGTTTGTTGTGTTTTGTCATTTTGGAAAATTTCACAAAAATCTAAGTTTTAGAATGGAAAGGAATACATAATCTAGTTCAGTTGTTCTCGTTTAGAGGTTAAAAAACGGACCCCAGAGAATGAGCGACTGGGTCAGGGTCAGACGACGACGGATGGAGGAAGGAGAGAAGGCGGGAGCGGGGAGCGATGGGGAGTACCTGACACGGAACATGGCGTCTTCTTAGACCAAAGGCAAGGGTGTCCGAAGTTCCTTCTTTAGGAATCAGTAAGATTTATCCACCAGAACATGTTACCAAAATCAACAGGCAGGGTATGATAGAATTATACGAATGCTATAGAAACACCGAGGTCCATGAAGGTACAATCTGAGTTACAAACGCCTCTGAAATTCTGACGGCAGGCTGCCTGGTCACTTGGAGACTCCAAGGCCATTATTCCCAGTTGGCTGTAGCCAGCCCCAGCTTTTCCCGAGCCATTGTATGGCCTCCATGGGGAAATCATCTGGCGTCCTTTTTCCCTGCCTTTCTTTCTTCTTGGGCACAATCATGCTCACACCATGTGTCTTCCTTTTCCTGTGTTTTCTATCATTTCTACCATGAGTACTGTTCGGTTAATTTCACCTCATATACTCTCCCAACGCTCCTGACTGAAATCCTCCTCCAAAGGCCAGACTTAAGCTCTTCCTTCCCCCCTCTCTAGCCCCAAAGATCACCACCCACTCTGAACAGCTAGTTCCTTGATTGACACCCAAGGCGTCTTACCAGGTAGTGCTTTCTCTTTCTCTGTGTAGGTCTTACTCCCTATGTAAATAGTAAGCCTCTCAAGAGCATGGCACATCGACTTCCCTTTATCTGGCTGAGACCCGGTAACAAATACTTGTTTGCTGTTTATGACACTCTTACAACTCTTTTCCAATTAAGAGGAATTTCCCCCCATCCTTCTAGCCAATTGGAAACAGTTATTAATTGCCTGCCAGACAAACAATAAAGATCCTGCTGGTGGTAAGAATAGTATAAGATTGTACCAAGGGAAAAATGCATACATTTTAATATGAAAATAGATGTTAAAAAAGACACAATGCCCTCCATGATCCTTGAAAGGACTGAGAAGTCCCCTTGGAAATCACCACAATATTTTTTGTGTGCCGCCTTATCTTCTAATTAAAGCCACTTTTCCTCAAACACGTGTATTCAAAATTGTTTAAGTGTTCTTACACAATGCCATTATTTTTCTACATTTTATTGCTACATTATGGGTAAACAGCCTCAGTGGGATTTCTTGGCACTGCAGTATCATCTGTAACATTGTTTCTATGGGAGAATGCACCCCAAATCTAAAACAACTGAGTTACAAAACCAACTCTGGGAATACAACACATTTGCAAATTATTAATTCATTCCGTTCATTAGTTCATCTCATCACTTAATGAAATATAGACTGCTCATTATTAAGTACTCTGTCTCCCACATATTTTACTGTCTTTACTATGCCTCTCATTTAAATTCTGAAGCCAAATATCCTCCTCTTCAACAGATAATCTGAAAAACTATGTAAGAGGAATTTTTATGCAAACATGAGAAAAATTTTAAATGTGTGATGTAAAATTATCTGTCCCTATTAAACTACTGTGAAGGTGAATTTCAAACATCCACCCACTGTGTCTGAAATCCCTGGAGAGCTGTGAGGTTGGTGACAGGATGTACAAAAATAGACAATTTAGAGTTGCCACATTCTCAGGGGAGGGCAAGAATGAATTCTACGGAGCTGAAACCTTTTACCCATTGAAGACCAATTGGGAAAAAGACACAGGTTGTTTCCATAGGCACCTATCTATGTCTCCTGTATTAATCAGGGCTTTTTTTCCATTGGAAATGACAGAAATTGAACTCCAATTAGCTGAAAGAAAACATAAAAGTCTGGGAGAGACTGAAAAGTCAGGAGACTATATTGCTCGTATGCTGAGGAAAATCTCCTGGAAGAGTAGGGGAAAACTAAAGATATGAAAAGTGATACGATAATTGTAGGAGCATGGTCCTTGAATAGACAAAAAGGAGTGAGATCCAAATCACATGTGATGGGGATAGAAACAGGGACAGTGTTTTACGATTGATATGTGTGACAGTAGGTTGGTAGATTAAATGGAGGAGGATGAAGGAGCTCTTTTCTGATTGCTTTTATTTTCTCAGTAGGATAAGAAGCAAGGGTATGATAAAGCCGTCTTGGGTCATGGGAAGATGAGACATAAGTATCAATACCCCCATTTTACAGATGCTACAACTGAGGCTCAAACAAATGACATGACAGCGCAGAGGTTCTAAAGGCCAGAATTGTGCCCACCATACCCCAAAAAGAGGGAAGCCTTCTTGGCAGGAAGCCTAAGGCTAGTTGGCCCCAGGGTTCCTCTCCCCTTCCCTCCCAGGTGCCTACACAGTGTCCTGACATACAGCAAATGTTTTTCAAATGGTTGTCGAATGAATGATTATTCCTGTTTCCTCCACCTAAGACTCCCATGACCTCAGGCTTTCATTTGCTTTACCTTCTGACAACCAGTCTGTGGAAACCAGGAGAGGAAACCGAACAACCCCAAGGAGGTTTGGAGTCCTTTAGGTCTGAGGGACTACTGTGGAAAACAATTTAAAAAAAGGGGGGGGGGAAGAAGGGCACATGGGGGGCTAAGTCAGTTGAGCTACCGATCTTGGTTTTGACTCAGGTCGTGATCTCAGGGTCATGAGATCCAGCCCCACATCAGGCTCAGAACTCAGCAGAATCTGCTTGAGATTCTCTTTCTCCCTCTCCCTCTGCTCCTCCCGCTCATGCTCTTTCTCTCTCAAATAATAATTTTTTTTTTAAGAGCAAAGACCCTCATCAGTTCTGAGTATTCATCTCATGGTGGGCATTGGCCTTTGACTTTTGCTCAAGATACAAATCAGATCATGTCACTCTGCTATTTGAAACCCTTTGGTGATAGTATGAGCAATAATAAATAATAATAATAGTAGTAGTAGTAGTAGTAGTAGTAGTAGTAAAAGGCACTTTATGGAGCTATTACTATATACCATGTACTATGTTATTTATTTACCTGCATAATCTCCTGGGGCATCTTATCCAAAATCTCCTCGAGTATTTGCTGTTATAATCTCCACTTTAAAGATGAAGAAACTGAGGTCTAGGGAGTTTAAAGAACCTGCCCACAAGTACATCATTTCAGAGGTGGAATCTAAACTCAGGCCGTCTGTCTCCAGCATAAGTCTCTGGAGGCCTCCTTCAACAGCTGACAGGATCACATCTGTAGTCCTTAATAGGTACCCAGGCCCCTGCATGACCTATCCTCTGATTACTGTGCTGATTTCAACTCCTACCATGACCCTTGGCACACCTGCCAAGGGAAGATCATTGTCGTCCTTGAAAATACAGTTTGGTATGCTTGATCTTTGTAGAGATTGTTTCCTTCAGCCCCAAATGCCCTTCCCTCCATAAACCACTTAAATGCACCTTCCAAACTTCAGCTTAAATATAAGTTCTGTGTTCAGTGAAATTCAGTTCAATGCACATTAATTAAACATATACATGGTTCCAAACTCCAAGCAAGGTATTGTAAGGTCTCTAATGTAAATGAGACATGGACTTCCTGCCTTCCGGAGAGCTTCAGTCTAATGACGGCGGGTAATTAAAGAGATGACCTTCTTTTTATTTTTTTAAAGATTTATTATTTATTCGAGAGAGAGAGAGAAAGCACGTGGGCAGAGAGAGAGAGAGAGAGAAAGCACGTGGGCAGAGAGAGAGAGAGAATCTCAAGCAGAGTCCCTGTTGAGCGCAGAGCCTGACTCAGGGCTGGATCCCCTGACCGTGAGATCACGACCTGAGCCAAAATCGAAAGTTGGGCGCCCAACCGGCTGAGCCACCCCAGCGCCCCAAGAGATGAGCATTCTGATAGGAGAGGCACAGGCTGCAAGGGAGCACATGGTAGAAGGCTAAGGTTGACATTTCTGGGAATCAGGAGAGGAGCGTGGACCAGAAAAGCGACCAGCATTCATCAGTCTATCTTGCTTGTAGTGTTGCCATGTCTGTGTGTCCATGGCCCTGTCTGCTGCTAATGATAAGTCATTCTTGTGAGTAAAATAAACAGTAGGAAGTTTATGTGTATAGTATATTTTATATAAATTTTTTGAGCAGTGTTCCAAGAAATAACAAATCTTGGAAGAAAAAAAAATGGAACCTAGAATTGACAATTTGGACACAAGATGCAGTGTAGGGGCTCCTGGGTGGCTCAGTCAGTTAACCATCTGACTCTTGGTTTCAGCTCAGGTCATGATCTCAGGTTCATGAGATTGAGCCCTGTGTCAGGCTCCCAAGTGAAGAGGGAATTTGTTTCTTTCCCGCCCCCTCTGCCCCTCCCCCTGTTTGAGTTCTCTCTCTCGCTCGCTCTCTCAAATAAATAAATCTTAAAAAAAAAAAAAAAAAGATGCAATGTAGTTTTGTTAGCGGTGTTAGAAGGGATCAATGTTAATTATTCAGCCAATAACATTGACTGGTAGTTCCCACCCAGTGTTAGAATATTGACTAGAGGTGATGGTTCTTTGTAAATACCACCAAACTTTATTTTTCACATTGGTTAAACAATTTTAGATAGCCATAATAATGAATTAAGAGTACATAATCTTGGCAGTATTTTAAGAATAGCTTACGATATCAGGGATCTCTGAGATTTCCCCAGGAATTCTGATTTCTGGAATTTGGAAACAGGAGTGGGGCCCTGTAGGCTAAACTGAGACTTTCTTGCTTTAGGTCAGTTCTCCCTGTCTTTTCTCCATCCGCCTACGAGACTTGCTACTCACTTTTATTAGCGCTTGTGCCATCATCTTATGTATGTGACTCAAATGTAAGACCCTAAACAGCAAGGTTCATTTCACGCATCTTTATTTCTTTAGCTCCAAGCTCAGAACCTGGCTTTAAGGGAGAATTTGTTCAGTGAGTGAAGGAATTCAAAAAGGGTTCGATTTGCCTGTAACGAATTAGAAAAAAATTATGATGTGTTAAGCACAACTGAAGTTTATTTCTCTTCCGTGTTTAAGAAGCCCGGAAGTGGTCAGTCCAGGCCTAGCATGGCCCTCCAGAATGCCAGTCACAGATTTCTCCGATCCTTGTTCTGGCTTCCCTTCCCAAAGTCATTCCATGGCTCAGGACAGCTTCCCGTCCTTCCATCACTAAGTCAGCTTTCCAGTTAGCAGCTTGGAGAAAGCAGGAAAGAACGTGTTTCCACCAGAAATTACACACACCACATCTGCTTTACATCCCGTCCCATAAGCCAGGACTTGGTCATAGTATGGCCACACATAGCTACAAGGGAAGCTGGAAAGCCCCGCTTTCCCCGGGGTCAGCTTGCACAACTACAAACCAAGCAGATAACATCATAGTCTGCTGGTGGGAATGTATCCGCAGAAAAGAGTCAGGCAGCTCCTCAAAATGGGGCAAAGGCCCTCCTAGTGTCCACGCAAGAGACGGAAAACATCCGTCCCCACCAAAACTTGTACACAGATGTTCACAGTAGCACTATTCATAACAGCCAAAAAATGGGAAACAACCCGAATGTCCATCAACTATAGATGGATAAACAAAATATGGTTTACGGTATACCCATACAACGGAACATTATTTTTTTTTTAAGATTTTATTTATTTGAGATAGAGAGAGCGCACGAGAGAGAGCATGAGCAGGGGAGCAGAGGGCGAAGGAGAAGCAGGCTCCCCACTGGGCCCTGGGACATGACCTGAGCTGAAGGCAGACGCGTAACTGACTGAGCCACCCAGGTGTCCCACAGTGGAACATTATCATTATAATTTGGCAATAAAAAGAATAAAGTACTTATACATGTTATAATGTGGTTGAGTCTTGAAAACACTCTACTAAATAAAAGAAGCTAGATGCAAAAGGCCACATATTCTAAGTCCAACTATTTCTGGATACAGGAGCGAAAAATCCAGAGATCGAAAGTAGATGAATGGTAGCCAGAGGGGCAGGAGGAAGGAGGGGATGGGGAGCAGCTGCTAATAAGTGTGGGGTTTATTTGGGGATAATGAAATGATTGGACTTAGTAATGATAACCATACAAACTTGTGAGTGCGCTAAAAAAAACCCTTTGAATTGTACACTTCAAAATGGTGAGTTCAATGATTAAAAATAAATAATTTGTTAAAAATCAGGGATTCTATTATCGAAAGAAAAGAGGGAGAAAAAAAAAAAGAAAAGAGGGAGAATAACAATTTGGGGACCACGGTCTCTGCCACAATTCCCTAGAAGGAGTTAATCAGATAAGAGTCTCTTTAGACTATGTTTGGGTTAACGGAATAGTAGGAAAAGAAGGTCCTATAAAGAAGAGACTGGGAAAATAAACAGAGAAGCAGGTTTGAGAAATGGTTACAGAGAGATGTTCTCAAGTTTCAAAGCCTCGGGTTCAGTTTGTTGTCACCTCCTTGTGACTCTCACTGGAAATTAGGACGTGACTTTCCATTTGAACTCGTAACACAAGATGAAGTTTAGAAAAATGTTTCACTTATAAAGTCACTGACTTTAGAGTGCTGCAAAATTAGCAGCAAGGCCCTCTGCTACCAGTAACTCTTAAAGTGGGACTAGTCAGAGCCTGGGAATGGCTCCAGAAAAATCATTGGCCTATGAGGTTTTTGGTTATTAATCAAGAAACTTGGAAGTTCAGTAGCATGAATGTCACTGACTCTGTCATTTGAAGGTCTGCTTCCAATTGATAGAAATGTATAGAAAAGAATGCTAAGAGGGGCACCTGGGTGGGTCAGTTGGTTAAGCGTCTGCCTTCGGCTCAGGTCATGACCTTGGGGTCCTGGGATCGAGCCTGGCATCAGTTCCCTGCTTAGTAGGGAGTCTGCTTCTCCCTCTCCCTCTGCCCCCTGCCTTCCCTCCATGCTCTCTCTCAAATAAATAAATACAATCTTAAAAAAAAAAAAAAAAAGAATGCTAAGAATAATGAATAGATTTGAAGGAAAGTATGACATCATAGAAAAATCCCTGACTTTGAATTGGGTCCGGCATCCACGTGCTGGCATTGTGGTTTACCAGCCGCGAGGTTCTATCCTATCTGAGCCTTAGTTTGCCTCTCTGTGATATGGGCATGACTTCTATCACAAGCTGTTTCCATGGGCACTTCACCGCATGTCCTGCATTCATCAAATGACAGAAACCTAAGTCCAGTTAGCTGAAAGAAGACAGGAAAAGCTGGAGCGATTGGTGAGGAGTTTGAGGGAAAGCTGGCTTTCTTAGACAGTTACAGGAAGGGGAAAAATGAGTCGGAACCTCCCCAGCTCGGACCTCAAAGCCCTTTGGGCTTTCTCTCCACCACTCATCATCTCTCTGTTGGCTTCATTCTCTCAGATCTGAGTCTCTAGGGTGCTAGAACCATGGCTGGTCGCAGATTTCCAAGTAGCACTAGAAAAGAACGGGATGATTCCCAGCTTTGGTCTGGAAAATCCTGGTTAGGACTCCGATTATCCTGGCTGAGGACAGACACCTACCTGCCTACTCCACGGACCGCTAGCTGTGACCGTGTGTGCCCAGGTGCACAAACTAGGTACCCTTGTACCCTTGTACCTTATCCCCCCTCCCCCGTACCTATCTTGTACCTTGTACCCTGACCCCCAGGTTAGGGCCACGCCCCTCAGACCAGAGGAGGAAGGAGGAGTCTGTGACTGCAAGAAGGTGGAGGGGGACGTACTGCACAGATCCGGGCACCAGAAGCCTATCCCATGTCCCAGACCCAGCTTCACCTTCCACCCACCCTTCTCCCCACCCTTCTCCCCACCCATCACACTCGCCCTTCCTCCTACTCCACATCTCAGCGGATGACATCGTCCCGTGGCTGGAACCAGAAATCTGTAAGTCAGGCTGTATTGCTCCCCCTTGCTCACCTCCCTGTTGGAAGGAATCACCCAGCCCTCATGCTGTGCCCATGAACTCCTCACACTTTTATCCCTTTCTCTGCACCCCCTGCCCCTGTTCTCGCATAGAATTCATCACCTTTGTGCTGCATTGATAAGAGGTTTTCTTTCTCCTTGTTGTATCCCCCTCTATGCTAATTTCCACACTCTGATGGCAGTTATTTTTCCAAAACGATACAAGCGATAAAGAGACACGTGCGGTGTCTCTTCCCTGCTCGATTTTTTTTTTTTAATGACTCCCATTAAGGCCAGTGACATCATTTCTGGTGCCAGGTGCCAACTGTTCAGAAAACAAGAGGGAAATGCCATTGAATGTACTAAAATATGAAGATTTTTCCTTTTTTCTCTCTTTCTTTTTTCTTTGTAGTCTCTGTCTCAATTTTTCATGGTGTTTTTATTTGCCATTCAATGTTGTTCTAAGTAAAGAAATATTCGTATTATAAATTCTTAGCACGAACTTTACTATTCCTGTTTATCTTGTGCAATGCCAGTTTTAAAGACAAATGTAAGAGCCTTTAACTCATATGTGAACTCACTGAAGGGATACAATTCATATTTTGTGGCCTGGTGCACAAAACTAACTCGACTGCTTTTTTTTTTTAAGATTTATTTATTTATTTGAGGGGGGAGGGGCAGAGGGAGAGGAAGACTCCTGAACCGGACTTCCCACTGAGCACAGAGCCCCACACGGGGACTTGATCCCAAGACCCTAAAATCACACCCTGAGCCAAAATCAAGAGTCAGATGCTTAACCAACTGAGCCACCCAGGCTCCCCTAACCCATTTGTCTTTATCTCACTTCTTAATATGGACACATTCTATCAACACTCAGTAGAAGGTGGTAGTTTACCTTCCCTTTGCTTTGAGTTGCTAAACTCCCAGGAAGAGTAGGTCCTCTGGAATTCTGTGCTCTTGGAGCCTTGTGAACACTACATGTGAATGAAGCAGAATGAAGGAGGCCAACAGGCCTCCCACATCTCTCTCCTCTACTCACATGCCCGCTCCTTCGTCCCCCTGGACTTCACTTACAAAGGGCAAGACGAAAGAAAACATTATTACGAATTTCAAGATGGCCTCCAGCAGAGCAGTCAACCACCCGTGGGCCCATCTGAGCAGGGAATCCTGCCGGGCTCTACAAGGTCACTCACCCAACGAAACAGTCCTGCTTCCTACTTTCCATAGGGCAGGTTCCAACTGTCTCAGAGGAAATGCCGGCCTTTTTATGATTAGACCTGAGTCTCATCTCCTTCCTTTATCCTGTCACCTACTTTCTCTGCCCCACAGAATGTTTTCTCCTGAAAGGATGAACGGCTTAGTCTTTTCTCTCCCACCATGCTCATTGCCTGAAATGTCTTAGACCCTCTGCCCATTGTCTCAGTTCGAAGGCCGTCTCCTCCAGGGAGACTGCCTCGACTCTCCCAGGAAGACAGAGCTCTTCTCATGCACCTCCCGGCGCTCTGATACAACTGTGGTCATGATACGTGGTATCGCCATTGCCAAGACCCGGAAGCTCTTTGGGGCAGGAATGTCTCTTTTCTTGAGGTCTTACTGCTCGGCAGGGTGTCTGGCAAATGACAGGAGCTCACACAACAGAATACTTACAAACGGAATGAAAGAATGAAACGACGCCTGGCTTACGGTAGCCATTCATTCACAAAATGATTCTTCCAAAAATGTCTACTGAGTGCCCATGATATAATGGGCTCTTGTCCGTATCTGTGTCCCTTCGACAACTAGTGAGTGTCTACTGCGCATCAGGACCGATGTTAGGAGCTGGGGACACGTGGTGAGCACGACAGGCAGGGCCTCTTCCTTCTAAGACCTTACACTCTCTGGGCTCTCAGAGAATGGCATTTCACCTCCTCCCCCTTTCCCTCCACCTCCCAAGAGGTAACCGAATCAGTCATACATATTTTAAGACTTTCTCTGATTCCACCTTCTGCTCGGGATTCCCTTTCTCTGCGTCAGTCTCGGGGACCAAGAGATGGATGCTCCATCATGCCAGAGCTGTTTGTTGTTGTTATTGTTTTTTCAACCCCTACAGAGGTTACTGTAGAATGAACAAGAAACTAACCTTGTATCCCGTGTACCAGCTGGGGACATCTCACCAAATCATTCCAGAGGCTACTTCCCTGAGGCTCAACAAGGTCCTTGATGGCCGATGACTGTTTTCGGTCTCTTCCTCTCACCTAACTGTTCCTCTCACAAATTTGAGGTGTAACACATATCATATCTGGCCATGAAATCAGCGCGTGTCTCCCTTGGAATGCGGCCGGCATCAGAGCTCAGCTCCGGCTAACCAGAGAGAGAGAGAACAGAACTGTGGCCCAGATGCTTGAGTTCTTGCTGACAGAGCTCTTTTCCCTCCTCCCTTCCCTTCTCCCTGACCCTCCCTTGACCTTCTACCATCCTGTGATTTCTGAGTGTTGTTCAGTGGAGAAGAATGTTCCGAGAGCCTTCGTTATAACAGTACCCTTACTCACACACAGCTTATGTTCCCCATTGTTCTCGCAGCTGAGATGGAGTTTTTCATTCTTAATCATGGCTAAAAGAAGAAATAGTTTGGAAAGTCTGAGCAAATTGCAGAAACTGTTTATGACTTAGAGAATTCAGCTGTAGAAATGTTTCAGGTAAAGAAGTGGTGGAAGGGTCATACCATGGACCGATTCGTGTCTCCGCTGCCCTAAATTTATACATTGAAACCCTAATCCCAATGTAAGGGTGTTTGGAGATGGGTCCTTTGGGAGGTGATTAGGGTCAGGTGGGTGTCCAGGGTGGGTCTCTCATGATGGAATTAGTGCCTTTACCGGGAGAGGCAAGAAAGAGATGCCCCCTGCACCCCCGTGAAGAGGCAGTGAAGATGCCCATCTGCTAGCCAGCAAGAAGGCTCTGACCAGGAACGGAATCAGCCAGCACTTTGACCTTGGACTTCCCAGCCTCCAGAGGTCGTAATTCATTTCCACACACCTCTGTTCAGTGCCGGTCACTGTTGAGTAGTTTAAGTCCCTCCAGGGCACATCAGGGGCTAGACTGATCGCATCAACTGCTGCAACCACTCACTGCACATTATTGATTTAAATGATGACCTTAGCCGAGCACTGACACGTTGGAAATGACCATGGGTTACTGAATCCAATGACTGCTTGAAATCATTCCCAATAGATGAATAGGTTTTCATAGAATTCTTGTTCCTAGAGAAAGCATTGCTATGGAGAACTTAGCTCTGAGTCATAGCATTTGGGTTCACTCTGCAGAAGGTGTTGGAGGAGGTGGGAGCTGTTCGAGGACATAGCCTTGAGAGAGTAAGGTGTTGCCGAGACCAGCGGGATGGTATAAGTGACTGGACCCTGGTAAGATATGTATATATATATATATACACATATTAAGATGCTAGTGGGCAGGTACGGGGATTTGCTCTTTTGTGGCTGCCCCAACAAGCCTCATAAGTAACTTCTCTTGCTTATTAAACCTGACCCCTACCACTCTGGAGTGGTCTGTCTCTTTCTCCCGTCTCTCCTTGCCCCCCACGTATGGAGACCAGTTTGCAGACCAGCAGGAGGTCACTGAAGCTTTAACCAAGGCAGATGGGACAGTCCATCTCTAGCTTGAAATTGATTTATAGCAACTTGGCCTATCAAATGTAATATTTTGCTTGGGACAGAATGAGAATCATAATAATAGCAAAAACTATAATCGGCAGTGATAGCTTACACATGCATGCCAGATGTTGTGGTACACTACATATATATATATATATATATATATATATATATATATATACAACCATGCAACATAATGTGTCGTTATTCTTGTCTTATGTGTCGGGAAACAGAGACCTACAAAGCTAGCTTGGAAGTGGAATTGGGATTTGGCTCTAACTCCGATGTGTACGCTTTGCTCACCGCACTGCACCGCTTCCTGCATCCAAATGCATTTCTGCACCTGCATCCTGCTTTCTGGGATACTACACAAGTAATAATTGACATTAGAAAAGTGCGATCCCGCTGGTTCCGGGAACCACGAAAATGCATCGTGAAGCCGGGCTCCTCTTGCAGATTCCTTTCTTCCGGCGTCTTAGGAACAAGGGGTGTTTCCCACAGCGGTGAGTTGTCAGTTTGTTATCAAAAGAAAACTTTTTTTGAGGAGAGTCAGAATATCTTGGGAAAAAAAGAACCTCCTTTCCCCTTTCCCTTGTGAAAGCGAGTGGAGTGGATGTAACTAATTCTCTTGGTGGCGTGTCAAGGCCACTTTTCATAAGCACGAGTTGCGATCCTCTAAGAGAGATAGTGTCATCAAGGGGATTTCTTCTGATCGTTCGTCTCGGCCGCCCCAGTTCCCAATTTACCGTATCTCATCTGCTCTTCTTTGAAGGCTGTCTTGAGTTTACTGAATTAGGAACTTTATTTTTCAAAGAACTTCACTCACTGCGGGTCAGGCTGGGTGGTTGGATCTAGGGTCTCTTTGCAGGCAATGTGTGCCAGTTTAGGACGGTGCCTCTTTTTCACACTCTGTCCTTTCATTTTATTCTGGTCTTGTCACCATGTTTTAGAGACTTCAGGCTGCAGTGAGTCCGGCCTTTGGACAAGATGTCATTACTTATATAGCAATAATAGATGCTTTGACTTGCAAGGAAGAGACAGACTTACCCAAAATGACTTAAATACAGTAAGGAACTCAGTATCCTCAGGAAGGACACTCAGTCCAGATAAGGGTAGACTTCACGGTTGCTTGATTTAGTGACTGCCCAGTGTTTTCAGAAACCCAGATCTTTCTTGGTTCTGCCATTTCTAGAACGGCCCTCGGTTATAAGGTGGCTGTTAGCAGCAACTGAGGCATCGCCTGATGGAAATGAAAGAATCATGGCTACAGGCACGAAAGGTAAGTTCTTCTGTTTAATCTGATTGGAAAGTTGAAGCAACAAGCCCACCTCTGGACGAATAACATCTGCCAGGGGAAGTCAGTGCTGGGATTGGCCTAGACCCAAAGTCACCAGTGTTTTCTAAAGAGGACCAGGCAGGAAGTGTTTAAGTTTTGGGAGCCACACAGTCTCTGCCACACTTCTCAACTTTGCTGTCCTATCACAAGAGCAGCCAGAGGAAGTAATGGGTGTGGTTGTTTTCAAACAAACCTTATTTACAAAAACAGGTATAGGGCCCTGGGCGGACTTTGACCTAGACTAACAAGGATCCGCCCTTGATCCTGGAGATGAATCAGCGTCTCCAGTCAGGTGGGGTGGGAGGGGACATGTGTGAAGAACGAGGCAACAAGTCCGGTCAGGAAGGAAGGGGGGTGCTAGTAGCCGACAATGGTTCACTACCTTGCCCTTTGGAGGAGTGGAATTTAAAAACCACTACCTTTTTTCAACTCCCAGGAAAGCTAAAAGAAGGATTGTGGAAGCTGGCTCTTTATTTATATAAATATCAATTCGCTATAGCTTATCATGTAACTGAGCACTTTAAGAACTACGTTCTTCTTGCTTGGCTTTCCTTGTCTCTGGGCTCTAGCCTTACATACTTCCTGGAAAGCGACAGGTTCTCTTGAGTCTTTGCACTTGCTCCTCCCTTCCTTAGAAACATGCCCTGCCCTCCTCACCCCCATTCTCTTGACTATATCCTAGTCATTCCTTCAAACCCTGGGAAACCTTCACTTGGGTGAGATCCTTCTCATTTAAAATCCACACAGCTGTGTACATGCTTCTGTTAAAGCACGTGGCTCCCAATACTGTAAATAGCTCTTTACAGGTGCGTCTTCCCACCTACTGCGCCATCCTGGAGAGCCTTGTCCCACTGTGTGCCCTGTCCCCGATGGACACAGCCCCTACACATAGCAGTCCCTCAATGCATGTTTCCTTTTCTTTCTCTCTTTCTTTCTTTCTTTCTTTCTTTCTTCTTTCTTTCTTTCTTGATTTTATTTATTTAACAGAGAGAGAGAGAGAGATCACAAGCAGGTAGAAAGAGAGGGGGAAGCAGGCTTGCCGCTGAGCAGAGAGCCAGATGCGGGGCTCCATCCCAGGATCCTGAGATCATGACCCGAGCTGAAGGCAGAGGCTTTAACCCACTGAGCCACCCAGGTGCCCCATCAATGCGTGTTTCTTGAATGAATAGACATGCATGCCTTGGATGACGAAATGAAATGAATTACCCTTTCAGTATGTTTGGGGTGTTATCATTGGATCCGAGTATCAAATGTATAATTTTTTTTTTCTGAATGCTTTTCTTGCTAAATATGAATTTCAGAAGTTTGACCCTCTGGTCTTTACATGTGAAGCAGATTTGATGATTTCCATGTGCCTGTGTCATGATGTGTGACTTCAGACTCAGCCTCATGGTTCTGCCTATGCGGTGAGACCCCAAACAATTCCATATGCCCATATACCCACCATCTTCGCCACCAGTTGACTTTTGAAGAGGCAAGTTTCTCTGGCCCCTGGCTCTCTATAGGGAAATCAGCTTGGGAGTTCCTTATTTTTCAGTGTTCTCTGGATCTCTCCCTGTGGTATATCCAATAGTTACCTTACTGATAGCAGAATTCCTGGATAACTTGCCATTTGCAGCACTGGCACTCACCAGATTTGCAAAGTGAAGCTCGCTGGCGGGCAGAGGAAGGGTTCCCTGGAACCCCTCCTGCAATAAGTCTGCAGCAGTGATTAACAAACACATGGGCTTGGAGGGAAGACCACCCTGCTTTGGGGCCAGCCTTGGCTACTGGTCGGTTCCTTAGCTTCTCCGATCTGCAACTACCTCACTGATAAGGTGAAGCTAATAAAAGTCCCTACATCATAAGGTTTTTATGAGGAGTCAGTAAAATAATGCATATAAAGTATAGCCTAGTTCCTCCTTTCTTACTGGCAGACAGTAAGCACTCAATAACCAAAGCTACTACTTGTTGCCCAAAATGTGTGTGCGTGTGTGTGTCTGTGTCTGCAGAACTGATGATATTAATAAATTTAATTTCCCAGTCTAGAGATTTCGGATATGACTCATCCAAAGCTCTTGGACAAGTTTTTTTTTTTTTTTATGAGCCATTACAAAACACGCCAACTGGGAAGCAAGGAAAAGCGACACAAGGTCAGGATTAGGGTCAGCAGGGAGTAACAGCGACCTCGAGGAACCAGGCTTCAAACAACGTAGATGTTTGTCTTTCTCATAAAAATCTAGAATCGGCAGGCTAGGGCTGGTATGGTGGCTTTACTCCATGAGGGGCTCCGAGAGCCAGGCTGTGTGTAATTTTTTTTTCTCCTTAGCTTCAATGAGGCAAAATTGACAAATAAAATGTCATATATTTAAAGTATACAACTCGATGATTGAAACATTGTGAATCGCTACCACAGTCAAGTTAATTAATGCATCCCTCATCTTACAGTTACTTTTTTTTTTTTGGTAAGAATACTTGAGATCTACTTTCTTAGTAAATTTCAAGTATGTAACACACTGTTACTAACTGTACTTGCTGGGTTGTACATTAGATCCTCAGAACTTCTCCGTCTTAGAAGTTTGTACTGTTGGACCCACATCTTCCCATTTCCCCCACCTCCCAGCCCCTGGCAACTATTCTCTTTTTGCTATGAGTTCGATTTTTTTTTTTTTTTTTTAAGATTCTACAAATGAGTGGACTGTACCATATTTGTCTTTGGGTTATTTCATTTTGCATAATGTCCTCCAGGTTCACCCATGTTATCACAAATGGCAGGATTTCATTCATTTTAATGTGATGTATAGAAGAGGGCTGCTGGACTCCAGTCATCACATCTACATTCCAGATAGTAACAGGTCAAAAGGGACAAAGAAGGAAAAGTAAGTGGTACATGCCGGTTCTCTTTCAAGGGAGACTCCTGAAAGGGGCCACATGACACTTTTACTTACATCCGTCCAGCCAGAATTGGATCACGTGGCCTTACTTCGCTGCAAGAGAGACTGAGAAATCCAATCTTTCTTCCGCATTGCTCCATGTGCCCCGGCCAATGTCAAGGGCTCCGTTGCAAAGGAGGGAAAGGGAAGGTAAATACTGAAAACAGTCTTTGCCACAAAACCCCATCCATTTCTCCTCATGATATTCATATATTTAGGGACTTTGAACAAAACTCCCTAAAACTTCACTGTATTCTTTATAATACATTCAGTAAATAGGGCATTACACTTGCCACCAATGCACTGTGCCATAAATCTAGGCGCTGAGGATACAAAGATGAATAAGAAAAAGTTGCTCTCCCAATGAAATTGGTACAATATTTCATGTGCAGTACCAGTGGTGGTTACAAAGTGTTACTAGACATGGAGAAAGAAATGATTAAAGCTTCTGGAGAAGGTCATAGGGGATGGTCTGTGGACCCCTTAGAGAGAACAGCTTTTGTTTGGGATGTTGGCAGAGAAAGAGAACCTTTCTAGAAAACTAGCAGATACAAGCCAAAAATCAACTGCGGACAGCATTCTCAGCTGTAGGCAAGGGATTCTTGGCTCAAAAAAGTGGATTCAAGCAGAGTCAGGGAGAGATGGGGAACCCTCTTCCTCTCCATTCTGCGCACCCTAAGGGACCAGAGGAAAGAAATATGTGAAATGTAATGATTATTTTTTTCCTTTCAATGATGAAACTTGGCTAGACCACTTATTACTTCAGTCCAAGTTCTTTCCCCTGAAATATCGAATACTTTTCATTCTGAAGAACAAATACAGTATAATGTGAATGAGGCAGAGAGCCCCTTTTAAGAGACAAATTAAGAGTATCGTGTTGTAGATTTAGCTGATGTATGCATGATACAAAAATTTCCACTAAAATGATAGAAAATAATCTCATTGAGAGAGTGATCAGAGGTCTGGGAAAAAAGCTTTAATCGTTCCAGTAAAAGCAATCTCACCTAGTTTATTATTACAAGTGGGGAAATGGAGTGGTACTATTAAATAGCTTTCCCAAAGCCCGGGGCATTATTATGGGAGAAACTCCGATTTTCTTGTTTTTGGCGATGTCTGGTTCTTCTTGTTATTGAAGCCTCTTTGACTGTAGACATCGAGTTATTTTCAACACTGCACGCACGGAACATTTCAAATTCTAGTTTGCTTTCTATTTTGCTCCAGTGTGACACATTCTAATATAAGCTCACAGGTACAACCTGAAAAAATTTGTAGTTGACTGCGAAAAATATCTTGCTAAGGCTTTCATCATGCGTGTAGAGAACAAATTAAACAGCAAAAATACTGAGGCTATGAGGCCTCCATTTATAATGTCAAATGACGTGACATGTCACAACCTGTCAAAACTGGATTCAAAATAATCTGAAGATTCTTCTCTCTAAAAGAACACAGCGTAACTCGAGTTCATCAGAATCTAGGAGAAGAAGGGGAAACACATCTAGCCATCCGAAGTGCCACTGAGCATGACTTAGACCTTCCTGGGGTCATGTTTAGGGTGTTTGAGAAATCCAGGTACGACCAAGAGAAAGACAGAAGTCTGGGAGCAAAATACGCCACTCTAGGCAGGAAAAATAAGGGCAAAGCAATAGCAATCACTTTAAGTTGTTCTATCCCATTTTAGGGAAGATTTTAAAATGCTAACCCACTTGAATGGCCCGTTTTGAAGTAATTTCACAACATAATCATCCAAGAAATGCAATACAAGTTTCACAGACAATAAATACCTGTCATCTTCAACTTGTAAAATTCCTTGTCGCCTAGGGGTTTTGTATTCTAGGTAGTTTAATTCTTTTTCTCCACTTTTAAACTTTTGATTCTTTTCTGTTTTTGTATTTTTGAGAGAAGGGCTGTCATGAGTACAATGGAGTTTTGCTCTCACTTTTTTTGGACTTTAGTGTTCTGGGAACTTCTGTTTTTGATTCCTAAAGAACCCATCAACTTCCTGACCAGGGCCTTCCTCTACCTGCCTTAAGACTAGGTTGTCTGCAAGGTAGCAAACAGTGGGAGAGGCTGTGTGGTATTAAGCAAGCAGATCTCTGGTTTGAATACTACTGCGACTGTCTAGCTGTGTGACTTTGGACAGCTTGCCTAACCTCTCTGTGTCTTAGTTGTCTCCTTGTAAAATAGGAGTGTTGAGAGTACCTACTTCATAATGTTGCTGAGAGGAATAAATGAGTGCCTACCATTACAAAAAAAAAAAAAAAAACAGAATTCAACTGAATACAATTTAAAGACCTCACTGGTTTATTCAGTGATTCATGAATCAGGCAGCATCCAATCTTGCAGGTCGAAAGGAGCTCTGAAGAGCTGTGCAGGGCAAGGATTGTTATAGGCAGAAGGGAGACGGAACAAGGAAGTTGTACTAGGCAATAAAGCAGATTGATTATTGTAATGTTATCTTCCTTATGGGGATGGCAGAGGTCTTAGCAGGCAGATCACCAAGCCAATGCTGGTCAAGTGATTCCTGATTGACTGGCTTAAGGTTCCATTTCCCAGAGAGCTGAAACTGTAATTAAGTTTCAGTTTGGCAATGTAGGGTTTAGCATAAGTGTCTCCATTTTGGGACAGTTGTCATGTCTTTAACACCAACACAAAGTGAGTACTTAAAGAAATGTTAGCTATGGGGTGCCTGGGTGGCTCAGTCAGTTAAGTGTCCAACTCACGATTTCTGCTCAGGTCGTGATCTCATGGGTCTCCATGGTCAGAAGGGAATCTGCTTGAGATTCTCTTTATCCCTCTGCCTCCATCCCTCCCTCCTCCCCTGCTATCTCTCTCTAAAGTAAGTAGATAGGTCTTTTAAAAAAAGAAATGTTAGCTATGATCATTTTTGTGTTCTAAAATCCTAACAAGATATTGTTTCTTTTTTTTTTTAAAGATTTTATTTATTTATTTGATGGAGAGAGAGAAAGAGAGAGAGAGAGAGATCACAAGTAGGCAGAGAGGCAGGCAGAGGGAGAGGGGGAAGCAGGCTCCCCGCTGAGCAGAGAGCCCGATGATGCGGGGCTCCATCCCAGGACCCTGATCACGACCAGAGCTGAAGGCAGAGCCTTAACCACTGAGCAACCCAGGTGCCCAAAATATTAATGTTTCTTGAAGATGTTTCTTTAACAGTTTCTTTCCTATATGTCTATTGCAGTGGAAGGTCCAGTTACTGAAGTCAAAAGATCTCGGTTTGAAGCTCAGCATTGCCACATTGTAAATGTGTGACATTTAATGTTCCCACAGTTTAGGGGTCTCTTTGAGAAACTGGTGGATGTGGAAGGGTCTCTCCACACACTGATGTACACACAGGCCAGAGTTTGGGTATAACCTCAGGGATTGGCTGACGATTTGGGGGTCCATTTGTGGGGTCTCTGGGCCCCTAAAAGCAAGTCACAGACTGAGGAGTTGTACCACCAAGATTCTCTCTGATTGGGAATTCCAGGAATCAGCTGGGAAAAGAACGTAGGTCATCTACCTGTTTGAGGATCAACTGGATAAAACAGCAACACCGGTGGAAAGGTCTCCAACAACCACGTGGGAACTCCTGCTATAGGCAGAGAAATCACAGAATGAAAATCTTTTTAAAATGTGAAATAGATCCTCTTACTCGCCTGTTCAAACTCTTGGATGTTTCCTCATCACACTTACTGTAAAATTCAGTCTTTCCTATAGCCTGCAAGGTTCTACCTTATCTGGCCCCTGCCTCCCTATGCCTCTGCCCCTCCTCACTTCAGTCCAACAGTGTGACCCTATTGTCTCGTTTCAGGCACATGAAGCTGATGTCTGTCCCTTGGGCTCAGAGTTCCCTTATCCCAGCTCTTCTCATGAGCCTCTGCTTGCCATTCAGGTCTCAGACCAGGACCACTGCCCTCTGAATCTAAAGGACCTCTCATTCTCTCTATTGATTATATTTATTCTATTCCTGTATGTGTCACTGTCACAGCTTCCTTATTCTTTATATGTTTATATTGTTAATTCTGAACCCAAAAGATGAAATCCCATGAGACTGGAAGGGATCTTGTGCCCTGCTGTATTCTCAAGTTTGAGTAGAATACCTGGCCCATAGTTGGTGCTCAGTTAAAAAGTTAGCAACTAAATAAATGAATGAATAAGTAAATAAGGAGAGTGGTGCAGAAACCTGTCTCCTCTCCATTCTAATTTCATGCCTTTAACAGAAGAGGTAGATTTAGGAATGAGGGCTTGATACTGAGAACTCCGAGAATAGTCTCAACTTAAAGTGACGTGGGGGAGTGAGGTCCCCAGAATCAGGAGGCGGACTTCAGTTCCTGAGGCCGAGTTCAGTTCCCACCTCCGCTGCTGTGTGACCTCTGGTAAGCTCTTTAAACTCTCTGCAAAATGGGCATGATGGTAAAATCACTTGTTGCTGTTCTGAGTGTTCAGTGAGATCCTGCTGACAAAGCTCTTAGGATAGCGAATGGCCCATAATAAAATCATTATCACTGAGCAGTTTTCTGGTCAAACCTCTGCTTCCATGGCCACCTTCCTGCTCCCACCTCACAGTCAACGTGCCAAATGCCTGGTGCTGCCTAGGAAGACTGGAGCCTGCCCCGGCTCTTAAAGTCTCCTCATGGCACTCTCTGGGCTAAAGAAATTTCTAGGTGCCTTGGGTTTAACTTTCATTCCATTCCTTTTTCATTTACTGAGGAAAACTCTTCAGAAGACAAGTGAGAGTGTGGTTATTAGAAGGATACCTTGAATTTTTTCAAACTTGGGAAACAAAAATGTAAATCATTAGAAAATCATTTACAAAAATGTAAATCATTGACCAAGACAAAAGAGATTGAGAGCCACTGTCTTCATGGTATATTCAGCAAGGAAGAGATCGAAAATGAAATGAGAAGAAATCTCTGAGCAGTAACTCTTGTGGTCCCATGCAGTAGTTGATGATATTATCTGAAGGTGTCATGAAAGCAGGTCCCAGAGAAGAATCTTTCCTGAATCCCACCCAGAAAGTTACACTGTCCACCAAATATAATGGAATTAGGTCCCTTCTCCTCCACAGGGGAAATGCCAAAGATGTGTCTTCAAGTGAACAGAAAGAGAAGCCATTTGCTTAGTAATAAAAAATAAATGGTTGTGGGGCACCTGGTGGCTCAGTTGGAAGAGCACAGTAGACATCACGAATAAATAGCCCATATACCCAAAGCTAGTGGAAGGAAGAAAATAACAAATATTTGTGCAGGGATTAAAAAAATTAGAGAATAGAAAAAGGACAGGGGAAATCAACAAAACTAGGAGTAGGTTCTTCAAAAAGACCAACAAAATAGACAAATTTTTAGCTAGGTGACTAAGGAAGAAAAGAGAAGGCTCAAACAACTAAAATCAGAAAAAGTCGACATTACTACAGATCTTACAGAAAAAGGATTATGAAAGAGTACTATGAACAATTGTATACTAACAAATTTGATAACCTAAATGAAACAGACAAATTCCTAGGAACACACAACTTACCAAGACCAACT
>CM052807.1:105656702-105677574 GCA_028533885.1 Nasua narica | reverse complement strand
GCCCATTCACTTATCCCGCTAGTCAAGGGTCGGTTTGGTGGAGTATCTGCTCTGTGCCCCAGGCCCTGGGCCAGGTCGGAAAGCTGGGTCTGATCCGTGAAGCCCACCAGAAGGTAAATAAATACTTAGTTAAAATGGAGAAGAGCGCTCCATGGAGACGAAGGTGGAGACGAAGGTGGCGTCAGGGCGAGGCCTGCCCGTGGAGCCGGCACTGGGCTGAGACGGGAGCGGCGGCGGCAGTCCCTCGCAGAGCGCCAGATGCGTGCGTTCCCGCAGCAGCCCTGGAGGCCGGGAGGCAGGCGAGAGCTCAGCGTGGTTGAAGAACTGAAAGGAGGCTGCTGTCCCGACAGCGTGGGCGCAGGGACATCGGGGGGCAGGGGGGTCGGGGGGGAGGGAGGCAGAGCAGAGGAAGTCATGGTCAGGAGCCTGGGCAGTTGCAGGAGGGCGCAGAGCGGCAGACCAGGGCGCATCCGAGCGAGACGATCCGCCGTACGCGATCCAAGGCCATTGGCGGCTGCGGCAGGGGACCGGGAACACAGCGCCGGGCAGGTAGGTGTCGAGTCGGGGACCTGGGACAGCAAGCAGTCCAGGCAACGGCGATGGCATCTTAAACCAGGATTGCGGCGGCGGAGATGGAAAGTAGCTGGCTCGGGGGCTTGTTTCGGAGGCGGAATCGACTGGAGTTGCGGTATTGAGATGTGAGCGGAAGGGAGGGGCCAAATTACACGACAGCCACGGTCCAGGTTGAGCACCTGGACAGACGGTGGCACATGCAGAGTCAACGGAGTTGGCAGTGTTCACTTCTGGACCGAAGACCGAGGGCCCGTGACCCCACCCGGCAAGTGTCAGTGTCCTCAACGGATGACACGCTTGTGGAGCACAGAGGCGACCCCGGGGCCAAGGGTGTGACTCGGGAACTCCGGCGCGGACGTGGCCGTGGAAGAGGTCGTCGAGAGAGGGCGTGGAGGAGGAGGAGACGGGAGCCTCGGACAGAATCCTGAAGAACTCCTGCATTTGTCACAGAAGGGAAGGACCCTACAAAAGCCACCACGAAACCGAGGAAAGTGGTGTCAGTAGGAACCAAGAAAGGAGGAGAGCTCAACTACGTGAGCTGCTTTGATGTCGGGTGTTCGAAGCAGGACAGCGCTCACGAAGCGTGTGTCCATCAGAGCGGGTCCCGCGGAGGTCACGGGTGTTGGTCCCGCGCGTCACTCCTGTGTTCAGGGTCTCCCGTGGCTCCTGATGCTGCCGACTCAAGTGCAGACCCCCCCCCCCCCCGCACACACGGCCACATGCTGCGGTCACTGTTCTGTCCCCGTGGACTCCCGGGGGGCCAGAATCTCGGACTCCCTTTCCTGCCTTCAGGCGTCTACTCATTCCTTCCTCCCGCGCTCACCGCGAACGGGCGCCTGCCCCTGCCTTAGAGACGGGGAGCTGGCACGTGGGGCTCCGGCCTCCGGACGGAGGCAGTGTGACCTCGGGGAGAGCGCCAGGGGGGCAGCGAGAAGCCCTGGGGATTTCTCTGTCTCCCCAGAGACCGCGCGCTCCGTTTCCCGTCACGGTGGAGGCGACTGTCCCCGCGCCCGGGGGGATTTCTAGCCACTTCCCGGGCACTGTGCTCACCTGTCAGGAGGTTGTTGTAAGGTCACTTCACCCAGTATATTCAGTTATTGACCCACCTGAGAAAGATGAGCAGAGGTATCAGGAGCCTTCTTACACTCCAAATAGCGTAAGAAATCAAAATACTTGGACATTCTTTGTCCCTCAAAGGAGCTTACCCTCGAGCTGGGGAGAAAAGATCATGAAGATGTGAAGAGTTAAGTTACAACAGCCTGACGCCGAAGGGGAGGAAACATGGTGGCACATGACCAATCACCGTCCCCACGGCCGTCCTGTGTCCCATCAGATGCCTTAGCCGCGTGCTCGCGCACACGTGCAAGAGTCTCCAGGACCCCGGGAGCAGCAGCTCGAGAAGGCGGGGCGGGGCTGGCTTGAGAGGCTTCGTGGAGGAATAGGAATTCGGGCAGTGGTTGGAATAGGGGGGACTGGGATGGAGAAGGAAACGAGGAAGAGCGTGGGTTGGAATAGGGGGGACTGGGATGGAGAAGGAAACGAGGAAGAGCGTGGGGAAGCTCCAAGGGAGGGTCTCAGGAGAAAGTAAGGCCACATTGTGAATGTTAGGCCAAGATGTCTTCACTCACTCAGTTAACATTTTCGAATGCCTTCTATGTACCAAATGATAAATAGGATTTAGCTGTAGCCCCTGCTCTAAAGACCTGTCTCACAGGAAGAAAGACCTAGATCAGTTGATAACTTGCTAAGTAACAGAACATAATGCAGAATGCTGTGCAGCACAGCTAACTGGGGGGCAGGGGGGTCCTCAAGTTGTTTACCAAGGACATGAATGACGTTCTGTAAAGATGTATTTGTCGAACGAGTTGGAGGATTGACTGAAACCTTCACCCTTGTCCATTTGTAAAAGTCACTTGATTATCAAGACATAAATTTGGTTTAAGTGGGACTTGATTTTTCCTCCCTCTTTTATACTCCAGCCACAGCCTGAGAAACGTAGAGCTGGAGAATGACAAGATGGTTCCCAAAGCAGCGGTCCACGTCCCTGACGCCGAGGAGCTCATCACACCTGGAACCCCCATCCAATTCGATATCGTCCTTCCTGCCACAGAATTCCTGGATCAGAACAGAGGGAGCAGGTACGGGCTAAGGGAGGCTGTGTCTGGGAGAAATGGAGGTAAACTTGGGGTCTCATGTCTGCACCCATCTGCCAAGACCGTTGCCATCCTGACTTCTAGTTTGAGAGTTAGTGTCCTTGTACCCGAAAGGTCTTGATTGTTGGACTCTGACCATTCCCCTAGGCGCATCAACCCTTTTGGTGAGACTGAGGACGAGACATTTCCAGAAGCGGAAGGTGAGTGGCTGGTTTGGTGCACTCACTCCTCCCCTCACAGAATGACGAGAGCCCTTGGAATGAGACGGGAAGTCATGTTCCGGAGAGCCAGGACTTGGGACCGTGAAGCAAAACTATGACCTACAGATCTGTTGCCCCCTGGAAAGTCAGTAGGGCGTGTGCAGTGGAGGCAGGTCTTAGATAAAAACTGAAGGGAAGGAGACAGGTTTTCTACAGGTGTTGCGCTGTTGGCCTCACCCACACGCTTTCAGGAGCTCCTGTGAAGAAAGCTGCCGAGCCTAAGTCAGGGGTCAGGGGTCAGGTTCCAGAACAGACTGATGGAGGCTGAAAGGGCCGCAGCAAAACGCAATCCGGGTGAGTCACAAATAGGCGGTTTCATTTTAGCCAAAGACACACATCGCAACTCTTTCTTGAATTTGAGGAGGACGTGGGTAAATGGTATTCACTTTGTTCAAGTTCAGGTATTTGATGCGTGACGTGCATTCTTACAGTGGAGCTGCCCTGACCTTGTGCCCCAGGGAGCAGCACTTGGGTCCCAGCCGAGGCAACTCAGGCGCTGCAGGGGCCGGCGAGACCTCGTTCTAACGGCTTCCTGACTGGGGCCCGAGAGATCACTAGAGTTGCCACCATGTGGAAGTCGGGCTTGAGAGTCATACTCCTTACAGAATCAGGCCGAAGAGGGTTGGGGCGGGAGGGGGGAGAGGAAGGGAGGTGACAGGCCTGCCTCGGACCTTCCACATCACCCACGCCGTAAAGCCTATAAAACAAAACTTTCAAACTTAGAAAAACTATCTTCATATTGGAGTAACTACTTACAATTTTACATCAGTTATATTTTCCTAATGTTTTGTTACTTAAGTTATTTTTAGGGGCAAGGACATTAATAGGGCAAGTGAGGAGAAAGGGGTCCTCGTCGTTGAAAATGGTGGATAAGTGAATTATTGTTCTTACAGGGGGGAAAATACCAAACCTTTAAACCTTTGTGATCTTCCGGTTACGGTTGCTGTGGCTCAGTGGGTCAGGGTACGCGCCGTCAGCAGGAAGCCGGTCCTGGTTGTTCACTGGGATCGGATAAAGTAGTGTGGGGTGTGCAAGTCCTCACGGCCCGTCAGCCACACACGAGGTGCGTGAACCGAGTCCCAGCGTCAGGTCTTCTGTTCCTCAGACAGGTTTTCTCCTTCGAGAGGACTTTACCAGTGGGTGATTTTCTGTTGTCTAAGTGGAGACGCTTGTATGTTCGGAGAAGAGATGCACCTAGTGCCACCTATGCGAGTCACTGAGTTTCCACGCCAGAAGGACGTTCTTCTGGTTCTGCCGTGTCATTGTGTAGATGCAGTAAGAGGTGCTCTTCTAGCGGAACGAAGTGGTTCCGGAGAGACCCGCTGGGGGCCGCGGGAGACTCGGGGCTCCGGCAGCGCGGGCTGGCTCACGCACAGTGCTGAGAGGGCGGGTGGAAAGCTGTCTGTGGGAGGTTTGCAGCAGGTTCTCGCACCCGCCCCTCTGGGGGGCGCGGACCAGCGCCGCGGGAAGCGAGTGCGATCCTGAGCAGAAAATGCTGTCTTGCAGATTCCCTTTTGCAACAGATGTTTATAGTTCGGTTTCTGGGATCGATGGCCGTCAAAACAGACAACACTACCGAAGTGATTTATGAAGCAATGAGACAAGTCCTGGCCGCTCGGGCTATTCACAACATCTTCCGCACGACGGAATCCCACCTGATGGTCACCAGTCAGACCCTGAGGTATGTTGTTTCCCTTCACACTTTCTTACGGCTTTATCAGATCGCCCACGTAAGGCACACGTACTCATCTAGAATGTTCATACTAGCGTGTTTGTTTGATCGGAGTGAGTGAAGATGCTGCGCTCGTTTCTGCCCTACTCCTTTTTACGTTTTGATTTGATAAGACATGTTGGGTGGGAGGGGCTCCCCGAAGTAACGGATACCTTCAGAAGTTTAGTGAGTGAATCCTACTGTTCATAAAGATGCCATCACTCAGGAGTTGCTCGGTATATCTCAGAGCTTGAAAAAGGGTTTTCTCATTTCCAAATGTACTATTCATAAAAATGAACTGTGAAAACAGAACATGAACCTACCAGAGATGACTAGCCCACCACAAGTAAATTCTGATTAATATCTGTTGGGGTGAAAATAAAGACACCAAGTGATGTTACTGACATGACTTGGGGTTTCAGGTGGTAAGACGGATACGAGCGATGGCAGAGGACGATCATGCCATGATTCGCGTCGGCTCCCGTACGAGCCACACCATCCAGCACTGTGTCCACATGCAGCACTTGAAACACAACTGAAGTTTGAGCTGAAATGTTTTAAATGTAAAAAGCAACAAATTTCTAAGATCTCATACTAAACCCTCTCAAAAGAATGCAAAATATCAACTTTTATATTAACATGTCTAGCTAGTATTATTTTAGACCATGCAAATTAAATAAAGTATATTATTTTATTTATATTATTTATATATTATTTGTATATATATTATAACATATATATGTTAAATGTTATAATAAACATATAATAACATATCTGTTATATATTATATAATGTTATACTATATATAACAATATGTTATAATGTATAATATTAATATATTATTTATATTAAATAAATAATATACTTTATTTAATCTGTTTCACTCTTTGATGTGGCTAAGAAAATTTTAGATTCTGTATGAAGTTTACATTTTATTTCTCTGAGACAACAGCACTGCTTTAGAGCCAGAATTTCTAGGTTTATCCCTGGCTTTGGTATTTGTTAGTTATATGACCTGAGCAAGTTTTCATTTCCGTGCATCGGTTTCTTCAGCTATAAAATGAAAATAACCATATCTATACCTCATTATGTTGTAATGAGGAATAAATGAGTTAATACACATAAAATATTTATAACCACAATTGACATTATGGAAAGTGCTCACTTAACGTTAACTTCAAAAAAGTTAACTGGGACTTTGTTAAAAATTAGAATATAGTGTCTTCCATTCATTAAAATCAGTCTTTTTCATTTATTATAAACCTTATGCTGAGAATAAGTTTCTTACAAATAAAACCTTGTATTTCCTTAGAGCTTTTCTCCAAGTATGTCCTGTACCTTTTATGGGCACTGGCTTTTACTGTTCTTATAATCTTCACCAAAAATATCAGAGTAAATACATGTAAAAGCATTGTGAAAAATGACCATATGTCCAAGAACACTATCAGAGTACAAGGACAGTCCACAGAATGGGAGAAAAAATTTGCAAGTCATATATTTAATAGAGGTATATGTTCAGAATATATAAAGAACTCTTATAAGAACCAACAAAAAGGCCAAAAAACAAAAAATGGACAACGGACCTGAGTAGACATATCTCCAGAGGAGATATACAAATGGCCAACAAGAGCATAAAAAGATGCTATGTGTCAATTAGGGAAATGCAAATCAATGAAATATCATTTCATACTCACTTAGATGGCTGTAATTTTTTTTTAAAAAAGGAAAATAACAGGTGTTAGTGAGGATGTGAAAAAATCGGAATCCGTCGCTGGTGGGAATTGTTAAGACAGTTGAGCCACTGCGGGGAATCGTCTGGCCCCTCCTCCACGAGTTAAACGTAGAATCCCACTCCTGGCAGATACTCAAAAGAACTGAAAACAAGTGTGCAGATAAAAACACACATGCACATTTGTAATTCACGAGAGCCACAGAGTAGAAACCATCCAGATGTCTGTGGACACATGTTGACACAAAATGTGGTATTTTACACGTAGTGGAGTGAGATTCAGCCTGGCAGAGGAATGAAGTCCTGACACGAGGTACGACACTGTCGCGCCCTGACGACACTGTGCTGAGGGAAAGGAGCCAGGCCCGAGTGGCAGCCGATGCGTACGAGCCCTTACGTGAGAGGCCCAGGCTAGGCGAGCCCAGGGACAGAAAGCAGGTTAGTGGCTGCCAGACGCTGAGAGGACCACCCAACGGGCCTGGAGCCTCCTCGTGAGGTGATGAGCACGGTTTCGGAACCCGAGGGCCGGAACGGCCGCACAGTGTGGTAAACGGACGACATGTCCTCGGCGGTCGCTGGTATGGCGGGCATATTTTACTGCAGTACACGCAAGTGTCCCCGAGCTGGAATTCATGTTTTGATCCAATTTAGAAGGCCCACAGAAAATCAGATACTAAGAGGCAAATCCATGTTACCAGATTTAGGTAGCAATCTCTTAAGTTACTCATAAAATGTGTTTTAAGTTTCTATTTATGAAAAAATCTTACAAAATACCTAAGTAAGGAAACTTAACCCAATTTGAGGGAAATTGTTTGTGATTATGTTTTTTAAGTCTTTAAATTCATATTCATTAATAGGGACATAAACAATAAACATTTATTTAGCTTTGTAGATTACTAAACATTCCATACACATTTTCTCCTTGTCTTCACCACCTCTTTGAAGTGGGGGTTCTTATCCCCATTTTACAGATGAAGCAGTTGAGAGAAGTCAGGGTGACTTGCACAAGATCGCAGTTGAGCAGCCAGGGTAGAGCGCTCTGATTATAAAGCCCAGGCTTCCGTAAGTATAACCGCATGTATTTCAGACTGTAGCCGGTGGGGGAGAGAACCGCTCTACGGAGACACAACTTCCGTACCGTACAGTTCACCCATTCACAGCGGTTGTAATATTGTAATATGTTCACACTTGTGCAGCCGTCACCACAGTTCTCGAACGTCTGCATCATCCCCAAAGAAAACCCATACCCACTAGCACGCGTTCCCTTTACCTTGAAACCCCCCAGCCTCAGGCGGCCGTCAGCCGCTAATCTTCTATGTCTATAGATTTGCGTATTTGGAACATTTCATATAAATGGAATAACTTTTTTTAACACAGAATACATTTTTTGCTTTTACCCACAGACTTTATAGCCTGTGAGCAATAGATAATACCACATTTAGAAAGTAGAAATTTATATGTATATATGATAGCAATAGATTCTGTAAATCAGTGTATTTTCCCAGATACATCAACCTGATTATTAGATGCTCCAAGTGCCATTCAAGATACATCTAGAACACCTCCATAAATAGTACTCCCCACACCCAAACTGACATGGAGTAGTTTTGTTAAAATCTGTTCACTATTCTCTTACCCCACCCCATATTTAAAAAGGAAAAAAGACGTATTCAAACACTTCACAGGAAAACCCTTAGTCAGGTCCGCTGCTGAGCAGCGGATAATACAGAATGTGATCCGTGCATGTGGGGAACTGTAATGCTGCCTTTCTGGATAAGCACTGAAATGGGAAACTGTCGGGGCGTCTGGTGGCTCAGTCGGTTAAGCGTCTGCCTTCGGCTCAGGTCATGATCTCAGGGTCCTGGGATCGAGCCCCGCATCGGGCTCCTTGCCCAGCGGGAGCCTGCTTCCCCCTCTGCCTGCTGCTCCCCCTGCCTGTGCTCTCTCCTGATAAATAAAGTCTTTAAAAAACGTGAAATTTTCTGTTCTCCCATGAAGATACCCACTGAGCTTTAACTACTCAGGTCCCACGGAGGCAGGAACCAGGGCACGTGCCCGCCTTGGACAGTCCCCTGCAGCCACGTCACCTGGCCCTCCGCCAGGCCTTCTGGTTTCGTATTTGAAGTGTATTTGTGTGATTTCATTCTGAACTTCTACAGATGCTTCTAAATATGTAAGTTTATCCAGCATGTGTGATATAATAATGACTCTCTTAAAATTTCAGGTTGATAGATCCTCAGACTCAAGTAACAAGGGCCAATGTAAGTACCGCATGGACACTGACTTCAGCAGTTACTCCTTAATTCAAAGTGGGCACTTCACCGATTTTGCCAAATTTAATTATAGTGCACTTTTCCCATGATGTTTTCCATGGAGAACGACTGTTTTGATTTTGAGTAACAGTTGTGTGATATTCAGTCTATTCCTATTATTTCCAGTTTGAACTCACCAGCATCACCCAGTTCGCTGCTCATCAAGAGAACAAAAGACTGGTTGGCTTCGTGGTCCGCACGCCTGAATCCACAGGTGGAGAGGCCCTGAGCACATACATTTTTGAAAGCAACTCAGAAGGCGAAAAGGTCTTATTTTTTTCATCTTAAGATTCCATAATATCTCTGCCCAAACAGATACTTAAAGGGGTTTTTGCACCATCCCCTGGATATTTAGTTGACTCTTCTTTGTTTCCCCATTGAGGAGTTTAGAGAATACCTCTAGAAAGGCCCCACTGAAAGAAAACCAACTAGAATACAATTCCCCTGTGGAAAATGCATGTCATCCTAAACGGAGTGATGAAGAATGTTAATGGTGGGATACAGTTGTTTAGAAGCGATATCAGGAAATGTTAGAAAAGCAATTGCACTCAAGTTTGTTCTTTTTTTTAAAAAAAAATTAAAGCAAAAAAAAAATTAAAGCAAAAGTTACAATGGAGCAAATCTAGTTTCAGAGCAAACGAAGCAGACATCAGGAAACTCTTCTCCTTTGATATGAAAAATTTTTGACTGTATTTGCTACTTAGTATTAATCAAAATTAACTCCTCTTTCAGCAGACACCTGTTTGCCACTGTGTGCATGAACATGTGATAGCTGAGTGTGATCGAGAAAGAAAGTATTCCATTAAGAATTTTAAGCATCGGAGTAACATCCGTTGCCCCTGAACCTGGACGTTCTGGTTATGCACAGAGCGGCAGCAGGAGGCCAGGGCAGGTGGACGCTAACGTTCAGAGTGATGAGTCTCCTACAGCCAAGTCCTTGGTCCCCACCCTGAAATGAGCAGTGACCTCGCTGTACTTCCATAGTCACGTTTTCCCCCTCAAGTTCTTTATCCTTTTCTACCTTTGCCAAACACTACTTTTCTTGTCTTGCAGATATGTTATGCTATTAGTTTGGGAAAAGAAATCATTGAGGTTCAGAAGGTAAGGTGCATTTTAATGCTGGTTATAACAACTGCTCTGAATCTCTCTACATGCTAAGATTTCTCTCAAAAAGCAAAGATGTTCACTAGGCAGCGTGGCCAAATTTGAGATTTCCTTTTGAGCATTCTAACCACCAGACTCGCTAGGTCCATGATCACTGGTAACACATGTGGAGTTCTTAGTATCACTGCTACAATCCTGCTTTATATTATCAGTTTTTTGCTTGCTGTTGTTGTCTAGATATTCTTTCAAATTAAGATGGTAGAAACTTTAAGTATCTACCATGTGCTCAAAGGTCTTGCCCCTCAAAACACAGACAGACCTCACCTGGAAATGTACTAGATGTGAAGATTCCCACACCTCCCCATCTGTCAGCTACTTACAGTCTTGCATTCACCCAACAAATTTTGAGAGCCATATTTGGACAAAAAAACCTTGGAACTACAGCCATGATTAAGACAGAGCTGGTTCCTGCCGCAGGAGGCTGGCTTCTCGTTGAGCATTTTCAAGTAGAGCTTCAATAACGGAAATGACCTATATCTGCAGTTTAATATGCAGACTGAATGTAGCTAATGTGACTGAGGAACTGGATTTTTAAATTTTAATTTAATTTAGGCAGTAACATACAGCTAGTGAGTACTGTATGAGCAGTTCCAGTCTGTGGGGGGAGGGCAGAAAGGCCAAGGACTAGGACCAAAATACACGAAAGAGTAGCCAGCAGCACAAGTGAGTATTTTATGATATAGATCAGGGGTTGACAAACTTTCTATAAAGGGCAAGAGAGTAAAGTTTTTAAGCTTACATCTGTTGCAACTACTCAACTCAGTGACTGTAACACAAAAGCAGCCAAATACAGTATGTAAATGAATGGCTGTGTTCCAATAAAACTTTACTTATAAAAACAGGCATTGAGCCCAGATGACCATAGTTTGCCAACTCTTGGTACAGTGTGAAAGAGAGAAAGGAGTTAAAGACCTAGAAGACAAAGGTATTATAAAGGAAGTTCCTCTCTGGATTCTTTCTGGGAGGACAGTTATGGTTTGTGTGAGCAAAATTTTGGCTGAGACCAAAACCTTGCTCTAGATTCTAGAAGTAATGCAACTGAGTTTTTTTGGAGAAGCAGGGAGACTCACCTGAAGGCACACATAATAGAAGGAGTGAGGCAAGATGACAGGACATCACGAATGCCAAGCCCAAAGGGGTTCTGAAGTGCATTTTAAGCGTTTTCTTTTCTCCTTCTTGAACTCCCCTAACTTCAGGATCCCGAAGCATTGGCTCAGTTAATGCCGTCCATGCCACTAACCGATGACGGAAAATATGTACTGGTAAACGAGCAACCAGATGACAATGATGGAAGTCCAAGTGAAAATAGAGGCACAGAATCTGAAGCATAACTCTCTTGGGCCTTTGGGGGAAGAGCACCCAGGAAGGAGAGCTACCTCCTTAAGGGTTTTCAACTTCTCTGATATACAGGCCCGTGACCTGGGTTCAGAATGCTGACAATCGCTTGTGGAATGGCCTCTGGATGCCCTGATACTGACAGATGGGAGGGGAACAGTACGGAATGGTTGACAACATTCCTACCCATCTACAAATGTTATTTTAGGTGCTTTGTGGTAAGTCTTTTTCTTAGATTGTATTGTTCAGTACTCAGAATGAAAATTAATGAAAAAATGCATTGTTTACTTTATTCAAATGTCATCTCTTCAGTTTCCAGTACCTTTTTTAAAAATGGCAAAAACCTAGATTTATAATTTGATAAACACTAAATATTTCCTATTAATATAATCTATTTTTTTACTTAATGAGCTTTAAGTGCCTGTCACTCTGAAAATTGTGTATTTATAATCAAGTTTCTCTCACAGTTGGACCTAATAGCATTAATTTGTGCAGTTAGGTGACAAGCCCTGCTTTGAGGTCTGAGCACTGGCAAAAATGCAGGTCTAGTTTTGATAATTTTTCCAGACATGCAATAAAAAGACTAGCAAATGAGTAAGTACCACAGAAGATGTTCAATTTTACATTGGAACCTGAAGAACCAGCATTCAGAAGTTTACAGGCCTTTAGATATTTTTAGTGGTGGACAGAGTGAAGCTCTACCAGTTCCTGATGCTTCTGAGCCAGACCCTCCTCAAGGAAGGGGGACCAATTAATCTTAAAACTCACTTGAAGCGCGGCTGGTTGTGGGGCTTGGTACGATGTTCCTATTTCCGCCCCTACCTATGAAATAAGTATAATGGTCTTGAATTGGCACAGTGTGTTTAATTATAACCAAGTTCAACAGAATATCACTGTCTTTGTAATAAATTAACCTAGCAATAAATGCTAGCAAATAAAAACTATCATTCTCTTTCTTTCTTTTGCTTTTTATGGTTATTTTCTGGAATATCCTTGGAAGAAAACTAAAGTCAGTTCTATGGCTTCAGTGTTAATTAAAAAAAAATATATGGCATGATGAGGCAGAGAGGGATGTACCATCAAATACTTTTATTCAACATGGATAGAATAATGTGATCTCAGTGCCAAGTTGTTAAAAGGTATTATTGCTTTTAAAGTGGTGGATTAATAGGACAGTTTTTGTAATCCAGAATTGTTACAGGGTCATCAGGAATCTATTTCTGTACTGTGTATACACCATTAGAGACAAAGTGAACTGATCTAAGCCAGCAGGGCATATTCCATGAAATTATTAGTTCAGTGTTAACTAATGCCATAAAAATGTGTATATCATAACCACAATAAATCAGTAAGTTCTCTGATAAGTAGCAAGAGCCACAGTCCCCTGAATTTTTTTCTTGCTTAGCACTGTTCAGGGTGGGAGGGAAGAATCTAATAGTGAACAATATTGTTAGAAACTACATTTTTTTCATTAATGAAACTTTTAAAAAATGTGTGGCTTAGTTAAGCCACAAAGCATGCAAATCATAAGGAAAAAAAAAAAAGCCTGAAATCCAGTGCATTAAAACTACTTATCGGGTGCCTGGGTGGCTCGGTTGGTTGAGCAACTGCCTTTGGCTCAGGTCATGATCCCGGAGTCCCGGGATCGAGTCCCATGTCGGACTCCCGGCTCTGCGGGAAGTCTGCTTCTCCCTCTGACCTTCTCCCCTCTCATTCTCAGTCTCTCGCTCTCTAATAAATAAATAAAAATCTTAAAAAAAAAAAAAAAAACTACTTATCAAAAAAACATAAGGGTAGGAGGGGCGCCTGGGTGGCTCAGTTGGTTGGGCAACTGCCTTCGGTTCAGGTCATGATCCCGTAGTCCTGGGATCAAGTCCCACATCAGGCTCCCAGCTCCATGGGGAGTCTACTTCTCCCTCTGACCTCCTCCCCTCTCATGCTCTCTCTCACTGTCTCTATCTCAAATAAATAAATAAAATCTTAAAAAAAAAACCATAAGGGGAAAAAAACCACTATAGAGAATGAAAACACAAAATTAACTGAGCATATTAAGCAAGCAGATTCTACCCAGAATATATAAAATACATTAAAAACAGAAAAAGTCACAAAAGCATTTCATAGGATTAAAAAAGGGTTCTGAATGGAAATATGTTCAATTTCCTATAATAAGGAATTGCAAATTAAAACCTCTGCAATAAAAAAAAAAAAAAAAAAAAAAACCTCTGCAATATATATTCACCAGACAGTAGAAATGTGGCTGTTGGTGGGGGTGGAGTGATGGGGAACCTCCTCCACTGCTGGGACGGAAGAAGCCTGGTATTGTATCCATTGCTCTTGTACTTGGCCCTGCCACCTAGCAGATTCACTTGTGGGTACAACCCTGGAGAAACTCTTAACACATACACCCAGAGACAAGGGTAGCCCTGTTCATAGTATACCAAATTTGGGAATGACTCACATGTCATCAACCGAATACTAGAGAAGTAAAACTAATGAACTATAGCTATAATGCATCAACATGGATAGATTTTAGAAACAATACCGAAAAAAGTCCTATAAGCTACACAGTAAGAATCCATTTCTACTAACTATAAAAAAACAGGCAAACCACCACGTTGTTTAGAAAAATACAGAGAGGTTATGACATTAGAGAAAAACAAGGAATAGTTACCACCAAAACTCTGCGTTGTGGTTTCCTCTGGAGTGGAAAAGGGAGCTGAGGTCTGAGGAGGAACAATGGGAGCATCTGAGGCGGGAGCAACAGGCTTTGAACTTACATGGTGGCTACTGAAGTGTTCTGTTTTTATTCTCCATATAGTATATACACATTATATACTCTTTTGCACATGTTACATATTTTTAAATAATTTTAAAATTTAGAAACAGTAGATAACTTGACCTTTCTTTAAATTTACCAAATGAAAGCACTATGAAAAATTAACAAGTGTCCTGTAAATGAAAGATGGGAGGGTGGAAAAATGAGACCTTTTTCTGAGCCAGCTATTCGCACTGATTTTCATTTCCCAGCATTGCCTCTGGTTCATTAGCCACCTGTCAGACTACCTTTTTTTAAGAAGTGGAGGATTGAGGGTACTAAATGAGAAAAATATGCAGCCAAGAATACTATATCCAGCTAGGCTATCACTGAAAATAGAGAGATAAAAAGCTTCCAGGATAAACAGAAACTAAAAGATTTTGCAACCACCGAACCAGCCCTATAGGAAATATTGAAAGGGGTCCTCTAAGCAAAGAGAGAGCCTAAAAGTAACATAGACCAGAAAGAAACAGAGACAATATACAGTAACAGTCACCTTAGAGGCAATACAATGGCACTAAATTCATATCTTTCCATAGTTACCCTGAATGTAAATGGGCTAAATGTCCCAATCAAAAGACACAGGGCATGAGAATGGATAAAAAAAACAAGACCCATCGATATGCTGTCTGCAAGAAACTCATTTTAGACTCAAAGACCTCCAGATTTAAAGTGAGGGGGTGGAAAACCATTTACCATGCCAATGGACATCAAAAGAAAGCTGGAGTGGCAATCCTTCTATCAGACAAATTAGAGTTTAAACCAAAGACTATAATAAGAGATGAAGAAGGGTACTATATACATACTTAAAGGGTCTATACAACAAGAAGATCTAACAATTGTAAATATTTATGCCCCCGAACATAGGAGCAGTCAATTGTATAAGCCAGTTAATTAAAAAAACCAAATATATCAACAATTATAATAGGGGACTTAGCAACCCCCTCATTGAAATGGACAGATCATCAGAAGATCAACAAGGAAATAAAGGCTCTAAATGTTACATTGGACCAGATGGACTTCACAGATATATTCAGAACCATTTCATCCCAAAGCAACAGAATACACATTCTTCTCTAGTGCACATGGAATATTCTCCAGAATATATCACATCCTGGGTCACAAATCAGGTCTCTACCAGTACCAAAAGACTGGGATCATTCCCTGCATATTTTTGGACCAAAATGCTTTGAAACTTGAACTCAATCACAAGAGCAAAGTTGGAAAGAACTCAAATACATGGAAGCTAAAGAGCATCCTACTAAAGAATGAATGAGTCAACCAGGAAATTAAAGAATTTTAAAAATTCATGAAAACAAATGAAAATGAAAATGCAACTGTTCAAAATCTTTGGGATGCAGCAAAAATAGTCCTAAGAGGAGAGTAAATAGCAATACAAGCCTTTCTCAAGAAAGAAGAAGGGTCTCAAATACACCCAACCTAACCCTACACCTAAAGGAGCTGGAGAAAGAACAGCAAATAAAGCCTAAACCCAGCAGGAGAAGAGAATATTAATAAAGATCAGAGGAGAAATCAATAAAACAGAAACCAAAATAACATTAGAACAGATCAATGAAAGTAGGAGTTGGTTTTCTGAAAGAATTAATAAGATTGATAAACCCTGGCCAGACTTATCAAAAAGAAAAGAGAAAGGTGAGATCACAACCAACACCATAGAAATACAATTATATGACATATTATGAGCAACTATACACCAGCAAATTTGACAATTTAGAAGAAATGGATGCATTCCTAGAGACATATAAACTACCAACACTGAATGAGGAAGAAATAGAAAACCTGAACAGACCCAAAACCAGCAAGGAAATTGAAGCAGTAATCAAAAATCTCCCAACAAACAAGAGCCCAGGGCCAAATGGCTTTCCAGGGGAATTCTACCAAATGTTTAAAGAATTAATACCTATTCTTCTGAAACTGTCCCAAAAAATAGAAATGGAAGGAAAACTTCCAAACTCATTTTATGAGGCCAGCATTACCTTGATTCCCAGACCAAAGACCCCATCAAAAAGAATAATTACATGCCAATATCCCTGATGAACATGGATGCAAAAATTCTCACCAAAATACTAGCCAACAGGATCCAACAGTACATTAAAAGGATTATTCAACCACGACCAAGTGGGATTTATTCTGTAATTCTCCTTTTGTAGCCACATGCAGCAGTGCTCTCAATAGATGCAGAAAAAGCACAAGTACAGCATCCTTTCTTGATTAAAACTCACAGTGTAGGGATGGAGGATACATGCCTCAATATCATAAAAGCCATCTATGAAAAACCCATAGTGAATATCATTCTCAATGGGGAACAACTGAGAGCTATTTCCCTAAGGTCAGGAACATAGCAGGGATATCCACTATATGTGGATATCCACATAGTACTAGATGTCCTAACCTCAGCAATCAGACAACAAAAAGATATAAAAGGCATCCAAATAAATTGGCAAAGAAGTCAAACTCTCACTCTTTGCAGATGATTATGATACTTTATGTGGAAAACCCCAAACACTCCACCCCAAAACTGCTAGAACTCATACAGGAATTCAGTAGTGTCAGGATATAAAATCAATGCACAGAAATCAGTTGCATTTCTATATACCAACTATGAGAAGAAAGATAAATTAAGGAGTTAATCCCATTTACAACTGCACCCAAAACCATAAGATACTTAGGAATAAATCTTACCAAAGAGGCAAAGAATCTGTACTCAGAAAACTATAAAATACTCATGAAAGAAACTGAGGAATACACAAAGAAATGGAAAAATGTTCCATGTTCATGGACTGGAAGAACAAATATTGTGAAAATGTCTATGCTACCTAGAGCAATCTACACATTTAATGCCATCCCTATCAAAATACCATGAATGTTTTTCACAGAGCTGGGACAAATAATCCTAAAATTTGTATGGAACCTGAAAAGACCCCGAATAGCCCAGAGGAATGCTGAAAAAGCAAAGCAAAGCTAGTAGCATCACAATTCCAGACTTCAAGCTCTATTACAAAGCTGTCATCATCAGGACAGTACAGTACAGGCACAGAAACAAACACATAAATCAATGAAACAGAATAGAGAACCCACAAATGGACCCGCAACTCTATGGTCGACATATCCTCGACAAAGGAGGAAAAAATATCCTTTGGAAAAAAAGTTTCTTCAACAAATGGTGTTGGGAAAACTGGACAGCCACATGCAGAAGAATGAAACTGGACCATTTCCTTATATACAAAAATAGACTCCAAATGGATGAAAGACCTAAATGTGGGACAGGAATCCATCAAAACCCTTGAGGAGAACACAGGCAGCAATGTCTTTGACCTCCACCGCAGCAATTTCTTCCTAGACATATGGCCAAAGGCAAGGGAAGCAAGGGCAAAAATGAACTATTGGGACTTCCTCAAGATAAAAAGCTTTTGCCCAGCAAAGGAAACAGTCAACAAAACCAAAAAACAACCAACAGAATGGGAGAAGATATTTGCAAATGACCTATCAGATAAAAGGCAAGTATCCAAATATAAAGAACTTACCAAACTCAACACCCAAGCAACAAATAATCCAATCAAGAAATGGGCAGAAGACATGAACAGACATTTCTGCGAAGACATCCAAATGGCCAACAGACACATGAAAAAGTACTCAACGTCACTCTGGCATCAGGGAAATACAAATCAAAACCACAATGAGATTCCGCCTCACACCAGAATGGCTAAAATGGCTAACAAGTCAGGAAATGAAAGATGTTGGTGAGGATACGGAGAAAGGGGAATCCTCCGACACTGTTGGTGGGAATGCAAGTTGGTGCAACCACTCTGGAAAACAGTACGGAGGTTCCTCGAAAAGATGAAAATAGAGCTACCCTATGACCCCGCAATTGCACTACTGGGTATTTACTACAAAGATACAAATGTGTAATCCAAAGGGGAACATGCACCCCAATGTTTATAGCAGCAATGTCCACAACAGCCAAAATATGGAAAAAGCTTAGATGTCCATCAACAAATGAATGAATAAAGAAGATGTGGGGTGTGTGTATACATGTATGTATGTGTGTGTACACACACACACACACACACGCACACGCGCACAATGGAATATTATGCAGCCATCAAAAAATGAAATCTTGCTATTTGCAATGAGACGGATGGAACTAGAGGGTATTATGCTAAGCAAAATAAGTCAATCAGAGAAAGACAATTATCATATGATCTCACTGATATGTGGAATTTGTGAAACAAGGCAGAGGATCATAGGGGAAGGGAGGGAAAAATAAAAGAAGACGAAACCAGAGAGGGAGAGAAACCATAAAAGACTCTTAATCTCAGGAAACAAAGTGAGGGTTGCTGAAGTGGAGGGAGGTGGGCGGGATGGGGTGGCTGAGTGATGAACACTGGGGACAGGATGTGCTATGGTGAGCCCTGTGAATTGTATAAGACTGATGAATCCCAGACCTCTACCCCTGAAACAAATAATACATTATATGTTAATAAAAAAATAAAAATTAAAAAATTAATAAAAAAATGAAGTGCAAGACTTCTCTTCCATTGGCTATACTTAGCTGGGCCATTTAAAAAGGAATAGTTTTTAATGGGACCCTCTCAGAGTCACATACTGTTTATCTTCAAACTTTTTCATCTAAAAGAAGAATAATAGTGAAGTTAATTATATGCCAAGTGCATTTCTGCTTATGAGTAATTGTAATAGCTAGTATTTTAAAGTAGTTACTGTTTCCTAACCTATAAAGCACTTTACACAAATTAACTCAACCCTCTATCTTTGAGCTCTATACTGTTAAGCCATTTTATGCCTTAGAAAACGAAGCACAGAGAAGCTAAGAACCTACTGGTAGGCACCAAATCAGGATTTGAATCAACCTGGCTCCAAAGTCTATGCTTCTAACTGCTCTGTGACATATACGGCACAAACCTGAGACAACAATTAGCAAGTGCTTTTCTCATCAAGTATATAAACGCTTGAAGATTATTCTGATATCCAGTAATTACATCAACTTAAAGTTAGCATCTCTAATGCCTTGTTAACCTTTTGTGCCGATTCTGAAATGATTAAATCCTAAGAAGTTAATATAGACAGGTGTTTCTGGATATAAAACTGTTAACTCCCCCCCCCCCTCACTTTTAATGATGAGGCATTACTAAAGAATGTTTCACTACACAAAGACCTTACATAATTAGAGAAGGTACATAATCTGGGCCTTTTAAAAAGATCCCAGAATTATGACATCAGATGTACACTGATCAGAAGATATATTTCAACCCCACTGTTGAGGGTGACTCCACTAATGGGAACAACTGGACTATCAGGTAAACTGGGTTTTACAGTAAAGAGAGGCAAACAGAGTATCCATATATTTGCCCAAATCGACTTCATATATACTATACTTAAGAACTTTTTGTATAACCTAAGCATTAACTTTGCCATCACCATCTCTGAGTTCACTGCATGATGGTTATTTAATCTCTAAAGATGTCCACTTATTCCAGATTCCTTTTTTTTATCTGAAATCTCTAATAACCTGTTTAAGTCTTCCTTACATCTAAAAACTTGAAATTATAGTGTTACAACTTTCTTAAAATGAATACATCAGTATGAAACTTCAAACATTAGCTGGAAAAAAATATAAAATTATTAAAATTAGTTAAAATCTATCTTTTTGCATTTATCCATCAAAGAGTAACATGATGATATATGTGATGGTATTATCCCATCTTTCCCCCAATCTTACAGATTTATTACCTCAGAAAAGTAAAGGAGCAGCAATCAGACTTTACCAAGAATAATTTCTCCGGTGTAGTACAGCTCGGAGGTGAGGGGCACCAACCCCTCATGCAATCAAATATCTGCATGTAACTTTTGACTCCCAAAAAACTTAACTAAGAGCCTACTGTTGACTGGAAGCCTTAGAAGGAACACATATTGTATATGTTATTTGTATCATATACTATGTTCTTATAATAAAGTAAGCTAGAGAAAATGCTATTAAAATATTTTTTTTGCTATTAAAATCTTAAGGAAGAGAATACACATTTATCATACTGTACTGTATTTATTTTTGACAATTGCATGTAGGCAGACCCACACAGTTTAAACCCAGACTGTTCAAGGGTCAACTGTATTTAAAAGGCTTGTGTCTCCTATCTCCAATGTAATATTTAAAAGACTCTCAAAAAAATAAAATAAAATAAAAAGGCTCTCATTTATCATTGCCATTTCAATTCAACTCGTGTTTTGCAAACAGCACTAGTTATTTCTAACATTAAAAACTGTAAACCAAGGATCCCTTCCCAGGATTAGGATTTAAAATTAAACATTCATATGGGTTCTTTTTATATGAAAATAGCAAGCAATAGAAAGATCAAAAATGTACAAAGGAAAGTACAAGTTCTTCACCTGGGATACAAGGAGAGGAACCAATACCAATTTTATACTTGAAATTTCTGGCTATGTACATGCAAGGATTTTTTTTTAGATATAGATTCCCTATTTTTTATTAAAGGGAACTCCAGAAAGATTAATGTTAAGAAGTACTGGTATAAAACATTCAGTTTTGAACATAAACATCCAGGGGAAATAAATTTTTGAAATTATATTTATTAATGTTTTATTATACATATTATATTTTCTTAGAATTAGGGGAAGGGGAAGCCCCACTCAAGTGAGGTAACAAACTTGCCATCCTTTACAAACCTTAATTAGAACTGACAAAGTTATGGTTAGTCCTTAATTCCTGAGAATTTGAACATTATTGAATTTTTTTGTGAATTTACAACAAATGCTCAAACTAATT
>CM052807.1:105629042-105656602 GCA_028533885.1 Nasua narica | reverse complement strand
CGAATGGCAAAATAATTATCTATCACTTTCTTCTCAATTGTACATATCCATGGAGTCAGCATATGAACTCTATATAGTATTCATAAAATTGATAATAATTGATATGTGGGGATAATGAATAGAGGCACTGGATTCTCTTCCAATGACAATTTCTATCCGTATTAAAGGAGATTATTTTAGGAAGGTCAGAGAAAAAAACAACAATATTGTTGCTATGAAATGATGACGAATTTGATGCAATCAAAGCAAGATCATTAATATAAACATTTGTAATAATGAAAATATAAATTACTAATTATGCAGCATGCTTTAGGGCCATTTCTACAGTTAGTATGAATTAGAAATATTAAATGCCTTTAATCCATCCATTGTACAGAATTCTGTTAAGTCATGTTTACATAATAAACAAAAACTATTTCCTACCTATTCAGTTTCTTCTCACTCTGAACAGTGAAAGTGTTTTATCTTGGGCTGGGACAGTTACCCTGCCAGTAACCAATGAATACAGATAGGGCATTGTACACCTATCCAAAAGCTAGAATCAAATGCTAGAATCTTGCAGGATATACCCAAAGAAATGCTTATTAGGCAAGTGCAATGGAAAAATTAAGTTTTCCCAAATGATGTTAGTATTACATGTTCAGTTTTAAACTTTGTTTCCATTGTAAAAGTATCACTGTATCATATTAAAAGATTATCGGTCATGATTAGCCATATAATTATTAACTGATGTAATCTTTACAAAAATAAAGCTAGTAGCTTGCCAGGAACTAAATTTACTCAAAATCTTACTGTACTTTTTAAGTCAGTAAATGATTTAATTTATTAGAACTTTATTGTCACAGTGGTAATTTTTAAAAAGCCTGCACAGTGCTTAATCTGGTGTCTTAGATTATACTTGGTTTAAAGAAAAAGTCTGCCCAAATCATCACCAAGATTTCAATTCAACCTAATGTAGAAGAAACCTGAGTTTGGATGTAGAAATAAAAATCCATATAATTCTCTCTGATATCATATGTAGTGCCTTCAACCAAAAGTGAAGCTTCAAGCAGGACTCTATGGCTTTCTCTGAATTTTCTTTCATTTTGAGTATTAAGTAAATCTTCAATTTAAAGCAGCTGTTGGAGGTTACATGTTCTCAAAGCAATGTAAACTAGTTATAAAATGTCTTGTCAAAGACATTAACAGCTCTTGTTAAGTCACATGAAATTAACAATGAATCAGTTTTACACTATACACTGAAGGTATATAAACATACTTGTGCCTCACCTCTACTATCAAAACCATCTTTAAATATTACTGCTATAAGAATATTGATATGTATGCTTCATACATTTCAGATTTCATTCATTTGTTTGAACATGTATTTGCTGGCTGTACATAGTATATGCACTGAATTTCCAATTACTAAGACAAAAATCGATCCAAGACCTATGCAAATACACATGAAAAACCCTCACGCAGATTACAAGAGATCTGAGGCAGCCGTTTAGGAATGCGGAGTGGCCCTTCCACGGCTTCACTTCAGATAACTCTCCACAGGCACATCTGCTAGCCTAAGGTCCAGGCAAAAATCTCATTTAAAACCTCATTTCTCAACTTGTGAAATGTAAAGAGAGCCTTTGGAAGAAGAACAGACTTAACTTTGGAGCACTGCTTAAAAGAGTTGCAACATCCACCGATTACCAGAGATGTGGCCCAGGAAACACTTCATCATTAGCTCGTTAACATCACTTCACCCACAACAACTGACACAATCCTGATGATCTCGGATGGGCAACACATACCATCAGTATCATTTGACAACAGGATCTGCAGACACAGCGCTCTCGGACAGGTCTCCATTGCTTGTTTTTGTCTCTTCTGGAAGCAAGGAGGAAAATAACAATGGACAGATTTATGTTCATTTTTTGAAAAATGAATTAAGTAAAAATCGAGGACTGCATTGCTAAATTTCAAATTAAGAAAATGGGCACCTACCAAATAGTTCCCTAACAGTAGTTCCCTAAAGTATATCGAGTGTATTTACCTTAATTTTTTTAAAAATCTAAGCTATCTACTGCAGACGTCATGCTCTGACTGGTACTTACTAGGGGTGCAGAACTGTAAGAAATCAGAACTGCATCTGGGGGGACGTCTCACGCAGTCTGAAGGCATGCTGCCTCTCGGCTGGTCCCCCCAACCAGGCCAACAAATCACTCTTACAGTGCACTGCTGTTACTGACAGAAACACTGCTGCAAATTCACATATAAAATTGTCCAGAATAAATAACTTTCCATTTGTGTTTATAACTTACTTTTTAAAGCAGCTTTTTACTATAATTGTATAAAATGAATTCCTGGTTTTTTGTGCAAAATGTCACATGCACGTATTTCATTAACAGAGGAAAACTATCTCACGTCTCCTGCAACTCTGACTACACATCTGAGCAACTTGAGCTAAGACAGAGTCCTAACCCAGAAGAACCCGGACATGTGGGTGATACGCATCAACCAGAATCACAGAGTTCATTAAAAACAGTCCGAAGCAAGGAGTTCCACTGAGACGGAAAGGTCTGTCTTGCCTTGATGCTTTAGGCCTCAAAGTAAGGATCTAATCCACCTGCAGAGTCTTCCCAGTAACCTCAGCTGGAGACAAGCTTCTGGCGGGAAACGCCTAAGCAGAACCTAAGCAATAACTGAATTTCCTCAAAATTTAGATTAAGCACATTCAAATTCTTCCAATTTACCTGAGCCTTAGAAAAGGACCCAAACAGAATATATACATATTTTCATGTAAGAAATACTAAACATCTTCCAGGTAATAGCATGAAATCACTTTTAAACACTTGATTATTACTTAGTCTAGACTCCAAAAATGCTTGCATATCCTAATTATTAACATAATATTCAAATTATACAACATTATCAGGAAATAGATAATTGATATAAGTGGCCTACCCAAGAGAATCACCTCTAGTCAGTGTAAAAAATATATATATTTTAAAATTTAACAAAATAAGATTATAAAATCATCTTATTTTATGAAATACTAAGTTTTACACCTTAATTTGTGAAATACAAGTAAACAGGAAAAAGGGCAAACATGAAAACTCAACTCAGTTGCTGTACCTAGTTTTGAGCTTCCAAGCAAAGAGGAAAACCTAAGTTACATAATTTCTGTAACAGAAAAGAGGAAACATCCATTCTTCAGGGAAGACAACTGTTCCTAAATTTTATATCTGAGAGAAATGTATCATGTGAGTCCTTAAGTATGAAATAAGCAATTTACACCATCCTACAAAGAGTACAATGGACCAAATCCTTTCTGTAATGACTCAAGTTCATGGATATGACGATCGGTTATCAGGGCTACACTGCATTTAAGGGAGGCCTTGAACCACAACACTACACAGAGCTACATTGCTTTACTACCTCCTAAGTCACCTGTCCCATCTCATTCGGTCTGTGTCTAGTTATCAGCAGCTCTGCCTTCAGAAAACACTTAGTGTTCCTACTAACCAGTTCCTTCTTATCAGACACAAGTTGAAAGGTGAAAGAAAATCTAAAGTTGTTAAATTTTATTTAAATTAAGAAAAGATGAGAGAGAACAGTTACCCCAAAATGAAATGTAAAAATAATGTAAATTTCTTGCTGGTTTCACAAATGATCCATGTAGGCTATACTTTTTTTTTAAAGGCATTTCTAGATCTAAATTATTTTCCAAAAGGAGAAGGAAGCTGGGATTCTGACTAGATAAAATGGGGCATTAGTGGCTACTATTAAAGAAAGACTTATTGGTCTTTCCAAATTTAAGCCACTCACTGACCTTTCTCTTTCTTTTCTTGGTTTTCTTCAGCCGCAGTCTTGTCCGCCCTGAAGAAAATTCTTGCACTGCTCAGTGAAAAATAGAGCAATTCAAATTCCTAAATAAAAAAAGGAAAATAAAAGTTGAAAACATTATAGCAAAATATTAAAATTATTAGAGATCTATAACTTCTAAAGAGCTTTAGAATAAATCATAAATACAGAAACTGAACTAGGGGCACCTGGGTGGCTCAGTCGGTTAAGTGGCTATTTGGCTCAGGTCATGGTCTCCCAAGTCTGGGATGGAGCCCCGGGTCGGGCTCCCTGCTCAGTGGGGAGTCTGTTTCTCCCTCTCCCTTCGTCCCTCCCCCTGGCTCCTGCTCTCTCTCTCAAATAAATAAAATCTTAAAAAAAGAAAGAAAGAAAGAAACTCAACTAAGTAATCCCGTCCATTTTTAAAATGGAATCAAATGGCTTCCAAATGCCATTCTTTTAAAAATATAATTACCACTATTCATCTCACTTATTTAAAAGGGGGTTTCTTAGGATTTGTTTTTTCAGGTAACAAGCAGATTTGACTATTACTCTCCTCTACCTGTAGACAGACATCCAGGCGCTTCTGAGTGAGATTCATGGTCTGTAGTAGTTTTTCATCTTGACTAGCTGACTGCACATTCTGTTGCTTAGCAACTGCTCTTATCTCCTTCAGGTACTTCTCTCTAACAGACTGGAACCAGTGAAGTGAGTCAAATTCCTGGTACTGATCCAAAAGCTTCAATATGTAAGCCACACCTGCAGTCATTAGCAAAACCAAAGCTAAATTATAAAGAGTACAGAAGTTGTATTCTACTCCTTGAAAAACAAAAAGATACTAAAGTATAAAGAACTAAAAATAAGCCAATCAAGAAAAAAAAAAAAAAAACAGCAGGCTATGAAAATCACTTAGAGAGAACATGGACGGAAGGCTGGAGAAAAACTTCCACTGCTAAATAGCCAGCAGCTGAGGAAGCTACAGGGAAACTTAACACAAGATGAGAAAACTCTTAAAACCACCACCGCATTCATACCAAGGGAGTATGAATGATAGTTATAAAATGATGGAAAACAAGTACTACTAATCAGATGACCCAGTTAAAAAACAAAGAGTAAACACTGCTCAGGAAAAACAAATCTATAAAGAGCACACAGAGCTATTAAGCAAATGTTTCTAAAAATCCATTATAATAGCTGAACATAAAATTAATGGAAAAACAATTCCATTAAGCTTACCCATGGCAAAGCCATCATCAGTAAAAGCAGCTCCAATTTTATTTTTTTTATTCAATTTCTCCTTGCAGCTAATGGAATGCTCTACAAAGTTGAGGGTCTAAAAAGATATGACATATTAGAGAAACAACTGTGCTAAAGTATCTTCAGAATTTAGTTCTTAAAACAGACATTTCAAAAATTATAAACAGGATCTCTCCTAGGTTCCTGTCCTTTTGATTTGAGACATCTTCCTCATATAAATAGCCTCCTGGGAGATCACAATCTGTACCAGTATCTTTTAGTGGCTCTTCTTACTGAGTCCATTAACAATAAGCACTCCCCTGATCACCAATCACCACTCAACCCAAGCACAGTGCCTCATATATAGTTCCTTATAAAATATGATGTACATTTTACAGACGAGGACACTGAGGCTTGAGAGGCTGAGTAATTTGCCCAAAGTCATACTCTAAGTGAAAGCTGGAGTCAGAAAAGGAGGTCTGCTTACTTACTTCAAAGCATAAGTGCTCTTATATGTACTAGTCCTTACTTCTGCTTACCCACTTCATTTTAAAATACTATTTCTTATCATACTCTTTATAGTTAAAAAGAATTAGTAGTCATTTGGATAAATGAATTCCCCCAAAAAATGCTTCCCTAAAAATTCAGCTCCTACAAAATACCTTATCTATTCAACAAAGATTTACTAAAGATTACTATATGCCAGGCTAAATTAAGTAATTATGATTAAAAAAAAAAAAAAAGGAATACCACCAAAGAGTCCACACTCTAGAGCAGCACTCAGCAATGATAGAAATACTGTGTATCCATATTGTCCAATACAGTAAGCCACTAGCCATATATGGCCACTGAGCACTTGAAATGTGGCTAGTAAAACAGAGGAACTAGATTTTATTTTCTAAAATTTGAATTAATTTAGCCACTTATGGCTATATATGGATAGCACAGCTCTAGAAGGGTAAAGAGAGACATGTTTAGGAATAATTGTGATACACTGAAAGATACTATAATAGCCTATGCTGGAAACAAAATATCAAGTTTCACTTTTTTTGCCTGTAAACTCACTGGGCAATTAATCAGATTGTGAAATCTCTACCAACTATTATTTAAACCTGTTTTTAAATAGCTCACTTATGTTTGTCTTTTTTCTGGAATTAGATGATAAACTCAAGCACAAGAACAGTGTCCTATCCTTCCCTGTAGTGCTGTCCATCCACCCATCACTGACAGAATTCGGATAGCTGCCCTGCAACACTCTACTCTTCTGTAAACTCACAATCTGCTGTTTACTATGGCTTCAGTATACTGTCCTTCAAATTAAAGAAATATGATGAGAAGTCACCCTAAGTTAACTACACTGTTATCAAAGTATAACCAAGACAGATTTGCCTCCAGTTTGATACTACTTTAGGATAAAAGATAATGTTTGCTACATCACAGTTACAACATATAATTATGATAAAGCATTAACAATTATGCTAAAGCATTAACAATAAACATATTAAAAAACAGTAGAAAAGAACATTTACAAAGAAAAAAGCTGTCCACAGACCATGCACTGCTTTCAAAGGACAATAAGGGTAATAATATGTGAGAAACTACATTAACAAGTCAGGCAGCAATATAAAAATTTATTACTCTTATTAAATCAAAAGCTTGATGTAACCAAAAGCTACATTTGTCTAGTAATATTTAGATTTTAGAGCTACCCATTTACGAATTTTTTTAAAAAGTTTTATTATAGAAATCTTTAGGGAAACATAACTCTTACTGCTAGTATGCCGCTCTAATCTCTTGACTCCATTTTCCCCGTTGCAACAACTGTATGACGTGCTTTGGAGTAACTTGAGCTATATTTATTTGGCAACTATACAGAATTAGAGCAATACACTCTATTATACTGTGAGAAAGCACTTAAAATTTAATCTAAGTGTTAGTATTTACTACTGTATAGAAAGAACTTGTCCTTAAACAGTAATACTTTTAAGAGATAACTTCATATTTAGTCTGCATTAATCACTTAAAATGATTACATGGTATAATCAGCCCAAAGATAATATGGTGTGTGGGTGTGTGTGTGTATATATATATAATGGAGTACACTCAATTTAAATAACACTAGATTTTTGTAGCAGTTACTAACAAAAATCCATCTCAACTGTAAAATAAGTTTCATTCTGCATAGCTAGTTAAGTAAAATTCCTAGGCCACATTCACTGAAATCACATTTAGCCTCTATCTATAACCAGAAAGTAATAAAGTCTATGTGCATTTCCTGCTACAAAGAAACTAGATCTATTTTCTAACTTTAAAAAAAAATTCACTTTGGGTACTAAAAATACTCACCAGAGGGGGAACAATGATATAGAAATTTCGAAGATGTATATTCTTTGGCCTTCGAAATTCTGGAGCAAAAACATCTACAAGCATTTTGAAATACTCCGTGCCTTCAGCAGAATTTCGTGTGTGATCACTGAGGACTGAATCCAAATGCCTAAAATACAAAACATTATTTACTGGTTCCTTTCTCAAAAGAAGGTATGGCTGGCTGGCTATCTATCTATTGAGAGACACAGAGAGAGCACATAGACACATGTGCAAGGGTGGGGAGGTGGGACAGAGGGATAGAGAAAATCTTAAGCAGGTTCCACACCCAGCACAGAGCTTTGACATGTGGGGTACGATCTCATAACCCTGAGATCATGACCTGAGCCGAAATCAAGAGTCAAAAAACTGAGCCACCCGGATGCCCCAAGTCTCCTGACTCTTGATTTCGGCTCAGGTCATGCTATCTCAGGGCTGTGAGGTCCAGCTCCACACCTGGGGCTCCATGCTCAACAGGGAGTCTGCTTGAGATTCTCTTCCTCTCCCACTGCTCTTTCCCCCACTCACATGCACATGCATGCGCACTCTTTCTTTCCCTCTCAAATAAATAAATCTTTAAAAAAAAGTCAGACATTTAACTAACTGAGCCACCCAGGTGTCCCAAAAAGTATGGCTTTTTAAATCCATATCGTATCATCTTAGATGAGAGTACTCAAAAGTATAAAACATTATAAGACATTTCTAAGTCAATTTCCTTGGAGTTCAGAATGAATTCATTTTCCTATGAAAAAGAGCTGATTACTATTGCTTATTAACTTAGTCCCTAAAATAAAATATGTAGGGCATCTTAGAACTTAAATAGTTTTGTATTTCTTCTTCCCACAATAAGTCCTATAGAATTCCATTTCACTGTAAATAAATTCCTCTTCAATTTAACTGTCTTCACTAATGCTTCCTCTATACCTCCCTACCTCAAATGGAACCTAGCTCCTTTTCGAGAACTTAGCTTCCCACTTAATGTTCAGAACCCTTAGCTGCTTTTTCTCCTTCATCCACCATTTATACCTACCACCACTTTCAAATTATTATTCCCCCACCACTAAAAGGTAGGAATCTCTCCTTTGAGACTCACATGATCCCAATATATCCAACCTAACTACTCCTTCCTGAAGGCAAGCATCTACTCACTAACCTTTTAAACCACTGCCCTACCTTTATCTCGGATTACGATAAGTATTTTCATTCTCCATTATTTTGGAAGTCTTCATTACCCATTTAGATAATCGATTCATTATCATAATCCCACAACTTCTTGACTTCACCTGCCAGGAACTCTCCTTCACTTGATGTCAGTATCCACTCCTTTGCACAGATCTGGACCTTACTATCAACAGATAGCTTTACCCTAGAGATCTTAAGACAATATCCCACCTCTCTGACCTCCTGGAACTGCTTCAAAAATATTGTTAAAATGTCATCAATTTTTAAATGAATGACATCATTTAATAAGAGACAACTGTCTGATTTTCTTCTTTGACATACATATAATCATTTCAGGGCACAGGACTTTAAATATATTATTAACTATACTTGGCTTCTTTAATTTGGCAAAAAAACTAAGCTACCTAATAGACTATTTCAAAGCAAATCTTGTGTTGGGGCCTTATTCTCATAAATATGGACAGACATTTTTCATTTCATTAAAAAAATTATAGGCCTACTAAAAAGTTAAAATATAGTGTACTAGACACCTATTTACCCCTCACCCAGATTCACCATTTAAATCTGACACATTTTCTTTTGCCCAAAACATTTCAAATTGGCAGATTTCATGTCATTAAACCCACAAATGCCTTAATATGAATCTGTTAAGAACCAAGACATTTTCTTACAAAGCCACAATATATCATTACACCCCAAAATAAAATACAGTATTATCTAATGTACACAAACTCCAATTTCCCCAATTATCCCCCAAATGTTCTTTTTTTTCCTATCCAAAATACGACTAAGGATTACTCACACTGCATTTGGTCGTCTGGTCTCTTTAGTTTCCTAATCTAGAAGAGTCTCCTTGCCTTTTTTGTCCTTTATGACATGGGATATTTTTTAAGAGTCTAGGCCAGGTGTTTCATAGAATGCCCTACACTCTGAATGTCTCAGATGGTTTCCTCCATAATAAATTCAGAGTAAACCTTTCTGGCAAGAACACAACATAAGTACTTGTCATTACACTCACCAGGAGGCCCCATAATATCAGTGTGTCCTCTGAACTGGTGATGCTATGTTTGAGCGCTTGGCGGAATACATCAATCTCTCTAAAGATAGTTTTCCCTTTTGTGGTTGGTTATTAAGCGATTTGTGGGATGATCTTCTGATAGTGAATGAATACTCTGTTCTCCAACATTGTTTTATTGATGACTTTTGTCTGGTTTCAAGCATTATAGTGGTGGTTGCAAAACAATGGCTTCTCCCTAGATTTTCTCATCCCTTCTGCATATATTAGCTGGCATTCTTCCGTAAAAAAGGAACTTTCCCTCTGCTCCTCACCTTTCTTATCATCACTAGGGCTCATGATTTTTTTAATTCAATGTATTATAATCAATTTCTACCATTATTCTTTTTATTAGTTTTTTGAGAGATAGCATGCAAGTGCACAAGTGGGAGAGGAGCAGAGGGACAGAGAGAATCTTATGCAGACTCCCCACTGAGCTCAGAGCCCAACAAGGGCCTTGATCCCACAACCCTGAGATCCTAACTTGAGGTAAAATCAAGAGTTGGACACTCAACTGACTAAGTCACCCAGACACCCCTGCCATTATTCTTTTTGAGATTCAAACTGTCTCCACTTTGTCCAGGGGTGCCCCTTCATGCCTGAGTCAAAAAACTGTAATAATTATTAATAATAAAATTTACAGTTTCCTAAATAACTTCTTAACAAGTCTACATCTTCTCCCAAGTTTTAAATTGTGTTCCAAATTCACTACTCAAGTGTGCAGGTCTGCACTGTCTAATAAGACTGCCATCAGTTATTTAAATTTAAATGAAATAAAATTTTAAATTCAGTTTCCTCATCTCATTAGCCCTATTTCAAGTGTTCAACAGCTGTATGTGGTAGTGGCTACTGTACGGACAACACTACTCTAGATTACATGAAATGTAGGACTGGTATTCTAGAACTGTGCTGGCAAACAAATATAAAAAACTTAAACAGGTGAAATGCATTTTATTAATGAGATATTTGACTTTTTTTTACACTAAATCCTCAAAATTAGTTATATACTTTATACTTCAGCACAGTTCAATTTCTACTAGTCACATTTCAGGTGCTCAACAGCCACAGTGGCTAGGGGCTACTATATTAGCACGTCCTAGAAGATTCCTTTTTAATGAAGTTGGAAAAATCTCAGAATACTTAAATAAATTGTATCTCAGAAACTGAGATCATAACTTGTATAATAAAAACACAAAAATATAAGTATATGTATATTACCCTCCAATCTTCCCTTTAAAATGTTTTCATTATAAAAACATACTTTTTAAATCTCCAAATTTAGATTATTTCAAAATTAGAGTACCTTGCTGCTTTTAATGTTTCTTCTGCAAGACCTTCTTCTTTTACTAGTTCTTCAAAATTTACAATATCTTCAAGATCAGGCACAAATCTGAGAATTTGGGAAATAATTTTATTAGTTAAATATGCACAACTGACAGATATGAAAGTGGTATTGTAAGACTCTAACTTTTTCAACTATATATTTAGAAAGAACTTTCCAATTCAGTTATATTATTAATATAACCAATTTAATTCCAAAATTGACTTCCAGATATGAATAATCAAATTTTAATCCTTAAAGTCATGTAATCTTTAGAACCATTCAGAAACAGTACTGATAACTATAAGAAAAATAAAGATTTTCAAAGATCTGCTATAGTCTTAAAATTCAAGAAAAAAATTTAACCAATAGAATTAATGGTTTTCTTCCATTTTTTATCTCAAAATATATTAATAAGAAAAACTTCTCCACAATATTATCTACAATAAAATTCTTATATGGCATAAGCAAGGCAAAAGTGATGTTTGCATCCATACCTAATGGCATTGCTGCTACAGTGAAGGCCGCCAGATCTTATCATCCGTATATAGCCCATAGCATTACCTTAAAATGACACACACACACACACACAAATCAGATATTTAAACAAATAATTCTAAACTCCAAGAGTCAGGAATACAGTCATACATAGCATGGTTTCACCACTCTCAAGTACCAAAGGATTCTTTTTTGTTTTACTTTAGTTCTTGCCCTGTAAAAGTAAAACTTACATATTTGTGTACCCAAACTATACATATCCTTAAACACAGCTATATCAAGAAATAAATGTAACTGATATTTGATAAACAAATTCATTAACTGTTGACTACTTTTTAAAAAACAAATAATTTCAGGGGCGCCTGGGTGGCTCAGATGGTTAAGCATCTGCCTTCAGCTCATGTCATGATCTCGGGGTCCTGGGATTGAGCCCCGCATCAGGCCCCCTGCTCAGTGGGAAGCCTACTTCCCCTTCTCTCTCTGCCTGCCTCTGCCTACTTGTGATCTCTCTGTCAAATAAATAAAAAATTTAAAAAAATAATTTGAAATTACTATGTCAATAATTTCTTCTTCATCACATTGAGTGCCTCCCTCTCTCTTTCCTCCCTTGCCACCCCCATAGATGCAAAGGGAAATGATATCAAGAAATCTTTACTCGACGCCTCCAAATTATATCTCCAGCCTGGACTACTCCTCCAGGTTTTTTTAATCCAATGCCATGCCTACATGACTAAGAATTTTTAATTTAATATGTTTAAGTCAAATTCACCCTGTTATATTTCCCATTGCAGAAACTGACACTTCCATCCTTTCAACTGCTCAGACAAAATGTCCTGAAGTCATCCCTGACTCCTTTCTTTCTTTCATACTTCATATCTAATCAATGGGCAAATTATAAAAGGTCTACTTTCAGAACGTTCACAGCTATGACCCTATTCCAAACCACGACATCTCATGCCTACACCTCTGTCATATGCAAAGACCCCCGATTTCCCTCCTCCCACCTTCAGCATCTTGCTTCCTAATCTTTTATCTACATAGCAGCGGTGCTGGTGGTTCTTTTCAAACTAAGCTAGAACGTATCCTTCCTTTTCTGAAAACTCTACAATGGCTTTCCATCTCAATAAAATCCAAATTTCTTATGTGGTCAACAAAGCCCTGTGTGACCTTGCTGCGATTCTGCTGTCCTGCCCTACCACTCAGGACTTTCCCAACCTCTCCATTCCGGCCCCTATCTCCCAGAAATGCTAAATGGACTCAGGACTTTGGCACTTACTGTCACCTCTCTCAGATATGCTCTTTCCTTCCCAGAATATGCACATGGCTTATTCCCTGATGTTATTTAGGTCCCTGCTCAAATGTCACCTCCTTAGAGCTTTCCCTGAACATCACCGAACAGCACTGCGCAGAACCATTACACCTCCTTACCCCGCACTTAACACTGACATATTCTGTATCTTTTTTTTGTCTCTCCCAACTGGCATGTAAAATCCGTGACACAGCTTCTGCTCCCACTGCTCCATCCCTAGAGCCAACATATCCTGGCACATAGTAGTAATTCACTAGTACAGTTGACCCTTAAACAACATGAGAGTTAGGAGCGCAAAACCCCCCATGCCTGCATAGCTGAAAATCTGCATATAACTTTTGACTCCCCTAAAACTTAACTACTAATACTCTACAATTAACCAAAAGCTTTAATTAGTGACATAGTCAATTAACACATTTTTTGTATGCTACATGTATTATATACTGTGTTTTTACAATAAAGCTAGAGAAAAGAAAATGTTATTAAGAAAATAATGAGAAAACACATTGACAGTTCTGTATTGTATTCATCCCAAAAAACCTGCATATAAGTGGCCTTGCACAATCCAAACATGTTCTTTAAGAGTCAACTGTATATTGCTCAACTGAATTGAAATTAGTTGGGAGAAAGAACAGACAAAAAGATAAGAAGCAGTTAATATTTCACAATCATTATAGTAATACATACACTATCTCACCTAATGTTTTTAACAATTCTCAAAGTAAGTACTACCGTATCTATTTTAGGTTTATCCCAATATGAGAGATGGTTTCTCTAATATGCTTCCCTAATATGCCGCTTAGAAAAAGAAAATACCTGGCTTCATTGTTTTCCTATAATTGGCGGGCCACTATCTGGCAGATCAAAATGTGCTAGTGGGAGGCAAGTTTAGAGCAATGGTTAAGAGGAACCATCAGAAGCCAGACTTCTTGGGTTCAATGGACTCTGCCACTTTTTAGCTAGAAGATCTAGGTCAAGTTATAAACTTTGTATCTCAGTCTCCTCATCTGTTCATTAAGCTCTACAGGGCAGAGATTTTTAGTGCCATACATATCACCAGCACCTAGAAACATTTGTTGTCCTCAATAAATACCTGTAGAATGAATGTGTAGTAATGCCCATAGCATTGTGAGTTAGAACATATAAAGAGCACTCAGAACCCCTTGGCACACAGTAAGCGCTCAATAAATGTCAGTGGTGGTGGTGATTATGTCAACAGGCAGGTTATTAGACAAAAGGACTTTTCCTTTTGCTCCCAAAAGGAGATTTCTTACTCTTTCTTACTCTTTTTCTTAAGATATTTAACAGACTCAAAAACACATTACTATGTGTTTATAAGGAGATAAGGAACTCATATTTTCTAAGAAGCAAATAAAGAATAAAACCCTGTAACAAAGTTAAAAGGTTAATATTCACGAAATGTTGAATGCATCCTGGTGGCAACTGAGGTGACACTATGTTTTGTGTATTAGGGGGAACTATTTTAATGTGTACTGGGAGAAAATGGCCAGCACAGTAAGCTCATAATTTAAGGATTATTTCATAAGACAAAATTATACCTTAAAAAATATAAAAATAGGGGTGCCTGGGTGGCTCAGTGGGTTAAAGCCTCTGCCTTCAGCTCAGGTCATGATCTCAGGGTCCTGGGATTGAGCCCCGCATCGGGCTCTCTGCTCAGCAGGAAGCCTGCTTCCCCCCATCTCTCTGCCGGCCTATCTGCCTACTTGTGATCTCTCTCTGTCAAATAAATAAAATCTTTAAAAAAATAAATAAATAAAAATATTAACTAAGTAATAGTGCAAGCAGTACTCACATGTGGGAAAAAAACCCTTGACATTGTTTTGCAAATAAATGAAGTTTTAAGCAACAGTCCTCTAGAAAAACAGCTCTTCATCTGAGGTCCATGGACTCTAACTTTAAGCACCTGAACTCTGGTATAATAACATGCAAAACTGTATACGTAGTATATGGTTCTGGGGGAAACCAATCCAGAGTTTTCATCGGATTCTCAAAAAGGGTTAAGATCTATTGCTCCAAGGGCGCCTGGGTGGCTCAGTTGGTTAAGCAACTGTCTTTGGCCCAGGTCATGATCCCAGAGTCCCGGGATCGAGTCCCACATCAGGCTCCCGGCTCGACAGGGAGTCCGCTTCTCCCTCTGACCTTCTCCCCTCTCATGCGCGCTCTCTCTCTCTCTCTCAAATAAATAAAATATTAAAAAAAAAAAAAAAAAAGATCTATTGCTCCAGAAGTTTACAATCTCATATAACATCAAATGTCTCTATGAAGAAAACTGTACTTGTGGGACAATATCTCATTATTAAATTGTTTAAAATTAAAAAACTACAAATGTTAAATTCTCTGTTCTTGTACTAATACATAATAGAAATGTCTACTATGTAAACCAATTAATTTACAAAACTTCAGCTAGTGTTCAGCGACTTCACTCCAGAACTAAATCTTTCCAATATCTTCCCCACCAGTAAATTTAAAGCCCTTTGAAAATGAAGGCTTTCTCTATTTTTGGCATCTAGAAGAGTATTTGGCATAACGGATTCCTGGTGAATGTTTGATAAATGAATGAATCTCAGGAATCATACTTTTACCAAATTGTAGTCAATAAGAATTTACTAACTGCTTGAAGTCTGTAACTGTGAAGAATATAAAACACCTTTGGACTTAAGCTAAAAAAAAACAGGCTTAAGTCCAAGCAACACTGTTTCTCTGAGCTTCTCTTTTGTCATCTTTAAAATGATGATTACATGCCTCTGACTTAGGGTTTTTATGAGGACAATACCAGAGATAATGTGTGTGGAAAGCTCAAGTAAGTATAGTTTTGTTAATCTCTGATTATTAAATGTAGTTCTTCCTTTTAAATATAATGTAACATATTTCAGAAAGACAAGTTCTACCTGTGAGGCAGGACAACTCAAATTATACACAAATTTGAAAGGATATAACACAGAAAATTATAATATTTAATATTTCATCTTTAATTAAACTTATTTCTAAGTAATATAATTATATTAATTAACTTTTCACATAAATTATTTTATACCTTTGCACTTAGGCTGTAACTTTAGGGAACCAGTTTTTCTTTCTTTCTTTTTTTTTTTTTTTTTAAGATTTTAGTTATTTATTTGACAGAGAGAAAGAGAGAGAGAGCACGAGCAGGAGGAGCAGCAAGCAGAAGGAGAGGGAGAAGCAGGCCCCCTCACTGAGCAAGGAACCCCAGTACAGGACTCGATCCCAGGACACTGGGATCATGACCTGAGGTGAAAGGAGATGCTTAACCAACTAAGCCACTGAGGCACCCCGAGGAACAAGTTTTTAAAGCCCAAAGCAGTGCCAATGAAAAGGGTTAAGGGCCTAACAAATAGCTACCAGCTGACTATTATGAACATGATATTTGAGATAAGTTAAATATATTTTTAATTTAATTGGAGAGACTTTATTTGACATATATTAGTCCACAGTCTATCAATTATTTCTATAGCAACAGTCTAGTCATACTTGAAAAACTTCTGGTAAGAACATTACTCTAGTGAAATAAAATTGATCTCAGACATTCACATATTGTTTATTTGTATGGGATATTTAAGCAAAAAGATTCTCGGAATTTGTATTTTATTTCCCAACTCTTTTGTAATAACTCACCAATCTGGCTGATGAGCTGCCTGAACTGATCAAGGTAGCTTTGTCCCTCTGGGGTAATTCCAAGTTTTCTGATGCCTCGATTGAATTTTTCTGCTCTTTCAAAAGGATACTAAAGAGATAATTTAAAGATTACCGTTATTAATAAAGACCCCTACAGCATAAAATGCCTATAAAATCAACCACTAAAATCAACCATGCTAATACCACTTCCCTAATTTTTTATTTCCATTGTGCTTAAAAAAAAAAAAATCACTCAAATCTAATGACAAAAAATTCATAGCACAAAAACTACCAATGTTCAAGGTCAATATAAATTAAATTTCTTTTTGTCACTAGCTAAGGAAAATAATTATTAAAGTCACCAAATTTAAGTTTTCCACCACCATTATTAGTCTCCCAACATCCAACTACTCTATTAGATAGACAAAAGAAACCAATTCTTCCTAGAAACATTTCTTCAGAGATGTCCAACCAAGTTCCTGTGGGCTGAAGAGGTAGTATATATAAATACACTCCTTCTCAAATAATACACATTAGCTGAGCTAAAATTTCTAGTTGCCATCACCAATAAAAAAAGATCTTTCAAGTGTTAGCTGTTTAAAGGAGTTAGGAAATTACTCATTTTATATTAATAACAAATGGACACAATTCTTACAAACAATAGAATAATTTCTCTGAATACTAGTAATTTATTCCAATAAAAAGGAGACAATTAAATTCTCTACTGATAAGTGTAATGTGCAATTTTATTAGTTATTTTACTAGAAAGTAATATTTCACTGCTGTGACACTGATGAGAACTACTAACTAGTTTACTAGAGGGTTGCAATTAGGTAATGCTTAAAGGTAATTAAAATAGTTCTGAACACGGTAAATCAAATATAAAACCCATTTAATAAGCATGTTGGTTCTCTATCTGCATGGCTACATGCGTCTATACTAGTACCACTTAGATTTCTCTTCATTATTAGAAAACTTGGCTCAGAGGGTGAAGGGAAAACAGCATTCTTACAAATTACAGATGGGAATATCAGTTGGTACAGTGTTTTTAGAGCAGGTAGCAATATGTATCACAATTTTAAATATTCATATTATGTGCCCTAGAAATTTCTCTTCAAGCCATTCACCTTTCAGGATTTTAATAGTCTCCAAATACACTGAGATAAATATGTAAGGATGTTGCCTGCAGTACTGTTAATAACACTAGAAAATCAGAAAAGCCTAAATATTTGACAGTTGGGGAAGGTTAAGTTATGGTATATACCTCTACTGTCAACTGTTAAAAAGAAGGAGGCAGATCTATATGTAGAGAACTGTGATAAGCATACTGTAAAATAATCTGTGTAGTATTACACCATTTTTGTTGGGGAAAAAAGTAGTACATGTAGGGGCAAATATATATGTTTATCACACCGACATCTAGAAGCATCACATCACAGGGTTAACAGCAACTGCCTCCAGAGAATGAAAGTGGAAGAAAGAGAAATGAGGGAGATCATTTAGTTTATGCACTCTATATTGTTTAAATGCTTCAAAGTATGTTTTGCTTCTGTGTTATTTAAAATAAATAAAGTAACACATGGTTACACTGATCCTTACACTGTAGCCTACAGAAAATGTAATAAGTAAAATATTATAAGGGAAAATACAAGAAACTGGGAAGGCCATATCTAGGAGATATTATTGTGAAAAATAATTTTAAAAAAATGAAAACCCCATTACAGAGTATCATAATGAACTTTGCATAAACATCTGCTATATACTCAAGGGTTGAATCAAACTACCTTAAAAAGAATATGTGAAAATACCTTATGATCATTTTGGTCCTTGACTTCCCTGAAAAACCGAATATCTTTAATCAATCGAGATTTGATATGTTCATCATACATAAATTGGCTGAATATATAAAACTTCTTTTTCAAAAACTGGTAGGTGAAATTAACCTATAAAATTGAAATACAAGAAATTGGGCAAAATTAATATAAAAATTAATCTCAAATCAATGTGACTGAATAACAGTTATCTATAAACTCTATATGAGTTTTCATAAAGTCTAATATTTACAAAGTCTAATTCACATTGGATATAATAAATGAAGTTTTTTTATTGCCCAAGTTTAAAGAACTTTCTACAAGCCCCCCTTAAATATTTTAACTACACAAAAGGGGGAAAAAAAGAAAAAAAAAAAAAAGGAAAATATTCTCCTAACAGAATTAAGAGTTATGGTGAGAATCAAAAAACTCAGATTCAACATTCAAGTTTTTAAGTCATAAACTACAATCAGAAGTTTCTGTTCCTCCATCTGCAAGACTACTTATTACTAATCTATCTACATGTCTGGAATGATAATCAAGTGAGAAACACGTACTCTTTGAACTTTCCTGAAGGAAGACATGCAATTATTTACCCAGGAATACTCTAGCACCTCTCCTGTGCACGGCACAGTTATCTGCTCTCATGCTAGATACAGTGCTTGTCATGATGGAGTCTATATTCTAGCAGGAGTGACAGACATTTTAAACAAGTATATGTTAAATAAATTATTAGATCATTAAATCTCTATTGCATAATTCATACAATGAGACGTGCCAGTGCTTTGAGAATGAATAATAAAAGGCCCTGATCTAGACTCAGAAAACCCTGAAAAGGCTGACTTTGAGCTGAGATTAAAACTATAATAACATAAGATTACTTCTGACCTAGAAATGGAAGTCTGGTACTAATTTTCATCTCCTCCACCCTCAAAAACTACTGTTTTGGCAAATATATGCCATTTTTAACGGTCTTCATTTACCCAGTTTTAGAAATGGGTGCTTTCTCATAACTTTTCTTGTGGCTTAACCACTGCTTTTTCTTTTTATCTATTTATTATTTTTTATTTAAATTCAATTAATTAATATGAAGTGTATTATTAGTTTCAGGGATAGAGTTCAATGATTCGTCAGCCTTACATACTACCCAGTGCTCATTACATCACATGCCCTCCTTAATGTTCATCACCTAGTTACCCCATCCCCCCACTTCCCTCCCTTCCAGTAACCCTCAATTCGTTTCCTATGATTAAGAGTCTCAAGGTGCCTGGATGGCTCAGTCATTAAGGATCTGCCTTCGGCTCAGGTCATGATCTCAGGGCCCTGGGATCGAGACCTGCATCGGGCTCCCACCTCAGCGGGGAGCCTGCTTCCCCCTCACTCATTCTCCCAGCTTGTGATCCCTCTCTCACTGTCTCTCTCACCTACTCTGTCAAATAAATAAATTTAAAAAAAAAAAGGGTCTCTTATCATTTGTCTCCCTCTCTGATTTCATCTTGTTTCATTTTTCCTCCCTTCCCTGTGATCTTCAAACACTGCTTTTTCTTGATCTCCTTACTAGTAATCATGTTAGTAGAAATAGTCTCTTCTTTATCCTTCCCACTCTTAATAACAGGTACTGACAGTCTCTGATCTTATCTCTTCTATACTCACTTAGTCATCACCAGACATCAGGAATGTACATTCATTAGTGTGATCGATTAATGACTATATCCCATGCTAGGGTATAATCACCATGAGAGCTGTTTTTCTCACCCTAGTGCCCAGCACAGTGCCTCAGACGGGTAAAATATACACTTAATTATATCTATTACATGAATGAGTATCTGACAGGTGAAGTCAAAGAAACGTTTACTTATCCTGAAAAGTTCAGACATGACCTCTACCTGGATGACTCCTTATTTTAAATCATATACTCTGTCTCATTTCTTTATTGGTAACCACTAAAACACAACTCCAATCACATCTCCTAGCAGCTCAAATACTTAATGGCTCCCCCAAAGAATAATAAAACAATCCCTACATAAATTGCCAGTTACATAACTCCTTCCTCTTCCCTTACTTTCAAACATGCTTAATAATATTTTAGTATTTAAGCATTCATAGTCTTCTTCAAGGAGAAATTAAGTGTATCCTGAAAACCAGGTAAATTCAAAGACTTTACTTGTCTGAAGAAAAAATAGCATACATATTCAAGTGATTCTCTCAAGTGATGGAATGCCCACTTTTAAGATTCAAAATCTTTTTAGCAAATTTCTTAGTAAGCAAATAATTATTTAGCAAATAATTAGTAAGTCCTCCCTCAAAAAAGAGCATGAGTACTGCTAAATAAAATGCTATCAATGATTCACTTGCAAAAGCAACTTTCAAAGAATGTCAGACAACACACACAGATACATATATTTATGCCAATGTGTTCAAATCTCCAATGCTGTTTCTAATGATGATCCTGAGATGGTAAGATATTCAAAAATGCCTTTTGTACCACCGAGCTTCCATCACCTCCAACACGATTTTAGTGCCAGATATTTTTTTAAAGATTTTATTTTTAAGTAATCTCTACAGCCAACGTGGAGCTCGAACTCACAAGCCCAAGATCAAGAGTCGCATGTTCCACCAACTAAGCCAGCCAGGTGAGTTATACCCCCCAGACATTTTAATTACACCAACCAGAAGAATGGAAATTTAGGTATAATATAAACAGGCAGCAATGTATGTTTACCAGAATGTTCTATGAGAAAACTATTTGCCAAACTACCAAATTAAATAGGAGTCTATTACCCACCCAACCCCCAACAAAGTTTCTTACTGTTGTATTCATGATTCCTGTGCCATGTGTTCGAATTGAATTAGCAATATGCCGAATATTAATAGTGTTCAAATGTTTGTTATTGCTCGTTCGTTCAATAAAAATCTGCAATGAAACAAATTTATGCTAAATAACAACACAATCCATAGCAAATACTGGTCAGTTACTCCAAGAAAATTTTACAATCTATTTCATTAGAGATAATTTAATTGGAAAGTCATTCAAGAAGATAATATAATCTATGCAAAGGAATAAAAAGATGATCTCTAAACAATTACTTTCTGCTTTCTTTCACTAGTTTTCACTAATGAGAATCAATTCTTTGCCACTGAGCCTTCCTACTATACATCCACCCAGATATAAAGAGTTCTAAAACCTACTCACCTGATTGTTGAGATTATAGAGGTATCGAGACACAAATATATGAATATTTCTCATAATTTCCAAAACATCCAGGCCCTACAAAACAACCCACACAGTTCTATTATTGAAGACAGACTTGTATCAATGTAGTGACTTACTACCAAGATTTTTAAATTACTTTAAAAAACAACTATACAAAAGGTATCACCAACGGCTAAGGAGCTTTCTAACTGCTACAATCAGGACTGTCTCCTTCGGGAAACCTGGCTGCTTGTTAATCTTATCCCTTTTGAAAGACAAGAACAGCTATGTTTAGAATTTCAGAGATTAATGACTCAATCATTTCCCCATCATTCTTGGGAATATTTGTTTGTCTTCCCAAAGATCTTCTGTATGTTTTACTAAATAAGGGCCAGATTCTAAAAGATAGTCAAGAAATGTGGTGATATTTATGAAATACATACTACTTCTCAGGCACTGTGCAAGGTTCTTTATATGTAAGTCTCAAAAAAAAAAAAGAAAATGAGGTATTAGTCTTCTAAATTCCACAACTGTGGAAACTGAAGCTAAAGGAGTTCTCCAGGGTCAAATGGCTAGGAAGAGGCAGATCCCAGGAATTTTTAGAAAATCAAATTCCAAATCCTTATGCTTCTTTTAATTACACTAGACCATTTTTAACATACAAGTTACCTATGAAGAAGCCTTCATTTTTCAGTTAATAATCTAATGCCTAATGGCATCATATAAATTGTTCTGTAGCTTCTCCAACTGGGGCTCAAAGGAGCACCACAATACCCACTAAAGTTTTTATTGTTTTTCTCATGTTTCAACCTAAAAATCTGTTTACTCACTTTTTCTTCAACTAGGTTAAGTACATGAACTGAAATTGTTTCCATTTATTTTTATCTCCCAATACATACTTTACTGCCTAGCAACTTTTCAGTGAATACTAAATGTCTAAATGAATGAAAGGAAATACAAACTGATCCTGGAAATGCAGTAGGATGGAGGAAAATTATGATCCTGAAATTTTGGAAATGAGTGTTTTTTTGATAAATAGGATTTCTGGGTTTTCTTAGACAAAATATATACAAATTAACTGAAAACATAAACTTTTGTACTCATGAGATACTACCTTATTATAAATTAGCTCACTGAATTAGCAAAGCTAAATGCTTGTAGGCACTCGTCATTTCAAGAGTATATTTATAATTATACACATTTAATCATTTTTTCCTAAGACATTAAAGCTTATATGTTATATCCAGATTTAGAATCCTTAGTTGTGATCTTAACTAAACTTTCCACAATTCGGCACAAGTCACCTCACAATCCCAATGTTTCTGAAACACTATCTAAATCTATGCAGCTTTCAGATGTTCAACAAAAGGCAGAGTGTAAACAGAAAGCCTGTGGTAAATTATTCATAAAGCAAATTAGCACCACTCTTGTCAAGTATGTAGTTTTTATAGCAAATATTTTCTTGAGATATAAACACATGCTAAATAAAGTAAAAAAAAAAAAAAAAGACTGCTTAAGGAAACACTGTTATGCTACAAACACACTATGCTAAGAACACCTTATACTATACCTGTTCCAAAGTCTGACTAGGAAGATGAGCCTCTGTCATAACCAATCCATAACGCTGGGTAGCTAAATTTCTCATTTCACTGTAAGTGGCCCAGTCATGAAGAGCTACTGTTGTTAGATTGTAGAAGGTCTTGTCTAGGTAGTGAGTTACATAAGCTACCAAAAAAAAAAAAAAATCAAAACCTTTTTGATTCATGAAAAGTAGAAATGAAACTTTTGGAAACGTTTTTGAGCATTAAATTTCTTCCTTTAAAATAAGGTCCTGGGAAAATAAAAATGAAGAAATAAAAAGGAACTAAAGAATAAATGAATAACACAAAAACACCCTCAAAGTTTTGTTTTTATTTGTTCTTTAATAGTTAAGGGCAAACAGATATAGAATATGACTGTAAGAAGGAAATCAGAACACTCACCTCGAATGTCAATGAAACGATTGAAAAATCGAATTGGATTCAAAGAGAAAAAAAGGGCCAGGTCTTTCATGCCAACTTTGAAAGGATTTCGGTCATCCAGCTTTAAGTGAGTGTGAACAGAAAGTCGCAGATCCTTCTCAATTTCCTTGCATAATTTATCCAGTAAATGCTATTCACAAAAGAATTGATATCTTAATTTTTCAAAATAATATTCCAATTGCATTGTTCTTCTAAGGCATCTATGCTTTGACCATTAGAGTTTTATAATCAGTGTAATGATGAAAAAATTTGTCAAACTGAATTAAAAGTCTAAGCTATGGTAAAACATTTTTATTGATAAAGTGGAAATTACTTTCTTCTCCATTTTATTTTTTCTAAAGATTTTTAAGTAATCTCTAATCCCAATGTGGGGCTTGAACCCACAACCCCAAAATCAAGACTCACACATGCCACACAGGGAGGCACCCTTGTTCTCCATTTTAAACCAATGATTTTTGGGGGATGCTTGGGTGGTTCAGTCCGTTAAGCGTCTGCTTTAGGCTCAGGTCATGATCCCTGGGTCCTGGGATGAAGTCCCACATAGGGCTCCCTTCTCAGTGGGGAGTCTGCTTCTCTCTCTACCTGCAGCCCCCACCCCCGCTTGTGCTCTCTCTTTCTTTCTCTCTCTGACAAATGAATAAATAAATAATCTTTTAAAAAGTTAGTTAAAAAAAAAGAAACCAATGATTTTTTTTTTGACCAGAGAGACGTTAGATAAATTTCAAGTTTTTATTTTCATTAATATTTAAAACCCTTGAAAAGAAGTTCAAAAGCTGTCTGATGACTTCATTACAAGGGACATGAACATATAATATAAAATATAACATTTATGGAAACCAGTAACTAAGGAAAGGTCCCGAGAACTAGCAAAAGAAAATTTTAAAAAGCTTCCTTATAGGAGTGCCAGGGTGGCTCAGTTGGGCGTCTGACTCTTGATTTTGGCTTAGGTCATGATCTCAGGGTCATGTTGGGCTCCATGCTCAGCAGAGTCTGCTTGGGATCCTCTCTCTCACTTTCCATCTGCCCCTCCCTCCACGTTCTCTCTCTCTCAAATAAACAAAATCTTCTTTAAAAAATAAAAGCTTCCTTATAATAATCATTTTTTTAAAAATCACAAAATTCATTGCCCTAAAGGTAAGGAAATTAATCATCTTTTCTGGTCTGCCATGAAGTTCTAAATACTGGCCAGACATGTATGTCATTTTTAAATAAGAATAGTTAATACAAGAAGTTATATAAAATTTTTCAGAATTTTATCAAACCTGAATATTGTAACACTGAAAAAATAAAAGTTTATTTGGGGGGAAAAAAAACCTGAATATCGTTTATATTGTGAAATTTACTCACTTTTAATCTTTCCCTCCATATAATATATTGCTAGATGAAAATTTAAAGATATCAGTGTTTATAATATGCATTCCATTAAAACAAGAAGGTACAGGGGCGCCTGGGTGGCTCAGTGGGTTAAGGCCTCTGCCTTCAGCTCAGGTCATGATCTCAGGGTTCTGGGATCGAGCCCCACATCGGGCTCTCTGCTCAGCAGGGAGTCTGCTTCCCCGCCCCCCCGCCTGCCTCTCTGCCTACTTGTGATCTCTCTCTGTCAAATAAATAAATAAAATCTTAAAAAAAAAAACCAAAAACAAGAAGGTATATACTACAATGCATTTGAATTATTTGTTACACAAGTAAATCTTTTAAATTTAGAAAATTTAAACAAACAAAATTTTAGTCAGTGATGTTCCAAATAATTTAATAAAATAGCGGTTTAAGTTGCAATAACTGCACTACCCTTAGCGGCACTCAATTTTCAGACCAATTTTGTATTTGCATTTTTCTAATGAACAGAACTTTAAATTCAAATCTATTTACTAAAGTAAAAAAATGTTCCCAAATTCTTAGTCTGAATTTCTATTAAAAATTATGAATCTGGGGCACCTGGGTGGCTCAGTCAGTTGAGCAACAACTCTTGATTTGGGCTCTGGTGGTGATCTCACGGTCTTGAGACTGAACCCTGCCTTGGGCTCTGCACTCAGCAGGGAGTCTACTTATCCCTCTCCATTCCCCTGCTTCTGTGCACTCTCTCCCTCTCTAATAAATACATAAAAAATATTTTTTTTAAAAATTAGTAATTAAAAACCAATTCAGCACAATAGTGATACTATAACTAAAAAGAAATCTTTTGTTCTAGACAGTGATTCATAATTTATGACTTTATATAAAAATGAATATACAGTATATATGTAAATGATAGCCTGTTTCAATCCAGAAAGTTTTTCCAAATATTGAAAAACTTAAAACACATATTTGGAATGCAATCTCAAATATGATGTTACCTCGTTTAAAATTTCCATAATTTCTTTGTCATAGCAATCCAGAAGTATTTCATAGGACTCTAAATGCCTTGCATGCATCATAGCAGGTACACAGTCCCGTAAAGCACTGAACATGTACTAAAAAGAAAATTAGAATGTTCATGAATTTAAAAAAACCAGAGATCTAATTAAGAAATATCACAAAGGGGAAAAAAAAGAAAAGGAATATCACAAAGGTTAATTATCTATCTTTAAAGACAAAAATCTCAATCTTAAGAGGTTTTTTTTTTTTCACATGTCTTACTTTCCTAAATAAGAAGAGGCAGGTTTTATTCTCTAAAACAAATACTTTAAATCAAAAAAATTCACATTCACTTAGCCTTTCTTGTCTTGAGCACTCAAATACTTATTTTCATAAGGAAATAGATCTGAATAACATATACCTTGCTGACAGTGTCAGATTATTGTGACATAAACTAAAATCAAGTGAAACGAGAATGATCAGGAATAGGAGTAAAAAAGTTCATTAACATTAATATCAAATTTAACTGGCCTAAATTGCTTATTAAATATGTACAGCACTGTAAAAACATTAGCAGTCAATTTTAAAATGATTTATTAAGTCAAATGATTGTATTTAAAACTAATTAGAATGGTTGGTATGGTGACTAAAAATGACGGATTATTTTTTACATTATTCTTCACTTACATGTAATCTGGCTGCATCAACGGCATTTTCATACACATCATCTAAATAAATTGGGAAGACAGCTCGATGCCAGTATAAAAAACAACAGTCACATTGTGTTTGGACTCTACAATGTAAAGTAGTAATTAGTGGTAGCAAAATTGAAGTACCCCTCACCCCCAAAATAATGAAAGGAACAACATTCTATACCATAATGGCAAGAGCTCAGTCTTACCCATTTTTTATTCCCTGTATCATATAACCCAAAATTAGTACAGAAAAGCCGCAAAATAAGTATTTTTTCAATTGGAAATTTCTAAAGCATACTTCAAAAACTATATACATAACTTTTAAATAGTTAAAGTTTTCAATATTATTTGGTATGACTGAACTTACAATACTTGTATCACATGTACCATTTTACCTGGCTCAAAGCTGAAAAGTAGAACCTTTTAAAAAATTATGACAAAAAAAAAAACCACAAAAAAACCAGTTACACTTAACCTGTCTATAATCTTTGCCAAGTGACATTTTCACACCATTCTATGGCAACAAAATGATCATTAAGTATCTTATAATGAAGAAGGGTCACTATTTCTTCCCAAGATAGAAAGTTAAATGCTACTAACTAACAAAAATGTCAGTTTCTCAGAACAAAAAATAGTAAGTTTTAAATGAGTTAAAACATTGTTTCTTTTTTTTGCCTTCCACCAAAAAACAAAACAAAACGAAAAAAACATTAAGTTTCAAACATTAAGCATTACATGAAAACTGTGCTGTAACCTTAATTCACCTAGGAATCAAATTCAGAAGACCCATTTTCCCTTCAAGAAACTTACTGCTCCCTCAATAAAAAGAAAATAATAAAAGTCACAAGTGGCTTCCAATAACTAATTCATTTGAGTGAATTCCAATTCATGTATCGAAATAAAATTACAGAATGTGACATGTGACATGAATCTGAGTCCCTCACAAATAAATGAAATCTTGTAATAAAGCAGCAATTTTAAAAGTCCACTAGGCTAGTGGACAGTCACGGCAATCACAATACGCATCAGGGTCTAGCAGATGCTCGGGCGGGGGGGGGGGGGGGGGGGG
>CM052807.1:105560870-105628942 GCA_028533885.1 Nasua narica | reverse complement strand
TGTTTCTATTAGCCTTATCTTTTGAGTATCATTACATATCCCTACTTACCTTTCTCTAAGCTCACTGATAAGATCCAGCTTTTTCATGACTACTTGCAGTGGAAAGAGTTCTTCATCTTTAAATGTTTTCTTTCAGGAAGGGAAAAGAATGACAGAGAAGTTGCAAAGTAAGGACAGATTTCTTAGGTCAGTAACAAGGGAATTGTGAAAGCTCAGATTTCATTTTCCCTCCAAAATAGCAATACGCTTACCATTTGTGTGCCAACACTTAGTGCCAAAGAAACAATCAGTCGTCGTTGCCTTGTGCTTGGTCCATTTAGAGTGTTTTCGGCCAAAACTAGAGCAGAGAGCACATCAAGACGCTGTTCGCTATATTTTTTGTCAGAAATTACTCTTTTCTAAAAGATAAATGGAGAGAACAAGAAATAACAGTTTTGCTTTTGAATCAGCAACAAAAGATTCCAAAGAAAAACTTAAGGGTAATCTTTTCCATGATTCAATTTAAGAGAGCTTAGACAAATGCTTTCCCTGTTCAGCTTTTTCTGATGTTATATGCTTTACTTCTATAACATGACCATCTAATGCTGTCAGGGACAGCAAATGTATTAAGCATCTTTTTAAATTTCCGTATTAGGCTTTTTGAGAGGCAGTTCAAGATAACAGCGGAGGCCACATTCTAAAATTTCCATATTAGTTTAAGAAGAAAATTATTTCTTTAAAGAAGAGGCATATTTTAAAAAACTAAACTCAATGTCATTTTTTAAAAAAAGATTTTTTATTTGAGAAAGAGCACGAGAACAAGAGAACACAAGCAGGGTGAGCAGTAGAGGGAGAAGCAGCAGCAGACTCCCCTCTGAAGCCTGACACTGGGCTCGATTCCAGGACCCTAGGATCATGACCTGAGCCGAAGGAAGTCACCTAGCAGACTAAGCCATCCAGGTGCTCCCGCGATGTCATTTTTTAATACAGGAGTGTTAATATATTACATGCCGCAAGTTCAGAGTTAAGATAACCCTGATTGCTCTAAGTAACAATCATAAAATACCATGGAGAAAAAGGGCCAAGAATTATTGTGTTTGAAGGTATGGAGTAAACAGATTAAACTAAAAAAACACATATAAAACAACAGAAGAGCAAACTAAAAAGATAATCATGCTGAATACACAATAAACTTCATACCTTGGCCACAGAAATAGAATTAAGAGCCTGATGTTGAAGGTGCTGTGTTATATGTGAGACCGAATCAGCCACAACCATGCTTCTTCTGTAGAACATATGCTCTATTGCCTTAAAAGAACCACAAGGAATATTAAGAAAATCAACTTAAAACTTTCAGGCAAATTATAGAATATCTTGAAGACCTTGGGTTTGGTAAGGAATTTGTAAATAAGATCCAAAAGCACTGTGATATAGGATAAGATTAGTAAATTCAACTACATTAAAATTTAAGAATTTCTGTTCATTGAAAGCCATTATAAAAAGGTCTAAGTATGAGAACACATTCCCCACAAGCAAGGGTTTAGTACTCAGAATAAGTAAGTGAAGGGAACATTTTTAATGGCAAATAATTTAACAGGAAACTGAACAAAAGAACTGATTTTTCACAAAAGAAAAAACAGTCAATAAACACTTGAAAAAGACCCCATCATCAACAATCAGGGAAATAAACACTACAAATAAAACCATTTACCTCCCACCAAAAAAAAAAAAAAAAATCCAGATAACACCAATGTTGGCCAGTTAGGGAACCATGGGAAGTCTAGTTCATTGGGGAGGTAGGTAAACTGACAGGACAACGATAGGAAGCAACTTGGCATCCTCTTGAAAAGCTGAACATGTACATAACACACAACCCAGCAACCCACCAGTAGACACATAATACTTCAGAAAAACTCTTGGCATAATTACACCAAGAAACATATGCAAGAACAGCAACTTTGATTATAACAGCCACAACTGAACAAACCACCCAAAGGTCCACCCACAGGAAAACTACACAGCAATGAAAATGAAGGAGAGCTACTCATCCCGACACGTTCTAATACAAAATCCTGAGTTTAAAAAAAAGCAAGTAAAAAATACATGAAGTATTACTTCATTCATATAAACTTTAGGAATATAACTAAACATTTATAGATTCATCCATATCTGGTAAACTAAAAAGAAAAATGAGGGAAAGGGAAGCATAAAATTGAAGACAATGGTTTCCTCTGAGGGAGCAGGATAAGATGTAATCACAAAGGGACAGCACAGGGGTTTTGTGAAAATATTAATATTTCTTAAATGAGATGGTGTGTTTTTACGTGTCTTTTTGTTAAATTATGTTTATTATATATATAAACATACGCATACATTTCTGTATTTACAGTAAATAAATTATATCTTAAAAAAGGCTAAAAATCCCCCCAAATTTTAATTTCCTAAGCAAATCTAAAGGCATCAGCAGAAATAGCTAGCAAATTTTTAATTTCAATTTTTACAAAAGGTTAAATGGATTCACCTGCTTATAAGGCAAAGGAAAGTTTATTTATATAGAGTACGCCAAGAAACATTTTATTATATTTTCAGAAGTATTCAAATCACAAAATCACAGCACTTTCTCTGAATTAAAAAATTAGCCTCATGTTGACTAGCCTCATGTGCATTTCAACACTATAAAATGGGTGTCCTTTTTTTTTTAGTACAGTTGATAAACAGTGGTTAGTTTCAGGTGTACAACCTAGTGATTTGACAAGTTTATACATTATGCTATGTTCACAAGTGTAGCTACCAATTGTCCCATTACATTTCTATTTCAATATCACTGACTATATTACTCATGCTGCACCTTTTATTCCCATGACTTACTTATTCCATAACTGGAAACCTGTATTGCCCTCTCTCTTTCACCCATTTTACCCAACCCTCTACACCCCCCAACCCCGTCAGTAATCATCAGTTTGTTTCCTATATTTGTAGGTCTGATCCTGATTTTTGCTTATTCATTTGTTGTTGTTGTTTTTAGACTCCACTTATGAGTGGAATTATATGGTATTTATCTTTCCATTCAACTTACTTCACTTAGCATAATGCCCTCTAGGTCCATCCATGTTATCTCAAATCTCATCCTGTTTTATGGCTGTGTAATATTCTATTACATATATACCACATCTTCTTTATCCATTTGTCTACTGATGGACACTTAGGTTGTTTCCATATCTTGGCTATTGTAAATAATGCTGCAATAAACTCAGGGGGGCATGTACCTTTTCGAATTAGTGTTTTCAGTTTCTCTGGGTAAATATCTAGTTGTGGAATTACCGGATCATGTGGTATTTGTTTTTTTTTTTTTTTGGTATTTATGTTTTTAACTTTTTGAGAAACCCCCATACTATTTTCCACAGTGGCTATACCAATTTACATTCCCACCAACAATGCATGAGGGTTCCTTTTTCTCCACATCCTCACCAATACTTGTTATTTCTTGTCATTTTGATTTTAGCCATTCTAACTGGTGTAAGGAGATATCTCATTGTTGGTTTGATTTGCATTTTCCTGATGAGTGATGTTGAGGATCTTTTCAAGTGTCTATTGGCCATCTGTATGTCTTCTTTGGAGAAATGTCTCCTCAGGTCCCCTACCCATGTTTTAATTGGATTTTTTTTTTTTTTGGTGTTGAGTTGCAGAAGTTCTTTATATATTTTGGATATTAACCCCAAATATCTTCAGCCATTCAGTTTTTTTGTTTTGTTGATGATTTCCTTTGCTGTGCAAAAGCTTTTTATTTCGACATAGTCCCAGTAGTTTATTCTTTGCTTTTGTGTCCCTTGTCTTAGGAGACATATCTAGAAAAATGTTATGGCTGATATCAGAGAAATTACTGCCTGTGCTCTCTTCTAGGATTTTTATGGTTTCAGGTCTCATATTTAAGTCTTTAATCCAGTTTGAGTTTACTTTTGTGTATGGCATCAGAAAGTGGTCCAGTTTCATTCTTTATGTGTACCTGTCCAGTTTTACCAGTGCCATTTATTAAAGAGACTGCTCCCCACTGCATATTCTTGCCTCCTTTGTTGTAATCGACCATATAATTGTGGGTTTATTTCTGGGGTCCCCATTTTGTCCCACTGATCTATGTGTCAATTTCTGTGCCAGGTCATACTCTTTCATAATTCAGGGAACACGCTTAAAACTTGGGTAGAACTTTACTAATACTTAAGCTAACCTTTTCATTTTCCTTCTTCCCTCACTACATGCTAATTTTTAATAAAGTTTAACTATATTGGCCATTCATAAGAAGTTACTCAGAAAATTTCTTTCAATGGCTAGTTTCTTTAGCCAATTGAAAGATAAGTACACTTTCCCACAATTTTTTATTCCCATAATCAAGAAGTCAAATATTACAAGATCACCTTAATTTAAGCACAGGTCAATTCTCAATTATAATGGCAAGTAAAATAATTTTAAACATACCTTGAGAAGTTCAACAAGCCTGCATAATGCCTTAACTGAGGTTTTGGTCATTGGCTTTTGCGTCGACATGTAGAGATTCATTGTGGTTTTAATAATGGCACTAATACTGTATGCATATAAGAAGCCCTATAAAAAAAATAAAGCATTGACCATAATCACAATAAAAAGTTTCATTTCTTCAACATTTCATTCTCTATGTAACAATAATTATTTCTCAACTTGCCAATAACTATTGTTTGTAAAGTTCATTTTAAAGTCTGTTCTTAAGATTTTTAAATACTTTTCTGCATACAATATACACATGATGGTGAAGTTTCAAAGTAACCCTTAAAAGTGTATTTAACCCATTACATACCATAAGTTTAGTTGAAATTATGGTATATAATTACAGTTAAAGAATCTTACCATTAAACAACACACAAACCCTTCAGAGAAATGATCTGAACGTCAGGAAGATATCTATTCATCCTCACCTTACCTGCCAGACAAGAGTATAAAGACTCCTATCTGCTGCAGACAAAAGCTAAGGACTCCAAGGAACTAGGAACTGAAAAATGAGAAGGAGAAGGAGGAGAGCTGCTCTCTGGCCAATACGTGTATCAAAAGGTATTTCTCACTTCCACGCCAATTCCCCCTTTCCTTTTCACCGAAGCCAATCACCATTGTCCATCTGCTACCGTGTCCCCAATATAGTACTGTATATTGGTGCTAATCAAAGTTTTTCTCCTCCTGGCCCAATAAGAACAGATTTTTTTCCTATCCTTCTAGTCACAAAGGAAGAACACAGGTCTTGTGAGGTTTAAAAAATATTCTGAGTGCTTGCAAACCCAGGGAAATAGGATGGAATAAGAAAACAGGAAAAAGAATATTATCTCTCAGATATATTTTCATTTAGATCTAAAAAAACCACACAGAAACATAATAATAAAGATTTTTTGGGCTTATCAAAGACCAAAAAAAAGATACATGTACAGTTTAGAGATGAACCTAAACCATACTATTGTGAATATATCCAGGGAGCTGGGCAGAAGCCATATGGGAGTGATTCTCAGCTTTCTTTCTTTTCCTCCATCATATGTGAGAGATACAGTACTCTCCCATCAGTGTAACAATAGTCAATACGGATGGGAGGGAGGAGTTTTTCTGAACCAATAATGGCTCTGTGATAAAGAGATGTGCTAAATTAAAGAATAAGAAATGAGAGAAAAGGTAGCATCCTAAGAAAGGTGACAGACAATAAGACTAAAGCTGGGGGCATACACACAGGAAAGAGCCCCAAGTCTTACCTTGTCAGCTATAGGACTATCACACCAGACTCCGCCCTAGTGCAGCACTTTGAAAAGTTAAAAAGCAGACACAAGGAATAGCAAAAGTGTAACTCTAAGGCAGGGAGAAAAAGGGAATTTCTTTTTTGAGGGGTAGTGGAGGAGAAAGAACTCATGGGTTGATATCACACCATTCAGATGGTCATTTTAAAAGGATGTCATTTAAAAATTTAAATGGGGGAGGAGAGAGGTCTAGGGTCTGTTTCTGTTAATGGCAGAATAAATAATTTGGACCAGTCTTCCTACAAAGAACAACTAACAAAAGCTGGACAAAATATTTTTTAAAATCTCTTAGACGGTATCAAAGAACTACCACGAAGATAAGGAAATATAAGGCCCAAATCTAGAAGACAGAAACTCAGAGAAGTGAGCCTGGCACTTGTGGCGGCTTTCCCTTAAAAGGCATCTGCCCATTCCAAAAGAGAACAAAGACAGAAGCCAAACATTATCTTTCAACATCTCACAGTAATGAAAGGGGGATAAAAATAGGAGTTCATGGCCCATCAAAGAGGGATGGAGGTCCTGTAAACCAGGTTCTGGATTGGGATCCTGAATAACTACCTAAAAAGTAAAGGTGAACTCAAAAAAACAGCCATCATAGGACTTAGGTTCCACTTCACATCATCACAATCCATGACTGAGTTGAGGTGATCTGAGTTGCTAGTTGTCCTAGACTAGCTGTACATCGGAAACAAAGATTACTAAATCCTCTCTGGAGAAAAAGATAATATCCAGATCCTTCAATTATATCCACAGTTTTTCATATACAATGTACCATACATTATAAAAAAATAACCAGGCATACAAAGCAATAAGATATATCCAAAAACCAGAGAAACAAGAGATAACAGAAACATCCAGATGAGATTATTAGACATGGGTTTCAAAATAATTATGCTGAATATGTTGAAGGAAATGAAACAAAATTTATTCAGAAGAAGAACTGGAAACTATAAAAAACAAAAAGCTAAAAAGTAAAATAATTAAGAATTCAGTAGACAGGTTTAACAGATTAGACAGAGCTGAAGAGAAAATGAGAGAGAGAGAGAGAATAAAAGAGAAAGAGCACTTGCAGACTTAATGGCTGAGAATTTTCCACAAATCCCAGAAGCTCTACAAATCCCAAGCAGCACTGACACAAAGAAACCTAGGTGTAGTTATTACCTCAGAGTAATATTGCTAAAAACCAAAAAGTAAATCTTACAAGCAATCAGAGAAAGACATTGAGAAAGCAACGAAACTGACAGCTGACTTCTTAACAAAAATAAAAGAAGCCAGAAGATGATAAAGAGGGGAGGAAGGTAAAGGATCCTGCCAACCCAGAAGTCTATATGTAGCAAAAGTGCCTTCAAAAATGAAGTTGAGGGGCGCCTGGGTGGCTCAGTGGGTTAAAGTCTCTGCCTTCAGCTTGGGTCATGATCTCGGGGTCCTGGGATCGAGCCCCGCGTCAGGCTCTCTGCTCAGCAGGGACCCTGCTTCCCCCTCTCTCTGCCTGCCTCTCTGCCTGCTTGTGATCTCTCTCTCTCTCTCTGTCAAATAAATAAATAAATAAATAAATAAATAAATAAATAAATAAAAATGAAGTTGAAATAAGACATATTCTGACAAACAATGGTCATAATTCATCACTAGAAAGACATTTTAAATGAAATACTAATAGATATTCCACAAATAGAAGGATGGAGAGATGCAGGAAAGACAGAACAGATAAATATGCGGGTATATCTAAATGGACCCTGACTATAAAAACAGCAGCAGCAATAATACCACCTTGTGAAGTTTAATATAGAGAATAAAAATAAACAATAGCAAAAAAAAAATAATAAAATAAAATAAACAATAGCAGCAGGAGTAAGAAGGTGATAAATACAATTAAGGTGGCTTAAGATACTTACACTGTCTGAAAGAGATAAAACTACTCATTTATTCTGGAGTTGAAGGTTAAATGATGCATCTTAGAATCTCTACAGTAACTATCAAAAAAACGATAAAAGAATATAGATTTAAAGACCTAATAGTGGGAGAAATAAAATGATGAAACTAATTCAGAGTAGAGGAAGAAAGGAAAAGAAAAAGGGACATAGAAGAAGTGAGACAAACAGAAAGCAATTAGTCAGGTGCTACTTTAAATCCAAATACATCAGCAACGACAGAAAAAATAATGAAAAGGGGTGCCTGCGTGACTCAAGTTGGTTAAGCATCTGACTCTCTTGGCTTCAGCTCAGGTCATGATCTCAGGGTTGTTGAGATTAAGCCGCACATCAGGCTCCCCACTCAGCACGGTCTGCTTGTTTCTCTCCCTCTGCTCCTCCCCCCTACTCATGCAAGTTATCTCTAAATAAATACATAAAATCTTAAAAAAAAAAATCAAAAAACAAAAATTATCAGACTAGAGAAAAATTTATGCTGCTTCAGGAGACACACATTGAATATAAGGAGTCAAACTTACATTGCAAGTAAAAGGATAAAAAAAAAATACCATGTAGACCTTAACTAAAAGAAAACTGGTTATAGTTATGTTACTTTCACACACACAAGACCTATGACAAAGAGCACTACTAGAGATCAAAGGGACATTTCACAATGATAAAAGGTTCAATTCACCAGAAAGATATAACAATTCTGAATGTTACGCACGCACTTGGTCTCAAAATATATTGACAAAAAACTGACAAAGAATAAACAGACAAATCCACAATACCAGAAGGAGATTCTAAACCAATTCTCTCAGTACTGATACGATATGCAGACAAAATCATTAATAAACATGACCTACTTGACATGTACAGAACACTGCAACCAACAAATGCAAATTACACATTCTTTTCAAGTACACATGAAATGTTTACCAAAGTGGACCATGGGGGGCCATAATGCCAATCTCAAAACATTTCCAATTACTGAAATTATTTTAGTATTTCTAGATATCGATAATAAAAAACTAGGGAAATTAAAAAATATCTTTCAAGATAACTCACAGACCTAAAAAGAAATCACAATAGAATTTCTTAAATATTTTGAACTAAAGGATAATGGAAATACAACATATCAAAACTTATGGATACAGCAAAAAAGTTGTGCTTTGAAGGGAATATAATTGCATGTATTAGAATATACAATTAATAAATCACACAGATCCAAATACAATCAAATCAATTTCAGTGTTTAAAAACAAAAACATATCCTATCCTTTCCAGTTTTTTCAAAGGGTAACTTCTATACATTGGATTAACAAAGAAATGACCCCCAAAATATTCTAAGTAAGAAGATGCAACTACCTGTATAAAAACATTACATCTATTGGTGAGGTCTTCAGCAAATTTATCCATTCTCTGCTCTTTAGATAAAATAGATTCCATTTTCATCATCCATGAGCTCACAAAGACGTAGTAAGACTGTACATCTCTAACAAAGGAAAATATTGCAGTTACTCAGCACAGGAAAGAAAATTTACTTCCATTTCTTTGAACTGGTTGGGATAAAATATTTCCTTGCAGCAGCCACCTTTCCGGTTTTCAAACTATAGATATCCTACATACATATATAATTTACTCATTCAACAAATGTTTACAGAATGCCCATATACGCGAGCACCATCTCTCAGTACTAAAAACAAAAGTTAGCAGTAAATGAAATGGATAAAAATCCCTGCCACAATGAAACTTACATTCTAGAAAGGAGAGCTGAAAAAGAAATCAATAATTAAAATCTGTAAGATGTTAGATGATATGTACTATGGAAAAAATGCAGCAGGGAAAAAAGATAGGGACTTGAATGGCAGATACAATTTTAAATATAGTGATCAAAGCAGGCTCACTGCAAGGATGATTTTGAGCCAAGATTTGAAGAAGATGAATGAGTAATCCATGTAAATATTTGAGAAGAGAATTCTAGGAAAGTAAATAACAAATGCAAATGCTCTAAAACAGGAAGTATATCTGGCATGTTCAAGTAATAACAAAGAAGTCAGTTTGGCTGGAGGTCAAAGAGCAGGGATGAGAAAACAAAAGGAAATCAGAGAAGTGGGGAGAAGCGGTGTGGGAAAGAGAGGGAGATCAGGATTTGTGTAAGAACTTATAGGGAGGATTTCAATGGAAAGCCACCAAAGGCTCCGAACAAAGTGACTTGATCTAACGTTAAAGAGGATCAATATCACATTGGCTGATATGTTGAAAATAAACTATAAAGGGGACAAGGGTAATAGCGGGAAAATCACTTAGGGAGCTATTGTGATAATACAGAAAAAAGGAGATAACAACTTGAACCAGAATGGGAGACTGGAAGTGGTCAGGATCTGGATATAAAAGCTGCAATGACTGAATGCTTACTATATGCCAGCCACTCTTCTGAGAACTTTACACAAAGTAACTCATTTAATCCTCACATTAACCTTATGAGGTATTATGATCTCCATTTTTCAGAAGAGGAAACTGATACCCAGAGAAGTTAATAACATGCCCAAGATCAAACAACTGGTACATAGCTGAGCCAAGATACAAGCCCAAATCTAGGAAGCTTTCCCATCCAGAAAAGACTAAATCAGTAACATAATTTTCCTATGCAGGCCAATTACAAACTGAATCACTCTATCAATGCATCTCAAATTGTTCATGATGGGAACTTTTAGCCCAGAAACTGTTCAACATATATTTCTTTTTTATTTTAAAGATTTAGTGTGAAAAAATGAACAATTCCCCTTTTGGGATCTGATGTTACTGACTCTTCCTAAAAACCTTCTTCAGGGGCACCTGGGTGGCTTAGTTGGCTAAGCCACTGACTTGATTTCGGCTCAGGTCACGATCTCAGTCCTGGGATGTGCCCCACATCAGGCTCTGCACTCAGCGGGGAGTCTGCTTAAGGATTCTCTCTCCCTCTCCCTCTGCATCTACCCCCACTTAAGCTCGCCCTCTCTAAAATAAGTAAGTAAACCTTAAAAAAAAAAACAAAAAACCCCCTTCAGTCAGAGAAACATCCCATTATTGCCAGTCAGAATAGGCTAGCAGAGAGCTCTCCAGCAAGGGACTGAGGAGACTCATGTGATTAAGATCAGAATCCCACACTGAGGTTATTGCCGGTCAGACATGCCAAGCAGTCTGACAACCTCAAGAACTCAGCCTGAAGAGGGATTACACCAAAATTTTTAATGACTGTGTTTTAAGGAGGTGAAACTCTCACGTCAAATCTCAGAAAAATTACTGCTGAGCCAGGATTCCATTCAACAAGTAACACTGACAGCTGCACTTTTGCCTTTGCCTCAAATGGTGCTAACATTATTTGACTTGTGGGTTATTATTTGACTTGTGGATTATTCAACTTAAAGTCTGGAACATAGACAAAGAGTAAGGTCCTAGGGCAATGCCTCCACTTTTGAGGAGGTTGTGATCAGTATTCAGCGGGGACAGAACATACAGGAAGGAACAGAAAAGTCATAAGCAAGGACAGAGGGAAGAGGCCTAGATGATGGAGGGCCCCCTGACAGTAATCAGTAACATTATGAAGAAGGCTAAGAACACAGTCAAAGGCACTCACTCAGTTTTAGATCAGACTATGTGGAACAAAGCAGAGCTTTGGCTGTTACTCCACCCATCACGCCTACATCCAGACACCAGATGATCTTCATCTCTTGCAAATATGTAAAAATGAAACTGCTTCAAGCCTTATAAAGCAAGTTAATTGACAAAGGGTGTCCAAAAATAGCCAAAGGCCTGTCATATGGTTAGGTTCGATTTCCAAGTACAAACAGGAAAAATACTAATGAGAAAAAATTTCCTGTCCCAATATAATACACAAAACAGTGTCAACATTTGTAGGTCAAGAGGTTTGAAATGGAGGTTTGTACCTCTATCCTTTAAAGTCAGTATTCCCAGTGTCAAAATGGTTGTGAATGAAAAGCAAAATGTAGCACCAACCTACAAGCCTTGAAGCCCAGTCAAGAACATGGCTGGGGCACTTGGCCAGCTAGAGTCTAGTGCATAGTGTGAGGGCAGGGAAACTGTCCCCCACCGCTTCCTTCTCACTTACATAATGAACTCTGGAACCTGACTGGAGAGCTCCTAGTAACTCCCTCAACTCCTCCTAAAACATTAGACAAAACTCATGTTGATTGCACTGTTTCCTCTCTTGAGTTTCATTTCAGTAGAGTGAATTTTAGGTTTCTTTGGGAGAACTGCAAGGAGACTGAAAAGGACACTATCCCTCTTAGTTCCCTGGAGCTCTATGGGGACTGTGTATCTTTAGAATCAAATAATTTAGAAACATACAATGTTATCATGGGGGTTGTTGTTGAAAGTCAGCTTCTTCAGTCTTCCACCTGATAAGCCTCCCTTCCTACAGTGGCACAGGTCTGCATGCCTTCTCTGACTCGTACTTAGTTGTGTGACCTGGGGAAGTCCCCTTCTCTAAGCCTCATTTCCTTATCTAAAAATGGGATAAAACGAGGACTATAGCATAGCGGTTAACGGCTGTGCTCTAGAGTTAGCACTGTCCAGCTCTGCCACCCACTAGTTGCTTAAATTTGGGCAAGTTTAATCTACTTCAATTTTCTCATCAATAAAGTGGCCATAACAACAGTATCTACCTCATGGAATTCTCTGATGATTAAAAGAGATGATACATGTGAAGTTCCTGGAATATTTTAGTTATTGGCTTACATAAAGGACCGGGTTAATATTTGTTGTGAACTTTATTATTTTCCACATGAGAAGACTGTGACAGGGTTTGTGTAAGACAAAGCATTTATAGCCTTTAGCATAATACCTGCTACAAAGAGCTCAGTAATATTGGCGATTGTTATTATCTGTCATCTTCATCTTTTGGTTCTGGTTCAACCTTCTGGAGCCACAGACATCAAATTTGTTCCCTCGTCTACCTGAATGCCCCTCAAATACTTAAGGAGCACTCCTCAGATTTCTCTTTTAAAGGCCAAATTATATGGACATTCTTCAAAGAGCATGGTTGTCAGGTCTTCTGATATATTCTGATCAGCTTCATTTAGGGTTGCTGTGTTTGGTGTCCCTCTTAAAATGTGACACCAGCAAATACTATGATCTGACAAATAAAACTTCAACCAAGTATGTACTGGCATTTCTAGCAACTACATCACACTGTTAAAGAATATTAAGCTTCTGATAATCAAAATATCTGTTTCTTTTAATTACTGCTACTAAACTTGATCCCTGTCTCTCCATCTTATCGAGTTCATTTCCTTAAATCCAAAGTATGTCTTTTTCCCTTCTCAGTTTTAAAATGTATCAGAGAGCTCTGAGACCTCTGCTGTGAGTAATCTTGCCTAAATTGCGTAACTGTCATTTTCCACTGACTTTAATCACAGGACTTGGGAGTACTAAGAGATGCTTCAGGGAACCTTCTATATTCCAGACATGACTCCTTCTTCCCCTACTCTGTAGTAGTGGTCCAATATCGCCTTGATGGTCAAGATCAAAAGGAAGTGAATAAATTTCCCTATTATCTTTTAACCATGTCACAGATAAAAACTGTGTCCAACACAGGGACAGTGGCACAGCCCCAGGTCACTTCACTTTAAATCCTGATGCAGGTAAACATGTGCTTTTGGTAGTGCAATCAAGAATGTGCAGTTATTTGAATGTTGAATCTAGGTGATGAGAACATGGGGAGCCATTATACTATTTTCTCTATTTTGTGCATATTTGAAAATTTGCATAGTAAAACTTACACAAAACATAAGGATGTAAATATCAGAAGAAACTGAAGTTAAAAGTGTTAAGTGACTAGAACTCAGGTAAAGGGTGAAAGTGGGTTGGGGACAATTATTTTTCCCTTTAAACCTTCAGTACTGGGGGGGCGCCTGGGTGGCTCAGCTGGCTGAGCGACTGCCTTCGGCTCAGGTCATGATCCTGGAGTCCCAGATCGAGTCCCACATCGGGCTCCCTGCTCTGAGGGGAGCCTGCTTCTCCCTCTGACCTCTCCCCTTTCATTCTCTCTCTCTCTGTCTCAATTAAATGGAATAAATCTTTAAAAAAAAACCTTTAGTACTGGGGTGCCTGGGTGGCTCAGCGGGTTAAAGCTTCTGCCTTCAGCTCGGGTCATGGTCTCAAGGTCCTGGGATCGAGCCCCGCATCGGGGTCTCTGCTCAGTGGAGAGCCTGCTTCCCCCCGTCTCTCTCTGCCTACTTGTGATCTCTCTCTCTCTCTCTCTGTCAAATAAATAAATAAAATCTTTAAAAAAAATAAAAATTAAAAAATAAACCTTTAGTACTTCTTGACTCTTTAAATATGTACATAGATTACTTTCATAAAAATAAATATTAAGAAAAAGGAGTGCATCAAATTAAAATCAACTCTAAAAACTCACTGAATCATGGACACACAATACTTATAGTGTCACCAAATGACATCTACTGCAAGAACTTCACTTTACACAAAAAGTATTTAATGTATCTGATAAAAAGTTATGTATGCATGCATATATGTGTGCAATAATGTATATTTAGGTACATATGTACACACACATACATCTCCATATAGTTTTCCTACATCTTTAACAGAGTTTAAACCTAAATCATGTAAAGCAAACAAAACAACTTCTAAAAAAATAAGTCTCCTAGAGACTGTCCAACCTTTTCCTCTGGTAGGAAATATATTTGTTCTTATAACCAAATGTTTTCCACATATTAAGACCCAATATAAAATCCAAGAATATAAAGTATCTAAATATTCTCATTATGAGCACTTATAAAACCTACTTGGTAAGTGATTGAGCTCTCTGCTGTAGGAAAGTATCTCTGTGTACTTTAATGGCTTGAAGACTTTTTCTGTCTAGAAGTTTGGCAGCTGCTGGTATTTTCTGGATCAAAAAATTATCAGGAAACCAAATAATATTAGCAGTTAGAGTGATGGCTGGTACCTGAAAGAGTAAACACAAGGAAGGGAAATTAATAAATATAGGCCAAAGAATAAGCTATTTAATAGTTCTACAATATGCAGTGGCAGAGAATTTATAATCATGAATAGATCACGAAACAAATTATCATACTGTGGCACAATTAAGGCATTCCAATGCCTTTCATGTGGAGCATGAAAATAATTTTATTCTGGCTAAATATTAAATACATACACACACACTCTTACAGATTCTCAGATAACAATATGCGAAAAGCAAACAGAAACTTGAATCCTCATGACTCTTACTTTTATTCTACGTTAGTGTATAAAGATGGCTGGGGACTCACAGTCATGTATCACTTAATTCTACACACAAACTAAATTTTCAATTTTGAAATCAGATGTCACATCATGGAAATAGCAAAGCTGTAAAATCAATTTCAATTTTTTTCTACTTCAGTAATGAGAAGGGATGGCAAGAAGAGGAGAAGAACAGAAGAAAAGAGAAAAAAGTAGTAACAGTAATAGGAAGTTAATTTATAGGAAAAAATCTAGAAAAACCTCCACAAATAGGTAATACTATGATGTGGAATTATGCAGTACTTCCATTTACTATATTACTTATTTCTGGAATGCTTGGTTTTTAAAAATGAATACTATGATATTATTTGTATAATTATTACAAAATGTTATAAAAATTACTACTTTTGTAAGCAGGAATAAAATACAGTTTAGAATATCCAATTTTACCCAAAATCATTTTCATCTAGTCAAATTGGAAAAAAAAAAAAAGTTCCAAGTTCTTACCTTCTTACAAATGTCCAATAAAGACTTATAAAACTTTTTATCAATAGTTCGAAAAATTTGAAAATGCAGTACAAAAAGTCCACAAATTCCAACATACTTGTCTCTCTGGTCAATTTCAGAAGGTTCTCCTTATAAAAACAACAGCATGAGAGAAAATGGAAACAAATACAGTTAAATTCTATGTTCAAGGAAATGCAAACTTTAGCAACAAAAATTTAAAAATACATTTTACATTACCAAGTTTGGCTTCTACATTTGCAAAAATTGAGCGAATACTATGTGCAAATTCTTCAGCAAAAGTGCTATTTTTTGACACAGATACTCCTCCATTGAGAGAATCAAACTGCTGTTCTATACAAGCCTAAACAGGAAACATTTAAAGAGAAATTTAGACTCTGAATAATAAACTATTAAACAGATTGAAATATAATGTGTGTGATAACTTCTACATTCATCATTTTAATTTTACTAACGATGAGGCTCAAGTTTTTACCTTAATGTCATCTAGTATCTAAGTCCTTTTGAATGAATATGTATGTATGTACATATGTGAGTACCTGTTAGTGCAGTAAAACTGAACCACAAATCTATAATTTTTTTTTTAAGATATTATTTATTCATTTGAGAGAGAGGGAGAGGGCATAAGTGGGGCAGGGTGGCAGGAGGAGAAGCAGACTCCCCGCTGAGCAGGGAGCCTGACTCAGGGCTCCATCCCAGGACCCAGAGATGATGACCTGAGCCAAAGGCAAGAGGCTTAACCATCTGAGCACCCCGGCACCCCACAAATCCATAATTCTACATGAAGAGATACACACAGGGATGTTCAATGATGTATAGAAGATATATCTGATGAAGCACTGGAAAACATGTTTTATTATTTTACTTTGCACTTTTCACAGTAAATTTTTTCTGATTACATTATCTTCCTAGTACTTTATTACAGCATGTATAGAAATGTCTCCTGGAGGGGCATCTGGGTGGCTCAGTCAGTTAAGTGTCTGACTTGGGCTCAGGTCATGATCTGAGGGTCCTAGAATAGAGGCCTGCGTCAGGCTGTGTGCTCAGTGGGGAGTCTGCTTGTCCTTCTCCCTCTGACCCTCCCCTGATTCGTGTTCTCTCAGATAGATAGATAGATAGATAAATAGAGAGAGAGATAAATAAATAGATAGATAGACAGATAGATAGATAGATAGATAGATAGATAGATAGATAGATAAAATCTTTAAAAAATGTCTCCTGGAAAAAGAATGATAAAAAATGACCTTCTGAATCTAACATACTTGCCATTAAATTGATATAACAAGAGTTGGGATTGATTTGTAAAAATTGTGATCCTGAGCATAACATATAGACTTGTCAAATCACTATGTTGTACACCTGAAGTTACCGTAATATTATGTGTGAACTATACATCAATTAAAAAAGAAAACTGTGGGGCACCTGGGTGGCTCAAGGGGTTAAAGCCTTTGTCTTCGGCTCAGGTCATGATCTCAGGGTCCTGGGATTGCTCCCCCACTCTCTCTCTGCCTGTCTCTCTGCCTACTTGTGAACTCTCTCTCTATGTCAAATAAATAAATAAAATCTTTAAAAAAAAAAAAAAAGAAAACCATGATTATGTAAAATATGTTAAAAATAACCCTGAAGCAGATTTTAAAATATATTACAATTTCTGATGAATACTACACAAAGCAGTGCTAGCCAAAAGAACTTTCTGTGATCATAGAAATGTTCTACATTTGTGCTATCTAATATAATAGCTAGCTACAAACTAATTATGGCTATCTTTCTCCCAGCTTCATTAAGATATTGCTGATATACTGAAGTTTGAGGTATATGGTGCAATGATCAGATTATATACAGCTAGTAAGCACTTGAAAGTGGTGGGGGAAAAGTGAAATTTCATTTTCTTTCATTTTAATTAATTTAAGCTTCAAAAAGTTACTAAATGGTAGGAAGCTACCTGGGCTGCACAAACCCAAATTATATTCCCTGAGCCTAGGAAGAATTAAACAGATTTTTAAAACGTAGTATAACAAACCCAGATATAGAGGTTAACAGCAAACATTAACATAACTGCTTAGATCTTGATCCCTGAATAGTTTTAGCCTTTTACATAATTTAAAAAAAACCTTCGCCCCAAATACAACTAGTACTATTAATTTTGTTTGCTAAAAAAATATAATTATTTTAGTACACTAACAATGGTTTAAGCAACAGCACTTTTAAAGAACACATATTTCAACAGTATGCTATGAAAGCATCATATTGTAGTTCCGAGCTGGATCAACTAAGGAGCCCATTTAGCCTGATGCAGCACTCATACCTGAAATATCATTCCATCAAGTAACTGCCCTTCTAGCTTCAGCAAGAACTTTTCAAATGGCTTTAGTTTTTCTTCCTGAATTCCAAATTTCGAAGGATTGTGATGGACAGATTTCAGTAACCTTATGGAAGATTAGGAGAAAGACCTTCAAGTTTCCTAATAAAGTCTTCAATTGAAAATTTTCCAAGAAATCAAAATTTTATATTCGTATTTCTTGTTTGGTTCTATACACGAGAAAATCTGAATAAAAACAATGCTGATATATTTAATTTTCTAATCATACCTTTTTATATCATCCTAAATTTGGATTCCTGATACTCTCTAGATACCAGATGAACAACATAAGATGCCTCAACTTAAAAAAATCTTAAGAATATACAATGATATAAAACCAAGTTCAGGAAAAACAACTGTCGCTTGAATAGAACCCTAGAAAAAAATAAATCTGAGTTCTAAGGTACTCAAATTAACATTCTACTATACTTTAAGAATTAAGAGGCTTTATACAAGCATACCGTACTCTCAAACAAGCTCGTCTGAAATTTAAAACTGGTTGCTGTATTCATAAAAACATCTGACATGAGATCTCTCTAACTACAGATGTCCAGGTTTTTTAAAAGATCGGCATTATTTACATTTATTTCCTTTTTACTAATACATTAACTATACAAAATAAGAGATTATTTCAACCATTTTAACTGGCTCACCTTTTGTACATAGTCCAGTGCTCTTTCAATGGGACATGATTATCAATAATTTCATCCAGGGTAAGCAAAACAGTTAGCAGCTCCCCCAAGTGCTCATACATAGTCTGTCAAAAAACCTTTAATGATTATCATTTAATCATTAATTACAAGTTAAGCTTCCTATGGATTTTTAAAGTTAAACACACTAGGCTCATTATTACTGAATTAAAGCAGTGGATAATCAGTTTATTAATATACAGATGAAACTATTAATCCTCAGATGGAACAATAAGCCTTAAATAGTGAAATGCTTTGCCAACTATTTCATCCTTCATTGTGATTTTACAGAATTGTTTCACTCTCCCAAGAGACCACTTAAGAGAACCTGCACTGGGCTACTACTCGGAAAAACAGTTATACTGATAGTGGGTCAGTAATGCCTCATCAACTTCACCGATAACAGAACAAAGGCATAAAACAAAACAAAACCACCTCTTTAGAAGTCTTGCTATAATTGTTTACTCCCCCATCATATAAACTCCACAGCAAACTATAGTAAAAATTAGTTTTACAAATCAACTTAAATTACTTTTACCTGAAAATGAACTCCAGTTGTCTCTATAATTTTGGGTGCAATCCTGTAATAAAATAACACCCAATTTAAAAAACTCCTTTTTTTTTTTTACCACCGTTCATTTTTATTTTAAGGAAAACACACAGCAGGAGAAGGTCCTGGAATTTTAATGCCTATGTATCTTTACTTAGGTTGTTATCACTAGAATTTATGAGACCTTACTCCACTTTCCTAAGAAGAGAACTAACTAACTTGTATAGTTAGTTAGCCCTGACTCTTCAGGGTTATCCTTGCCTACACCTAACCTCAATGGGCAGGGAAATAACAATATGTGGCCCATGAATAACCCTAGTCATTTAAACCTAAAGGACTGAATTTGGGATGGAGGCGGAGAAATAACAAAACATATTCATTTCGCTCTAAACAGAATTTCTCAGTTCCCAACCAGAATCTTTGTTATCCTACCCAAACTGGCATTTGGAAACTAGTCAGATTTATTTCTGGGTTCCCATTCCTACTGAAAAACAATGCACACAACCAACATTGTACTAAAGTCAAAAGCCCAGGGATAATTCCATTTTACTTCCTAGACATCTTCTATTCAACAGTAAATAATTTAAAGTAATACTTTACTGTTTATCAAAGCACATATAGATTTTCCACAAGGTAGAATATTTTAAAAATTAAAAACAAAATACAAATAAGTTTCATCTTTCTGGGGCAGAGTGTGGTGGTGGGGAGTCCTCTTTGAATTACATATGGGGTACTGCAGGGGTTAGGGGAGCTATGCCCTCATTCCCTCCTACCATGAGAACAGCTTCAGTGAAAGAACAGAACACAAAATAAACACCTGACTGAGGAGAAAAACATGAGAACGAGAAGCTGTTAACACAGTCTTCGTTTATAAAGAGAGTTAAGATGCAGCCTGGTATATAGTAAGAACAACAATGAATGGACTAGTGATCAAAGAACAGCATCTAAATTGCTATGGAATCTTATACAATTCCTCTGGGCCTCAATTACTTCTTCTCATAATTGAGAACTCCTTGTCATATACCTAAACAAAGTTACTGTAAGATTATAATTAAATCGTAAGTGGGAAAAATTTTAAGTATAAAGTATTAATCAAATGTGAGATACTACTTTGTGGTCATTAAGAACAGTAAGGACTATCAAATTTTTAGTAAGGGCTATCAAAATTTGATCATTTTTCCTGATTTAGAACAGTGGTTCCCAAACTCAGAAGATTGTTTGAATAAAACCAAAATATTTTCAGTGCAGATTCCCTGGCCCCACTCCCCCAGATTCTGTAGTTTAAGAAAAGTCTCATGTGATTCTAATAAGCCAGGGAACAGTCACTGTAAACGAGAAATAAGGAGAGAGAATTTGGTACATGTTCTAATTCCATATTAGCCTTTTTCTATATAATCAAATTTAAGTATATTCTGTCAACATTCTTATTCAGACAGATAATAAGTCATTCACCACAGCAGAAACTGTCTTATTAACCTATGTATCACACATCAAGTAGTGATGTGAAACACTTGAAACATTATGAGTGTTCAAAGGATGGTGAATAAATGAATGAAAGAATGAATAAACAAATGAACAAACAGACAAACTATTTCAGGTAACTGGCCAGTTTTAGAAAACATTTCTTGCATCTCTATTATAAATGCAAAAATATTTATAAAATCCATTACTTGTTACTGATATAGAGGGCAGCCAACTGATGGACTACATTCATCACCACTTCATAGCACCTTGTAACAAAACAAGAGAGTTCCTGAAATGACAAGTTGAGTATACGTTACATAGTTGCTTTTTAAATGCCACTATTTCTCAATTTTAGGGTAACAATATTAAACAAAAGCAAAACAGTTTCCAGTTAACCTGCAGCCAGAGAACTTCAGGCATCCTTCAAGCAATCCATTCTTAACTCCACACCCAGGTCATTTCTACTGCTTTGTCCCCATAGCATTTCATTCGTACTTCTATTTTGTCTTATATTTTAGTTACTCATGTAATTGACAGAGACCATCTTATTCCTTCTTTAAATATTCACTGACCAGTATGGTGGCTAACCTTCAACTGCTTCTCAATAAATTTTTGCCCTATTAAATGAATAAACAAGTGAACATCTGAATGAAAAAGCTCAAAAGCTGCCAATTTAGAAAACAGGATAATAAGGAAAAAGGCTCTCCAAAAGTGACTCTGAAATAACTTCAAATATTACTTTTAACTTCATCCATAAACAAACCTGGCACACAGAAAGGGAAATTTTAATTATTATAGGAATTATTTGTCATTAAATAATTAATTTGCATCTACCATGTCCCACACCTTCCGAAAATTTCTTTCAGAAGCTCTCAATGCTTCTGTTATTTGTATCCTAAAGTATTCAAAACCTGATTAAACCTGTGGCTATTTCAGATTTTAAGTTCTACGAGGGCAAGAATTTCTGTTGGTTTTGTGCACTGCTATACACCCAGCACCAAGAACAGTTGCTAACATATGCTAGGCTTAAAATATATTCATTGAAGGTTTAAAAATGGAATTTTATGCAGCTGTAAAATCCAAAAACAATTTAAAATGTTTGAAAATGAAAATAATGGATTTCAATTTCACTTAAATAGGTCATTTTACCTTTCTTACTAAACTTCTAAAAGTTCAATAAAAGAACAGAAAATGCAAATAGAAAAGCACAAAGTAAAAAAAGGTAGAAACAAGTCCAAATATATAACAGACTATTTACATAAGATAGAAATAGAATGAATTAGCCAATTAAAAGACTGAGATTTTCGGGGCACCTGGGTGGCTCAGTGGGTTAAGCCTCTGCCTTCGGCTCAGGTCATGATCTCAGGGTCCTGGGATCGAGCCCCACATCGGGCTCTCTGCTCAGCTGGGAGCCTGCTTCCCCCTCTCTCTGCCTGCCTCTCTGCCTACTTGTGATCTCTTTCTCTCTCGCTCTGTCAAATAAATAAATCTTTTTTAAAAAATAGATAAAAGGATGATGAACAATTCTAAACTTGTATGCACCAAACAGAATATCCTTAAAATAAGAAATGCAAAATTTGATAAAATTAGAGGGAGAAACTGACACATTCACTGGGGCCTGTGAATTACATTTCTTAGACTCCTGCCAGTAGGCTTCCTGTTAGGTTCTGTCAACAGGTGGCACTGAAAGGACACTAAAGGCAGGAAAAGGACATCCTTTCTACTTCTTGGTGTTTTTGTTTTTTGGGTTTTGTTTTGTTTTTTGGGAGGTTTTTTATAGGTGGTACATGATTGAATTGACAGTTAAATGATACAAGAACCACACAGTATGATGCTCAACTCTAACCAACACTCCTGGAATCATACAGGGCTGTATTTCCAACAAAGCAAAAGCATAAAACATACCTAACTTCTAGTAGGGGTGGAGAAGGAAATGGTTACGAACAAAAACCTAAGTCTAGATCCCTTCCAGAGACTTTGGGAATTTTTTTCTCTCTTTCTGAGGTTACATTCCTTAATTTGTAAAAATAAAAGAAAAATGATGACTTCACTAGGATACTTTGAACATTAAATATGAAACATTTCTAATAATCACTGTCAATGTCATAATAAATGCATTAATAATGTCATTCGCTGGGGCACCTGGGTGGCTCAGTGGGTTAAAGCCTCTGCCTTCGGCTCAGGTCATGATCTCAGGGTCCTGGGATCAAGCCCAGCATCGGGCTCTCTGCTCAATGGGGAGCCTGCTTCCCCCTCTCTCTGCCTGCCTCTCTGCCTGCTTGTGATCTCTCTCTCTCTGTCAAATAAATAAAATCTTTTAAAAAAAAATGTCATTAGCTAAAAGGCAGTATAGGTCTGACCCATCTCCAAAGTGCATCAATGAAAACAATGAGGGAAATTTTCAATATACCCTTAGTCAGAAAAACATACAAATAATATCTTCCAGACCTTAAAAAGATGTTAATCATACCCTCAGTCATCTAACTCAAGACCCTGTAGTTCATTGTGACACCTGGGAAACTACTGAGTCTTCTAGAAACTTCTCAAAGTTCTTGTTTGTTCCCTTTTAGTCTTCACTTCCACCATCAATACTTCTTGATGTTTTTACCTACATAATCCAGGCAAGAGCAGTTCACCCCAGCAATGGCACTTTGCTCCACCTCCAGCTTCTTTCAGCACTCCAGAACCGACCTCGTATTGCCCTCTCACAGGTACCAGCCAGCCAGGCCGCACTCCCTCTTTCATAGGTATGAGCAGTAACTGCACAATAACTGCTCTAAGCTCCCAGATTCTGGTAACCCCAACCCTTCCCCTTTTTCCCCCTTCCTCTGAGCTCACTATCCTCTTTTCTTTCAGCCCCTCCAACTCCTATATAACCAATCCTCTATATCAAATCGCCCTCTGGTGAAGTACTGTGATTTGTTTTCTGGACTGGACCCTGACTGACACATACCACAATATAGGTCGAGTTCAAGAAAATGCTCTCAATTACAACAAGGAGACAAAAAAGAGTAGTAAAGATATAAATGAACTGAAAGATACACTAATATGCTTGATTCAGTGAAATACTTCAAGTCTTGAACCTAACAATCAGGAGGTAGAGGGAATTAGGAGTATTTTTTTCTTTATCTCCAATTTTTGCTTTTTTCATATGGTACTATTGCTTTTATAATGGAGAGAGAAGAAATAGAAAGTTCTTTCATTTTTTTGACAAAACTAAACCAAAGACCTAGAATAACTAAAACTGCAGTGATGAAAACATCTAGTTCGAAAAGATTGAAACATCTGGTTAGAAGCATCAAATGCTACTTTTAAAAACCATTATCATTGTTCGTGTACTAGCTTAACCATCTCCACTAACAACTTTTTCTGACATAAACTACCTTTTCCTACTTGGCACAAAGTTTAAATTATTTTAAAAGGCATGGTGACAAATTGTCCACAAATGAAATTATTACAAAAAACAAAAACAAAACCTTACTTTGAGACCTTATTTCCATAAAATGCTATGAAAACTTTCCAGGAATTATGACCTCTTTAACTATAATCCAATGCCAACTAAGTGTCTTACCCTTCAAAGTACATACTAGGATTTGAATGTTTCAGAAACTTTTTCAATTGCGTGTAATTTACCCAAGCTTAAAAAAAAAATTAAAAGTAAAAAACAGCTACCTGTAAAAATGAAATAAATCTTCCCATTTGAATTTGGCAATCACCTTCCACCATACTGGACTCTGTAGCTTTAAAAGGCAACATAAAGAATCGTATTTCAATTTTTTAATTTAAATTTAGTCAAGACCCAAAAAGAAAACTAAAGACAATTTTTATTCATTAGTATATCTTCTAATCTGCATAGTACTGAAAATAGAATTTTTATACTGAAAAGAAACATGAGACAATCATTAATTATTCAATTAAAAATAACCATCTGTTTCACTATTCAAGGAAAATCCTTACCTAGCCACAGTGCTTTGTAACTTATAAAAATATCACAAATAGATTTCAGAGAATTTGCTACTGCTCCATCACTCAGGTTTAGTCCCACCTGCTTATCAAACAAGTAAACCTACAAAAAATTTGAATGCTTATTTTCTCAAGGTAATACATTATTTAATCATGGTAGTCCTAGAACTGTCAACTTTTCATTCATTTCAATCTCAAAAAAGGCATCATGACACTATAATGTAAAATTTTAAAACTTACCTCCTTCTCCATAAAACAAGAGACCATTATAAAATTTAGTTTCAGCCTGTTTAAAAAAAAATTAAAAATAATTTTATTTTATTTAGTTATTTATTTATTTAAAGATTTTATTTATTTATTTGACAGAGAGAGATCACAAGCAGGCAGAGAGGCAGGCAGAGAGAGAGGGGGAAGCAGGCTCCATGCTGAGCAGAGAGCCCGATGCGGGGCTCGATCCCAGGACCCTGAGATGATGACCCGAGCTGAAGGCAGAGGCTTTAACCCACTGAGCCACCCAGGCGCCCCAAAAATAATTTTAAAGGTTGCTATCTTGTTTTTAAATTCCTAGGCTCTCTTAGTTATCTATATTTAATAATAATCAGAGAACTACATCACATATACAAATTCATTTAAATTCAAAAACCGCTTACAAAACAGGTAAATTCAACTGATCTTTAGAATACCAAACATATCACTGATACTCAAAATTATTTCTTAATTTCTTTACCCCTGCCTTTGTCTTTTCTGACCACTCTTAATTGTCTTACATCCTCCCACTAGTTCATGGGAGATAGAAAGCAACCACATAGTATCAAAAAGGTACAGAAAAAAAGAGGAAGTTTATCAACTTCTACCAGAGTTTTAAATGACCCATGGCTAATAAAATGCAAAACATATTAAAATTCAAAGCTTTTCAAAAAAAATCAGTTATATTTATTACATCTAGGGACACCTGGCTTGGTCAGTCAGTAGAGCATGTAACTCTTGATCCATGTTGGGTGTGGAGCTTAATAAAAAAAAAGAAAATGTAAAAAATCAATTATATCTAGAAAGCAAATATATATGGTGAATAACACAGACTTTGAAGGTATACAGACCCAGGCCCAGTTACTACCAGTAAGACGTTAGGCAAGTGACTCTTTAAGCCTGTTTCCTCATCTATTCCTCACGTTAACTGCCTCTCGTTCTAAGTATGAACAGGGTCAGTATGGTGTCTGGCACAGGGTAAGTACACTCAGCGAATAGTAATCACTATTATTAGTATTAAATAAACAATTCATTCAACATGCATTAAATCTTTATGTACACTACATATATAAGCACATATTTGCCTTTAAATCATGTTTTTAACAACTTAAGAGTATGAATAATTACCTCATACTTTAATTTCTTGATTTCACAACAAAGTGCAGCATAAACAGTGATGACTTTGTTCAAGACCTAGTTTCATGAATAAAAACATAAAATAAAAAGATGAGTTACAGCAGATAGCTAAAATATTTTAAAAATCGATTTTTAGGTTAAGAAATCTGTACCTTGTTTTCGGTCTTTATGAGTTCCAAAAGGGAAGACTGTTCGTAAGGCAAAAGCTATAGAAACAAAGGGAAAAAATCATTTTTTTTTAATTTGAAAAGATCATTGAAATTTTAAATATACAAATTGAGTCTGGCTCTATTCTATTTAAACTTGTGTTGGACCCTGTACTTAGCACTAACATACACCAGATGGAGACTGACTGCTAATGCATATAGGATTTCTTTTGGGGGTGGTGAAAATGCTCTTCATTTGAGTCTGGTGATAGCTACTGCACAATTCTGTGAATACACTAAAACCCAAAGGATTACATGACTTGTGAATTTCAAGAATATGAGACACGTGAATTTCAAGAAAACTGTTACTAAAAAAAGTCAATATGTAACTCAGGACAGTGTCTAATACATAATAAATGTTTAGTAAATGTTAATTATTACTTAAGTGGTAACAGGCTATAGTCTCAAAGATAAAACAAAATAGAATGATCTCAAAATGGAACAGAGCAGGAGTGACTTATTTTATTAAAGATTTTATTCATTTATTTGAGACAGAGAGAGTGTGAGAGAGAGCATGATCAGGGCAGGAGAGGGAGAAGCAGCAGCCCACCCCAACCCTCCCACCCCTGCCCAACTGTGGGCAGGAAGCCTGACGTGGGGCTTGATTCCAGGACCTTGGGACCATACCTAAGCCAAAGGCAGACACTTAACCAACTGAGCTAACCAGGTGCCCCAGGAGTGACTTATTTTATACATTAAAAAGTTACTCCCAAATAAAATTCTACTACTGAACCTAGTATTACACTACATGTTAACTAATGGGAATTTAAATAAAAACTTAAAAAAAAATAAACCAAAAAAATTACTCCCACATTAAGATACCCTAAATGGCATAAGGGAAAATGATGAAAATCTTCTATATCTTCATTACAATATGAGAGATATGGATATATGTGTTTGACAAAAATTCACTGAACAGTATATTGTAAATCTATACATTTCACTGTATGTAAAATAATCTCAATAAGGAACAAATAAAGTTTGAACATTCTATTCCAACCTCTTCATTTTCTTGATGAAAAACGAGGCTACCTGAGAAGTCTGTATCATTCATTGAAAACAAAACAAAGAAACAAACAAAACACACATCTGCCTGGCTTCGAGATAAGGAAATTAACAATTTTTCTCCAAGTTTCTTTAAGTTCTCTAAATTCCAAATAATAAAAATATAGAGCTGACCTTTGAACAACACACGTTTGAATGGTGTGGGTCCACTTACACACAGGTTTATCTTTTAATAACTACAGTACAGTACTACAAATTATTTGTGATTTTTTCATAACATTTTCCTTTCTCTAGCTTACTGTAAGAATACATAATACATATACAAAATATGAATTAATTGTTTATGTTATTAGTAAGGCTTCTGGTCAATAGCAGGCTATAAGTTTGGGGAGTCTAAAGTTCTACACAGATTTTCTTTTTTTTTTTTTTTTTTTAAAGATTTTTATTTTATTTATTTGACAGAGAGAGAGAGAGATCAGAAGTAGGCAGAGAGCCAGGCAGAGAGAGAGAGAGAGGAGGAAGCAGGCTTCCTGCTGAGCAGAGAGCTTGAGGCAGAGCTCGATCCCAGGACCGTGAGATCAGGACCTGAGCCGAAGGCAGAGGCCTTAACCCACTGAGCCACCCAGGCGCCCCTACACAGATTTTCAACTATGTGGGAAGTCAGCACTCCTAACCCGCACATCATTCAGGGGCCAAGTGTATATTCCATTTTTTAAAATTATGTTTTCAAGATACAGTACGTCCTGAAAATATATACATAAATTAAAAATTAAACAAAATCAAACCTTTAATGCTATTGGATCAAGATTGAAATCCCAAACATCACCAATTGAATCATCCAGTGCATCCTCAATTCTTCTCAATTGAGAGGTATACTCCTCAAGAAATTTCCCATAATTCTTAAGTTGGACTTCAGCATGAATTTCTAAATTTAAATTTTAAAACAGTATGTAAGTAATAAATTACAGGACATTTACTTCAAATAATCTCAAAAGTCACAGCAGAGTAGTTACTAAGCATTTTTAAATGTATTACTCTAGAATGTCTGGACTTCCTGAAAATAAAGTTTCAAAGTTAAACAATAATTCAGCTTTTAATCTTTTCTAAATGATAAAATAATTTTAAAAGCTATCAATGCCAACCATATACAGCAATACCACACTTAAACTATAACTTTAAAGTACTATGAAAAAATTAATGTCCCATTTACCCCACAAGCCAATCTGAATAACGCCTTAGACAACTCAACATCTTGATTCTATGTTTTAGTCGTAAATAACTTTTTTGCAAAAATGAATAAGACCTGAATCAAGTATAAAAATCTGTGTTGTCATAGAAGCAAAAGGATGAGGTAAGTGGGTGACGGACATTTGGGGAGGGTATGTGTTGTAATGAGCACTGGGTATTATACAAGACTGATGAATCACAGACATCTGACTGATGTCTGAAACAATACATTATATGTTAATTAATTGAATTTAAATTTTAAAAAAGAATACTGTGCTAATATTTACAAATTTACATGTTAAATAGATGATTCTAAGGAGTCATTGGAATAAACTGAACAATAAAAGTATGTCTAGTCATCCAGGTTCATAACGAAATGAAATATTCTGCCATACACATAAGAATTCACTATTCCAAAGGCAGCAAATCCAATTGTTTCCTTTATTGATGTGAGCAACTTCAATCGTTAGTCTAAAAAAACTAAAATTTTTTCTCTTCTCAAAACAGCGAGGCGAAGTAATTTTAAGATAAAATACATTCTGACTAAGGATAAAGACCTAGCTCTTCAATCTCCCTTATTTTGGCACTAACGCTCCAAATCAGGTGGATCAATTCAGTTCATGAATGTTGCTATCTTGTTATAGTATTAACCTAAGCGATTCTGGAAGATGGTCTAGATAGGAGTCGTAGCACAAAAATTAACAAAACCAGGCACACAGAATGGATGGGAATTCTTCTCTTCCCTAGAGCTTAAATTAAAAAACTGCAAAAGATTCTTGAAATCACAAGTACATGCCTAATTCTCATTTACCAAATAACCAAAGCTGCATTTCACCAGCAAGTGAGTTCTTAATGACAATGCCAGAAAAGTATGCTGGCATTCAGTCTGTTTGGGAAGTCGCAAAGTAGTAGGCAAGAGAAAACCTGCAGTAATGTTAAAGTGCCTTGCTGATAAAATAATAAACAGTTGTAAAAATAGTAAAAGTTACAATAAGAAGATTTGAAATAAGGAATCCATGGTGATTCTTCAAGAGTAAATTCCAAAAACCTATTTAGAGACTCATCTCTACATTCTTTCTTATCTTTCTATCCCTAACACCTAGTACAATTCCTAGTATGGTCTGTTGACTGAATCACATCATTCTACTCTCAGTTGAACCATTTTCAAACCCAGCACCATATTTTCATTGCAATTTTTTGAAGATACTAAAATAGGAAACCTCTGTCCATAAAACTCCATACATGAAAAGGTGCAGTTCACTTTGTAACAGTAAATACAGAACCCTCTCCACAAAAAAGTTAAAGGAATTTGTCATTACTACCAAGATTTTTTTTAATGCTGCATAAGAGCTAATAACTTATGGAATGTTTTATGAAAAACTGCAAATCATCATGAACTAAGGCTTCTCTGAGAGGCTACTAAAACCTAATTACATATAAGTTGCTACACATGATTCTTTGTAAAGTCAAGCAAAATTCACGTGTAATTTTTAAAAATTACATTCACCTTTTGGGAAACTGCGTTTAAAAAAACAAATTCATAAGCAGTGGGTCCCAATCTCTCTTATATCACTTAAACTGATTAACATCACCAGAGATAAGAAACAGATTATCAATTTGTACTAATCCTAAGTAGAGTTTCACTACAATAATTATTTGGCCTTAACTTTTGCTGCATGGAACTTAATCTGGTACGGTTTTTTGCCTTCTAAGTTCAAAATGAACAATTCGATTTTGTGAAATAAAAGTTGCTTAATTTTTGAAACCTTTCTAGGTGCAGCGGAAGCTCTATGACATCTCTGAAAAATACCATTTATCGTAAATAAAAGGCATGGAAGGAGATAAGCTGACATTCGCTTGTTTATTTTTACCGTGTGAAGAGCGCCTTTTCCCTGTCTTGTACGTTGTATGAATATGCAGAAAAAAAATATTCAAACTTCCAAAAGTTGATTGGAGGAAAAGTAGAAAAACAGGAAAGCGAAAACAGGAACCCCGACCTCTGCCCGTACTAGAACTGAACGCTCCGCACAGGTGGCGAAAGCGCCGGGAGGCCAGAGGCAAGGCTGGCCTTGGCTCCCGAGGCTACTGGGCCCTGGGCGCGCCCCGCCCGGCCCCGGGCTGTGGACAGCGGACGCCGCAGCTCCGGGCACCGCGGGCTCCAATGGAGAGCCGCCGCCCCAGACGCCAAGCCCTGCCTCCACCGGCCTGACGCACCACCGCCGGGACCCCAACCCCGAAAGTAACGATCGAGAGCGCGTCCCTCTCGCACCCCAAGGGGCAGCAAGTGTCCCGAACCGGAGGGCTGCGCAGCGACTGCGACGCAGAGCCCTCCCGCAGGAGCGCTGCCAGAGCCGAGGCGGGCCGGGGAGCATCCACCCGCAGCCCTTGCCCTGTAGCTCTCTTACTCTGTGAGCCGTCGTCAACGCGGTCGAACTCCCAGTCCGGGGACAGAGTCTCCACCGCCATCACCCCGGCGCCTCCCCCAGTCACAGCCCCAACCAGCACGGGCTACCACGGCTGCCTCACCCCGGCTGCTGTCACGGCACGTGACTTCCGGCCCCGGCCCCGCCCCCGCTCGCGAGGGCAGGCCGGGCTCAAGGCCCCAGCGGGCCGCGGGGGCTGCTGGGAAAGCGAGGCGGCCGCGGTGGCCGGAGGCGGCCGCTACATCTTCCGCAGCGCTCGCGGCGTCCTCCCGTGGGGACTTGGGGCTCGCCGCCACTCACTTCACATCTCGAGCCACATCGATGTCTTTGACTTCGCCCTGCTGTCCCCAGGTCATTTTTAACTCCCCAGGAGTTGTTCCATCAGTCTAGTCTCGGAAGGGTAAAAGTGATGGGGGTAGTGGCTCAACAGGAGGGCGTGGTCCTGGAGTACGTCGCTGTCCAGGAGCTTAGAAGCAGCAGGAATTGCCAACGTCCTCTCTGTCACCACCATCGGAGTTTTCTGCGTCGCTCCTCTTGCAAGTCCCATGCTGATTATTCTTGAGAATAAAACGGTGTGTGAGAGGCGGAGTTACTTTTACGAACGCCCTAGCGAGAAATTTTACTACTCTGCTTACCTTGCCCTCATGGATCCTCCGCCCCCTCCTCTTAAAATGGCAGGGAGCGAAGAAGAAGCGCTATTTAAGTGTGTTCTAAAATGCCGATACCTGCTAACTGGCTTTTTCTGCAAGTGGGGAACTGTGTTACCCAGTAATTCTACATGTATACAGATATTTGCACAGTAGCGTTCATTGCTGCATGGTTTTTAATACATACTAACAGGAAATGATCTTAAAGTCCATCAATAGGAAATAATTACATAAAGCTTAATACATCCATATTATGAAATACTAGAAAGCTGTTTTAAAAGTGAAATACGTTTGTAGAGACATTAGAAACTGACAAAGTAGTTACAGAATAATGTGTGTTTGTGGTTACATTTATACTCAGGTAAACGTGTTTGTGCATATGTGCCTGTAAATGCATAGAAAGAGAACTCAAATCGCACTAACAGGATAGTGGTCTACTGGGAAAGAGTATGTGTTAGTGAATAAAAAGTCCCACATTGAGCTCCTTGCTCAGCAGGGATCCTGTTTCTCCCAATGCCTGCTGCTCCCCCTGCTTCTGTGCTTTCTTTCTCTCTCTGACAAATAAATAAAATCTTTTTTTTAAAAAAAAAAAAGCATACCAGGATGCCTGGGTGGCTCAGTTGGTTAAGCAACTGCCTTTGGCTCAGGTCATGATTCCAGCGTCCTGGGATCGAGTCCCGCATCCGGCTCCTTGCTCGGCAGGGAGCCTGCTCCTCTCTCTGCCTCTGCCTGCCTCTCTGCCTGCTTGTGTTCTCTCTCTGTTAAAATAAATAAATAAAACCTTAAAAAAAATTTTAAAAAAGCATACCTTAGAAAAATCTTATAATTAGCATGTTAAAGTAATTGACAAAAACACATCTAGAAATGGATGTGCATAAAGTAGTCAAGTAAACCTACTCGCAGTTAAAAACTAAGAAAAGTAGACAAAGTATAGGAATAACTTTAAAAGACCTGAAAGATAATAAAATTTGAAAAGCACAGGAAAATGATTCGGAATTCTGAGTGTACTCAGAATTTACTGGTGAGAATTGTGAGTCTCTGGCTTTCTACCTGACGGTGTCCCTCGTTCCTTCCAGCCAAGAAATGGAACACTGTCGGGGCGCCTGGGTGGCTCAGTGGGTTAAGGCCTCTGCCTTGGGCTCGGGTCGTGATCTCGGGGTCCTGGGATTGAGCCCCGCGTCGGGCTCTCCGCTAGGGGGGGGGGGGCTGCTTCTCCCCCTCTCTCTGCCTACCTGTGATCTGTCTCTCTGTCAAATAAATAAATAACATCTGTAAAAAAAAAAAAAAGAAATGAAACACTGTCATACCAGCTCAAGGGGCAGCAAACCAAGTTCTGGATTGTTGGAAGAGAAACTGGAAATTCTGGGGAGCATCCTGAAGCAAGGGACCCACAGAGGAGATGAGATTCAAAACTAAGTGTAAGCATTGCCCAGATCCCTGGTTAACCACCAAACTACCTGCACAGAGCCTGCTGAAATCACGGTCGAGAATCCTTAAAAACACCTGCACTGGGTGAGAGGTGTGTTTGCTGCCCTTTGATGCATATATTCCCCACCAGATGTGCATGGGCAGGAAGAAGCTGAAGCCCTGTGGGTTCAAGATGGCAGAGAACGGAGGTTGGGCTGGCAGAGCAGCTTGAAATTTAGAAGAGAAAACTGATAATCAAGGGAATTGCTGAGGAGGTGAACCCCAAAATCTGAGCAAAGACACTGGCCAAACTGTTGTCTAAATGAATTGAACAAAAATATAAGCTGCTGCCCTCAACAGGGTTTGAGTCCAAGGAAATTCACTCTCTTCTGAATAAAACTCCCTGGGATGTCTGGGTGGCACAGTTGGTTTAAGTGTCTGACTCTTGGTTTCAGCTCAGGTGCTGATCTCAGGGTCATGAGAAGGAGCTCTGAGTCAGACTCAGTGCTCAACATAGAGTCTGCTGGAAATTCTCTCTCCCTGTCCCTCTGCCCCTCCTGCTCGTTCTCTCTCTCCCTCTCTCTCAAATAAATAAGTGAATCTTAAGTAATATATCAATCAAAACCTCAGTAGTTTTCTTAAAAATGTAACAGAATCCAGAATGTCTGTGAATTAACTTTTTTCCTTTTTTTTGTGAGCAATAAAATTTAATTAAACAAAACCTGACAGGATAGAAAGAAACAATAGATGCAATTATAGTTATACTTGGAAATTTTAATACTTCTCTCGGTATTTGATATGACAAATAGAATATAGGAGGATAAAGAATTGAACAATACTCTCAACCAACTTTTCTTAGATATTTATAAAATATTCCATACAACTACAGTAAAATAGACGTTTTTTCAAGTTTCATTTTACAAGGAATACTCAGCAAGGTAGGCCATATGCTAAGCCATAAAACAAATCTCAATGCATTTTAATGGACTGAAATGTGATGGTTATATTCTCTGACTACAGTGGAATCATACAGAAATCAATAACAGAAGAATCTCAAAATCCTTGGACAATCCCTAAATCTGAGCACAAATCTCCAGGGCATTGTGTGGGATGAAGAAAATCTACAAAGTTATATACCATGAGATTCCATTTGTTTGATAGTCTTGAAAGAATAAAACCACAGTGACAGAGAACAGAGCAGAGATTCTCAGGGTGAGAAGGGGTGGATGGTTAGCCAAGACTGCAAAGGGACAGGGTAGTTTGGGGTGGGGAATGGAATGGTTCTGTATCCTGACTGCAGTGTTATTACATGAATCTTTACATATATTAAAACTCGTAGAACCATACAGCAAAAATGCAATCAGTTTTACTCTATGTTAATTTTAAAACATGTAGTGATGGAATGGGCCTTCACATGCATTTGGCTTCAGGATTCAAATGATGTCAGGTGTTGGATTTTCACTATATCTTTTCTATCCCTTCCGCAATTTTTGCTACATTCTTTAGGCTCCATTCGGTAGCCCTTGGTAACTCCAGGTTCACATTATCACAACACCGAAAGTAATATAAAGGGTACATTTAACTGAAAGTTTAAACAGAAGTCCCAGAATCAGATCTTGCAGGCTTTCATTAGCCTTCCTAGGATCTTGTGCACAATTTGAGCCAATCGTTGTAATTAAGGAGATGGGAGAGATGTACTGATTGGCTTAGTGTAGGTCATAAGCTCCACCCCTGGATCCCAGTCTGGTAAGAGGGGAAGAAAACTTCATAGGAATCACAAGGCCTAAGACAAGGAGAGAAGCAGATCCTCACATGGAAGGGAAGATACTGTTTCCTACGAAGTAGATTTTAGGTGGAAAGTCAAAAAAACAATACCTAGTTTGTATACCAACCAGTCATTTGGTCAAAAATGACTTTATTTTATCTTCATTTTTGCTGTGTCTAGAAGTCTAGGTTGGCAGGGCTTTTCTGTTTGTCCAACTTGAATTACCTCTGGTCTAACGAGCAGTTCTCAAAAGAACAATATCTTTAATTCTTACAGAAGAAAATCTTAGACATCATTAATATTTCATTATGTGCGGATAGACATAAAGTCTACATTTCCTGAAGTTGGGAGTTGGAGAAAATAACTATGGAATCCCTACTCAGAAAAACACACACACACACACACACACACACACACACACACTTCTTGCCCACCTCTCCTAGTATACACAGATCACAACAAATAAAATGATTATCAGTATTTGGAAGCTTAAAAGAAGCCAGCCGGAAGTTCCAAAATGCTGTCAAGGAAATGTGTTGAATTGGCAAAAGGCAATTTCCTGAGCAAAACTTGATGTTTGCTGCCATTCTCCAGGCTTTAAGGATTTATTTTCCTCTCTCCTTCTTAAACACATTCATTCATTCATTCTCTCTTTCAGCAAGTACTTTTTGAGCTCTGCTAGGTGCTAGATATTGTAAATACTGATAAGTTAGACATGGACTCAACCTGCAAGAAGTTTCCCGTAGAACAGATGACAGGTACACAAACACCAGTAAGAGAATGAGATGTGAGAAGAGACGTATAGACAAAAATCTTTCTCAATTCAGAGGAGTGAAAGATTACTTTGGGGAAATGAGGGGGTTAAGGGACGAGAGAATCAGGAAAAAATGCCTCCAGGAGGCAGCATTTGAGTTATACCTTAAAGAAAGAATTCGGTCATGCTGAGAAGGTGATAAATGACAGATGATAAGCTTTTCTGGGAATCATTGTCCAGGAAAGAATCAGCACGTAGTAGAGAGTTAGGCTAAATTACATGTGCAAAGGAGCAGCAAGAAAATGAGAGAAAATGCCATATTGCAGATGGCCTTGAATGCCAGGCTAAGGAGTTCTGTTTGCGAGAAGTGCTTAGCTCAAGCATGTCTGAGCATTCCTTCTAGAGAAATAAGGGGAAAGGGTGGGTAACTATCTGTCTGTCAGCTATTGGGGACCAGCTCTGTGCCAGGCACTTTGCCAAGTGCTTTATACACAGTCTTTCTTAAAATCCTTTTATCAGCTTACGAGATAGGTATCAGGATCCTACATAAAACCAGGTGTCTCCACCCCTTATCTTTCGCATCTTTGGCTCTTGAGGGCAGCGTTATGGCCATGACTTAGGGTGTCAGATTGATCATGAATAAGGCAAATCCCTGTCTACCTCACAGGGTTTGAGTAACTGGTAGAAGATCCGCCAGCTGCTAAGTACCCGGGCCAAGACTGGAAGCCGCCCCTCCCGCTAGGTACCAGTGTGGCTCCGAACTGGGGCCCCGCCCAGTCGCAGCGGATTGGCCACACGAGCCCCGCAAGCTGAAGAGGCGGGGCCGTGCCTGTCGAGGGGGCGGGCCGTGGGCGGGCCCCGGGACTGGGGAACCCAGCGAGCAGCTAGCCTCGAGCAGCGATTGCTGCCGCCGGGCGCTCACAGGCTGCAGGCCGCGTCCGGGCTGGGCTGAGCTCTCGCTGCCGCGCAGCCCGCCGGAGCGCTCCCTTCCAGCATGCTGTGGAGAGGCAGCCAGGCGCTTCGGCGCTTCTCCACCGGCCAGGTGAGTCTGGCTCGGGCCAGCGTCCTGGCTCTCCCCCGGGGCTGTTTTCCAGACTCTGGGGCGGGAGGGCCGGTCCGCGTGGCTGGGGGTGGGCACGGTGTCGAGACTTGGCTGAAAGCCAAGACAGCGTCTTTAAAACTGGGAGACTGCAGAGAAGGATCCGGAGAGGGTCTTGGGTAAGGCTTGTCAGGCGAGCCATTGTCTTGTCCGGGGAAGGGGCTGAGGATGCGGCTTTTGAACATCTACGGTCTGGCTGGGATTGACGGGGTGGGAACAGTCACTTGGCAGGAGGGACAGAGTCAGCTTCCTTTCCTTTTTTCATTTCACTCGTGAGATCCCTGGTCAGGAGATGGAGCCGGAGTACAGGACCGAGACCGTCTCTGAGGGACAGTAGTATTCAAGTCAGCTGGGTCCTCCTGGGCGGCTTGAGAGGTGTGAACGCTCCCGATTGGCATTCAGGGCTCATTCATACAATGGCTCTCGGAGCTGGTGGCTGCAAGCTCATTTTTCTTGAGCTGCAGGCGGCAAGACTGCTAGGATTACAAGGCGCTGCCGAAGCAACCACACTGGGACACAATTAAACTGTAGCCCAAGAACCGAGCCGTGGCCCAGCCCAGCGCCTTGGAATTGCGTCAGCTCCTCCAGAAATGGAAAGAGAGCAGACACGTCGCATATGGCCCCGGGAGAGATGCCTCCCTGCATCTAGGCAGACTCAAAGCTGTTTAGGGAAGAAAAACCAATTCATCTCACGTACATTATCTCTTTTATAGGAAGTCGATGCTTCCTGGGCTGTGAAGGAATTTGCTTTTCGGGTCTTCTTTGCAAAAGTCCTATGTGCATGTATACATATCCAGATGTAAAAAAAAAAAAAAAAAAAACTTGAAGGCGGAGAGAACTCTTGAATAGCACCCAAAAGCAGCCCAGCAGTGTATGCATGGAAAAAGCTTTTGTCTCCCAGACAATCCCAAATAATGAGGATTCACTTTACCCCATCCAGTCCTAGTTATTTGGGGAGTAGGCACCTTTTTAAAAAAAAAGAATAAGCAAAAAGAGACCTGCTCTTGAAGAGCTTTTGCTTGCTGTGGACTCCTCCGTAGCTTTCTCCTGCCACGTGGCATCTGGGAATCTGGGGAGGATGGCACAGAGGCAAGCACTGGTGCTTGCCTGTTTTATTGGCCTCCTCTATCAACACCTTTCATTGACTTGTCTTTTTTGGAGAGCAGAAGGGATTCTTGAAGGATGTAAAGATGGCAATAGCGGGCTTTACATAAGATTTCAGTAATGAAAGTTGACCATGCCAGGTGGTAAATGACAGAGTCAAAAACATGCATATGGGGAAGCACCAAGCATGGTCAGGGCTCAGGGGTCTGAGTCTGCCTGTACCCAGGAGTACATATGAAGAGTAGTGACATTTGACTGGGAAGAAGACAGGTTCTTCCGTGGCCAAAAGGAAGACATGGAACGACAAGTGGAGTGCTTGGGATATTTTGCTCAAGGATGGCAATCTATAAGAGTTGTTCAGAATCAAACATGGCTGGTGGGAGCATAAGTAGTACAGCCACTTTGGAAAACTGGCCGTTTTTATAAAGTTAAACATACACCTATGATCTGACCCAGTAATGGCACTCCTAGGTATTTACCCAAATACCTATTTATGAATGTCTACAGCGGCTTTATTCATTATCAGCCAAAACTGGAAACAACTTAAATGTCCTTCATTTAGGGACAGGATAGACAGTGGGTAAATCCATCCCTATGAGGGAATCCTACTCAGAAACAAAAGAGGAGTGAACTACTGATATGCACAACAGCATGGATGAAACTCAAATACGGATACGAAATGTACAAAGACAGACTCAAGGGCTATGTATTATAGGATTCTGATTAACTGACATTTTAGAAAGAGTCAAACTATAGTGATAGAAAAAAGTGGTTATCAGGATCTGGCACTAGAGGAAGAATTGACTACAAGAGATTGTCTCACAGAGTCAAACTATAGTGATAGAAAAAAGTGGTTATCAGGATCTGGCACTGGAGGAAGAATTGACTACAAGAGATTGTCTCACAAAGGACATGAAGGAATTTGGGGGGGGTGATGGAACTATTCTTTGCGTTGATGGTAGCAGGGGTTAGGTGACTGGGTGTCTTTCAAAACTCACAGAACTATACACTGAAAAGGGTGTATTTTACTGCATGTAAATTATGCCTTCATCTTTAAAAAGGAAAAAAAATACACACTGTTTTTGAGTTTGGTATTAAAGCAGAATGAAAAAAAAAACTTCTTAGAACCTAGCAAAATCCAATGGGAAAACTAGTTTATAACACTTCCTGACAGCATCGATTTTTCCATTCCCCGTCTTAAAGAAATGGGCTTAGAAATATTTAATGATCTCGGCTTAATGACGTGGCTGGATCTTCTTAACCACTGCAGCTATAAATAATAAAACCCTTTGTCTGTTAGTTATTATTGTACACTTCCAATATCTTGCCTGGTTCATTGCCTCTTAACTTCCCCCCATGGTGGGGGTTATTTGGTCTTCATATTTATTTGGCACTGTTACTCAACTTCCTCTACCAGTGTCTGGGACAAGTCTGGTAGCTGGTTCTGGCTTCATAGCCTGATTTCAGAACTTGAGGTTACCTTATGATCCAAACCAAGAGTCTGGACCCATCTGTGCTTCTTGGAACGAAGTACTGGCTTTATACCCTGGTTCTAGCAACCACGTCTTTGTTTCTGAATTACCCACCCCCCCAACTCTAGTGTCTAGCTTGCTTTTAGGACCTTCAAATTCAACTTCAAACCCTATTTAATTTTGTATTATGTACTGAGCACTTGTTCTAAATCCTGAGGATAGGATTAATAAATAATAATAATAGATCGTGTTGATAAAGCACTTAGTATGCAGTAGGCGCTAATATAAATGCTTTACATATATACTCACTTATCTGTTTAACATCTTGATGAGGTGGATACTATTATTATGCCCACTTTACAGATAAAGTAACTGAGACCCAGAGAAGTTAAATAACCTTTTTAGAGTCTCACAGCCAGAAAGGATAAAACAATAAACAATAAATAAATAATCCTGCTTTCAAAAAAAAGTCCATAGATATCCCTATTTTTAAAAATCTGTTATCCTTTTTGTGATTAAAAAAAAATGTTGGCCAGGTAGCTCAGAAAGTCCTCATGAAAACATTCTTTATAGAATTATGCAATAGGAAAATCAAGTTGCACAAGTTTGCCCTTTACGGTGGTGTCATGAGTTTTGTTTGACTTATACAGATTTACATCTGTTGCCTCTGACTATTGGTCTCGGGGTTTGTTACAATAAGTAACATGGGCTTTTACACTATTGCAAGCTACATCTTGTCGATATATCGTAGATGGATTATTAGGTCCGCTTTTATTTTCACTATCTGCTCAATTCTCAAACACTGGAGGGGTGCCCACCCGAAGTTAATTCATGCCTCACCTGAGTGTGTGCCAACAGAGAAATAAGACAGTATCATTCTCCTGCCTAAAGTCGTTGAGTGGATCTCGCTGTCTTCACAATAATGTCCAAATTATTTGATATAGACAAGGCTCTCCCCAATTGGTCTTTTGACTGTCCATAAAGCATCACGTGTCGTTACTCTCCACTTTCCATTATCGAATTCACTTTGCGCAGTCATTCATTTCTTTCTAAATGCTGCCCCTTCTGCCTGGAATTTCCCGAGGACCTCCCATTATCCCCACCCTTCTCTTGGCCAACCCCTAAATGAGTGCTCTAAGATTCCCTTATGGAGTTCTCTTCTTGGGGAAGTCTCCCAGGCTTCCACACCTACCTATGCTCTCGTGTCCTAGCACTATGATGTCAATATGTCTTTACTTGTGTGTCTTTCATGCTAACTGGTAAACTCCTGAGGGCAGGGACCAGTCTTCTTTGTGCTTTGACTGTAGAGATCCCAAAGAGAAACACCCACGGAAGCCAAACAGGCAAAACGAATGAAGGATTTGCACCAGATGGAAGGAAAGGTCATGTCCAGCCAGAGGAATGGGGCAGCCTCTGCTCAGCTCTAGCTGACTGTTGCTACATGGAAACATAGACCATGGTTGACAAACCTCCTGATTTCTGTAAAGAAATCAGAAATTCAGCCCACTGGTGTGAAACCTCCAAAACATATTATCACAGCTTTTTGACAAATGCTCTGTGGGCCAAATAATACATTCTTGCTGGGCACCTGATTTGCAGTCCCATCCCCATGCTCTGCGCCCAGAGCATGGTAAATACTCAAAATATGCTTGCTGAGTACCTCCTGCACACCGTCAGGCATGATTTGGGGCACCATGAGCCAATGCATCCCCCTGGAGTTAGGCACCTCGCTGTCTCCAAAAAATTGACTTTGTTTTATTCTTTTGCAGAATGGCTCTTCGTGTAAAACTGTCAGGTCTCAGAATTCCTGATGCTGGTTATACACCCTACTGTTCTTTTACGGTAGCATCAGCTTCATGAAAGCACTTTGGTTCAGGGCAGACTCGAGCACTGAGCCTTTAAGTTTTCTATAGAAAATTATGTGGTTTTTGCTTGTATTTCAATCTGTGGAGCATAATCAAAGTCCACTTGATTTGCTTCCTTTTTTTTTTTTTAAAGATTTTATTTATTCATTTGAGAGAGAGAGCGAGCGCACAAGTAGGGGGAGAGACAGAGGGAAAGAGAGAAGCAGACTTTCCACTGAGCTGGGAGTCTGACATGTGGCTTGATCCCAGGACTTAGGGATCATGACCTGAGCTGAAGGCAGACGCCCAACCATCTGAGCCACCCCAGCGCCCCCCACTTAATTTGCTTTCTGAAGGATCCCACCAGAATGTGGATAGCCTGGGAATGTAACATTGAAGAGTTTAAAAAACAGAAAATCTGGGAGTGCCTAGGTGGCTCAGTCCATAGAGTGTTCACTCTTGATCTCTGGGTTGTTGAGTTCCAGCCCCATGTTGGGTGTAGAGATTACTTAAAAATAAAATCTTAAAAAAAAAGGGGGGGGTGGGGGAGGAAAGCTCTGTTGCCTGCCATAGGCTCTTCCAAGGCAGAATGTTATCAGTAGAGAACCCCAAGATAATAGCACTTACCACCCAGATTTAGAAATGCTGTGGGTCATTTTACGCCCCACCGTCTTCTTGCTCACCAATGTAATAGGCACTTATAGTGCCTAAAAGAATGTTCTCTGGTCACCAGATTCACCCTACAAATGAATGGTGCCATCTCTCCTGTCAGGACCACCAGGGTATTTCTTTAGAAAGTCTAAAGATGAAACTATTTCCCACGATTCGCCTGTCAAACTGTTGCCATGTTTTTCTTTTAAAAGAAAGGGGGGTGCGGGGGAACAGATTTTCAACATAGGAAAGCGATAGGAGTGTGTCTCCCGAAGGGAGACAGATCTGGGTTTGACTTCTACCTCTGTCCCTCGTTAGCAGTTTACTTGATTTCCCTGAGCCTAAAACGATTAGTAAAAACGATTACTGTGAGTCCTAGAGACATATGGTAACTAGTTGATATGTTTTTTTTAAATTAATAAACAGAGCTCAGTACGGTGCTGGGCTTATAGCACATTTCCAGGAGGAGAGATCCATCGTCCATGTTTTTTATTTACCCAAGTATTACCTATGGTATTATTATTAATAATAATAGTAGTTAACATTTGTTGAGCATTCCCTATTGCTACACATTGTGCTAATGCATTATATGCTTTATCCTGATAAATCCTTATAACAACCTTATGAAATAGATACTATTATTATTCAGATTTTAATTGATGAGACCCAGCTCAAAATCATAGGGCCTGTGTTATGGGAAAATAACGGATACTAATAACCAGGTCGAATCTGAGGGCTGCCACTTAGGAGCTGTTTGACTCCAGGCTGTATCTTATCTGTGTTTTAATTTCTCCATTTACTAAGTGGCTGAGGAATGCCTGTCTCCAGGAGCCATTGGGTAATCAAAATGAGGTAATATATATGAAATGCCTGGCACGTACTAGGGTCTCATTATAATGTTTCCAGCCTTGCTTCCGGACCCAGATTCCCCAGGGCAGAATCTTTTTGTACAGCGGGTAGGCACATGCTCTCCATGCAGCAGAGAGTCTCTGACTTGAGGGTGCCTCTGAGTCAATGGGAAGCTTGTTAAAATGCAGCTTCCTAGGCTGGGGAGTCTGCCTCAGTAGATCTGGGGTGGGGCCCGGCGACCCACCCTTGCAACACATCCTCCCTGCTGATTCCACCAACACCGCAGTCAGTCCTCAGATCATAGCTCAAGAAATAAGACCGGGGTGGGATATCCCAGTCTGGTTTTCTGGAATTACGCTAACTCACCGGAAACACACTCGTAACCCTAAAATCTGAGCGTTTCAGTGTTGGAAACTCACTTTTGTAGCTTAGCTTTAGCATGAAGCTCAGAATCTGTTTCAGTGAGCGTAGTCTTCCCAAAGATACTGACATTTCTCTAAATGCCATCTTTCTAGGGGCGTGTCGAACCTAGAATTGAACTCCAAGTAACATTTCATTGAGTCAGCCCAGCCTCTGGGCTATTTTGCGTCCTAAGAGTAGTATTTTAGAGGTCTTAAAATATCTGGTACACCAGTAGTAGTGTAGACGTAAAGCCAAATTTTTAAGATAGCCAACGTATCGGTTTTAGTTCCAGCAACAATATTAATGATAAGATTAGGAGATAGACTATTTACGGCACATTTTGATATTTTGATAAGAATAAATGAAATAATCCTGTATTATCTATAGGCAAACTGTGCTGTTACAGAGTTAATCAGTTTGCTTGAAAATATTTTTCAGGTGTTGAAGCTCTAGGTTCCTTGAGGATAGATTATTTGGCCCTGGGAAAAAAAATTTTTTTTTTTTACCTAAAACCTTAATTGTTTAATTATCAGCTAAATTACAGGGAACATATGAACGCATTTGCTTTTAAGTTCATGCCTAAAAGGGATGTCTACACCCTGTCTACACCCTTAATAAAGTGGGAAATAGGGAAAGTTGTTTTCTCATAATCAAATTTTCACAGTGAGGCTTGACTAATTGAGAATGACTTTGTAGAACATTAAAGAATCCCATTTAGAGTGAAGGGGAGAAAAATTCCAACTCCAAATCCTGGGGAGCCGTGTTCTACCAGGGAGGAATGTGCATATGAAGTCGTGACCCTCTGGTGACTGTGTCTACACCCACAATCCTGCATCTGGACTCTTCCACCTGTGGCTTTTCATTACTGTCTTAGCAATCATCATGTCAACTTACTACCCTGGCTTGGTGAAAGGTTCCATCTGGGGAGAATTTACAGGAGGTATAATTGCTTAAAGAGAGTTCTTTAAGACTAACCCCTTAGTGCTACTCTTGCCTATATGGTATCTGTATTTTTTGATAATCAATGTACTTTTGTACCAGTGTTAATCTTCTAAAAGGGAGAAAAAAGGGATGGGTGGTGACTCGATTTGATTATCTTATTTTTTTTTTTAAAGATTTTATTTATTTATTTATTTATTTATTTGAGAGAGAGAGAGAGCGAGAAAGGGAACACAAGTAGGAGAAGTAGGAGAGGGAGAAGCAGGCTTCCCACTGTGCAGGGAGCCTGATATGGGGCTCGATCCCAGGACCCTGGGATCATGACCTGAGCCAAAGGCAGACACTTAAGGACTGAGCCAGCCAGGTGCCCCTGATTATCTTATTTTTAAGTACGTTTGTAGGCTTTAGAGTTAGACACATCTGGATTTAAATCTCACCTCTCTTCCCTTTTGCCAGTATGAGCTTGGGGATATAGTTGACATTTCTAAGCCTTGGTTTCTTCATTCATAAAACAGTATAACATGGGAGATAATAAAACATGATAGTTGCAGTGATTAAATGAAATGAAGTGATGTCATCATTGAATTGTTTCACAGATTTATTTCAAAAACAAGCTGAAGTTGGCCCTTATTGGTCAGAGCGTCTTTGGACAGGAAGTCTACAACCACCTCTGCAAAGAGGGCCACCGAGTTGTGGGCGTGTTCACAGTTCCCGACAAGGATGGAAAAGTTGACCCGCTGGGTGAGTATATCTTGGAACTACTGAGCCAAGGACTCTGCTCCGACCCAGCCAGCACGGGCCCCAGTTCAGACCCCTTGCCCCTCGTTAGCATTTCTATACTGCTCCTTCTTTGACACAGGCTCCAAAGACTCAGACTATGGACCTCCCCTCTGGGTTCTGCCACATCCACTCTGCCTGTTGAAAGCCTAATCAAGTCAAGTCTATTTGCATGATAGAAGAGACTCAATGCTCCCTTCTTCGTGGGCCCCAAGACAAAGATGCATGGCCCCATTGTATTAAGAGTTTCTCCACCTACCTCCAAGGTCGTCACCGGGTCCATCAGAGGAATTTCCAGGCATATGTTTTTTCTGAATTACACTTGTCACTTTCCAGAGGTGTTATGGAACATCTAGAATAATGCCTGATTCAGGGGTGCCAGTGGAAATGAAGGGAGGGCCACATCCAAGAGCGGAAATTGATGCAGGGTCAATAAAAAATGCATGTATGTCAGAATAAATTATAGCTGTGGTTGCTTGGCTGTTGAGATAAGGTTAAAGAAGATAGCCATCCTCAAAGCAAACCTGCAGTGGGATTCTGATTTGCAAGATTCTAACAGGGGCTAGAGGCAATGACCTCCTACGCAGTCTAAAATCCACATATAACTTTTGACTCCCCCAAAACGTAACTACTAACAGCCTACTGTTGACCAGAGGGAAGTCTTACTGATAACATAAGCAGTTTATCACCACATTTTTGTATATGTATTATATGGTGTATTCTTATAATAAAGTAAGTTAGAGAAAAGAAAATGTTATTTTAAAAAAATCATAAGGAAGAGAAAATGCATTTTCAGTACTATATTTATCAAAAAATTTCACGTGTAAGTGGACCCACATTGTTCAAACCTGTATTTTTCAAGAGTCGACTATAGTTATGTTGAGAATAGACGTAAGACACAGAAATACAGTCTACAAATTGTATGGACAGGGACTTAGAATGAGCAGCCATATATCTTGGCTTTTGATTTAGATTTTCATAAATCACTGGTATAATGTGACAGAGTGGTTGGAAAACACTGGTCTGTGACTACCCTTAAATTTTATCCTTTTTTTCTCAGAAGCAGCAGTTCTGAGGTTTATCCTAATGCTTGTTACTACTTTAAAAACGATTATATTTTAATACTATTTTTCAAGAGTCAAGCTAGAAAAAGTTGGGTCAAGAGCACATATGCACAGATGAATCTCATCACTTGATTTGGAAATTATCCTTGTTTCAGAAAAAAAGTTATCCCAACAAGGGGAATTCTGAGGGAATCTGCCTCATGAATTTAGACCTGTCTCCAAAGGCAGAAGGGGACAGATTCCTATCCTATTATTATCCATTCCCACCAGCCTTGTGTGAGGGATATTTGGGGGGACTCATATTTGGGATATTGGATTGGCTGTTGAATCAGGGAGACCTCAAATAATATTAGCTTAAGTGACAAGCATGTCCATTTCTCAAGTCTGAGTTGGCCGTTAAAGCCACTGTGGCCGTTTTACATTCATCACAATGCATGCTCCTGCCCTTTTTGTTTCGTCTGTATCAACACTGGGATTCCATCTCACGGTCCAGGATAGTTGATTTGGCCCCGACTAACAAGTCTGCATTCTAGCAAGCAAGAAAGGAAAGAGGGGAAGCAGAGGACAAGCCCTTATTCAGGATATCATCCAGAAGTTGTACCTATTAGTCCCACTTGTATCCCACTGACTAGAACGTGGTCACAGGCCACATCTCTTTGCAGAATAGACTGAGAAATGTAGATTTTATTCAGAGTGGCTATGTGCTCGGCTAAAGTACAGGAATCTTTGCTGAAGGATGAAGGGGGGCAACTAGCAGTCTCGGCCGTGTACGTGAACTTCAGAAGAATTTCAAGCATGTGACTCTTTTTTTTTTTTTTTAAGGTTTTTTCTTTATTTACTTGACAGAGAGGAGAGAGATCACAAGTAGGCAGAGAGGCAGGCAGAGAGAGAGAGGGGGAAGCAGGCTCCCCGCTGAGCAGAGAGCCCGATGCGGGGCTTGATCCCAGGACCCTGAGTCCATGACCTGAGCCGAAGGCAGAGGCTTTAACCCGCTAAGCCACCCAGGCTCCCCGAAGCATGTGACTCTTAAAGTTCCTTCCAAAGGATGTCCTGGGAAACTAACTTTCCCTAGGGTCTGGTCCCAGGCCTGGAACCTCCTTTTCATTGGTCATGGTCATCTGGACAGCTGGCATAACATAGATAAGAGAAACTACCAATCTGACTTGTAGAGTAGCCTGCGATGTGGCACAGCATATACTTAACAGTATGTATTTTGGAGTCATGGAATTAATTCTGCCTCTGCCACTTACTAGCAAGTAAGTGATGATGTAAGTAAGCGATAACTAGCATGATGATGGGCAAGTTACTAAAACTCCCTAAACTTAGTTCAACAGCACCCATCTTACACACATTAGATGAAATAATGTATACAATGTGCTCAGCCCTGTGCCTTGTTCATGAAAGGGGTCAAAATGACAGTGGTTAACTATTCTTGTTGTCGGAATAGTCAACTACAACAGCCAAAAATAGCCCTGAGGCAGCCACAAATCAATATGGAAGGTGTCGTCCCCCTCCCCCCAAGCCTATCTCAGTGGCGTAGATTTTTAAAACAAAGACTTGTAAGTTTCTCATCCCATTTTCTTCCCCAGTCTAACCTTGCACAATTTTCTCCCAATTTCACCTTTTTTTTAATGCATTTATTCATTTTCCTATCTGAAAATGAGTTGTTTACAGTTTGTTTGAACATTTTATGAACTTTCACATTTTGTACACCTTATTTTACTGGTCTCTCCCATTCTTCCAAGTGAATGGATCAAGGCATTGGCTGGATGGCCAGAGTCCTTCAGGACTCAGGATTTGGAATTTAAGCTTTCTAGTGGAGGCATCATCCCATGCAAAGTCAGTGAACATTGATGATCCAATGGGGGAGAAAGGCGGAGCTCAAAAATACAGATAAAAAGCCTTACTTAAAGCTCTTAAAAATTGCCTAAAATGTAGTTGCTTTGTGTTTTGGTAGAAAAATAAATATATATGCTTAATATACATAAGGTATGTAGTTAGTAAAAGTAATATCTTATTATGGAAAAAATTGATCTAGGGCTGTCTCCACTTTGGAGGGTCGTTCCTTTTCCACACAGAGGTAGACAGAGCTCTTCCTTTGGGAAAGGACATTTTCCATGGGAAAGAGCCTTGGATCTTCTGTATGGCAGACCCTCAGGAGGAGCATGTGTTCTCCATTTTTGACCTCTCTTGTCCACTAACTTATCTCATTGGTGAATTTGGGAGAAGGAACTAGACAAGCCCAGCTCAGCTCAAAAACTTTCTCTCTTGATCTTTTGGGATCTATCTGTTTCACAGGGAGAATGTGTTCCGATCTACAATTTGCCTTGGTTAGAAGAGACTTCCTTCCAGGAAATAGGCTTGGGAAGGGGCTTGTGGTTTTCTATCTGTGCCAAAGGCTGACTCTGTCTAATCTGAATGTTCAGGTACCAGCACTTGGCTCCCAATATAACAAACAAATATTCTTTAAATGGCCATATCTGTAATCAAAGTATAATTTTTTACCTATAAAAGAGAAAAGCTTCAGTTAAAATTTTTAAATGTTATCCAGCCACAAACTTCCAAGTGTAAATATATTATGCCTCAAACATATGGATAAAAACCACACTAGGGGGATGCCTGGGTGGCTCAGTTGGTTGAGCGGCTGCCTTCGGCTCAGGTCATGATCCCGGCGTCCTGGGATCGAGTCCCACATCAGGCTCCTTGCTCGGCAGGGAGCCCACACTAGGAAAACAGATGGATCATGATACAATTGTAACAGGTCAAATTCTGGTCACAGTCTCGATTGTTCTTCACCATGTTTTATTTGTAAATGTTTCATGAAGCTGTAAACCTGTAATGTGTGAATCCATAGCCATATTGACTTATGGTCACTTTCCACTTTAATAAAAATAACTTTCTCTTTCATGCTCAGCTCTAGCTGCAGAGAAAGATGGGACCCCTGTGTTCAAGTTCCCCAGATGGAGAGTCAAGGGCAAGACCATAAGGGAGGTGGCAGAGGCCTACAAATCTGTGGGTGCTGAGCTGAACGTGCTTCCCTTCTGCACACAGTTTATCCCCATGGATATAATTGACAGCCCAAAGCACGGTTCCATCATATATCACCCCTCCATCCTTCCCAGGCACAGAGGAGCCTCTGCTATCAACTGGTGAGAATTATAACTAATTAATAAAATTAAATTTTAAAATATAAATAATAAATATAAATAAATAAAAATAATTAATTTTTAATTATAGAGAAGATGGGCCTATTTCTATTGCCTTTACTCTTACTGTTTTGTATGTAGGGGATCAAGAAAATAGGTATGCTTGAGCAATTATGAGGCCCTGACTGATGGCTACTCCTGCATGAACTCCCCCGAGACTTAGCAGTACTCCATGGGCTAGACAGCATTTTCAACAATAGTCTGTGGAGTACTGGCTCCATTGGAGATAGCCAGGTAATTGAGCAAACAGAGGTTCTAAGGTCAGACAAGTTTGGTTTATGCTGGATTTCTTGATCACAGGACTTCTGAGAACCTTGTAGATGTGCTTTAGGGAGAGCATCATAATCTCCAAGAGGGAATCTGAATACACAATGTTCCCAAACTTATTTGACCATAGAACTTTTTTTGCCTAGAGCATCTCAAGGACATTTCAAGGAATGTCGAGGTACCTGAAATTATCTTCTTTGTTCTGTCTTCTCCTGTTCAACTTTAAGCTTCTTGAGGGAAGGGCCTATGGTCTAACATTTTTGTTCCTGCAGGTACACTGTAAGTCCTAAATACCACAGGTACACTTTTCTACCTTCTCTCCTTTACCTGTACATCCCCCCGATACCACTCGTGTCAAGGTATTAAATGGGCAGAAAACTACACTTAGTTTAAAGGTGGTGAATGATATTTCATTGTATTTGGCATGAATCAATTTCTTTTTTGCCCCTGTAATGGTAGTGTGTGGTTATCTTTGTACTTAAACTTGTATTTTTTCACATTTCACATTGTCTCCACATGCAGAGTCACTGGATCAAAGTATATGAATGTTTTGGGGCACCTGGGTGGCTCAGTCGGTTAAGAGTCTGCCTTCGGCTCAGGTCATGATCCCAGGGTCCTGGGATCGAGCCCCGCATCGAGCTCCTTGCTCAGCGGGGAGCCTGCTTCTCCCTCTCTCTCTACCCCTCCCTCCTGCTCATGCACTCTCTCTCACACACACTTTCTCTCTCAAATAAATAAATAAAATCTAAAACAAACAAAAACCAAAGTATATGAATGTTTTCAAGCCTCTTGATAACATAATGCCAATTAATTCTTCAATATTTCTGAAAAAAGTGATTGATTAATAGGTCTTGCTTGATTAGTACGTCCAAGATTTAAAAATTATTTAGGTCATGAGCATGGATGAGGTATTATTTCATACTCTCTTGATATTACTTGAGCCTCTGATATGCTTTTATATGTATATGTCTACATATTCAGCTTATTGTTTGTATTATAAGCTCCTGTGGGGCAACATTTTCTCTTAGGCTAAGCCTTTTTTTTCCCCAAGATTTTATTTATTTACTTATTTATTTGTTTGAGAGAGAGACCCTTGGGGGTCAGGGGAAGGGGGCAGAAGGGGAGGGAGAGGGACAGGGGAAGAGAGAGGGAAGAGAGAGGATCCCAGACCTCGAGCAGACTCCCGGTTGAGCACTGAGCCTAGCTGGGGCTCGATCTCAGGACCCTGAGATCATGACCAGAGCCAAAACCAAGAATCAGATGCTCAACCGACTGAGCTACCCAGGCACCCCTAGGCAATGTTTTATAAAGCATAAAATACAAAGAGCATAAAATATGAAAACTAATTCAATCATCTTTTACTGTAATTTATCTAGACGATCTAGAGCTAATTCTAGCTCTGCCTTACATCCAAATGACATAATGTAAATAAATAGTTAAGAGAACTAGTAAGTTCTCCTCTACTGAGCATCCTCTGTTTATCTTTCATTATCTTATTCTGCCTAACATAGAGTCAAGTACAATGTAGAATTGGACCCAGGTGAGGAAAATTACTTAATTGCCACAGCAGAAAGGTGACACCTGGCAGTTAATGAGTGGTAGTAATGATGGATTCTAGTGCGCTTTTGAGTAGACTAGAAGTCATTAGTGTGTGTTAACAAGAAAGACTATAGATATGTATAAAGTAGTAGTACCATCAAGTAGTGCTTTTAATGAATACTGACATCTCCTGGCTCTACTGCTAATTTCTCACGGTAGTTCACTCACTGTCCACTTTCCACCTTGCACTTGATTGATTGATTGATTGATTTTAAGAGAGAGAGGGAGAGAGAGCACATGCAAGCTTGGGGGAGGGGTGGGAGGTGGGAGGAAGGGGCAGAGGGAGAGGGTGAGAGAAAATCTCAAGCAAGCTCCACGCTCAGTGAGCCCAACAATGGCGCTCAGTCTCACGACTCTGAGATCGTGACCTGAGCCAAAATCAAGAGTTGGCCATGTAACTCACTGAGACACCCAGGGGCCCCACTCCCTTGCACTTTAATATCATGAATTCGTCGCTTTGTGATACGTTAAATCACCATTGTAAGTTAAAGCTCTTCTTTTCACAGGACTCTAATTATGGGAGATAAGGAAGCTGGGTTTTCTGTTTTCTGGGCTGATGATGGTTTAGACACAGGACCCATCCTTCTTCAGAGGTCATGTGATGTCGAACCCAATGACACAGTGGATGCACTTTATAATCGGTTTCTTTTTCCTGAAGGAATCAAGGCCATGGTTAGTATATCTACACCATCAAGGAGAATTTAGTAAAGCTTTAACGTTTTAGAAATATTTTCTTGATTATTGAGAATTTTCTCATATTGATTTTGACAAAAAGTATAAAACTGAAAACAAAATTAGATTTTGTATTTGCCGATAGGATGGCAAATATTTAGGGTGGAAATCCAAACATTAAAATTTCTTAGCCTGTGAAGCTTATTCTTCGGAGAACTGTGATCACACAGATGAAGTAGCAACGAAACTGCTCCCTTTCTTTTGCCAAATACTTGAATCACCAACCCTGTTTATTATAGTGACTAATGGTAAAGAAGTGTACAGAATCTCAAGAAATCTTGCCATGGAAGTTGGGCTTCGAAAGTATTTGAACTCAGTCTGTGTGACAGGAATTTGGCATTGCTTCATTTATGCAGATGTGCCCTGGGTAAAAAGCTCAAAGCATGTGCACCACAGAGTAAAAAAATATTAGCCTGTAAAAGTATTGAAAGAGAATTTCAGTGTCATTTAATGTTTTCTGAATTGGATGTGGAAGAAGTAGCCACCAGAGATAGACACTGAGATGGTAGAAAGCAGCAGCTATTGATTTTGGAGAGAGGAGAGCAGAGCTCTGTTTGCATCGTTTAATGATTATGAGAGTAGGGCTTCGGTGTCAGAAAGACATCGAAGTTCTCATTCTACCGCTTATCTGTTCTACGGCAATAGGCAAGTCACTTGGCCTCTTTAGCCTTGGTTTCCTTATCTGTAAAATGTGGGTACTACCCGATTTATAAGGGCTGCTGAGAAATTAAGTAGCATTTGTGTAAAGCACTCAGCACACAGTAGGTGCTCAAAAATGATCATTACAATCAGAATAGTATTAAGTGTTTTCAGTGGCATTGGCTTAAGCCCCAATCATGCATTGATGATATTGCAGCCTGAAGTGGGTAAATGAATGAGCTATGAACTGGCCCTTAGGTTGCCCCTAAGCTCTTGAAGGGTTTGGTTGGCAGCCATAGATACTGAGAGATCTGAGAACTCAAGCTCACCTCGGCCTCCCTGTGAAGGAGAGAGGCTCTCAACTCGAGGCAAACATGAATCTGGCACAGAAAGAATTCAGGACACATCCCAAAGGCAATTAAACTCATGCGTAGATTTTAACTGTTTTGTAATTCCAGGTGTCCTGAGCTAGAAAGCAAGTGGAATTATTTAAATATAACAATGCATCACTTTCTAGAATCATCATGTTGAGTAGAAATCACTCACACGGACTTACCTTGTAATCCTGTTACTGAAATTCCCACTAGGTCACCAAGGGGAAGTTGAAATCTGTTTCAACAAGGGAGACATTTTTAAGAGTAACAGCTCAATGTTGGCAATAGGTAGACTTGGATGCAGATATTGCTTCTGACCCCCAGTAGCTACCTCCGTGATCTTGAGCTAGTTGCTTCACTTTTCTGAGAATCAGTTTCCTCATCCGTAAAGCTGGAAAACTAACATCCACCTAGCAGGATTGGTGTGATGTCTACAAAGGATATTTTACATAAAGCGGCTACCACATTGCCTGGGACACAGCTGGAACTGAAGAAAAGGTAGTTATTGTCATAGTCTGACTCTCTGGACGAAGTTAGTTGTTTACTTACTTATTTATTAAGGTTTTATTTATTGAAGTAATCTCTCCACCCAATGTGGGGCTTGAACTAACAACCCTGAGATCAAGAGTCACATGCTCTTCCACCTGAGCTAGCCAGGCGCCCCTGGACAGATTTATATGTAGCAATTCTGTTTAGCGTAAACTTCAGTTAAACAAACGATGCCGTTGTCGACCACTGGCTGTGACACAGGTCATGTTTTTGACTTTAGGTGGAAGCTGTCCAACTCATAGCTGATGGAAAAGCTCCTCGGATTCCGCAGCGGGAAGAAGGGGCGACATACGAAGGTATCCAGAAAAAGGAAAATGCTGAGGTATTTATATCAACTCAATAACACACCTTAATGTTCTTGGCCCTTTACTTTTAAGTAGTTCCCAACATACCATTTCCTGGCCGAAAGGTAGATCTCCCAGCCATCCTGTTCTATTCTGCCCCAGCCTACTTCTGATAGAGAGAAGTGTTCCTATTGCCTCTGACACTCATAGCTTTAGGAGTTCAGCCTGTGCTTTGTGCTTTCCTAGATTTCTTGGGATCAGTCGGCCGAAGTTTTACATAACTGGATCCGAGGTCATGATAAAGTCCCTGGCGCTTGGACAGAGATAAATGGACAGGTACGTTCTAGGGACAAATTGTGTGTGCGTGTGTGTGTGTGTTTGTGTGTGTGTGACCTTCGTAAGAGGTATTACACATAGATCCACTTTTGCTAGGTAACCTGGAGCAAGTTCCTTACCCATTGGGTTTCCTTATTGTAAATGGGACTAATAATGGTGCCTGTTTTATTGCTTATACGTCACTGTGAAAATTAAATGGGTCAATACATGTTAATTCATTGACGTACTTAGTGTCTGGCATAAGTATTCATTGTTAACTATCAGAGTGCTCAATGAGTGATAGCTAATAGTCATAGGATTATAATCACAAATCAGTTAGCATTGCATTTTCTTGGTTAGTCTGAATCCAGTCCCGTTTCCACTAACTGACCCACAAAGCACCCTGTGCTTCCCATCAGTAATCGCACTGGACGGTAACAGTCCGGCGTTGCTCCCCACATCTGCCCTTGCTGACTCCCCACCACCACCTCCACTCCCCTCTGAAAACCCTCGCTTCAGGCCTGAAGTCGGCGAGAACTTTTTGTCTCATTCACCTTTGTATCAATGTGAACAAATGATACATGTCACCTGGATGTGAGGCATTCTTGAGTCTCTTCCGTCGTAATTTCACGGACCATCTCTTAATGTGTGTCATCTCTACAGATGCTTGATACCGTCTCCCACATTGGGGTATTCCAATTTTGTCGTAAATGATAATTCCGGCTTGGGGTTGCTTGTAGGGCGCACTGCTTGCAGACGCCCCTGTTTGAAGGCTTAACTCCCTCCTGTCACAGTCTGGATTTGGTTTCTCTCTTAGATGGTCACGTTCTACGGCTCATCATTACTGAAAAGCTCTGTGCCTCCCGGAGAACCACTGGAAATTAAAGGTGCCAAGAAGCCTGGTCTTGTTACCAAAAATGGACTTGTTCTTTTTGGTAATGATGGAAAAGCAGTGAGTGTTCAATATGGTCACCTACAAAGTAACGTTTTTGGTTTCCTTCTATAACCCCAGCTGCTAAGGGAATATCTTTCACAAGGTAATCTGGTTTTGCAGTGAGATATGGGAGGCTCGAGATATCTGTGCCCTGGTTCTCTCTGGGGATGAGGCGGCGTGGGGTGCCGGGATGAGAACAAGACTCCCCGGGATGTATCTCAAGGACATGCACAGTCTGCTTTCATGATACAGTAGAAAGAGCTTGGAATTTAATCAAGAAATGGGATGTAAGCCCTTCCTCTGCCACTTACCAGTCTAGGGGAGGATGCTTCCCTCCTCTGAGTCTTCATTTCCCCGTCTATAAAACACAGCGTGGTCTCATAGGTCTGCCTTCCCACTGCCGGAGTCTGGCAGGATAAATATGATGGATGTGGGGCTCTCCAGAGGCTCCTTGCCTTGCCTGTCATACACGCACCCACCCACACTGCCTGTGCTTGGGAGCAGGGGCTCTTGGCTTCAGTGGACTCTTTGAAGAAGGCAAAGGGGAATTTGCAGCCTGCACGTATATTCTGGTCACGTGCAGGGTCGATCAGTAACTAAAATTGCAGGCTGCAGAGTCCAGCTAGTTCTGGGTTGTAACCCCAGCTCTGTGACTAACTAATTTGCACTGGGCAAATTACTTATCCTCACTGAGCCTCCATTTCCTTATCAGGAAAAATGGGATAATAATGGCACCTGCTTCCAGCAGGATTTATGAGGTTAAATAAGACACGTACAAACATACATACCTACAGCACTGCATCTACTTCAGAGGATGGCCATAAGAGGGGTACGAGAACTGATCGTTGTAGTAGGAAGAGGAAGAAGAGTTATAATAGGGTTTAGTCTAAATATATACATCCAAGTGTCCATTTTTTCAGGAGCTTATTATCCATTTCGAGATGTATATCTACCCCTAGACTTCGCTTTCTCCTTTCTGCTGCAATCATAAAATACCATTTCAGTCCTTTTACACATAATGGTGAGTGCTTTCGATCTACATTTTCGTATTTGGCAAATACGCCAGTCCTTGTATTCCTATAATATTTGGCACTCCTTCTCCCGCCGACCTCACTTGAATATTCCTGATCTTCTATTCTTTGGCTTGTTGTGTTGCTATTTTATAGCTGATGGTGAGAAATCTGCAGTTTGAAGATGGGAGAATGATTCCTGCTTCTCAGTACTTTTCAGCCGGGGAGACATCAGTGGTAGAACTCACAGCCGAAGAGGTGAAGGTGGCAGGGACCATCAAGGTGAACATGCGATGCCCTTAATGTTACTCTGACCTTGAAACTGAAGCAGTTTTGTAACTGGCCCATCAGTCTTCAGAATAGTGAGCACACACTTTCTTGCCTCTTTTTAGTATTAGCTGCCGTAGAAAATCAACTCCAAAATTTGTATGCAAATTTCTTTCTCACTCACAAAACTATGCAAGGCAGTTCTAGGTTGGCATGGGGGTGAGGGGTGAAGCTGGGATGTAAGGATTAGGGGCGGAGTCATTCGGGGACCCAAGCTCTGCTATCTTCAAGGTCACCATAGGGGACGTCTACATTCCAAACAGCCGAGAAGGGCAAAAGAGCACTCTAGAATTGTGTGAAGGAGGTTTTTCATGGGTCAAGACTGGGAGTCAAGTTCACTTCCGCTCATATTCATTGGCTATGGTTGTCTCTAACTTGAAGAGATGCTGAAAAATGTAGTCAAGCCATGTATCCACGATGAAAAAAAGTAGGTTTGGTTGAGGACCTGGCCAGCCTCTGCCTCTGTGTTCTTCATGGCACGTCCCTTATAAAAATTATCCTTGCTGTATAGGTCATCTGGGCTGGAATTTTAAGCAATGTCCCTGTTATTGAAGACTCAACAGACTTCTTTAAATCTGGAGCGAGCTCAATGGATGTTGTCAGGTAAAACAGTCACCCTATTGATTCACACCCCTACCCTAGGGATTTTGACTTTGACTTTGAAAATCCAATCCAATCCTTTGTTCTGGATGTTATCACTTTACCATAACCACTATACTCTGTTTCTCTTTTCTTCATCTTTTTTGGATTGTTTGTTTCCATGGTCAAACATATATATTTGCTCCTTCCTCTTTGTTGCGAGCCAGAAGTTGTTTTCATATCTCCTATATACCTAGAAAACCAATGCTTGTCATTGTTTGTTTCTTTTTAAAATCTGTCCTCTCATTTCTTAGCTAATTTTCCTCCAATACAGCATTGGAATGGGAAGTTCTGGATGAGAACGTTTATCAAGAATTACCTAGGGCGCCTGGGTGGCTCAGTTGGTTGGGCGACTGCCTTCGGCTCGAGTCATGATCCCGGAGTCCTGGGGTCGAGTCCCATATCGGACTCCCGGCTCTGCGGGAAGTCCGCTTCTCCCTCTGACCTTCTCTCCTCTCATTCTCAGTCTCTCTCTCTAATAAATAAGTAAAAAATTAAAAAAAAAAAAAGAATTACCTACATAGTCGGATTCAGAAGGAGACCTGACATTGATTATACTTCCCCCAATATCTTTTTTTTTCCTATACCCCAGAATTACCCAGTAAGATATATCAAAATAAGTACTATCAGAATACTTGCAAGAGGAAGAATAATTACCCTATAGTCAGAATTTCTCTATAGAGGTTTGTGGCAAGTTGAAAGAGTCCCAGAAGTCTCTCTTCTATGGCAAAAAAAAAAAAAAAAAAAGTCTGTGAGGATCCTAATAACAGAGAGTCTTTCAGAGGTTTTTTTGTTTTTTGTTGTTTGTTTTTTTTAAGATTTTGACAGAGAGAGATCACAAGTAGGCAGAGAGGCGGGCGAGGGGGGTGGGTGGGAGGCAGGCTCCCTGCTGAGCAGAGATCCCCATGTGGGGCTCGATCCCAGGACCCTGAGATCATGACCTGAGCTGAAGGCAGAAGCTTTAACCCCCTGAGCCACCCAGGCGTCTCTCTCAGAGGTATTTTTTCACTGAGGGCCACACTATGGCCATTCATTAATTCAGTAAGTTAAAGAATGCTGTTCCTGATGTAAAAAAAAAAAAAAAAAAAAAAAAGTGAGTGTTCTTGAAGATCATTCTGTTTATTTGCTTATTCACTCATTTATTCCACAAAATTCATTGGGTGTGTACTACATATCAGGAACAGTTTTGACCCTAGGAATACAGACAGTCATGAACAGGACAAAGTTCCTTTTGTCCTGTTCCTTCATTTGTGGAACTTTTATTCCACTAATCCAAATAATCATCTCCAGAGCAAACAGCGTTATCAAAGTCAAGAGTTTTGGTTCCTCAAATTATAAATTTCTCAGCTATGATTCATGAGTTTCCCAAAACTTCTAATGTGCTCAACTAAAGATTTCAATACTGTACTGTTAATACAATCTTTTTCGCCAGCAAGACGCTCCTGCAAAAATTGCCCATTTTCCGCCTGAATATTTGAATTACTATAATCACCTGATACTGTCATCTAGACCTGCCATGGCACCTCAACTCCTTTGGAGAAGAAATGACTGAGCAACAGCCATGGTGGTCTTTCTGTCTTGCATCTAGCACACCAGTGCTATTCCAGAAATGGCAAATAACAGCTATAATTTGAAAAATTAACAGAGAAAAATCAAAGGACCGGAAGAGACTTCAAAAATTATCTTGACCGGGGCGCCTGGGTGGCTCAGTTGGTTGGGTGACTGCCTTCGGCTCAGGTCATGATCCTGGAGTCCTGGGATCGAGTCCTACATTGGGCTCCCAGCTCCACGGGGAGTCTGCTTCTCCCTCTGACCTTCTCCCCTCTCATGCTCTCTCTCACTCTCTCTCTCTCAAATAAATAAATAAATAAATCTTTAAAAAAAAAATTATCTTGGGGGCGCCTGGGTGGCTCAGTTGGTTGAGCGACTGCCTTCGGCTCAGGTCATGATCCCGGAGTCCCGGGATCGAGTCCCACATTGGGCTCCCAGCTCCACGGGGAGTCTGCTTCTCCCTCTGACCTTCTCCCCTCTCATGCTCTCTCTCACTTTCTCTCTCTCAAATAAATAAATAAATAAATCTTTAAAAAAAAAATTATCTTGACCAAGTGCCTGATTCTACTTAGTAGCTACACTAACCATGTAATACAAACACATGTTTATTTCACTCTTATACATGATCTAGAGACAATATTATAAAAGATGACCTTTGTTTCATAATCTTTACAGTGAGGGACTTTCCTTTATTTCTCATTCCTTGCTTACCTTTGAAAGGGAAGGAACTGATTTTATGTGCGCCTTATTATCTTGCTTGCAATAGGTGAAATGTTTTTGCCTTGGTTTCTTTTATTTTTAGCCATATAAAAAGTTAAAAACCAAAGAATATCCGCTGTCCTTCAAGACAGCTTTTTAATTTTGTTCTCCCGGTCTTACCAGATTTCTCCAAGTATTATCATGGAAGATCCCGTAGGCTACAAAGAGGCATGTGTCTTATCTCAAAGCAACTTGACAAATGTAATAATATGGTTCCCCTAAACCCTTTTAAAAATGTAAGTAACGTGAGTTGCTTCTTACTTTAAGGCTGGTTGAGGAGATCAGACAGAAGTGTGGGCTTCAGCTACAGAACGAAGATGTCTACATGGCCACCAAGTTTGAAGACTTCATCCAAAAAGTTGTGAGGAAACTGAGAGGAGAAGATCAAGAAGTTGAGCTAGTGGTGGATTATGTAAGCTTCTCCATGCTGCCTGTAATGTCCATCGTTAAGACCGAAAAGCTAAAAGGAAAGGCTATGCCTTTTGTTCATTTGTTTTTACATTTATGACCTTTTTGAGACGGCTATTTTATTGAGATAAAATTCAGATACCATAAAATTCACCCTTTTATTTTTTTAGTACCTATTTATTTATTTTAGAGAAAGAGAGAGTGACTGAGCAGGGGGAGGGGCAGAAGGGAGAATCTCAAGGATTCTCAAGGAATCTCAAGCAGACTCCCCACTTAGCACAGAGCCTGACCTGGGGCTCAATCCCAGAACCCTGAGATCATGACCTGAACTGAAATCAAGAGGAGGCCAACTGAGCCACCCAGGCACCCCGAAATTCACACTTTAAAATGTACAGTTCAGTGGTTTTAAGTATATTCACGGAGTTGGGCGTTCATCACCTCTATCTGATTATGGAACATTTGTATCACCCCATAAACAAAACTTGAATCCACTGACAGTTATCCTCTGTTCTCTCCCCCCGAACCCTAGCCCCCAGAAACCACTAATCTCCTTTTTGTCTCTGCGGATCTGCCTATTGTAGATATTTCCTATACATGGGATCACATAATTTGTGGCCTTTCATACCTGCCCTCTTGAGTGCCATGTGGTCAAGGTTTATCCACGTTGTTGTGTGTGCTGTGCACTAACTCCTTTTTCTGCCCGGATAGCATTCCGTGGTACGGATATACCACATTTTGTTTATCCATTTCTCAGTGAATGGACGTTCGGGTTGTTTTCACTCTTTGGCGATTGTAAATAATGCTGCTATGAAAATCCGTGTGTAAGTTTTTGTGTGAACACATGTTTTCAGTTCTCTGGGATATATGCCTATGAGTACAAGTGATGAATCATATGGTAACTCTGTTTAACTTTTGGGGGAACTACCAAGCTCTTTGCCAAAGTGGCTACACCATTTCACCATCCCACTAGCAATATAGAAAGGTTCCGATTGGTCCATGTCCTCACCGACATTTGCTATTGTCTGCCTTTCCTATTTTAGCTGCAGGTATGAACTGGTATCTCAGTGTAGCTTTGACTTACATCTCCCTGATGACTAATGACGAGCCCCTTTTCATGTGCTTATCGGTCATTTGTGTATCTTCTTTGGGAAAATGTCCATCCAAATCCTTTACTCGTTTTCTAATTGGGATTTTTCTAATTGTGTCTTTTTAATGTTGAGTTGTAAGGGGCTTTTGTATATTTTGGATCCTAGAGCTTAATCGGATATATGATTTGTAAATATTTTCTCCCATTCTATGGACTTTTTTCCCCCACTTTTTTGACAGTGTCCTTTGATACACAAAAGTTTTTTTTATTTAATTAAGGTGAATTTATCTATTCTTTTCCACTGTGCTACTACAGGCATACCTTGCTTTATTGCGTTACTGTGCTTCACGGGTAGTACATTTTTCACAAATTAAACATTTGTGGCAGCCGTGCATTTAGTAACTCTCTCTATATAGAGTCACTCAACTATATATTACTCTATATATACTCTTTTTTTAAAAAAAGATTTTATTTATTTATTTGACACAGAGAGATGACAAGTAGGCAGAGAGGCAGACAGAGATAGAGGAGGAAGCAGGCTCTCTGCTGAGCAGAGAGCCCGATGCGGGGCTCAATCCCAGGACCCTGAGATCATGACCTGAGCCGAAGGCGGAGGCTTTAACCCACTGAGCCACCCAGGTTCCCTGACTATATACACTCTTTCCAACAGCATTCGCTCATGCCATGTCTCTGTATCGCATTCTGGTAATTCCCACAGTATTTCAAACTTTTTCATTGATATTATATTTGTTATAGTTTGCAATCAGTGTTAATCTGTGATCAGTGATTATGACCCGCTGATAGCTGAGATGGTAGATACTTTTTTGCAATAAAATATTTATTTTTTAATTGAAGTATAGTTGATAAAGTACTTTTTAAGCATGTTACTTATTTTTTTATTTATTTACTTACGTACTTTCTTATTTATTTTATTTGAGAGAGAGAGAGAGTGAGAGAGGCCAAACAGGGGAACAACAGAGGGAGAGGGAGCAGGGAGCCCCATGTGGGGCTCGATCCCAGGACCCTAAGAACATGACTTGAGTCAGAGGCAGATGCTTAACCGACTAAGCCCCCCAGGTGCCCCTATTGCTAAAGTATTTTGAATTAAAGCATAGACATTGATTTTTTAGACATAATGCTATTGAATACTTAATAAACTACGGTATACTGTAAACATGGCTTTTATATCCACTGGGAAACCAATAAATTCATTTGGTTCACTTTATTGCAATATTTTCTTTATTGCAATAGTCTGGAACTGAACCTGCAATGTCTCTGAGGGATGCCTGTATATGTCTTGTCTTGTCCTTTTTGCTCCTCTATTTTTCTTTTCCGGCATTTTGTTCATATTAAATATAGTCTAGTATGCCATTTTAATCCCTTATTGTTTCTTTTACTGTATATTGTTAGTTTCTTAGTGGTTGGTTGCCTTAGGAGTATAAGGAACATTTTTGTCTAAAACATTTCTAGTTCAGATTAAGGTCAACCTAATAACAATAGTAAAGAAAGACTTTGTCGTAATTTAGTTCTGCTCCCTATCCCCACATTTATGATATTATTGTCATACAAATTACATCTCTATGCATTTTAAGCCTACCGACATAGTTTTGTAATTATTGCTTTATGCAATTGTCTTTTAAATCAGAAGAAGAATTAAAAACAAAAATACATGTATACTGACATATATTTACTTTTATCGGTGTGCTTTATTTCTTCATGTAGATTCAAGTATCGTGTAGGATCCTTTCATGTCAGCCTGAAGGACCCCTTTTAGGACTTTTTTTTTTTCTTTTCTTTTCTTTTAGGACTTTTTGAAGGGCAGTGTGCTAGCAGTGAATTCTCTATTTTTGTTCATTTGGGAATGACTTAATTTCTCCTTTGTTTTTGAAGGTTGTTTTTGCTATATATGGAATTGTTGGTTGGCAGTCTTTTTCTTTCAGCACTTTGAATGTCCGTGGTTTCTGACCATTAGTCATCTGTTAATTTTATTAAGGATCCACTTTATGTGACAGGTTGCTTCTCTCTTGCTACTTTCAAGATTCCCTCATTATCTTTGGCTTTTGACTATTTCATTATGTTTCTAAAATGGATCTCTTTGAGTTTATCCAACCTGGAGTTTGTTGAACTTCTTGGATGTATGGTTTAATATTCTTCATCAAAGTTGGGACATTTTCACTCATTATTTCTTCAAATATTCTTTTTGTCTCTTTCCCCCTCTCCTCTCCTTCTGGAATTCCCCTTACACATGTGTTGGTACATTCAGTGGCGTCCCATAGGCCTTCTTTTGTCTTCCTGTTTTCAGACTGGATAAGCTCTATTGACCTATTGTCTAGTTTGCTAGTTCTTTGTTCTCCTTGCTTGAATCTACTATTGAGCCCCTAGAGTGAATTTTTTAAAATTTCAGTTTAGCGGTTTTCAGCTCCAGCATTTCTCTTTGGTTCTTTTTAAAAAATTCTTATCTTTTTATTGATATTCTCTATTTGGTGAGGCATTGTTCTTTCACAATCCTTTAATTTTTTAGACATAGTGTCCTTTAGTTATTTGAACATATTTACAAAATCTTATTTTAAATCTTTCTCTGATAAATCTAGTGTCTAGGTCTTTTCCAGGATGGTTTCTATTGATTGTTGTTTGTCCTATGTATTGGCCACTCTTTATTCTTTCATGTTTCTTCATGTATCTTGTGATCTTTTGTTGAAAACCAGCCATTTTAAATAACAAAATGTGGCAACTCTGGAAATAAGACCCCTCCTTTCACAGGGATTATTATCGTTGCTGGTTGTTGTTGCTTTTTCTTTATTTAGTGACATTCTTGGACTAATCCTGTAAAGCCTGTATCCTTTGTTGTTTGCCACCACTGAAGTCTCTACTTCAGTGCTAACTTAGTCGTCATCTGATGATCTGACATCGATTTCCTGAAATTTCTGGAACTGTTAAGTCTCTCAGCCTTTACTGAAGGACTCAGGTAGTTTGTGCAGAGCAAGCTCTGAGTCACGTCAAAGAAAGACAAACATGGAGATTGGGAAGCTCTGTGGAGGTAAGGGCTCTGGGGAGCTTCAGGGGACCATTTGTCCCCCTCTCATGACTATTGGCTGCTGGTTTTCACAGCCACTGTAGGATGTTGGTTTTCAAGTTACTGCAGAGCTGTCAAGAGAGAGATAAGAAAGAGTAGGGCAATTAATATAACACAGAACTCACTGTGCTTACAGAGATTCAGCTGTTTTTCTTGAATAAATGGATTCTTTCAAGCTTTTGGTTAATTTCCAGAGTCATGAGAAACATGATTTTGACAATATTTTCTTATGTTCTTGTGGCTTTTATGAAGGAGCAGATTTTTAGTGGTCCCTAGTCTACTATTCCAGAACTACTTCTCACCCATGTGTTTTTAATAATATTTAGGTAAATTTGGGAAGCAGTTTAGCATTCTCTGGTTAAGAACATGAATTGGGAGGGGGGCGCCTGGGTGGCTCAGTGGGTTAAAGCCTCTGCCTTTGACTCAGGTCATGATCTCAGGGTCCTGGGATCAAGCCCCACATCGGGCTCTCTACTCGGCAGAGAGCCTGCTTCCCCTTCTCTCTCTGCCTGCCTTTCTGTCTACTTGTGATCTCTCTCTGTCAAATAAATAAATAAAATCTTAAAAAAAAAAAAAAAGAAAGAACATAAACTTGGTGTTGGACCCACCTAAGGTTGAATCCACGTAGCCTTGCTTATGAGCTGTGTGACCTGTGGCAAGTTATTCCACTTCTCTAAGCCTTAGTTTCCTTATATTAGACGGGACAATGATAATATATGCCTCATAGAGTAGTTGGGAGAATCAAATTAGATGATACGTGTAAGGGGCACCTGGGTGGCTCAGTTGGTTAAGCATCTGCCTTTGGCTCAGGTCGTGATCCCAGGGCTCCCTGCTCTATGGGAAGTCGGGCTCCCTGCTCTATGGGAAGCCTGCTTCTCCATCTCCCTTTCCCTGCTGCTCTTCCTGCTTGTGCTTGTTCTCTCTCTCCCTCTCTGTCAAATAAATAAATAAAATCTTTAAAAAAAAACCCAAAACAATACGTGTAAGACACTTAGCATATTTCCAGAATGAGGAGTTTACAGAAGTGAACTATATGCAGTGACTAGACACATCAAGTCAGATGAAGATTTCTCATGATAGCCTACATAAACACAATGAAAATATTTCACAGAAATATTTCTTACCTGCGGGATAAGAGTAGATACCATCTTGATATTTTTATTTCTTCTTTAAGCATTATCAATTTCTCTATATGAAATTATTTAAAAATCATTACATTTATGTTTTACACCTCTCGTTATGAAATTTTATTCCAATACTGCTCTTTCACATATGTTTTCTCAGTTATTCCTCATGGCCATATGTGGCAGGTAGCATCTCCTTTTAATTTTTTTAAAGATTTTATTTATTTATTTTAGAGATAGAACAGAGAGAGAGAGAGAAAGCACACACATGCAGGTGGGGGGAAGATGGAGAGAATCTCAAGCCAATTCCCTGCCGAGTGGGGTGCCCACTGGCCTGATCTCACAGTCCTGAGATCATGACCTGAGCCAAAATCAAGAGTCAGTCCTTTAGTCCACTGAGCCACCAGGCACCCCTCCCCTTTGCTTGGTTGATAAAATTGAAGTTCATAGTAGTTAATGAGCTAACCTAAATACATTTTCTAGTTAATGGTAGAGAATAGAATTAAGGCAACACATTTGTAAGAGAGAGAGAAAGTGAAAAATGAGGAGGATCTTAAGGAAACCAAACTTAAAATGGCACCATTCTAAAAGGAAACTTAATCCACAAAGGCAATTTCAAGGATTCAAATGAAAGCAATGGCTGTGCTTCATAGATGTTGCCACTAGATGGTGATGTTTCCCTTATCTGGAGGTCTTTTGCCATCTCAAATTTGTTCAAGGAAGAAAATTAGAGGTATTTATAAGGCCCAACCTAGGGTACTTTGGTTGTCAGAGATGCAAGCCTCCTGGCTCAGTGGCCAATCTGAGCATCATGAGGCCTGAATCTTACATATGCTTGTCTCTTCTGGAGAGTAGGAACTAGAATCCTATCGACATAACATCTCCTCTGCATTAGTGAGTAAACTTCTTTATTGCTTTTTGGCATCAAATGGAAAAGCAGAGAAATCCACCGAATCTATGAATATAATTCTCTATCTTAGGTTTCAAAGGAGGTCAATGAAATGACAGTGAAAATGCCATATCAGTGTTTCATAAATGGACAGTTCACAGATGCTGATGATGGAAAGACCTATGATACTATCAACCCAACAGATGGATCTGTGAGTAATTCCTTAGTGTGTACAGTGACCACGGTCATGAATTTTAATTTATGCACAGTTGCAAAACTGACAGTCTTAAGAAGTTAACTTTATTCTGTCACTTTGCCTCTTTGAGCACTTACTCTAAATGCACTCTGTGTATTTCTTTCGACTATTCAATTCTGGAACTGGCTGCTAGCTATAATGACCTATTTTATTGAATGACTATGCTGAATCTAGACAGATAACTATACCTAGAGACATCAGAAGCACACCTTCAATAAAACCATATGCAGAAAAGAGTTTTCGAACTATGCAAGCGTGTGGCGAGAAATTCAGCTTCCCTAAGCACCAGAAGAAATAGACATATTCTTCCTAAATGTGCCTTTCCATAGTGTAGCGGGACATAAGAAGTCCTAAATTTCAGGCTAATGATTTCCATGTTAAAATTTTTTTCAGTATATTACTGAGTGTATTCATTTTTCCATCATAAATTCTTTGGATTTTATAAGTAATACCCTATTTTTCTTATTAATATGATATTAATTTCAAGAAGCATATTTATATATCTCTGTATAAATGACCTATACCCTATTTTTGCTTATCTTGAAACAGACAATATGCAAAGTAGCCTACGCTTCTTTGGTGGATGTTGATAAAGCAGTTGCAGCTGCAAAAGATGCCTTTGAAAAAGGTGAATGGGGAAGAATGAATGCAAGAGAAAGAGGAAGATTGATGTACAGGTGTGGTTTTTAAAAACACAGATCTGCTATCTTGGGATATTGGCTAACATTGCCAAGATTTTAAAAATTTCCCCCAAGTATCCTAGTATGCATCTACTATATACCTTCTGTTATTGGCATCATATAAAGTTCCATATATATGAGTTCCTGATTTTTGTATTATTGTTCGTAACAGCGTTCCAGTCAGCAAATAAGTTCAGTAAAGAACCATTTACAAAGATGTGGGCAAGGTCGAGGGGTCATGAAGTACCCAGTTAGGGGCAGCAACTGGGAGAAGCTACTTGTACTCTAAGGTCTGTGACAGAGGAAGGGGCTATCGCTGGAATCTGGCAAGATCTGTAGCTATGGAAGACCACACTGCCGTGGTTTTTGGTGGAGGGACACGGCAGCGGCTGAAGCACAGCCCATCTGTGAGGGAGCTGGGGAATGGAATCCCCGATCACTTTCTCTCCTCGGGGCTGCTGCCCATTGGCTTCTCATTAGTCAAGCCCAGTGACAGAGCATGGGATCCTGGTGATGGATTCTATAAAGGTCATCCTCCCAGGTCACAGAGTGGTGTGGAGGATGGATACAGAACAGCAAATAGGGAATATGTAGCACTTTTGCTATTTTCAAAGACAAATTTCAAATCTGCTTGACCTGTAGGGAGTAGGAGTGAGAAGGAAAAATACTGAGGCCTGAAATTGTAAATCAGTAACCGAGTATGCCAAGATTAATTAGATTCAAGCATAAATTCACTTTTCTACTTACCCAGAGCCAAATCGCTGACCTTAGTCGGGTCTGGAAGAAACATGGAGGGAGGGGGCTTTCGAGCCCAACTTTAGTATACTCCAAAAGGAACAACTCAGAGAACCACTGAAGGATGAAAAGAAAACCAATGGTTGAGGGGAGCACGAAGGATGAATTTTGACTCTTTCAGAGCCATTAGACAATCCTGGACGCCCCAGAACCTAGACGCCTAACAGAAATCTGTTGTGGTGTCTATAATTCACCCCATGTACTTACCTATCCTGTCCTCATCAGTTAGTGCCGGAAACATTCCTGTACCAACCAGAAATCCTCATGTTCGTGGATTCTCGTGGGTTGTAATAACATCTCCCTGTATATTCATGAACTGGCCACATTCCCTGTTTTCTGTCATCGATCTCCTTGGGTTACTGTGGCTCAATCATTGTTCTACTCTTATACATGTGTGGGGCAAATGGTACTGGCTTCCCACACTTCTTGTTTTTTGTAATCTTAAAACAAATTATTTATGAGATGATTTGTTTAATGTCTTCCCTGTTGGACCATATTCTCCATGAGGACAGAAACCTCGTCCATGTGTGTTCACCTCTGAATTCTCAGTCCTTAAGATGGTGCCCTATACATAGTAGGAGCTCAGTCAACATTTGCTGACTGAATTTCTTTCCCTGACCATACAGACTTGCAGATCTACTGGAAGAGAACCAAGAAGAGTTGGCAACCATTGAAGCCCTTGACTCGGGCGCTGTCTACACCTTGGCCCTGAAGACTCACATCGGGATGTCTGTGCAAACATTCAGATACTTCGCTGGCTGGTGTGACAAGATTCAGGTAAGCACAAAGGTTATTTGTCACCACGGAGATCATTCCAAAAGGAAAAGGACTGAACATTTAGTTGTTTGTAAAGGCACTGTTTTAGAACCACCTACTAGGTTTTCTCATCTCATCCTTATAACAACCGTCGGCAGTAGGTAGATAGCTGTTATCCCTTATCGCAGGTAAGGAAACAGGTGCTCAAGGACAATGAATTATTTGTATATAGTCACATCATTGGGAAGTAAACCATAGAGCCTAGGATTTGCTCAAGATTTTCTGAACCGAAGTGTCATGATGTTTTTTATACTTT
>CM052807.1:105540441-105560370 GCA_028533885.1 Nasua narica | reverse complement strand
GGCATTGACTCTTGGTTTCAGCTTAGGTCGTGATCTCAGGGTCCTGAGATCAAGCCCCACGTTGGGCTCTGCGTTCTGCAGGAGTCTGCTTGGCCCTTGCTCTCCCCTTCTCCCCTCCCCCCAACTTGTGTGAGCTGTGTCTCTCTCAAATAAATAAGTCTTTACAAGAGGAAGAAAGAAAGAAAAGAAAGAAGGAAAGGAAGAAAGGAAGAAAGAAGAAGGAAGGAAGGAAGGAAGGAAGGAAGGAAGGAAGGAAGGAAGGAAGAAAGGAAGGAAGAGAAAAAAGATACATGTATTTGTATGATAGATATTGACAAATCCTTCCATGGAAATGGTACCAATTCACCAGCTTTCTGTAAGAGTGCTGTTTCCCCATTAAACACAGGAAGCCAGTAGAGTGAAGAGAAGAGGCAGATAACCTAGCCCCAGGGTGCTCAATCCAGGCCACACATTAGAATCACCTGGAGTTCTCATTGAAAAATACCGGTCTCTCTAGGTCGGAGCCCAGGCATTGGTATTGCTTGAAAGCTTCACATTTGTTTCTAAGATACAGACCGGGTTGAGAATCACTAAATGGTACACAGTGAGAGTGCTAAGCATTGAAGAACTCCAATGATTATATATAATGTTAAAAAATTAGGAATACTTACTGAGGGCATACAAGTTGCCAAGCATCTATCAGTGATGAAGACACACACAGTTTCTGTCACCATTTGCAATTTAAAATTAACAGTTTAGGGTGCCTACGTGGCTCAGTCGGTTAAGCATCTGCCTTTGGCTCAGGTCATGATCCCAGGGTCCTGGGATTGTGTCCAAATATCAGACTCCTTGCTCAGCAGGGAGTCTGCTTCTCCCTCTGCCTCTGCCCCTTTCCCTTGCTCATGCTCTCCCTCTTTCTCTGTCAAATAAATAAAATATTTATTATTTTTTTTAAGATTTTATTTATTTATTTGACAGAGAGAGAGATCACGAGTAGGCAGAGAGGCAGGCAGAGAGAGGGGAAGCAGACTCCCTGCTGAGCAGAGAGCCCAATGCGGGGCTTGATCCCGGGACCCTGAGATCATGACCTGATCAGGTCAAAGGCAGAGGTTTTAACCCGCTAAGCCACCCAGGTGCCCCAATAAATAAAATATTTAAAAATATATAAGAAATAAAACTAACAGTTTAATGATTGATGATACTTTTCATCCTGAAAATGAAAGACCCAAAGGTGTTATTGTTCTATTGTAGATATCTTTTTTATTTTATTGCATAATATTATGTGATGATGGTATGCAACCATTTCCAGTATAAAGTCCCCGTGTGACTGTTGGAAGGCTGAATCAGGTGACTCTTTCCCATGGCCTAGACTGGTCCAGGCCTGATAGGTTCTGACCACTTCATCGAATCTAATAATAACATTAGCAACGACCTACTCTTGCCCAGAACATTGCTAATTGCTTTCCCAAATATCTTTAAAACCAATAGTCCTGCTGGGAGAACTAAGTAGCCAAATAGGAGAAAACCAATAGAAATGAAAAGGGATGCACTAGAGATGAAACAATTTGTTTTATTGTATTTATTAATGATATAAAAATCTTTTTTGTTCTTACTTGAAAAGGACTCTCATTAATTCAGGGTAGTTAGTTTTTAAATGTTTTTCTAAGCATGATTTCATCCCAAGGATAATACTATACACTTTGCACTAGGATCATCTGTAACGGTAATAGATGTAAATCCATTGTGTCAGACATCAGACATCTTCTTGATAATGTCAAGTGTTCGAGGCCAATTTCTTAAGTCTAACTAGACAGCCATTTTGTGAATCTCACGATGTTACTGCAGCGGACCTGTTACCAGAAGGGGGCAAAGTGTTGGTCTTGCCTTTTTCTTGTTTGTTGTCTTGGAAGTATTCTTTTTATGATGCAGTTTCTGTAGAGATTCTTTTTCAGCCCCTTGTCCATTTTATGAAGGTTGAGTTAGTAAAAGTAACAATATAGCTTGCAAATCCATGTAACCAGGCCTATAAACTTCAACACGTGGCCACATCCTGAAAGCAAATGAGCAAGTGAAGAAACCACTGTCGTTCCCTTGGCCTTGTGAGCTCCTGTTCTCTCCCAGGACATCCCATGACCTTCTGCTCTTCATACAGACAGAGCGAGAGCGTCATTAGCCAGCCACATAATAAATGTCATGTTCGGCTTATTGCATATCTTTGTCAGTTAAAAAATGCACGTAGAAGTTCCATTATTCTCTCTCCACACCTCCGTGGAACTTTTTGCACATTCCATTTATTGAGAGCACACTAAAAAAGTGCTAATTTAAGACTTACTCAGCATTGGTTTTTACCAGTATGAAAATATGACTTTCATTTTGCTTCTGAGTTATTGGATTGCTGCAGTAGATGTTAAAAATGAGATTGTACTGTGCCATCTTTGTGTAAGAAGGGAGGGAAAATAAGAAGATATGTATCTGTTCATTTCAGCGAAAGAAACAGGAAGGATACACTGTAGACTATGAGGTTGATTATCTATAGGCCGTGGGGAGACAGGGTAGAAGGGATAGAGGGAAAGAAGGCAGAGAACACTTCTCTGAATATACCTTTCGTATAGTCCTCACTCTTGGAAGCATGTCTCCCATACTCAACAATGACAACAAACAAACAAAAGAAATATAATCAAGCCAGAGGGGGCAAAAACCCTAAAACTGAATACAAATAAAAACAAATTAAGCCGGCCCCTGGGTGGCGCAGTTGGTTGAGCAACTGCCTTCGGCTCAGGTCATGATCCCAGAGTCCCGGGATCGAGTCCCACATCGGGCTCCCAGCTCCATGGGGAGTCCGCTTCTCACTCTGACCTCCCTTCTCATGCTCTCTCTCACTCTCTCTCTTTCCTAATAAATGAATCAATAAAAAAATCTTTAAAAAAAAAAAACAAATTAAGCCATATTTCAAGGGAATAACATGATCCCATTGAAGGAAGCGAGGAAACATTAATCCAAGTAAATTTTTTTTGAAGATTTTATTTATTTATTTGACAGAGAGAGAGAGAGAGATCACAAGTAGGCAGAGAGACAGGCAGAGAGGGAGGGGGAAGCAGGCTCCCTGGTGAGCAGAAATCCTGATGCAGGGCTCGATCCCAGGACCCTGACACCATGACCTGAGCCAAAGGCAGAGGCTTTAACCCCCTGAGCCACACAGGTGCCCCTATCATAATTTTTAAATATCATTCTTCACTGAAAGAAATCTAGGTTCCTTGAAGAAACAAATGGAACAGGGAAAATGCAAGATGTGCCTGGAACACCTTATTAAGGCAAAATGCATGTAAATGCTCAAAGAACAATAGGAACATATTAGAAAGACACCACAGCTATCCTAAAGGGGCTTCCTTCAGCCAAACCTGGAACAATTGGAACACCAAAAGAAATAACAATAGTAAAACATTATAACCTATTGAATAAAGTAAGAATCCACAAGTTCACATGGATTAATTGGTTAATTAACTGAAGAGAAGGGAAAGCTCTTAGAGTGAAAAGCCAACTAACACATGTGGACAGAATGATAGAAAGTCACTGTCTGGCAGCCTTCCTCATAATAATTGATTCGGGAAGAAGCATCAGTGTATTCTAAAACTAGTGCACGGAAATTGAAGGAGTAATGGGACATTTAAACAGTCTTAAAGTAGGGGCACCTGTGTGGCTCAGTGGGTTAAAGCCTCTGCCTTCGGCTCGGGTCATGATCTCAGGGTCCTGGGATCGGGCCCCGCATCGGGCTCTCTGCTCGGCAGGGAGCCTGCTTCCCCCTCTCCCTGCCTGCTTCTCTGCCTACTTGTGATCTCTCTCTCTGTATCAAATAAATAAAATCTTAAAAAAAAACAAACAGTCTTAGAGTATCTTCCTACAAAATATTTATCGATTTCAAAGTATAAAAGAGTAACTCACTGGGGCGCCCGGGTGGCTCAGTGGGTTAAGCCTCTGCCTTTGGCTCGGGTCATGATCTCAGGGTCCTGGGATTGAGCCCAAGTCAAATAAATAAACAAAATCTTAAAAAAGATTTTTAATAAAATCTTAAAAAAGAGTAACTCACAGTGATGAAACCTGGCTGCCCCCCTTTACCAAATGATCAAAATTAATATTTCTAATATTGGGGCTATTTGATAGCGTGTGTCTTCTGAGAGGGTGCCCTGAGGGCTCAGCATCGCTCCTGGGGTGTTCTTGCCAAAGTTCTTGCACATGAACAACTGCACGACCTGAATTAAATCATGAGGAAACAGCAGATAAATCCAGACGAAGGGAAATTGCCCAAAATTACTAGCCCGCGCTTATCAAAAAGTCAGTATCATGAATGAAACAAAAGAAAACTCAGAAACTCTCCCAGATTGAAGGAGACTCCAGACATGACAATGCAATGTATGAGCTTGGATTTCCTTTTTCTATAACGCACACTATTGGGAGAATTGGTGAAAACTGATTATCTGTAAATTAGGTGTTGTTTTTTTTTTAAGATTTTATTTATTACTTATTTGACAGAGAGACACAGCAAACAGCAGGAGAGGGAACACAAGCAGGGGGAGTGGGAGAGGGAGAAGCAAGCCACCCGCTGAGCAAGGAGCCCGATGTAGGGCTCCATCCCAGGACCCTGGGATCATGACCTGATCCAAAGGCAGCCGCTTAACGGCTGAGCCACCCAGGTGCCCCTAAATTAGGTCTTCTAATGTGTTGTTAATTTCCTGATTTTGATCATTGTATGTGGTTATGTACAAGAACTGTTTGTACATAAATGCGCCCAAAATTATTTATAGGTAAAGGGGCATGTCTATATCTTACTCTTACACAGTTCAGAGAAAGATAAAGAGAAAAGAGGATAAAGCAAATGTAATAAAATGTTAACATTTGAGAAATCTGGGCGGTTGATATATAAGAATTCTTTGTACTCTTTTTGCAACTTTGCTGTGTAAGTCTGAAATTATGTCCAAATCAAAGAAAAATTAAAATGAACTGCAGTACGACCAGAAAGGAAAAGCAGGGTACTGATCTAAAGGACAAGACAGGGTCTGAAGAAGGTAATTGTGGTCTGCTTCTGCTCAGGTCACACCCTTGACAGCTTTGAAGTTTGCAGAGCTCTCTGTAAAAGCAGGCTTTCCGAAGGGGGTAATCAACATCATTCCAGGCTCAGGTAAGCCACCCAAGGACCCACTTAGCTGTAAGTAATGAATGGTACAGGAGAAGCTGAGTGGCTCTTTTCCCACTGGAATCTTGTCCTGACTTATAACTATAGTTATAAAAGCTTAAAGTTAGGTTGCTAAAGCTAAATATAGTTCACCAAACAGTTACCTTAAGGATAAATATATTGCCATGTGCTAAAAATCTTAAAGTAGAAATGTAATTAATGGTGGGTAAGCAGGGTGAGATGAGTAGAAACTGTACAGCATTGTGAAACGACCATGAGGTCGCCTGTTTCAACTCTTCAAGTACTTTGGAAGATGAAAAACCAAGGCTTACCCATGTTTTGCGGGGGCTGATAATTGCATGGAGGACATTATCTAGACTTCTGTCAAGTGGTAATTAATAGGGAAAATGCAAAACTCAGAGTTTAGAAATCCGCTTCAGTGAATTCAAAGCCACTCATACCACAGAGGCTGGCGTAATGTTCTAATTCATGTTTTCTTCCCTAATTCTACAGGCGGCACAGCAGGGCGACGCCTTTCTGAACATCCTGATATCCGCAAACTTGGTTTCACCGGGTCCACGGCTATTGGCAAAGAGATCATGAAGAGGTATCAGTTTCAGCGTGCTGCTTTGCTGCAGATCCTAGGAAACTCGGTTTTCATTTTGCTTTGCTTTCTTAATACAGAGTGTGTTTGGAGGGGGAAATCCCATATCTAACTTAGAGGAGAAATCTAACTTACCACTGCTGGGTGTTGAGCTATTTTCATATAATAAAATATTTCCAAAGCATAAAGCCCATAATCAGTAAAAACCAGAGCCGTATTGGAATTCTACCCCATTGGTAGCTATGACAATTTATGTAGCTATGACATTGGTAGCTATGACATTGGTAGCTATGACAAAGCTATGACAAAAAAAATTTTCTGTACTAAAGCTGTGGCCCAGAGGCACCTGGGTGGCTCAGTGGATTAAGCCTCTGCCTTCAGCTCGGGTCATGATCTCGGGGTCCTGGGATCGAGCCCCACATTGGGCTCTCTGCTCAGCAGGGAGCCTGCTTCCCCCTCTCTCTCTCTGCCTGCCTCTTTGCCTACTTGGGATCTCTCTGTCAAATAAATAAATAAAATCTTAAAAAAAGAGGCAAATAGAGAGAAAAATAAGATATAAAATTCTATGTACTGGGTGATCCCAACCATGTTAAATAAGGCAAAGGCCATGATTGGACACAGATCAGAAATAAGCATGTCAAAATGGTAAAAAAAACAATGGGTTCCGAGACATGGAACAGAATTTTGTGATTTTTCTTTCTTCTTTCTGACTTTTTGGGGGTATTTTTTAATGTTTTTAGTATAATACTTTTGCAAGTAGGGGAAAATAAATAAGACGCTTCTAAAAATTGATATTTTGTTTCCCTAATGCTCCAGGAATCTGGTTAGAGGTTAACTTCCTTGCCAGCCTTTATGTAACCAAAATTCTTACACCTCAAGAATCCGAATTTACCTATGAGGATCTCTAATTATTTGCCCACAGAATTAAAAAAAAAAAACAACTTTTTATTATGGAAAATTTATAATATATACAAAGCGCACAGAATAGTGTCACGAATTCCTTGTGCTCATCACCAAGCTTCAGCAGCTATCACCATTCTACTCCTGGTTTGTCTTTGAGCACATTTCTTAATATTTCTGAGGTCCAGTTATGTTTTCCATGCTCAGTGGTAATTTATAGATAAAAAGGTGAGACAGAGGATGCTCATTTCCCATTTATTTTCCTCTAGCTGTGCTGTGAGCAACTTGAAGAAAGTTTCCCTTGAACTTGGTGGCAAATCCCCACTTATAATTTTCAATGACTGTGAGCTTGACAAGGCCGTGAGAATGGTAAGAGGGAGTCAAATCCCATCAAATAGATGCCTACTTCTAAAACGTATCTCATCTCCTTTTTTATCGGAAAGCTCAACACGAGTCTGTTAGCCATTTGTATGTCTTCTTTGGAGAAGTGTCTGTTCATGTCTTCTGCCCATTTTTTGATGTGATTATCTGTTTTGTGAGTGTTGAGTTTGAGGAGTTCTTTATAGATCTTAGGTAATCAGACCTTTGTCTCTAGTGTCATTTGCAAATATCTTCTCCCATTCCGTGGGTTGCCTGTTTGTTTTGTTGACTGTTTCCTTCGCTGTGCAGAAGCTTTTTATCTTGATGAAGTCCCAAAAGTTCATTTTCACTTTTGTTTCCTTTGCCTTTGGAGACATGTCCTGAAAGAAGTTGCTGTGGCTGATGTCGAAGAGGTTACTGCCTATGTTCTTCTCTAGGGTTTTGATAGATTCCTGCCTCATGTTGAGGTCTTTTATCCATTTCAAGTTTATCTTCATGTATGGTGTGAGAGAATGGTCAAGTTTCATTCTTCTACATATAGCTGTCCAATTTTCCCAGCACCATTTATTGAGGAGGGCATGTATTACATGGAGCACTGGGTGTCGTTCATGAACAATTAATTTTGTGACACTGAAAAAATAAAATAAAAGTATTTGGGGGGAAAATTAAATAAGTAAGTAAGTAAATAAATAAGTAAGTAAGAAATCTCAACATGAGATTTGGTTTTGTCTGGTCTCTTGATGTTCTCTTGATCAGAAACAGAAACTGTTCTCTTGATGCTTAGATTTGGGACTGCTCAAAGCACTTAATTTTAAAAAGAATATCTTTATCATTTGGATCATTAAGGTGTTTTTAAACCTTGAGGGACAGGAGAATCTTTCTAAACATTCATGATTTATACAAACTGATGTCAAGATTTTAAAAAGCAAAATTGGGTATACAAGTATTACGTTTGAATGTGTAGAACAATACAGATTTTCTTACAACACAAAACTTGCCCTCAGTGCTGTGTCCTTGTGATTACTCACGTTTTTGGTTTTTAAATGCTCCTGGACCAAAAAGGGTAAAGGAGAAAGAAAATCCCTAAAAGCATGGTAGGCCAAAACTCTAAGCAATCTCTGAGCAGTTCTCCTCACTAGCTATAGGCCAAAGCATTGTGTTTTTCTGTGATTTCTCCGTTTGTCTGCTGTCTTCCAATAACATCTAATTCTCGGTGTGTGAGATGTTATGACAATCCAAAGTCCTGCTCATATTTTCTCTTCTGCTGCTCCAGGGCATGGGGGCAGTGTTTTTCAACAAAGGAGAGAACTGCATCGCGGCCGGGCGGTTGTTTGTGGAAGAATCCATCCACGATGAATTTGTGACAAGAGTGGTAAGACATTTTCACATTTGTTCTAGGAGTTGTATAGAAAAGGATTTCTGGCATTATTGATGAATTTTTAGGTGTGATGTTAGTACTGTGGTATATAGATGTATTTTAAACAACATAGTCCTTATCTTTTAGAGCTACTGTCTGACATAGTTACAGAGGAAATTATATGATGTCGAGGTTTTGCTTCAAAATAACCCAGGAGGGGAGGAAGTAAGTGGAGGAATAAATTGGCCATGAGTGGTAATTCTTGAGCTGAGTGATGAGTACATGGCGTTTCACTGTATCATCTACTTTTATATGTATTCATAATTTTTCATAGTAAAAAGGTACAGGTCTCTACAAAAAAACCCCACAAAAAACCTTAAGAGCTTTTATTACCTATACTTTGCTCTACATTTTTAGTAAATTATATCCTTGATACTTATAGGAGATACACTCCTAGATTTTTGTAAATTCCTAAATTGACTAAGAGAGGTATACGACTAGGTCCTTGCAAATCCTCAATACACAGTTACTAGGATGGAATGTCGTTTCCTCCACTAACATTAGATAGACAGGTACATAGATAGATAGATACACATATACACACATCCATACCTACCCCCTATAGATTGGTCATGATTCTATAAACATGAGACCAAAAGCCATTTATGGAACTATTAAGATAAATTCTGTGGCTAAACTAAACTAAACTGTAATAAACTATGCCGTTATCATGGTAGCAGTAATCGCAAATTTGTTTATATTCGAAAAACCAGCACCCAGCTTCTTTTTTTTTCAGAGTCAGTTCCCCCTCCCCATTCCCAAGAAGCAAAGGCGTTCTTTCTTTGGGAGAGTGGAAAACGCGGAAGACATTTGGAGGGACAGATGGTGGGCGGTGGCTCCCTCGGGAACATCCCTCTAATTCAGTTTTGTGCTTCAGTAAAATACAAGTGACAGGGCTCTCACGACTTCAGTGTGTGGACATTTCAAATGCTAAGACCAGAAATGTCAAGAGCCGCCGTTATCAGTCCGTCAGTAAACATGTTTTGCACCCAAGCCATTGGTATTCATTCACTCATCCAGCAGCTCCGTCTTGAGCGCTTAACTGAGGGATTCTTGCCCCGCCCCAATTCAAATTCATGGCCCTGCTGGGTTGTGGTCACTCTTCATTCTTTCTTCTTATTAGAATTGAACTTAACATTCGAAAATACACACGTAGATTAAGGTAAGTGAGGTGCACAGGGACAATCACAGAGAGATGTCAGTGATGAACACTGTACCATAAAGATAGCTTTTCACCGAAACTTTCTAGCAATTCCTCCGGGGAGGCTATGCCATGAACATTTCACAAGAGCAGGTTGCTCCATCTGGGGAGAGAAAAAAAAGATAACCATGTGGCCATTCCAGAAAGTCTTCTGCCCTGAAGAGTACAAGGGTACTGTATTAACAAATATTCCAGAACACCAGGTTTGCTATTTCAGTGAATTAACACTCAGGATAATTCGAATGTAACATCCGTAGTTTACGGTCGAACTATCCGTAGTTTAACTCAGTGGTTAACAGCGTGGGCTTTCAAGTCAGGAAGACTCTACTGTCTTTAGTGGTTGTGTGTGTTAAGTCGCTGAACCCGTCTAAGCCTCAGTTTCTCCATCTGTAAGATGGAAATAATAAATACCCTCCTCCTGTGATGGCTAAAAGACAGCCCATCGTTTGACAGCTTAGTATGACGGCCAGCACACGGTAGAAGCTGGCCAAAGGTATTCATTACTATTATTAACAGTCAATTGTGTTTTGTGAACTGGGTGACGAACAGGTGGAAGAAATTAAAAAGATGAAAATCGGGGATCCACTTGACAGATCTACTGATCACGGGCCCCAAAACCATCAGGCCCATCTGGAAAAGCTTCTGCAATACTGTGAAGCTGGAGTGAAAGAGGGGGCCACCTTGGTGTATGGGGGAAGACAAGTGCACAGGCCAGGTAAGGTCACCTCCAAGCCAGGCACTGCCTTCTGAAGGTAGAATGGATGGTAACGGTTTTCACTGCAGCTCCATCTTGCCTCAAAAGAGTAGCATTTACGTTATGATCACAAGAATTCTTTTTTGGATGCTACCTGGCCACTTATATGCTGGGTACTTTGGACATGACCATTTTTCTGAGCCTCAGTTTCCTCCTATGTCACATGGGATGAGATGTACGTGACTGTGGAAATCAAATCACAAAATGGACATGAAAGACCCTTGGCGGTCCAGTAAGCAGGTGTAATGGACCACTGTGTCATTCTGGTGCTGGTGACCTTGACTCCTGGAGCTGTGAGATTTAATCTTAGCCAGGATAGCCTGGGAAGGATTTATTACTATTGTCTAAAGCCGTACCTGTTACTGAAATATGTGAATGGCTTCATGGCATGATCCCCCAAAGGAGAGAAAGACAAAGAACAACTTCAAAACCCCATTTTTCACTGCTGTAGGGGAATTGCGCCCCGGCACCTTACTCTGAAAATGGATAATTAGAAGGGGAAACTTTAACATGTACCTGTGTTTCTTATAGGAACTGAATTTCTGGGTAATCTGCGTAGCTGATAAAGGAACTTCTGCTAATTAATGTAGAAAAAAATGATGCAATAGAAAAATCACCACTCTGTATATCTAATTGAATGAAATGGTTGATTCAGGTAGTTATCATTAAGGGAGGCTACAGGGATTGGAAGAGAGGTTGAGGGGGACCTGAGACTGTGAAAGGTACCAAAGTTTGTCCGCCAAGATCGCTTGCCGGTCTCAAGGAGGAAAACATAGTTTTACAGGGAGGGTGACGTTGTCGCTGCTTAGAACCACACTGGTCCATCTAAGTAAGAGCAAAAGCAGGACCGCCGGGTATGATGTGTCTCCCAAGGGAGGCTACGTGTACCCCACAGCATCACCTCCACACGTATCTTCGCCAAAAACGTTTAACCTGAATCCGAGAGCGTCGTCAGGTCACACCTCCCCATTACGAGAAATAAAGGAGATAGAGGAACACATTAAATGTCATCCCAAGGAAACAAAGCCAAACCTAAATGCAACATATTCTGTAGGACAAATGACTCATTCTGTTTCACAAGTCAGCGGCATGAAAAATTCAGGGTGAAATGTCCTAGATGAAAGGAAGGACCCTTAAGAGATCTAGCAAGTGAATGCAATGTGTCGAATTTATTGGAAGTCTGAATCAACCAAATCAATTGAGAAAAAGATACTTTTGAGAAAAAAAATGGAAATTAAATCATGAAGAAGGAATTAGCACTAATTTTGTTAGACGTGATAACATCTTGTGGTAGGTAAGAAAATATCTTATTTTTTTTACAGATTTGTACTGAAATACATGGAGTGAAAGTTATAATCTCTGGAATTTGCTTTCAATTATTTCAACAAGGAAAGGAATGAATCAGATATAGCAGAATATGAGTAGATGTTTATTTTACGATTCATGATACTACTTTCTCTACTTTGACATATGTTTGAAATTTTTGTAATAAATAGCATAAAAAAACCCTCAGAGCCTAGGAATGCTAATACCAAATAGGAAAAGGAAAGTCTGCTTGGTTTTATTGACCCAGAAGGGAAGGGGAAAAAATTATAATGTGATTAAATGAGAGAACTATTAATTAAAAAATTAATTACCCTATAATTGATGATATTTTCTATTCTTCAAATAGGCTTTTTTATGGAACCAACTGTTTTCACAGATGTGGAAGACCACATGTATCTTGCCAAAGAGGAATCATTTGGGCCTATTATGGTCATTTCTAAATTCCAGAATGGGTATGTTCTGCAGGCACAATTTAACAGGTTTTAACTAGATAAGTGTTTTTTTCTTCTGCCATTGTGCTATATACAGACCATGAAATCGATGAACATGTAACACTCAATTATATAACAATAATTGACTTAAATAATCAGATAAGGAGGCTAACCAATGTAGATTGTTATGTATTTTTGCTTCCTAGCTTAAAGTAATGGCTGACAGTATGGAATTTTAACTGACTAAATTTAGTTTTTATATAACCAACACTTGAAAAGTCTCTCAAACAAGATAAATAAGAATAACAGAACTAGTTTTTACATTTACATTCCTAGGGAAGGCAGCATCAGTGAAAGGGAATTTTCCCAAGGAAAGAGTGTTGCCTTCATCGGGGATTATGCCCCCAAGAGCCTAAAACTCAACTTTTTATAAAATGCCCACAATCACCATATAATTAACTATCAGTGATGGTCCATTAGAGTGCAGGAAACTTTCCAAGGTGTTTAGCATGTCAGAGAGGGTCATCTGGTACCCAAGCTCATATAAGAATATTTAATACAATAGACTTTCATAGTATACTGGGCAAAATTCTTCAGAATTCTGGCTTGAATTATCCTTCAACCAAGGAGAGGGTGGAAAAAACCAGAACAGAGTTCAGAGGACTTCTCGGTCTTTGAGAGACATATTGTAAGACATATTTGGGGACACTAAGCTTTAGTGAACAATCTTTTGACACACTGATCCAAAGATCCCCTCTTAACCTTCTTTTCCTCATCATGTCTCTCCATAGGATAGTCTTTGTGTTAAACATGCAGATTTTAGAAGCCGGGTTTGGGGGATATCAACCTAAATAACTTTAAGGAGTTTACCAGCTAATGGGGGAGACAGACGAGGAGATGGGCAATTAACCACAGAGGGCCAAAGGTAGTCACGGTGGGTAGACTCGGCCCAGCACAGTCTGCCGCTGCTCCTGACTACCTCTAAGGGCCAATCTAAGCCTTGGTTTCTTTATTTAGGAAGTTTGGTGATTAATAATATCTATCCTTTTGTGTCATTCTAAGAATTAAATAAGTCTTGTTTGCTAATAGTGCTATTGCTATGCTTGTTATTCTCCTACATCTCCTAGAAGTAGGCAAGGTGTCCTATGAAGCTGTGTCATCTCAATAATCCCCAACAAGTAATGACATGAAGCCATCTTTCTGACCTTAGGCTAGTCAATAAATATTTGGGTCCCTACCATGGGTAATGCATCAGGAAGCGTGAGAGTTTTTGCAGAGCCCCGACTCACTCCAGGTTCAGTTCCAAATTTCCCATGCGAGCTGCACATTGCATACAGTCTACTTGGAAAATCCCTGCAGAGGCCATCACGTTGAAGCCTGTGCTGTCTGTCTCTCAAAAAAAAAAAAAAAAAAAATCAGCATGATTAATTTTTCCTCCCATTTGGGGACTGATCCGGTCTCTTTGCCAGAGCGCCAGATGAAGTACTTGGCTTGCGTTCACCGGCCATGCTGTAGAACATTCGCGCAATTTTAAACACTAGGACGACACTCATGAGGATGAGATCCTCATACTATGACAGACACATTGGAACCAGACCCAACCAAGAGATGAACGGAATCACGTCTCCACTTGCGAGCGCACGCATACTGAGTGAAAAGGCAGAGCAATCATGATCGAAGGGATAATTTGTATTTCCTTTTATTGAATTGTATCAATTAAATTCACTTTCATGGGATGATCAAACATCATCGTATAAAGAAAAATAAGAGGTCACCCCTACCCTCTGGGAGCTTCCGGGGAAGTTCGGGAGGTGAACCACAAATACACAAAGAGTTAAAGCAAAATACTGAGTTTGGAGGACCGCATGCTCCCCCATTATGGTTGACTTTGATTGAACGTTATACTGTGTTCCAGGCACTATTAGCTCATTTAATCCTCACGACAAGAAAGGTCCTTTTCTTATTACTGCTACGGTTTGCAATAAACAATGGCATGTGGAGAGGAAGCTATTAGGCAGCCTGGCTGGGGAGCCCTCTCGCTGAGCCACTACCCCCTTCCGCCTCCCCCGCAGCACTGGGGGGAGCTGGGAAGGCTTCAGGGCGAGGGACTGAATGAATGGGCCTGGAACTGTGTGCAAAATCTGGAGGGATGGAGGGGAAGGGGGGGTGCTCTGAGAATACATCTACAAGTGGGACTCAAGGGAGAGGGGAGGAGGTGAGAAGTCATAAAGGAGAACCAAGAAGAAAATGGAAAAGATGACTTCAGATCAGATTTTAAAAGGTGTTGCATAATATACATGAAAAATACAATACTAGAGCTGTAGGAGCTCATCGGGAGTTTCTTTCGATGTAAGCCTGGAATATTTCATTCATAAATATTTAAGCAACCTGGCAGTAGCGTTTTTCTGTCTCTAGCATGCAGTGGGGGACGTATTAGGACATAAAATGCGAGTGGGTGGTTTTGCATTCAATGAAGTTTTGTCTTCCTAAAAATGTCTCGTAGGGACATCGATGGAGTGCTGCAGCGAGCAAACAATACAGAGTATGGTCTGGCCTCGGGGGTTTTTACAAGAGACATAAGTAAAGCCATGTACGTGAGCGAAAAACTAGAAGCAGGAACCGTTTTTGTTAACACGTACAACAAGACGGACGTAGCAGCGCCTTTTGGGGGAGTGAAACAGTCTGGCTTTGGGAAAGACCTAGGTATGCTCGGCTTTTCTCCTCCATGTTCCCTTTGTTTGCCTGTCACAGGGAAGTCTGTTTGGCGTTTCCTGCAAAATTCTTGTCTTGTTTCGAAGGACATTTCCTAGACGCCCGTTGGATCTGGGTTTATATGGGTACTAACTGTGTTTTACTTATTTATTTATTTATTTTACTAACTGTGTTTTAATGTTAAACATTTTGGGTAACGTACATACAGAAATGTACCCAAATTGCATGGAAAGTGTTTTCCAAAGAACAAGGTTCATGTTGAAAGGAAAAAGGAACACTGGCAATTCCTGTTAGCTAAAATATGCTTGGTTTTTTTATTTGACATTCAGCATGCACTCGGTTTAGCTTTTATGGGACTAAATGAAACCAACGAAGGGAAACGGGTAGAGGGCCATACGCAGCTAGTTCCAAGAAGAAATCCTGTCTATAAGCTGCCTGGCAGTCTTTCAGAATCAATACTACAATTGGCAAGGGTTTCTGGGAGTCTGGGAACTCAGATGTAGAGTTGCAGAAAGTCCAAAAGATAATTCTTTATGATAATATAATGACACTGTCACATTTGAAGTAACAACTTACTTGGAACACTAAGTATGGACCAGATCTTCTGCTAACTATTTGCCTGTAATAGCACAAGCAATCCTCACAATACCCTGGGAGGGGAGTGCTATTATTATCCTTATTTTATAAATGGGGAAATTGGGGTTCAGAGAGGTTGATTAACTTGCCCAAAGTTACACAGCCGGCCACTGTTTGGAAAGAGAATCCCAAGCCAGGCAGTCTGGCTGCTGAGCCCATGTTCTTACTCCCCACAGCCAGTCTGGCATGTTGTTTCAAAAATGGAAATGTTCATGATTTACTGATTTATTAGTCCACTAATATAAGTTTGGCTAACGTGGGGTATTTTTACATTTTCTCTTTCCTGGTGACTTTTGGTAATGTATTTGCAGCAATAAAAGTAGCTCTCACTTTAAACTCCATTGAGTTGAAGGTAAATGGTGTTTATTATAAAACAATAGAATTTACCCAAATAGTTTCTCTCTCTCCCAATTTTGAACTCCCTAAGTCCAGGGGTTCCCAGCCTTAGCCGCACATTGGAGTCACCTGGGAACTTTAAAAAATACAAAGATGCTGATTTAATTGGTCCAGGGTGTGACCTGGATTGGGAGGCTTTTTTTTTTTTTTAAAGATTTTATTTATTCCCTTGACAGAGAGGAGAGAGATCACAAGTAGGCAGAGAGGGGGAAGCAGGCTCCCCGCCGAGCAGAGAACCCGACACGGGGCTCAGTCCCAGGACCCTGAGACCATGACCCAAGCTGAAGGCAGATACTTTAATCCACTGAGCCACCCAGGCGCCCCAGGATTGGGAGTTTTAAAAGCTTCCCAAGACAATTCTTCGTTAAGGTTAAGAACCCTTTTTTAGCTCAATTTCAGGATCATATATTCATTGGTTGTCCCTGTGATATTCATGCCCTTTCACTGCCATAGAAATCAATGATTTTTTTTTTTTTTTTAGGATTTCATTTATTTATTTGACAGAAAGAGAGAGATAGCAAGAGCAGGAACACAAGCAGGGGGAGTGGGAGAGGGAGAAGCAGGCTTCTCACGGAGCAAGGAGCCCAATGTGGGACTCGATCCCAGGACCCGGGGATCATGACCTGAGCTGACATTTAACAACTAAGCCACCCAGGCGCCCCGGGCATTAGTGATTTGTACAAGCGTAAAGTAGAATAGAAACAGAAAGGCAAACCTACTGATTTTCTAGCGAGAATAGAATATTCTATATAAATCAGGAAAACTGCATTATCTTTAAATAATATTACACCAAAAGGTCTCAAACTTTCTCTCTTTTGCTCAATTCTGCTTCATTTAATATAACCCGAAGGACAGTGTGTTGGTCACTTCTGTTCAGCCTAAATGGGCAAAGGATAGAGGTGAGGAGTTGGTCATCAGGCAGGGAAATAAAGGAGCAAGTTTTCTGGCGGAGACCGACCAAGTTAGCACTGTTCCTCCAAAGACCTGATCGGTGGTCTACGGCCTTACTCCTCCAAGTGTGGTCCGTGGACCACCAGCTTCCGCATCATCGGGGGATGGTCACAAGTGCAGAATCTCGGGGCCGTCACTGGATTTAATCAGAGTCTGCCGTTTCACAAGGTCTTCAGGTGACTCGCATGAACTTGACCGTTTGGGAAGCCCTGGCTTCGGCCACATTCTAGTCGCTTAGTGACCGACGCAGCGACATCTGTATCCGAAGTCTGGTGACATCACACCCCCTTGCCCATGACCTGCTTTTCTCTTCCCCAGGGGAGGAAGCTCTAAACGAATACCTCAAAACCAAGACGGTGACGCTGGAGTACTAGAGCGGCGCCATCATCGGGAGCCCTCGGCGGCCGGCACCGCTCCTGATCCCTCTCCGCGCTTCGGGACCTGGGTGTGCGGAGGGAAGAGGTACCCGCGCATGAGCCGAAACGCGCACCCCTGGGCCCTAAAGACGGTCAAGGCCACTCACGTCCAAGCATTTACACCTGTGCCTGAATATTTTCTGATACACCTTTTATATCTTAAACCGATTTGTCGTCGTTGGGGTTTGACTATGTTGTTTATCCCTCGTGTTTCTAAACCGCCAGGTGGCTTTTCCTCCCCACCCAGACTAATCCAACCATTGTTGTTCATCTTGAAAAACGTCAGTATTGGGCGGTTATAAAGCACGAGGTGCATTTGGGGGAAACTTGGCATCGTTTGTTCAGGTTTTAACCTCTGAACTATACCTATGGGGCTATTAAAAAGATTCTCTATAATTTTGCTCTCAAGGAACAGTATATCCTATAAAGGATACTGTGAAGTAAATTCCTTTTTTTTTTTTTTTCATATTTGGCAATAAGATACATCTTTTTGTCTATTTTTCAATCCACTGTGATTAACAACCCACTCAAAACAGTGCTTGAGTACTTACTAGGTACGGGGTACTATGTAATGGTCTGAGGAGTAGACAGAATTTAATGACGTCATCTCTGGCCCCACATAGCTTGAATTCTAATAAACAGCTTTTAAAAAGTTAATTTCACAGTATGATATAGAGTGCCCAAGGAACGAGAATTAGTCCAATCCATGCAGGACTCACAAAATTGACTGTTGTCAGACAAGAACATTTAGGCGAGTAAATTACCACCATCCGCTCGTGGCGAGAAGGTGAGTTCCCGAATCGATGTGACATTGGAGGATGGTCTGAGCCATGAACTTCTATTGCTCCTCTTTTAAAGTAAAATTTCAGTAAACACTCCTATCTCTGACTTCGAAGAAGCCCTTAGGCAACGCTTGCTACTTTGGAGATGCAGCAGCTTATCATAAAGGGAACGTGGGAGGCCAATTAACAAACCACCACCAAATCAGAGGCAGAAAACATCCAAAGGGAAGAATACCAGACGTGATCCCGGGATGATCAATAGAGCATATTTTGCCTGTAAGCATTTTTTTTATCATACAATAGCTCATTTACCATCGGAGCTGGGCACAGGTGAAATTCTAAATTGAAAACAATATTCTGAGTCCAAATTGATGGTTCATATCTGAATTAAATGACAAAGGCCTTATTATAAAGGAACCACTTTTAAATGCAGCGTTTTAACTGATTTCCTGTGAACTAAAATATCACTTTACCAAATATTTTTTAAAAAGATTTTATTTATTTATTTGACAGAGGAAGAGAAAGCACACAGCAGGGGGAGGCTGGGGGAGAGGGAGAAGCAGGCTCCCTGCTGAGCAGAGTCCAATGTGGGATTCGATCCCAGAACCCTGAGGATCATGACCTGAGCCAAAGGCAGACGTTTAACAGACTGAGCCACCCAGGCGCCCCCAGATATTTTAATGTTAGATAAAATCACAAAACCATGTCCATTTCTTCTGGACTGATTTTATCCCCTACTATGTATCTCAGTAGCAGTGTTTTTCATCTTCTTTGGGCCACGCACCTCTTTGAGAATCTGCTAAAAACTGTGGAGCCCCTCTGTGCCATTTCTACCCGAATTCCCACACACATCCCTAATTCTGCGAGTACGTCAAGGGATTTGCAGCTCTCCTAAAGCCAGTGCTTGGAACAACTTCTTCCATAGCAAGTTCTAAAGTTCCTACTGGCTTGAGTCTTTGTAGCTGACTGCTGATCCAAATCCAAGACTCCTTGGAATTCACAAAATGACCAGTGAATTTGAGGTGGAATATAATGATCCACAGCCTACCTGGTGATTTAATTAACACCGGGAGTAATTAGATGATCACTTTTCTGGCTGGTGGGCTCAGGTGGTGAAGCATGCAGCCCTTCCTCTTGGGGTTGTGAGTTCGAGCCCCGCGTTGGGTTTAGAGAGTACTTAAGAAAAAAAAATTTTTTTAAAGATTATCACGTGCTTTCAGATCACAGATTATTTGGCTAGAGATTAAAGCTGTGATCTGATTGTCCCAAGGACACTCCCAAGTGGTTCTATGGCCCTTCTAATCTCCTGCTTGCCTTTGCTAACGCAGTCACCTTTTGCTCGATACCCTTTGTGGCTTTCTACCCCCCGCTCGGTTTGAGGGTCTCTCTTCCATGCTCTCACTTGTCAGGAACAACGGTGTTTACCACTTGGTGCTGAAATTATCTGCCTTCCTAACCAGAAACGAGCACCCTTTCTCCACCTCCAGGATTGGCCTTTTTTTGGTCAATAGTAACCACAGCTATCATGTACTGAGGGCCTCCTGTGTGCTGGATACTCCACTAAGCACTTTGTAAATGCCTACACGTCTGAGAAAAATGAGTAAGTTGAGAGGCTCTTACCAGCTCCCCGACGACAGAGCCAGCCTCATGGCTGATCCCAGTTACGCCCGGGTCTCCCAGCCTGCCTTCCTGATTCCTCCCTGTGTGGATCTATTCAAAGTTTGAGTCTGACGCTGTCACTCCTTTGGCTCAAACCTTCCAAAGGCCCCTAATCAGATTAGAGTAAGGTCTAGTGCACTTACTGGGGTCACAAAGCCCTATCGATCTTGCTCCTGGCTACCTCTGACTTTATCTCCGATGACTTTCCTTCTTGTTCTGCCTAGCTTGCCTAGATGTT
>CM052807.1:105478262-105539941 GCA_028533885.1 Nasua narica | reverse complement strand
AATTTATGGTCCAGCCATTTCAGGCTCCTTTTGCACTCTTCCTGCCCCAGTCCTGAAATGAGGCTTTTCTCCAAAGAACACTGGTTCCTGTTAATGTTGAGAATGGTATTTAGGGAGTAAGATCCAGATGTCAGGTGTGCTAATTGCTACAGGTGTGCTCTAACTTTTAGGCGCTGTCATTGTAGAGGGCAAGGAAACACACATGCATACACTCATATCCTCATGTGTGAATATTTACTCCTATATTTGTATTTTAAAACATCAAGGATGAGAAACTTGAAGCGGTGTGCTGGAACCAGGTTGAACCAGCTCACAAGGGCTGATTACTAAGTAACCGTAATTTTGTGAGCTGATATTAGCTTGAAATCAGCCATCAGAGTATTTATACCATAGCAATGGGCAAATGATCAACTTCGTTCACCGCCCCCCCACCCGAGTCAGTTTAGCAGTCACCATTGGAAATCTGCCTTCCATTATCCTCAGTTTTTTATTCAGAATACTTGGGTTACATGGCAAGAGGGAATTAAGGTTGTTAATTGGGACATTATCCTGGATTATCTGGGCGGGCCCAAGGTACTCACAAGGGTCCTTAAAGTGGCAGAAGGAGGCAGAAGAAGAGAGTCAGAGGGACATGAGGATGGAAGGAGGGTCAGAGAGGCCATGCTGCCATCTTTGGAGATAGAGGAAGGGGGCCACAAGCCAAGGGGTGCAGTTGGGTTCTAGAAGCTGGAAAAGCATTCTCTCCTAGAACCCTCAGAAGGAACCTAGCTCTCTGGACACCTTAATCTTAGTTCGACTCATATTGGACTTCCGACCTACAGAACTGTAGGATAACCAATGTTCTGTTTAACCCACTACGTTTGTGGTAATTTGTTACAGCAGCAATGGAAAACGAGCATTCATAGTGCGTATGTTTCTTCTGTCAGGGAATTTTCTTTCAGCATAATGTCATTGAGACTCATCCCCTTTGTTGAGTCCATAAGCTGTTTCATTTTATTGCAGAGTAGTGTTCTATCATATGAAATCCCAAAATTAGTTTTGCCATTCTCATATTGATGAACTTCTGCTTATTTCTCATTGTTAGAATACTATGATAAAGCTGCTATGAACAGGTTTGTTATAGTTGTTGTTGTTGTTTGCCTCGAAATGTGGCATTTATTCAATGAAAAAGAAAAGAAAAAAAAAGAAAGACAAGATGTCCATCCCTTGGCTCCCTCCCCTCCCCCTCCTGCTTCTCTTCAGGACCCTGAGGACTGGCCCCCGGCTTGGGCTGGGCAGCAGGACAGCCCCTCTCAGATGAGTCAGCAACACTGAGGGGCATCTCCTCCATGGACTTGTTGAGGAAGGTCTCGATTTTTCAAAGAGTTCTCTTGTCTTCTCCTGTCACCCTGTTAAAAGCCACACCCTTACAGCCAAATCGTCCACCAGGACCAATTACCAATTCTGTGGATATAGTTCTCCCTGTAGGTGGGGAGGTCCTAGTTGCTGACTACGGAAGCCCGTCACACCCTGGCCAGCAGGTCAGTGGCAAGCAGTACTCTGCTAAAGCCTGAGTGAAATTCCCTCATGATTACATTTCATTCCTTGGGCTCCACATCGCCATGCATGGCAGACACAGTGACGTCTCGGGCGTGCATCTTCTCAGTGAGCCAACCAGCCTTCCAGGGTTGACTGTGACAGCCCACGTGATGGTCAGCCACACGGTGTGTCCAGCTTCCACTCCTCTCACATGGATGTAGACTCGGTGGACACCCTCCAGGGTCAATTCCTCCCTCTTGATCAGAATCTGGATCGGGTCCTCGTGAACTTCTTGGTCACCTCAAGCACATCGGAAGGCATTGCAGCTGACAGCACCCACCCCCGCCCCCCGCCTCCCGGCCAGGTGTTGTTGTGCAGCTTTTCAAAGATGTCCCTGAATCCATGGCATAGTATTTCATCAGCTTCATCCAGTACAAACATTCTAATGTATTTGAGAGATAGGTTTTTCCAGTTAAGCATATCAGACACATGACCTGGGATCCCCACGATGATATGGGGAGCTTCCACTTGCAGCTTCTGCACCTCAGCATGCACGTTGGTCCCACCGATGCAGGTGTAGCAGGGGGCACCCTTGTAATGTCCTAATGTCACGATTACCTTCTGTGCTGAGCCAACTCTCTAGCTGGTGTCAGGACTAAGTCTTGCATAGCCTTTAGAGCCAATTCAACCTGCTGCATGCGGCCAAAGTGACAGTTTTCCCATTCCTAGACTGGGCTTGGGCAATCACATAAGAAACCCTGATACAAGGAAGAGTGGCTTGCTGCTGGATGGCAGGCAGCTTCTCAGAACCATTTGTGTAGATGCCACAAAGAAGGGACTTAGAGAGGTTCATGTCACCAAAGCTGTCAACAATCTCGTTCGAGTTACTCCCCATGACACTGCTGGACTCCATCCCACCAGGGCCATTGTCTCTGGATTGGAAATCCTGACTCACAGATATGATCCTTAGAAACTAGGCTATAAGCAGTTTTCTATACTCTTTTTTTGAGGGGGAGGATATACGAGCACCCATTCAAGAGAATGGTTACAAATACTGAGTTTTGCATTGTTCTTCAACCAGATAATATCAGCAAGGCCACATCTTCATCCCTAGAAGAGTAGGCACTGCGCAGATGTCCCTGAAAAAGAGCTCAGCCATCAGCGTCCTTGTATTGTGCAAAGCAAAAATCCAACAAGGTCAGGTTAAAGGAGCTACAGCAATGCTATATGTATTTCAAATTTTAAAATAAATTAATAATTTTGTTGAGAGCAGAACCAGAAGAGAAAATCAAAAAGCCAGAAGCAGCACCACTAAAAGTAAAAGAGGGTAAATCAAAATGTATCCATTCATTCATTTCAGGAAGAATATAATTGAGCATCCATTCAGGGCTGACAACATTGTGCTTGCTTAGTTATAAAGACTCTACCAACAACCTAGTAGGGACATGGACAGATAAGTAAACAGTATCTGTCCATAACTTATCTTGTAAGTTCTATGATCACGCTCTTCACTGGGTGTCACAGAAGCAGAGAGACCCTTAGTCCTAGGTGTGGCCCCAGGAAGGTGTACAGGAGACTGGAGTGTCCTTGTTAATGAGAACAGGAAGTTCAAAGCCCACAGGCAGGAACTTGTGGGCACAGTGGAGGAACAACAAGAACCTGATGGATAGTCAAGGACAGCAGACCTTTGCTCCCTCAGGGGTACGTTCTAAAGAAACCAGGGATAGGGAACCCTTGAAATATTACCATGTTTGTTTCCCTCCACAATAGGGACCAATGAACAAGATGCTCTAAAAGAAATATAAACATTGTACTGAACTTCTTTTAATTCTTCATTCTTAAATCCCCTCCCCACCTTTTTTGTAAAAGTGCTTAGGACTAACCTCTACATGGAATAACTCTCTCCTTTTTCTCTCCCTGCTCCTAAAATTTCTATTAGCATGGCTAGTGATCCTTTAGACTGGAGCTCAAAATCACTTCCTCTTACAAGTCTTCCCCAACCCCCATCTGTCTCCTGGATCCCCAAATTTTGGAAGATGCTTCTGCTTTGTACAGCTACAGCAGCCTCAGACTTTCCCTATCATAGCTCTAGATTTTGTTGTCATCGTATATATAGTTGTCTGCCTTCCCTGATAGACAATGCAGTGGTAAACTCTGGAGCATTATCACCATTCAGAGCAGTGGAATCTGAAGTACACCGTAGAACAATACCTCAACTTCTTGTCTATAAAACAGGCATAACAACAGGATGTACCTTAGAGAGTTGTTGTGAGCACTGAATTTGTTCATATAGACCAGGCGCTTAGAATGGTAGACCCTCACAAAGGTTCTCATACCAGCTCTTGACTCTTTTCATCATCCGCCATTTTGGCAAATGGCAACTCCAGTCTTCTGACTGCTTGAGCCAAAACTTTTGGAGGCATCCTTAGGCGCCTTTCTCTTTCCCTTTTTCTCTTACCCCTCATTCAATCCATTAGCAAATCTTGCCTGTCAGCTCTCCTCTCCAATGATCCAGAGTGCAGCACCTTCTTACCATTTCCTCTATGACCACCCTGGTTTGCTGCGCCATCTCTCTCGCCTGGATTTTTTAAAAAAGATTTTATTTATTTACTTCTCAGAGAGAGAGCAAGAGAGAGAGCACAAACAGGGGGAGCAGCAGGCCGAGGGAGAAGCAGGCTCCCTGCTGAGCAAGGAGCCTGATAAAGGACTCGGACTCAGGACCCTGGGTTCAGGACCTGAGCCAAAAGCAGACGCTTGACTGATTGAGCCAGCCAGGCACCCCCCTTCCCCTTACAGCATCCTTACTGGTCTTCCTGCTTCCACCCTTGCCTCCTCACTCAGCTCCCATAGTCATCCCTTTGAGACCCAGGTCAGAGTGGGCCATTTCTCTGCCCAGACCCTTTCAGTGGTTCCTGTCTCACTCAGAGTGAAAGCCAAAGGTCTTACAATGGCCAACAAGCCTCATGACCTGCCTCTAGCTGCTTCTCACTCCAGTCACACAGGACTCCTTGTTGTATCTTTGAACATCTCACACATACTTCTGCCTCAGGACCTTTGTGCTTGCTATACCTTCTCCAGACAGCATAGTTGCTCCCTCATTCCCTTCTGCTCCAACCAGCAAGACCTCTGTGGATTACCTTGTATAAAACCATCACCCCTCCTCTCTATACCCCAAACTCTCCAACTCTTTTACCTGTTTTATTTGTATTCACTGTAGTTATCGACATGTTGGATGTATACATCTCTCTACATATATACCCATATATAGATATCTGTATTCATATATACATACATGTCTGTTTGTCTTTCCCCACCTGGATGTAAACTCTATAAGGCAGGCATCTGTTTATCTCGTTCACTGTTATATTCCCAGAGCATGAAACAGCATGGTGTTTAGTAAGTGCTGAATAAATATTTGTAAATAAATGAATGACTGTTGTTATTTGGTACACAGTAGTAGGTCCACCATAACTACTTACTGCATGAATGAACAAATGAACATTCCAGAGTTTCCCAGGAAAGGCATTGATAATGGGGGGCTCAGGTGAAAGAAAGGGTGATAATGAGGGGGCTTAGGTGAAAGAAACAGGAGAAATGTATCCACAAACATTTGCTGCATCGGCTCCATGGTTTCTTTTAATCATTGTTTAAATGTTTTACATGGTTTGCGTGACCACTTTTAAGCAGTGTGCACTTTTAAGTTTCTAAACCTCAGTGATCATCGGAATTACCCACAGAGATTCTTATTCGATTGGTCTTATTTAATTGGGAATTTAAGTAAGTTTGACCAAGGATTTAACCCTTAGTTTCCTTATATGAAAAGTGAAATTATAAGACCATCCACAGAGGGTGTAAAGGATAAAATAAAAAATATCGTCTATGGAGTGTCTCACACATAGTATCAGGTACCCTTCGCTTCTGCTCATTTTTTCTAAAGTTTAGAGGTTAAGTTCTTAGAAGCAAGTCATAATCCTTGCTCTCTAAAACTTTAGGTTTGATTTCATCTTCCATCCAGATCTCTACTTTGAGTTCCGGATTTATTTTGCAAATATATACTCAGCATCTTCCCTTGGATGTCTTCTAGAGACACCGAACTCAACATATTTAAAGCAACTCCAATTTGTCCCCTTGAGATCTCCCCCTCCAGGTTCCCAATTCCAGGGAATGGGATGAGCTCACGCTAGAAACCTGGGAGTCATTTTTGGACACTTTTCATTCCCCCACCTTTCACATGCAGTCAGTGATTAGGTGCTTACAGATCTAATTCTGATTGATCTCCTTGATCCACCATCTTCTACTCTCCACTGCCTGCAGACTGGGCACCCTTCTTGCTCAGTTCCCACACTGCAGCCAGAAAAGTCATTTGCAAACACGGAGAATTGGATCTCTGCAGACGGATCCTCTCCAACTCTTCAGTGGCTTCCTTTTGTCTTTAGGATTAAGTCCAAAGTTTTCAACATGGCCCTCAAGCCAAGTAACCGTATCTCCTCCAGCACTAGCCACCTCCTTCTAGCCACAGGTGGAGTCCCTTCCTACCCAAAAGCTTCAACCCTGCAGTTTCCACAGCAACAAGTGCACTCCCCACCGCACCCCTTCCCTTTGTTGTCAGACCAACTCTTCCTTATTCTTCAAGGCTCCGATTAAATGTCACTTCCTCAAAGAGATCTTTTTTACCCCTAGAGTGAATAGATGGGTCCCTTTGTTACACACTCTCGTAACTCCCAGGCTTTCTTCTAGCAATCATCACAGCAGTGATTAATACAGATCTTCAATTCTAAACCACTTGCTTCACATTTTACGTTGCCAGCTGCTAAGCAGAAGAAGTAGTAATGTGATCACTGTTGCCCACACACATTAGGATCTAATTTTTCAGAAAGGGGTGTCTCTTGACCCAATCTACCCTGAACTATTTTCAGAGTTGAAATTTAATTTGAATTTGGATTCCAACTTAAAGCTTAAAATATCTAAAAAATACTCACTATATCGTGGCATACAGAATGAAAGCACCCCGTAAATAGAAGGCTGCCCCCTAATGAAATTTAGGGTAGTTGAAACTGCCGGCTCAGAATCAATAAGAAAAAAAAGGTGGTAGATTTTCAAAACTAGGAGAGGGTGGTTTTTCTGTTTAAAACTTTGCGCAGAAGTCTCGAAAGACCGCACAACCCAGAGGAGGAACACTTATCTGGTTGGAATTTTACTTCTGGCAAACTTTCAAGAACAGCTCTTTACCTTCAAGTGATACGAGATTCAGAACAGTGAGAACAAAACCCACTTGGAAATACAGTCAGAACCCTGTTTTTCCGTATTCTTTGCAATTATCCTTTCATTCCTAATGGTGTTTCGGTTGTGAAGAACACCTGCATTCGCCATTATAAAAGGCATTATTGCAGATGGCCAAGACTGAAGGTTAAGGTCAAAACTCAAGCTGGTTGCAAAGCACAAAATCAAAAAAGAAAAACTGGAAAAATATATGCTCTGGTGTCCGTTAGCACCTGAAAAGCTGCTACTAAATCATTGCTGGACGGCGGGAGCTCTGCTCTGAGGAAAAACAGGCCACTAGCTGTGTAATTTTTAAAATGACAGTCTTTAGGAATAAGTGCCTGAGGAATGACACCTTTGTTTTCGTCCCCGGAATATCCCGCAGGCATAGGCCATTACCTGAGTCATACCAAAGGGGCTCGGTAGTTAGGTAAGAGTTCTCGGTTTTACGCTGCAAACTTTGGTCACTTTTACCTAGACTGTAGCCAACTTGATGAGTCTTGGCATCCCAGCCTTCTCCACTGCGCCCAGGTACTTGCCGTCTACACCTCGCTCTCACTGGGAAGGTGCTGGGAGCGGCCCTCGATCCCATCCCCTACTGGTCCACTCCCTTCTCCCTCCGACCTCAGCGAGGCACGGCCCCTTCAGCGAGGCTCTGCGGAAAGGCAGGCACAGAGTCACAGACGCCTCGGTTTTCATTCCAGTCTGTGAGGAGGAAACACGAACGCAGCCACCAGGAGGCCCCCGGTCTGAGCACAGAAATCATGAGTCATAGATTTGGGGGTTCGGACCTAGGAGCAGCTGGCGATGTGGATGGGCGTGGGTCTGCGGGGACGGAGGGGGCTGCCGAATGGCCACCGCCCCTCCCTCTCCCGGGTACGGTTCCCTAAAGACTCCCCCGTCCTCTCCGCCAACCCGCCCCCCCGGCTGCGGCTTTCAGGGTGCGGCCGGGGGTCGGGGAGGGGCGGCGCTCGCGCTCCAGGTCGCCGCCCCCGCGGCCACATCACCAGGCGCTCGCTTCCCCTCGGGCGGCGGCGGGGCTGCGCGTGCGCGGGGCGGCCGCGCGGGGGCGGGGAGCGAGCGGGCCGCGGGCGCCGGCTCCCGGGCTGTCAGCGCGGGGCCGCGAGGGCTGGAGGAGGCGCGCCAGCAGGAGGGAGCCGCGGCCGGGGCAGCCGCCGCCGCCGCCGCGGGAGGACTAGGTGAATGCGCCTTCCATCCCCCGCCCCGGGTGCCTAGGTCGCGCGGGAGGAGTCGGGGTCCCTTCTCCTCACAGCGGCCGGCGCGGCCGCGCTCCGGGGCAGGTGATAATGGGGGGGAAGTCTGGGCTTTGGCCGCGGCGCGGGGTTTGGGCGCATCCCAGGTACTGGAGGGAGGTGGCGCGGGCCCGGGCGGGGACCCTGCGGCCGGGGCGCGGGAGGGCCGGGGCTGTGCGGAGCGGCCGCGCGCCCCTCCGGAGCCGCCGGGCCCCCTCCCCGCGGGCCCCCGCGCCTGCCCCACCTCGGGCAGGACGGCAGGCTGGCCCTGGGCGCGGGCGGCGGAGCCGGGCAGCGGCGGGGGGGCGGGGGGCCGCCGCGGGAGGAGGGGGTGGCCGAGCGACGGGTGGAAGGTGAGCTCGGATGGAGACACACCCCTGCTCCACCGCTTCGGGGCTCGGCAGTTGCTCCGTGTCACCGCCTTCTTTCCATTCTTTTCTTTATGTAAGTGAAATGTATCTCAATTAAAAGCAAACAAAACAAACAAACCCAAACGTTCATCTACGTTAAACGATTCCGTTTTCGTATGTAATTATGTATATTACCTTAACGAGTCTATTACACGCATATGTCATCTTTCTGTAAATGAACACTTGGTGGTTGTTTTTTTAATTGAGATATACAGCACAGACCCTAAAATTCATCCTTTTAAAGTGTGGCTTTTACTCTAGTCACAAAGTTTTGCAGCTATCACCACTATCCTGAACATTTTCATCACCTCAAAATGAAACCCAGTACCCATTAGCAGTCATTTCTCATTTCTCCGTTACCCGACCTTCTGGCAATCGCCAATCTATTTTCTCTATGGATTTGCCTAGTCTGGAAATTTCCTATAAAAGGAATCCTATATTATGCGGCTTTTGTGTCTGGGTTCTTTCACATAGCAAAATGTTTTCAAGGTTCATCCATGTTGTAGGGCATATCAATACTTTATTCTTTTTTATGGCTGGATAATATTCCATTGTATCGGTGTACCATAATATTATTGTTTATCCATTCATCACGCTGGACGTTCAGGATGTTTCCACTTTTTGGTCCTTGTGAGTAACGCTGCCATGAACATTTGTGTGCAAGTTTTTATGTGGGTATATGCTTTCATTTCTCTTGGGTGTCTGCGTGTTTAACTTTTTGTGAAACTGGCAAAATTTTGCATAGTAGCGACATCCTTGTACATTCTGGCCGAACACTATGAGAGTTCCAGTTTCTCCATCTCTTCCCCAACACCTGTGATGATCTGTTGGCTAGTTTTTGTTATGGCCATTCTAGTGGGTGTGAAGTGGTATTGATTTGCATTTACCTACGGACTCATTGTGTTGAGGGTCTTTTCATGTGCTTATTTGCTATTTGTATAGCTTCTTTGGGGAAATGTCTATTCAAATCCCTTGCACATATTTTGATTTGATTATTTGTCTTCTTTTTCCCTTACATGTTGGGTAGTTTTTGTTTTTTTTTTTTTTAATTGTTGTATTATGTTGTTCATTTATAGAGAAAAATTTAGGTTTGGGAGCTATTATGGAAAATATTTAGGTTTGGGGGCTATTACTAAAAAAAGCCAACAACCTGATAGCAGGCAATATAATTCTTCTACTTAGGGAAAGCTTAGTAGGGGCCATTAATGCTTTTCAGAATACCCTACCTGTCAATTCTTGATCATCTTGCCTCCTGTTTCCCTTTCTGTTATCTTGAGAAAAGCCACAAAAGGTATACTATGACCAGATTCAAGAGAAACCACACGCAGCTGGTGTTTTCATATATTTATTCATTGCTTGGTTTAAAAAAAGTCCCAGTTATCACTTTAATTACAAATAATTTATTTTGATGGCTGGCTAAACAAAATACTAAAAAATGGCAAACGCCAATTACTCAATTAAAATTTCATTTGCTTAACTTCTCAGGCAAAGTGGAAGATCTTGTTTTCTTAGTTTTTGTAGTCTTTTATTACAGTTAGACTCATCTGTGGGTGGCAAATAAATATTTTTGATGGCGCTGAAGTTAAGAGCCACTTACAGATGAATGAATGTAGCTAGGGTTCTTTCATGGTTAATTTCTGAGTACACACAAATTCAGCATTAGCCTTAGCTCTTTTATAGCAAAAACCACTGAAAAAGACATGACACCTACCTCTCGGGAGTTCAAGCTCATTTTCCTATTACTCTAATGTAACTGTTCAAAAATTTTTACTTATAAATTTCAGAAATGTTATAGAAAATAAAACTAAAGATTTCCAAGTGGAATTAACGGATAAGCAACTGATTAAAAGTATGATCAGTCCAATCCTGCTTCTCAACTACTAAATTATAAAACAATGGAAATGTTATTTAACGTTTTTATGCTTCATTGACTTTCTTAGTAGAATGAATAATTTCAGTATGTAACCTGAGTGTGTGTTTTCTTTTAGCTAATGGAATGATTATCAGCATATTGAAAATAACCTATCCAACCTAATAGCAATTGTTACTAACTCACCCAATGGATATAAAAGTGTCCCGTAGCTACAAATGTTTTCTAAGTTGGCCTTCTTCACACCCTGGAGTTTTCAGGACTTACTGAGGACTGAACATCAAGGGCAATGTAAAATGGGAACAATTTTGGGGACATGATCCCTGGGAAATGGTGGTCAGAGCAGACCTGCCTCCTTTATGGTGAACTTCTAGGCACCTCTCATCTTTTCTCTGAGATTACTGTAGTTACATTTCTATAGCTTAAGAATAATATGTGTGTGTTTTAAAATATGTATGAAAATAAGAAAACATATGTATCTTCCGTAGGGTTGAAAGGCTAGGGCTGTCAGTCAGTTATTCTATCGTAATGTGAATGGATTTAATCAGATTGCTTTCCCCCTGATCAGCTACACTGAGGAAATGGGAATTTTGACTTGAGGAAGGGTAGGAGAGGTAAGTAGTATGTGATCATATAACATTTCGGAGGTTTGACAAAATTTGCAGTATTTCTAAAAGCGTGGGTATAGAAAATGGAGATCTTTGGATAGCATAAAGGGTCAGGAAGAAGAGAAAAGAAAAGCGAAAATGAGAATTTGGAAGGGAAGGTTGTGAGATATTAAAATAGATTCAACTTCTATAGACATTTTTGCCCAAGAGAAATTCTAAATAGAAAAAGGTGGAAGAACCTTCTTTATTTCATTCCTCTTCTCCTTTTCCCCACCTTGCTTCTCCACGGTACTCTTCTCCTAGGACCCACAAGTCAGACTGGAATGAATACTATTCATGTGTAAGCTTTTTAGTGTGCTAATTACACCCCCTCTATCTCCAGATTCTGGTCAAATTGAGATCAGAGTCAAGAAACCGGATGAAGATTAAAATGCTGTTAAAACATAGTTTCATTGTTATTTCTGGTAAAGCTGGATTGGAGAATTTAGTTTAAATCTGTGCTTACTCTGGTCCTTCTTAATTTACCTACCCAGAGGAAACTGTAGCACTTAAGCTGTGGGTCCAGTCTCCCCTGCAGGGAGGGAAAGTTCATAATCCGGAAGTTGTCCTTCTAGGAGTTGGAATGGAAAGGAAAACTTTCCTTGAAGGCATCCAAGTGGGAGAGAGCCAGTGAGAGTTCAGGGGTGGGGCCTGTCTGGAATATTGACCTTTATCCCTATCTCAACCCTTAGGTCGGTCACTTTCTCCAGGAATTGCTAATGGGGTAAAGAGAAAGAAAGGTGCCCCTTTAATCCCGCGTTCTCCTACTTAGGGGAGTGAAAGTCCTGTTGTCTTTGTAGAGAGGGGAAGAAGCAGCTCCTCTTATCACTTAACTGTGTTGTGTGCCTTTTGTAGGCTAGCCTAGGAACTTAATAATTTACAAAATAGGAACTGAGAATTTATTTTCCTTGGAAGTAGTTAAACCTCTGAACAGTTTTTAAGTGGATGGTCTTTTCATTGTGTGATTAAATATATAGATTATTAAGTCTAGATCCTAACTTTTTTACTTCTCAAATATTTACTGAGTGTCTAATATGTAATAGGCACTAGTCTAGGCCCTTGGGATTCAGCAGTGAACGAGAATGAGTCCTTGCTTCAAAACAATTAGTGCAGAACAGTCACAATAAAGTATAATAAGTGTTAGAAAGTTTGGGGTACTTAGGGACCACAGAGAAGGGGACCTCATCTAGGATGTTCGGGGAAGTGACGGTTAAGAGCTAAGGTCACAGGGACGCCTGTGGCTCAGTCGGTTAAGTGGTTAAGCTCCTGCCTTTGGCTCAGGTCTGGTTTGCAGAGTCCTAGGATAGAATCCCCTTATCAGGCTCCTTGCTCAGCGGGAAGCCTGCTGCTCCCCTTGCCTGTGCTCTCTCCCTCTCTCTGACAAATAAATAAAATCTTAAAAAAAAAGAAAAAAAAGAAAAAGCTAAGGTCACAAAGTAGGATAGGAAGTAGCCACATAAAACAAGAGTTTCAGGAAAAAAGGACATATGGAAAGGCCAAGAAGTGAGTGAGGGTGGTATACTAAAGTAGTATTTTTGAAACTGCGGGCGCCTAGGCACTCACGAGTAGACTGTCAGCTCATTCGAGTGGGCGGTGACCTGCGTGTTTTAAAAAAGAAATCAAATAGAAAGAAGAGCGTGTCACACATAGTTACTAGATTGTGATTTGTCAGCTTTGAAAATCTGCAGTAGGGAAACAGAGGGAAAGCCCAGTGTGACAACAGCCAGAGGTCTTAGGTGGGTGGCAATGACAATGTAGGGTTTAGTTAGCCTTAGTAAAGAATCTCCATTTATCTTAGAGGAAATGAGAAGCCACTGAAAGTTTCCATGAGGGCCTGATTAGATTAATATTTTCTAAAGATCCCTTTGAGTGCCCAGTCCTTCCCTATCCGAATAGTAAACACAAATTCTTTGGCTCCGTGTTACAGGTATTCCAAAGTTAGTTCTAATCTGTTTTTTCTAAAGAATCCTGCCACTATTTTTGGTACTGGAACCTCCCATTTCATAAAGATTTATAGTCTGCCTAAGTGCCTTTGCACTGACAGAAAGGTCTGTAAAAGTAGATCATGCTCACGTTGAACTGCTGGTACTTAGCCTAGTGCTTGGTACCCAGTAGGGACTAAGCAAATCTTTGTTGATAGAGTCCAAACATTCTTCATTTTAGAACTGTTACATAGTAGTAGAACTGACCTTGGCATTTCTAGTAGTACTTGCCTTTGGAAAAAGGAAAAGGTTTTATTAGAAATTCTTTTCTCAGTTGGAATCATGTTAGTGATAGAACCATACCGACTTATTTAAAAGATAATTTAACAAAAAGCACTCTTATGATGTATTGAAACAGTAGCAGAGAGATGAAAAAGAACAATAGACTTTCTGATTTGGGAGTTTTTCTTCCCAAGGAGTGCAGAGCAATGACAGATGATTCACGAGAGGAGGCAATCCAGCAATCGTTTGTATTTTGTTTGGATAGGTATTTTTCTGAGCACTCACCAAAAGACAGTTTTATAAAGATGGCTAGAAAGAAAGAGAATAAATTAAAATGTATCAATCATATGAGCTTACTGGGGAGGCAAGAGAAAATAAGTTTTGGTCTTAAAAGAAGTAAAAATAGAATATATACCCCAAAGAACTTACAAATAAGAACCTAATGATGTCAGTTTGTTGCCAGAGAATGATTGTACTGTCACAGTGCTGTGACTTCACAAAATTAGATTGTGAAACCCAACTGTGAAAGAAAAATTCTTTATGTGTGTGGTTTCGATAAGTGGCAAGAGAAGTTATGAAAAATTCATGAAAGGTAGATTTCAAGTTCTGATTCAAATTTCTTTTTAATATACTTTTGAGATGTGGAAACTTGGCTAATTAGTTTTGTAAATTAGATTTTATGTAGCTTAAACATGAGTGTTGGAATCTAATTTTGCTAATATGGGATGACTTTTTAAAAATACTCACTGAATTTTATATTTTTATGTTCTACAGAGTCCTATTTTAAGCAGTGCATCCTAGAACCTAAATCGAAACTGCTAACTTGTATAAATTTATCCTGAGGAAATAATTCTATATATGGGAAATTATTATGCACAAAGATGTTCATTTTCACTACAGTGTAGTTTAGTCAAGAAAATCTCCTGCTATAGGGAAACGATTCATTAAAATGTGGCAATGCGCTTAAAATTTTACCATTAAAAGTGCTATTTTAGAGCAACATTTTCTTATTTATTACTTTTTAAATTAAAAAATGACAAGTGCTCAATATAAGCAAAAATTCAAATAATATAAAAATATGCAAGATTTAAAAAGTGAAAAAGGTATTTCAAGTCCTTCCTTACCCTCCACCCCACCCCTCACCCCCAACCTAGGCCAACCTAGTTCTTCAGAAGTCAACACTCCAAGCACTTTGGTATCTGCCTTTTTTTCTAACCCAGTGGTTTTTGAGTTGTTCTCCCATGAGGGGGATTCTGGTTCTTCTCAAGTTGGGCAGGTGAAGACCAAGTGGGTGGGAAGCAGGGTGCTAAACCCTGTACCCCTTCTTTTGTTCTTATTTTATATATAGGGATTTCACATAGAGTTTAATTTAAACAAATAATTGTTCTGCATTAAAAATAAGTGTTTAAAAACTATGGGCCTAATTTAGAAAATGAAGTCCTAAGTCCCGTAGGGGATTCCAGATGAGGAATGCCAGATCTTACCGTTTCCCATTTTGCTACACGGTGAGAGGAATGGTCTACAAAGACCTGTCTGTTGATTTCCCTAGTAGTCTTCTGGCTGCTAACTGCTTACCTTGTTAGAATGCACTCCCCCCACCACCCCTGCCTTTCCCCCCCCATCTCTCTAAATCTTACTTGTTCTCTAAAGTTCTGCTCACCATTGTTTTGTTCATTTGTTCCTTCAACATAGTTGTAGTGAAAAACCCACATTCTGACTAATACTGAATGGGAAATATGTAGAATTTTGTATCAAAAGCTCATAAACTAGGAAAGGATGCCCTTCATGTAAATAAGGGCAATAATGTTTTTAGTGAAATAAGGGCATTGAGGGGTGGGCAAGTACTAAAAAAAGAAGTGGTTTCTTCCTTCTGCGGTTTTATGTGGCACTTATAAAAAAAATGGGGGGGACTTTATGATACAGCTACATTTCTGGGTCTTCAGTAAATACTTGCTCACTTATTAGTTGAGTAAAGACAATGCAGAGTTCACCTGTCAATTAGGGATGAGATTTAAGAAGGAGTTATTTTCATTCTTGAGCAATGAGATATGTTAAATAACTTGAATCCAGTTTGCTGGATTCCACTGTTGGGCGTGAGCAGAACTGAGAAAGAGCCTTGGAAGGACCTTGTTCGGTCACCCTCACCCCGCGTGGCCACTTACACTGTCGTGGAAGGATCATAACAGAATACCAGGAGTGTCTTCCTTATCACTAGCTGGTTAGTCGGGAAGTCATGAATTCAAGATCCTGCCTCTTTATCTTACTGACTTTACAACTTTGGCATATTCCTTAATGTCTTCGAGACTCAGTTTCCTAAACTGCAGTGTGTGAATGTGCGCGTCTCCCAGGTTTTCAGAAAAGATTATGAGACTCCAGAGCTCAGTCTGCTATTTTCTTCATGACATCTGCCACAATTAGTAAAGAATTTTTATAATAGCCTTTGGATTTTCTTTAAAAAAGAAAAAAAAAAAAGTCAGAAAACTCTTGTCCTCTAGCCTTTCCAGAATATAAGGCTTCAGAATAACCCCGGGCAAACTCATGATAGACTCCATCTTTCCAAGTGCTTCATGTTCTGGTTGAGTAGATTTAGTTCTTGGGTCCAGAATAAACCTTGCAGTTGTGGTTTAAGGAAGTCTGTTCTATTCGTAGCTTGTAAAAATGTCATTCAGATCTCTTTTTAAAATGAAAAAATACATCAGATAGGATATGTAAAGCTAACAATGGTATTAGAACTACTTCCTATGTAGTGTACGTACACAGTGGTCAGTATGTATATACACACACACACATACACACACTTTATAGCTTGCTGGCAGTTTAGTTAATTTAATTAAAGTAGGATGGGATAGGGGCATCTGGGTGGCTCAGTAGGTTAAAGTCTCTGCCTTTGGCTCTGGTTATGATCTTAGGGTGCTGGGATCGAGCCCCACATCGGGCTTTCCGCTCAGCAGGGAGCCTGCTTCCCCGTCTCTCTGCCTACTTGTGATCTCTTCCTCGCTCTCTCTGTCAAATAATAAATAAATAAAATCTTTTTTTAAAAGAAGTAGGATGAATAGAGGCACCAGGGTGACTCAGTCAGTTAAGTGTCTAGCTCTTGGTTTCAGCTCACTCAGGTCATAATCTCAGGGTTGTGAGATCAAACCCTGCTTTGGGCTCTGTGCTGAACACAGAGTCTGCAAAAGTTTCTCTCTCCCTCTCCCCATCCATGCCTCGCTGGCTGTCTGTCTCTCAAATATATAAATAAATCTTTAAAAAAATGGATGGGATAAATTATATAAAAGATCATTAAACCTCAGTTGGTTTTTTTTTTTTTTAAAGAAAATTGAAAACAGTGGATCTGAAAATTACAAGCCAGGGTTTCAATACAGCAATGTATAATATTTTTGGGATCAGATGGTATTGTATATTCCTTAATAAGGGGCAAAAGGGATGGAAAATTAGGTTTTGAACCTTTTATAAAAATGTCTAAAAAGAATGATGACTAATGATGATAATCAACATTTTTGAGGGCCCAATACACTGATCTATGCGCTTTACATGTATTAAGTCATTTACTCTTCAGAAAAATCGAATGAGGGAGGTATTTTTTCTTGAGGAAACTGAGGTATAGAGGCAAAGTTCCTACAGCTAATGAAGGTCAGAATTTAAGCCAAAGCAGTTTGACTTTGGAGCCCAAACTCTTACCTACCATCAATATCATTACTGTGTTGATACTTCTTGACATTGAATTTTTTGAAAGAAAATCATCTCTCTTAATTGAAGTGTGGAGATTTGCTGAATAAGTCACTTGGAATTTCCCCACAAAATCGCTCAATGCAAGCCCTGTTATTGATTAATTCATTTAATGAAAGCATAGCAAATAGCTCAGTAAACTTTGTACTGTTTCAGATAGCATAAAGCATTAGCCAGTGATTCCACATCAGTAATACAACTTTGAACAGGGAGGTAATATTCTCTCCTTTTTAAAACATACTTGCCTGAAATCTATATACTCAGGTATGGGATTCTGTGCGTAGATTTTATGATCTGAATTTAAAATCATGTTACTCTTGAATCACTGAGTTCTGCACCTGAAACTAATATTACTCTGTATTAGTGTAATTACACTAACTGAAATTTAAATAGAAACTAGTGGAAAAAAATTAAATCATATTACTCTGTAGGACAAAACCTAGCCCTTTCTCAATCCTATGTAGGCCACCTAAGCATGCGTTTCAGCATTAGCAAGGAAGCGCCAAAGGAGAGAGAAAAACATTAATGTTTTGTAATTTTTAAAGAAACAGTGAGGTAGCCTTTCTGGGAAAAATCATACCTTTTTGTGACTCTTAATTTGTTTGGAGTTATTAATATGTGATGGATTGTGGGGGAGACACGCCACAGACTTGGTGGTAATCTGGCCTTGCTTTGGGACGCGGTGGGGTAGATGCAGTAACTTTTTCACAATTATCTAACAAATATAAATGAAATAACTATGAAAAATGGAAAAATGAATATAGAATGTCAGCTCTCTGACAATGTTTAGGATGTGTTCATTAAATGAAGGCCTTTTAGTTGCACTGTTCTGAGTGGGGAATGAGTAGAGAGGGAGAAGTAGGAAAAAAAGTGGCAGTTTTGGAGCTCCTAGGAGTATTAGAAAGAGGAAATTGCAAGTAACCATTAAAGGTAATTTTGTAGAATATTATTGATAAGGAAATTTGGGGGATGTTTTATGAAATGCAAAAAGCAGGATATAAAATAATATGTGCAATATGAGCCTATTTTTCTTTTAAACATATAGAGAATAAATATTGTAAAAAAAAGAGTTATATATAACAATATGTCATCAGTAATTATCTCTGAATAATGGGTTTCAAGAATAAACAATTTTTATGTATCCTTGCCTTTTTTTCCCCCACTGAAGACCTGTTTCTGTGAGAAAAAGCAAAATAATTAAAAAAAAAAAAAAACAACCCTCGGGGCGCCTGAGTGGTTTAGTGGGTTAAATCCTCTGCCTTTGGCTCAGGTCATGATCTCAGGGTACTGGGATCAAGCCCTGAGTTGGGCTCTCTGCTCAGCAGGGAGCCTGCTTCTCCCCCCACTCTCTGCCTGCCTCTCTGCCTCCTTGTGATCTCTCTCTGTGTGTCAAATAAATAAATAAAATCTTTAAAAAAAAAAAAAAAAACCCTCTATGCTAGTGGACATCAGAAGCACAATTTCTTTTCTTTTTTTTTTTTTTAAAGATTTTATTTATTTATTTGACAGAGAGAGAGATCACAAGTAAGCAGAGAGGTAGGCATAGAGAGAGGGGGAAGCAGGCTCCCTGCTGAGCAGAGAGCCTGATGGCAGGGCTCAATCCCAGGACCCTGAGATCGTGACCTGAGCCGAAGGCAGAGGCTTAACTCACTGAGCCACCCAGGTGCCCCAGAAGCACAATTTTCAAATGAGCTGGGAAGGAAGGAGGGGGTAATCAAGACATTTTTTGAGGAAAGACCATCATGACAACTCAGTTGGTTTTTAGGTGGCTTTGAGGGTAGTTAGCTTGAACTTCAAGTTGGACTTAGAGCTTCCCTCCTCCCCTCCTTTTTTTAAACTGATATTTGAATTAAAAGGTGCACAGCCCTGACCAAAGGGTAGAGGAGAGACTTGATTGCAGGGAGTAAAGATAATGAGTTAGGCCATTGTTTCAGTTCACTGCCAAGATAATTGAGTAACGTAACACTGTGTACTTGCCCTTTACCTAATCCGCATAGAGTCTCTTGAACTGAATCCGTGCATTTGAACTCCACAGCATTATGGACTCTTCAGGGAAAATGCAGTTTGGGAAGGTGAAAGATCAGCTCCATTTCCCTGGGTGGTGCCATTGTAAGGGTGTCCCAGCTAGGGAAGGTGATGTTAGGTCCCACCTGAGAAACACGTCGGGGAGGGTGATCTCTTGTTTCATCAGTCTGGAAGGTAATGTAATTTAGTGCATCAGGGTGCTGCTTCACCTCTGAGATAGGGGAGAGAGTGGAGCGGTGGATGAATAGACGTGCTTTGAGTAAATAGTTGAAAGGAGACACTGTGAAAATTATGGGACACTCCAGGTTTTAAAATGTAGACGAAAAATGCTAACTTTACATGGGGCAAATTGTGTTTTTCTTTCACTTTTATTAAAAACAAAGTTTTATTTTTCTTTTAAACTTTGGCACATTAGCTTCCTTTCTTCCTTTCTCTGTTCTTAAAAATAGGATTTCATTTTTCTTTTAAACTTTGGCAATTTGGCATCCTTTCTGCACCTTAAAATTCTGGATGCTTTCATTTTCAGTTTTCAGTTTAATTATACAGAGAGTTAAGTGTATATTTTATGTTGGTCCAGAAGTAGGTTTGCATTTTTAGTGTTGAATTCTAAGAATATAAGGATGTGTTCTAGGGGAAAGTGTGAAAGTATACTTTTGTATGAATTCTTAATAATAATTTTTACTCATTTGAAATGTTGATGAACTCATAACTTTCTTAATTTAGGTATTTCAGATTCGCAAGAGCCAGAGAAAACTGGTTAGGAAATGTATTTATGTTTTATTCTTATGTATACTATGTTTTACACAGAAGTGTTGAGTCAGTTTATAAAAAACAACACCTACAAGAAATGTTGGTTTAAAAAAAATTACAAAATTAGTACCAGAGAAAATAAAACTAGGAATATAACATTAAGATGAATAAATTGGTCCTAGATTTGAATTTCTGATATACCTATAAGTTTCCTCACTGCTGAAGTAGAAAAGAAAAAAAAGTGGCTCAATATTTATTAAAGAAAAGTAAAAATACCAGTTTTCAGTAGCAAGGCTATCTGCAGCTATTATTTCTAAATAAAGTTTCCTATGACTTTATACATGAATGATTAATGAGAAGGGGATGTTCTCAGCGGTAGTTCTCAGGACATTAATGAATGTCAATTCCTTGTCAATTAAAGGAGAGAGTCATTAAGTGGTAGTTGTTTTTTTTTTTTAATAATTGTAGTAACTTCTTTTTTAGATTTTTTTTTTGAAGATTTTTTTTTTATTTGTTTATTTTACAGAGAGAGACACAGCGATAGAGGGAACACAAGCAGGGAGAGCAGCAGAAGGAGAAGGAGAAGCAGGCTTCCGGAAGAGCAGGGAGCCCGATGTGGGACTCGATCCCAGGACCTTGGGATCATGACCTGAGTTGAAGGCAGACGCTTAACGACTGAGCCACTCAGGCGCCCTAAGTGGTAGTTTTTAAATAAGATACATATTAGGAATGTTTAAGATAGAATAAGAGAAATATACTTTGTTTTATTATTGAAAAGCAGTTTCTCAACTCCAAAACAAGGTTCTCTGATTGAACTCCTTTGCTATCCAACTATTCCTCAAGTTTTTTCAAATAGCTCTCACTGATATTTCTGGTAATAGTTGGCTTCCTGTGTTATAAAAAGAATTTGTGGGGCGCCTGGGTGGCTCAGTCGGTTAAACCCTCTGCCTTTGGCTCGGGTCATGATCTCAGGGTCCTGGGATCGAGCCCCACGTAAGGCTCTCTGCTCGGCAGGGAGCCTGCTTCCCACTCTCTATCTGCCTGCCTCTCTGCCTACTTGTAATCTCTCTCTCTCTCTGTCAAATAAGTAAAATAAAATCTTAAAAAAAAAAAGAATTTGTGTATTGCTGTGAATTTAATCAGAATATGAAGTTAAATGATTGAACTTTCCCCCCACTTTTCAGTTGGTTGGTTTGATAGGGACTAGATATAATCTAACCGATGGCACTTGGTAGAATAAATTGTACTTTGTGCAATACGCTTAGTTCTTTGGACACACAGGTATTTGTTCTGTCAACATTTTCTCAATAAGTAGAAGTGGTTTAACTGCGAATTGTGTTTTAGTTGATTCATTAGCTTGTTTTGGTGTATCCTTTTAAGTCATTCTTCAAAAACTTAATTAATTAATTTAATTAACTAGTGAAATTGAGGGTTGTGATTCTGAAAACAAAGTCAATTTCTCTGAATCTGGTTTTCTTTGAAAAATTATTTGAGATGTGCAGAGGATTTATTATGCAGAAGATTTATTATACCCACTGATTATTTCTCTGGGCTTAAAACAAATTCTTTACAAATGTTTGGTTGTCTTTTAGGCATATAGAAAGAATTAATAAATTTTATGACATTACTCTTTTCTCTCAGTGGGCAATCTTGGAAGTGAGTGATTGTTTTATGCAGTCAGGTACTTTTTGGATATCAGCAGCTGAATCATGTCCATGACTCTCAAGCTTTTGTGTTTGTTAGGGAATTTTCAGGAACACCAATTTTACAGCAATTTAGTGCTACTAAAATGGCAGTTAATTGTCCTTTCACTTCTCCTAGTTTTTCCTAACTTCCCAAGATAAGTTTGATATCATTCCCTCCTTCCTAAATGAAACTTTTTTTTTTTAAAGATTTTATTTATTTATTTGAGATAGAGACAGTGAGAGAGAGCATCAGAGGGGAGAAGGTCAGAGGGAGAAGCAGACTTCCCGTGGAGCTGGGAGCCTGATGTGGGACTCGATCCCAGGACTCCGGGATCATGACCTGAGCCGAAGGCAGTTGCTTAACCAACTGAGCCACCCAGGCGCCCTAAATGAAACTTTTTTGAGTGCTTAAATTCAGTTTAAGTCAAAGAAGTCAAGATTTTTAAAAGAAGCTAATTGTGTATTTTAGCCAAAAAAAGGAAAAAAAAAAGGCAGGAAATACTTTCATGGTACTTTAGAGGTGAGCCTTTTAACCAGGAAGGACAGTATTTGTGAGGTAGTGTGTCTTATATTTCAGTTTATAAGTACTTAAAAATATTTTATCTTTGTTTATTGAGAGAGAGTGAAAGAGTAGATGTGCATGGGTACAGGGAGAAGAGCAGGGTGAGGGAGAGAGAATCCCAAGCCTACTTGGCTCCCAGTATAGAGCCAGACATGGGGCTTGATCCCAGGACCCTGAGATTAGGACCTGAGCCAAAAGCAAGAGTTGGATGCGTAACTGACTGAAACATCAGACGCCCCTCTGTTTCTAAACACTTTTAAAGGAGCTGAACAATGATAAACATTTTTTTTTTAAAGATTTTTTTTTATTTCTTTATTTATTAGGAAAGAGACAGAGTTAGAGAGAGCATGAGAAGGGAGAAGGTCAGAGTGAGAAGCGGACTCCCCATGGAAATGGGAGCCCGATGTGGGACTCGAACCCGGGACCCCGGGATCATGACCTGAGCCGAAGGCAGTCGCTCAACCAACTGCGCCACCCAGGCGCCCATGATAAACATTTTTAAGATATATAAATTACTATAACTCAGCTGTTGTTTGTACCAAGTTGAGACTTATACTTTATAAAGTCTGTGAGACAGTTATTGAGTGGGCTCACCTTCATTCCTTAGAATTGTTACCATAGGCAGTTCCTATTCCTTATTTAGCTACAGGACATGAGCAGAAGACATTCGTATACTTTTTTCTAGTTATACATTTTTAACTGGATACAATGAATTATATAGCTCAGCAGGCAGTGATAGTGCATTTGGAATTCTTGAGATTTCTTTTACATCACCATATTGATTTCTCATGAGGGCCAGGTGATCTATTAAAATACCACAGGAAATGTAACCTGTCCTTTACATCATGTGGGAATTGGCATTAGACAACCAAATGGGTACCTTTCATTTAAAAAAAAATTATCTTTTTAAAACTAAGTGATAGGAAAATTGCTAACTGTACTTTTGGCTTTTAATTTGTTCTTTCCTCTCTGAATCCTTAGTCTTACATTAATTTGGGTAGATTTCTTTGAGGTTGGATACTTTTATCATTGCCTTTTGAATGAAATGAAAGTTCCTACGTATTAGGAACAATTGGGTAGAAAGTATAGAAGTGGAAAAGCTGAACAAAGGAAATTGGATTGAATAAAGGAAGCAGAGAAGAGAGAATAATTTACCTGGTTTAGGTAATCTAGTAGAAGGCACTGAGTCAGTGTGAAACATTAGGGACCCCAAATAAACAATGTAGGGAGCCCAGTGGATGAGAATGATGAAACATAGGGCTAAAAATGGGAAATGATTTTAGTAATAGCTGAAGGGCTAGCTTGAATGGAGAAGCGAGTTTTTCAGTATGAACTCAATAGTCAAGCAGTCAAAGTCTCTGATTTCCAGAAATGGGACTAGGGTGTCCTCTGATTTCCAGAAATGGGACTAGGGTGTCCTCTGGGTTCTGATGAGCACCCAAAGTTGGCGAGTTTGGCATGAGGTCACAGCAGAGTGACAGAGAGGGTGTCGGGGTGAACACGAGAAAACCAGAAGGATGTAGTTAGGAGCTGTGTGGGACATGTGCTGATTTGATGGTAAAGTCTTTGGGAAAAGGGAATTGTGGATAAGAAATGGAGAAGATGAGGTTCAGGTAATGAAACCGATACTTAAAAAGCTTTTAAAGATCATTTTTGCTTAAATGAAAGGAGTTAATCATTGAGAGAGGTTGGTGAAGATTTAAGTTTATGCAGATTTAGAGCTTAAAACAAAAATAGTTAAAAAAAAAAACTGAACAGCCATAAAGTCAACCTGCTGTTTGGGTGCCGCACAAAGCAACTTAAATAGACATAATCCTTCTTTATGAACCGATTCTCCGATTAGACAGTTAAGTACTTAACTGAGTATTATTCAAACGAATGAACCAATATTTTTTATGAAACAAGAAATAATTTGTGTATCAACTGAGCTCTGGTTTTGTTTGCCATAACCTTCCTGAAAGCTAATTTAACTGACCACATAATACATCCTGTTTGGTTACTACCTACTTTTGAATAACAAAACAGAAGAGATATACTCAAAGAGAAAAGGAAAGGAGCAGACTACACACAATATATACAAATATATATAATTTATGCAAATATATTTATACAAATATGAAATATCCACCTGATGGACAAGTTTTGAGATTTTTGACTACATGTGATAATACTGGTAACAGAGTAACTCAAAACATTTTTGTTAGGGGAATATAACAAAGTATTAAGCTCTCATTTAATCCCTTTCTTAGTAATTAGGCATGACAGGCCTGCTAACTCACAGCTCTGCCAGATTTTTCGAGTGTATTATTTAACCTATTTAACGCTTCCTCCAGCACAAGGAGCAGATTTTCTCCAAGATAATGGTTTAGTAAATCAACACACATACAATATTCTGGTTTTTCCCAACTTTTAAAAACAAGCAATTTGAACATTACTGCTTTTCATTTTTGTAACTGAAGTTGAATTCATTTAAGAGGTGTCTGGTATTGGTTTATATTCCTTTAAGTCAATCGGTCCCTGATGTGACTCTGTAGACCTGGGCTGTGCCATGGCCAAACTGTCATGGGGAGCATGGAGTGAGTTCTTCATAAATCTAAATATGTCCAATGGAAAGGCTGTCTTTTAGTCTGAGATTTTGCCCTTTCTTTTTTTTAAATTTTATTTTTTAAGTTTTAATGTATTCATTCATTGTAAGTAATCTCTTCCTCCGGTTCGGGGCTCAAACTCATGACCCCGAGATCAAGAGTTGCATGCTCTTCTGACCTAGCCAGCCAGGTGCCCCTCCCCTTCTACATTCTTGGTGTTAAAATGTACACTTATTTTTAGAAAAAGATCATTTAAAAAAATTTTAGATTATATATATATATTTAATTTTTTCTTCTGGTTTTATTGAAATATAATTAACATACATCACTGTGTGAGTTTCAGGTTTACAGCATAAAGGTTTGACTTATGAATATTGTGAAATAATTACCACAATAAGTTTAGTCAACATCTAACATGCCATATAGATAGACTAAAGGGAAATGAGGGGTAAAAAACCTTTTTTCTCCTTGTGGGGGAACTGTTTTACTTTCTTAACAACTTTTGTATATCCTACAGCAGTGGTAACAATAGTCATCATGTTGCATATTATATCCCTAGTTCTTGTGTGTCTTATAACAGGAAGTCTGTACTCTTTGACCTCTTTCCTCAAATTCCCCCATTCTTTCCCCCTACCCCCATCTCTGATAACCACAAGTCTGGTCTTTTTTCTGTGAGTTTGGGTTTTTTCTCTTTCTTGTCTTTTCTTTCTTTCTTTCTTTCTTTCTCTCTCTCTCTTTTAAAGATTGTACATATAAATTAGATCATATGGTATTTCTATTTCTCTTTTTGATTTATTTCACTTCACTTCATAATGCCCTTAGGGCCCATTCATATTGTTGCAAATGTCAGGATTTCCTTGGGTTTTTTTGGCTGAATGATATACCATTATGTGTTTATGTATATACACTACCACTTCTTTGTCCATGTGCCTGTCAGTGGACACTTAGGTTGTTTCCATATTTTGGCTATTGTAAATAATGGTGCTCTGAACACTGAGGTACAGATATCTTTTCAAGTTAGTGTCTTTGTTTCCTTTGGATATGTTCCCAGAAGTGAAATTGCTAGGTCATATGGTAGTTCTGGTTTTAATTTTTTGAGGATCCTCCATATTGTTTTCCACAATGGCTGTACCAATTTACAATCCTGTCAGCAGTGCATAAAGTTCCCTTTTCTTCACATTCTAGCCAGCATTTGTTATCTTTTGTCTTCTTGATGATGGCCATTCTAATCATGAGGTGGGAATGATTGTTTTTAAAGATTTTATTTATTTGAGAGAGAGAGAGGGAGGGAGCATGTACAAGCAGGGGGAGGGGCAGAGGGAGAGAGAGAATCTCAAGCAGACTCCATTCTGAGCACCGAGCCCTACACAGTGCTCAGTCTCACTACGCTGAGATTATGATGGACCTGAAACCAAGAGTTGACACTAAACCGACTAATCCACCCATGGTGCCCCTTGGGAAAGATTGTTTTTAGCTTGGTAAAATTTGAGAGGAAGTTTGGTTAATAAGATCTAAATGTTTGTAAACCACTGTTTTAAACTCTAACCATAGATGGAACCCGTAAGTGCTCAGTATATCAGAGATTCACCTAAACTAAAATAGGTAGGAATCTGTAGGCCAGAGTCCTTTTCTTTTTTTTTTTTATTAAAGATTTTTATTTATTTATTTATTTGAGAGACAGAGAAAGTGAGAGAGAGCATGAGAGGAAAGAAGGTTAGAGGAAGAAGCAGACTCCCCGTAGAGCTGGGAGCCCGATGTGGGACTCGATCCCGGAACTCAAGGATCATGACCTGAGCCGAAGGCAGTTGCTCAACCAACTGAGCCACCCAGGCACCCCCCTCCTTTTCTAAATATATATAGTCTTGGGATGCTTTTGTTAGATCATGCTGTGGTAATAATTCCAAATTCTCGCTGGCTTTCAACTACAAGCCTTTCTTTCTTTCTCACATTACATCTTGCCTGTGAGTTACCACGGATTGGCTGCCATAGCTGGGGTATGTATCTTTGTCCCAGGACCCAGTCTGAAGAAGCAGCACTAACCTAGGATGTGCCAGTCTCATGACAGAGGGAAAAGGAGAGAGAGCTGAACTGTTTCTGCTTGTAGGTGTCGCCACTGCTCTCATTTCATTGGCCAATGCAAGTCACGTGGCCAAAATCTGACATCGGTGGAGATGAGGAAGTGTAATCCTCATGTACCTTCAAGTAAGGTGGCAACAGGTGGAGATAATTCTCCTACAGGAGGGCGGCAATAGGAGTAAAATAAAATCTACAGTATCATGCCTACTGAAACACTCATGTGGTGCATATGAATAAAGGACAGTAATAAATGGGTATTCACTACCAAGCTGAAAAAATATAACCAATACCTTTGAAGCCCCCTGTCTGCTTTTATACCACTTAGCCAAATATAACCATTCTCTTGAAATTTGTGTTTATCATACGTTTCATGTATTCCAGTGTGTGGAATTAGGTTTTCTCTTGAGTTAATTCCAGTTTTTTGCTAGAAGGAAAATGCTGCCGCGGACATTCTTTTATGGGTCTCCTGGTGTACAGTGCAGGGGTCTCTTCAGGGTATGAACTTGGGGTGGGATTGCTGGAATGTGGGGCATATACATCTCTAATTTTAGTAGATAATGCCCATTGTTTTCAAGACGGTATAACATTTACTGTTGCACTAGTAGTGTTGCACGTATTACCAGTGCTCAGAGCCTGGTTCACATTTGAAAGTCTGACAGCATCTCATTTTTTGTGTAGTGGATGTAAATCAGATTCTTTTTTTGAATGTACAGGGAGGTGCTCCTCCAACTTTCATGGGTACACAAATCATTTGGGAATGCTGTTGAAAGTGCAGGGTTTGATTCATAGATTGGAGTAGGGATGGGAGCTGAGATCCTGCATTTCTAACAAGCTCCCAGGTGATGCCAGTGCTGCTGGACCATAAACCGTACTTTGAGTAACAAGGGTCTAAGGCACTAAAATAAAGTTGCCCCTGTGTTGGCTGTGCATAGCACCTCGAGAGTCTTTGGAACACAACTGCTAAGTAATAGGATTTGACACAGCCACTCAATCAAAAGTTTTTGAATCATGCCTCCTATTTTTACTGACATTAGATGAGTAGTATAGATAAATGATTTTTTTTTTTTCATTTAGGAATTTTGGAAAAGAAAAGGTCCCAAGACACAGTTTTAACCATTCTACTTGTACTCTACTGCAAGATCTTTTTTTTTTTTTAATTTGCAACTTCTGTTTTGTGCAAATATTGGCCATTAGCAAGTAGGGTAGCAGATTCTTTGTTTTTAGAGATTTGCTTCTTTGTAACTGACACACAGAATTCAGATTTCAAACGAAGGCCACTCTATTAAAGTTCTAAAGACACTGTTTCTTCTCAGCTAGGTTAGATTAATATATCCTACTAAATAGGTGAGGAATGACCCATAAATATCTCCACTGGCATTCAAGTACCTTAAAGCTAGGGAAGACTTTGCCGAATTCCGTTTAGTTATTGTTAAAATTATTGCCTGTTTTTACTCATGCATGAGTAAATAATATAGAGGAACCAATTTTTATTTGGTGGCATATATGTACGTTACTCGTTTTAAATCCATCACAAAGTATTTTTATTATAGTCCATTACTCAGTGAGTTCCTAAGTGGTTTTTTTAAAAGAAGAAAGTTTAAGGAGTCTTTAAGGGAGGTAATGGAACTTGTTGGTAAGCAAGCATTAGGCTAACTGATGATCACTCAGTAACTGGATAAAGTGAAGGATAAAACAAAAATAAACACATTTTCTGGTGCAAAATAGTGATGTCTAGGGCATGTACCTGTAACAAGGTAATCCCTACTAATTCCAAATTGCATTATTTAAAAAAAAAAGCTGTTAGGACAAAAACCACTCAGACTAACTTTCTCAATGAAGAGTTAGTTATTGGTCCAAATAATTGGGAACAACAGGGCTGGAATGAGCTTTACATAAATGAAATAGAGGTTCTAATTGTTATGAGACCCTCTCATCTCCTGGCTTTGATTCTCTATTTCTGTGGATCCTCTTCTAATGTGGATGGGTTTCACTTCAAGTGGTAGTGATGGTGGTGGTGGTGGTAGAGGGGACTTTTCGAGCTGGAGTATAAAGTGGCAGCTGCAGGATGATGTCACTTCAAAGAGAAGTGAGAAAACCCTTCCAGAGGCCTTCTACTCTAAAGTAACCCTGTAACTTATTCACTCTTCGTTAAATCAGCTGTTTCCTTTATAGCCTTTACCACAAATTATCTCATTTGTTTGCTCACCTAGATGTTTACCCTCCCCACTACAAGTTAAAATACATTAGAACCAGGAATGGTGCCTATTTTGTTAATTTGGCGTAACCTCAGGATCTAGTAGGCACTCGGGAAACAGTAAGAAAACAAATCTATGAAAAGGAGGAAGACTTAGGTCCTCCTTGAGCCACTTGTCATTATGTGGTCTGGAGGGTAGGATACTGTTGATTGGTAGACCTACCAGATCTGCATGGAGCAGAAGAAGAGCAGTTTCACCTGGAAATGGAAATTTGTATGAATTTTAAAACAGTGCCTCCCAGAAAAAGGCAGTCCCATGAATGGAGCCTTGGGCTGGATTTCAGCCCTACTTCATGGTCTCTGTGCACAGAGGCCCTGGTTGAGTATTCATCTTCCCTCTCACCTTCCGAATTGCTTATGCGGAAGTGAGGATACTAGGAGCAGAAGTATGAGCAGGACGTATCTTTGCATCTGGATCCTGCTTGGCCAACTCTGTGTTGACTATATGCCTAGCCATGCCCTATAAATATTCTAACAGAGATGTCTTGTCTTGGGAAATTCCTCTTTTTTATTCCCCCCTTCACTCCCCTTCATTTTTCTATCTAGTGTTAGTTGGTCGTGTTTCCCCAGTTCTCTGCATTTCTGTTTTGATCAACTGTATAATTCTACTTCAAAGGGAAGAAGAAACTGCCTGTGTCCATCACAGGCCCTTCAGTAGTATCGATTTGTTTTAAAGCTCAATCTCTTTGAGGTTTGTTTTATATTTTATTTAATTGAAGATCTCCTGGAGGCAGTGAAATGCTCACTCTTTAAAAAGACACAAATGGCAGGAGAGGTCCTGAGCGGCACAGTCAGTTAAGCATCTGCCTTTGGCTCAGGTCATGATTCCGGGGTCCTGGGATCAAGCCCCGCGTCCAGCTCCCTGCTTGGCAGAGAGCCTGCTTCTCCCTCTCCTCCGTTTGTGTTCTTTCTCACTATCTCTGTCTCTGTCTCTCTCAAATAAATAGATAAATAAAATCTTAAAAAAAAAGACATAAATGGGTTGAAGAACAGAAACTCTCTCAATCTACTCATCTAAGGCTGCTGGGAATCTCATAAGTTCCAGAAGTACAGCTGAGCCTCTCAACACAAGGAAGGTTCTCAGGCAGCTATTCTGGCCGTCTCTCTCTTTCTGGGACTCCTTGGTTTCTCCTCGGCTTTACTCTGGACATTGGTTCCATTCATCTGATTTTCTTTAAACACCGCCTTTCTCTGTAGACTGATGAACCTGGAAGTGGCAAAAAATGGCAACAAGTACTTAATCTACTCATTGGATTCTCAGGGCAAGTCCACAGAAGTCTGCACCATAATCGCTTGGGGAATTTAAAAAGAAAGATGTACAGGCCTCAAACATATATATTCCAAGTCAGTAGGTCTGGGGTCCTAGAATCTATTTTAACATATTTCCCAGTAGGAATTCTAAGACTCCTCCACAATCACAAGAAGGAAGGAAGGAAAGTGGGTGAATGATAAGTGGATGAGACAGACCCTACTACCTGCTACGTACCTCTGTTTGCCATTCCTTGCTATTGATCTTCCTATCCAAGGAGTGGAGGTGGACATTCTAAGGAATTGGCAACAAACATTGAAGGATGTAAAAATTTTCATTAAAAGCAGCAGTACTGACAGCAATAATTCTTAGTCTTGGTGGGTGGGTGGGCAGTGCAGTTGGGCAGTGAGGTCATGTACTTGTTAGCAAATAAGTGCCGATTTCTTGTTCTCGGATGCTCTTGGACATTCAAGGCAGGCCTGGGTGTTTCTGACCCGAGGCCTTTAGACCCACTGCAGTAGATCGCTTTGAAAGCGTCTCTGGCTAAGGCAGCAGCTGTCCAAATATTTGGGTTCTCTACCTGGGCGGGTGGTGTAGGTCTTCTCAGTGTCACTGTCCATCACTGTCAAACAAGCCACAGTGTGTGTGTGTGTGTGTGTGTGTGTGTGTGTGTGTCTTAGTTCAGAGTCTTTAGAGAAAATGTGGTCACTGGCCAGCCACTCAGGGGCCTACTCTGGGATTGAGGGTCAGAGCAGACTTTGAGAAGAGCGTTAAGTAGGAAGTGCATTATAAGCTTTCTTTTGGTTGGCTTGCAAAGTAGAGCATTTAGTGAGTATCAGTAATCCCTTTTTGTTTTGGTTATCGTTTTGGTTATTTGGTAGATAACAGAGACTGTATTCCTAAGTCAATTATAATGAATTGTGCAAATATGACTCCGACCTATTTTTATATGTGAAATAAATGCCCTGACCAGTATTCAGAATATTTACCAAGTATTTTATGGGAAATATTATCATTGTCTCGTATTTTAATAAAAATAATATTTTGGTAAAATATATATTACATTAAGTAGTAAATAAAGTAACTGATTAATATTTAAAATATAATGCCATATACTTTACCTCTTCTTATGTACTGACCTATGTGGAGAGTTGTAATAAAAATTTGATTCTGGGACCTCCCTATAATAATAGAAGCCATCATTTTAAATATTTATTTATTTGAGAGTGAGAGAGAACGTGGGCGTGCTCACGTGAGTCAGGGGAGGGGCAGAGGCGAGAATCTTCAAGCAGACTTCCTGCTGAGGGCAGAGCCCAGACTGGGGCTCGATCACCTCACCCATAAAATAATGATCTGAGCCTAACCCACGAAGTCAGTAGCTTAACTGACTGAGGCACCCAGGTTCCCCAAAAGCCATGACTTTATTTAATAAATTTGTCCACTGTAAAACTTCAGGGACTTGATGGCTTTACATAGGTATCAATTAGGTAAAGTATGCAAAGATAAGAGACACTTTAAACAAAGATTGAGCACATCTCTGTACTATATTTCTGTTTACAGAGTAGCTGTGTGGCTCAAAACAGTTATGTGTTTAAGCCCACAAAGTATAGTATCATTACCATAGGGTTGGTTTAAGAACATGTGTGTTATATATGAGAATCTTAAGTATCAAGCATTAAATCTGATTTTTAAAAATTATTTTATTTTCTTCTTTTCAGATCCAATCCCTCTGTGGAACTTCTAAACACCTTCTATTAGTAGAAACATTATTTCCTACAAAATGAAGTCAACATCTTAATTTAAACCAGCATTGGTGTGGTTCTGACTTACCTACAATGGTTGATGAAGCTTGAGATCTAAGGAGTACAGGGTCTTTTGCGATGACAATATGACTAATAGCAAAGGAAGATCTATTACTAATAACACAAGTAGTGGTCCAAGTAGTGGAGGAGGCTTAGTAGACTGGACTTTAAGCTTCAATACAGTTCAATCTGATAAGTTTTTAAACTTGTTGTTGAGTATGGTTCCAGTAATTTATCAGAAAAACCAGGAAGATAGGCACAAGAAAGCAAATGGCGTTTGGCAAGATGGATTATCAACAGCAGCCCAGACTTTTAGCAATCGATCTGAACAGCACATGGAGTTTCACAATTTCTCAGAGCAGCCTTTTCTTGGCAATAATGGGCACACACCAGCAAGCTGTAGCCCCAAGTATGATGACTATGCCAACTACAATTACTGTGATGGAAGGGGCACTGCAGAAGCTGCTGCCATGTTACAGAACGAAGATGCATCTAGTGATGGGGATGAAGACGCCATTGTGGAAGCAAACCAGAAATCACCCAAGGAGTCCAGTGGTGTCATGGCGCTGCAAATACTGGTACCATTTTTGCTAGCTGGTTTTGGAACAGTTTCAGCCGGCATGGTTTTGGATATTGTCCAGGTGGGTTTGTCTCTTTATCTTCACTGCCTTTGTTGTGGACAGTGCTTTGTGTAGGTTACTAATTTCAAACATTTACTTTAGATGTTATTTATCCCTTAGTGAAATGAAGGGATGCTGCCTCGAGCAGAGAATCTGCTGTTTCTAGGTGTTTTTTGTTTGTTTTCCTTTAGAGATTCTAAGAGAATAGTCTCATTCTGACTGTCAAGTGACTCTACGTAAAGGATGATAAAGTAACCCCAAAATGGGTACAAGGCAAAACCCCATAAATGTTATATTTAAATACTTCTTTATTTTTAAAATAAAAACATATACTTGTTAAAATGAATTCAAATAGTGCAGAGTATTAAATAAAAGATAAAAAAAATCTTCCCTCATTCTCCTCTTCAAACCAAATTCTCTTCCCCTCCAGAAGTTATCATCATTAAGAGTTTGTTGTGTTTACTTGCAGACATTTTTCTATGCCTATATGTATACCCATATGCAGAGTTTCTTTTTCAGAAAAAAAATGAAGTACTATATATATTTTTCTGTACCTTCTTTTTTTTTTTAAAGATTTTATTTATTTGACAGAGAGATCACAAGTAGGCAGAGAGGCAGGCTGAGAGAAAGGGAGAAACAGGCTCCCCACTGAGCAGAGAGCCCGATGCAGGGCTCCATCCCAGGACCCTGAGATCATGACCTGAGCCAAAGGCAGAGACTTAACCCATTGAGCCACCCAGGCACCGCTGCACCTTATTTTCATTGCTTAATATATCTTAGACATCTTTCCAAACTAACAACAAAGATGTTCTGCATTTTAAAATGAGAGCTTCAGATTCCATTGTATGTACATACTAAAATTTACGTATTCACTCTCCCATGCTAATGCTATAATGATTACCCTTATAAACACATCGTTAGGCACTTACACCAATATTTTCATAGGATAGCTTTTAAAGATGGGATTACTGGGGATTAGGGTAGGTGTATGTGTTTAAAATTTTATAGATACCGGGGCGCCTGGATGGCTCAGTCGTTTAGCGTCTGCCTTTGGCCCAGGTCATGATCTCAGGGTCCTGGAATCGAGCCCGCATCAGGCTCTCTGCTCAGTGGGGAGCCTGCTTCCCCCGCTCCCCTGCCTGCCTCTTTGCCTACTTGTGATGTCTCTCTCTGTCAAATAAATAAATAAAATCTTAAAAAAAACCCAACAAGTTATTGTTTAAAAAAAAAAAGAAAACCCTTAAGACTCCACCAAAACTGCTATTCTTGATTAAATGAATTTAGTAAAGTCACAGGATACAGAATTAATAACAATCTATTGCATTTCTGTACACTAATAATGAAATAGCAGAAGGAGAATTAAGAAAACAGTCCCACTTACAATTGTACCAAAAATAATAAAATACCTATTATTAAACAGCCAAGGAGGTGAAAGGACTGTACTCTGAAAACTATAAAACGCTGATGAAAGAAATTGAGGATGACATGAACAAATGGAAAGAAATCCCATGCTTAGGGATTGGAAACACCAATATTGTTAAAGTGTCCATAATACCCAAAGCAATCTACAGATAGAATGCAGTCCTTATCAAAATCCCAACAGCATTTTTCAGAGAACTAGAACAAATAGTACTAAAGTTTGTATTGAAACGCAAAGACTCTGAAGAGCCAAAGCGACGTTGAGAAAGAACAACAAAGCTGGTAGGTGTCACAATCCCAGATCTTAAGATATACTACAAAGCTGAGTAATCAAAACAGGGGACGCCTGGCTGGCTTAGTCAGTAGAGCATGTGACTCCTGATCTCAGAGTCATGAATTCAAGCCCCACATTGGGAGTAGGGTTTACTTAAGAAAGAAAAAAAGAAGAAGAAGAATGGTACTGGCATAAAAATAGACATATAGATCAATGCAACAGAATAGAGCCCAGAAACAAACCCATGCTTATACGGTCAATTAATCTATGACAAAGAAGGAAAGAATATACAATAGGGAAAAGATGGTCTCTTCAAGGAAAGGTGATGTGGAAACCGAACAGTTACATGCAGAAGAGTGAAAGTGGGCCACTTTCTTACACCATACAGAAAAATAAACTCAAAATGGATTCAAAACCTAAAGGTGAGACCTGAAATCGTAAAACTCTTAAAAAAGAGCACAAGCAGTAATTTCTCTGACACTGGCCAGAGAAATATTTTTCTAGATATATCTCCTCAGGCAAGGGAAACAAAAGCAAAATTAAACTATTGGGACTCACCAAAATAAAAAACTTTTGCACAGTGAAGGAAACCATCAACAAAACAAAACAAAAAGGCAACTGAATGGGAGAAGATATTTGCAAATGATGTCCAATACGAGGTTAATATCCAAACTATATGAAGAACTTATACAACTCAACACCAAAAGCATTAAATTAAATTAAAAATGGGCACTGGACCTGAATATCTTTCTGAAGAAGACATACAGATGGCCAACAGACACATAAAAACATGTTCAACATCGGTTATCATAAAGGAAATGCAAATCAAAACCACAATGAGATATCACCTTAGACCTAAAATCAAATGCACAAGAAATAACAAGTACTGGTGAGGATGTGGGGAAAAAGAAACTCTTGTGCACTACTGGTGGAAATGCAAATTGGTACAGCCATTTTGGAAAATAGTATGGTGAGTCCTTAAAAAATTAAAAAATAGAAATACCATAAGATCCAGTAATTCCATTATGATATTTACCTAAAGAAAATAAAAACACTAATTCAAAAAGCTATACGCATCCCTATGTTTATTGTACCACTATTTACAATAGCCGAGATGTGGAAGCAACCCAAGTGTCCATTGAGGGGAGAGTGGTTAAAGAAAAAATGGTATATACAATATATGGTATATATATGGTATGGTATATATAATGGTGTGTGCGTATATATATGTATATATATACATCCTCACCAGTACTTGTTATTTCTTGTGCATTTGATTTTAGCCATTCTGCCAGGTCTAAGGTGATATCTCATTGTGGTTTTGATTTGCATTTCCTTGATGATTACCAATGTTGAACATGTTTTTATGTGTCTGTTGGCCATCTGTATGTCTTCTTCAGAAAGATATTCAGGTCCAGTGCCCATTTTATATATATATATCTAGATATATATATATATAGTGGAATCTTACTCAGCCATGAAAAAGAATGAGCTTTTGCCATTTGCAACAACATTGATGAACCTAGAAGGTATAATGCTAAGTGAAGTAAGTCAGAGCAAGACAAATAGTATATTTCACTTGTATGTGGAATTTAAGAAACAAAATGTACAAAAAAAGGAGACAAAAAACAGACTCTTAAATATAGAGAACAAACTGATGGCTACCAGATAGAAGGTGGGTGGGGAGATTGGATCAAATAGGTAAAGGGGATTAAAAGTACACTTATCTTGAGGAATACTGAGTAATGTATAGAATTGTGGAATCATTGTACCCTTGAAACTAATATAACATTGTATGTTAATTACCCATCAGTAAAAAAATGTTGGGGAAAATAGAAACTTTGCAGATGTAATAAATTTAAAGATATTGAGATGGGGAGATTTTGTTTTTTTTTTCCAGGCGAGTCTTAATAATAGGGAGACAGGAAGTTAGAATAAGGAGAATAGAAAGTATATTGAATTTTTAAATGGACTACAAACCAATGGAGGACCAAATCTATCTGTTCACTTGAAATATAATTGTTTCAAGTTATTGTAATAGTATCATAACTGCTAAAATCAATAAACTGTTTCTGGTTGACATTTTTTTTCTTGATATACCAATTATTCTGAAGAAACATTCAACACTTAGTCTAGAATGATAGTAACATCTATAAGATTAGTATGTTAGAATATAGATTATTAGAATATTTATATAGCTTATGTACCTTCCTCTGGTATAATATTTACTTATTTCTTGATACTATTTGAGATAACACATGTACAGTTGATTTATAATATTAAGCCTTAGTGTTAAAAATGATAAATGTTTTGAAAAATTTCATTTAAATATGCTTTTTAAAACTTTTAATTATGAAAATTGACACATAGTATAAAAACCAAAAATGTACAGCTTAGTGAATTTTCATGATACAAACAACCATATGACTATTGGGTCAAGAAACAGAATCTTAGCAGAACTTCATTAGTCTTTTTTATGTTCCCTTGTGATTGCTATCCTTTATTCCCCCATCACCAAAGGTAACCAATAATCTGATTTTATGGTACGTACTTCTTTGTCTTTATAAATGTGCATCATTAATCACCATTGTTTGGTTTTACTTAATTTTTCTAAAACTTTATACAATGAAGTGTAGAATATATATTCTGTGTCTGGCTGTTTTTGTTCAACATTATGTAAGTTTTATGAAACTGTAGTTCATTTATTTTTATTGCTATATATTCAATTATGAATAGATCACAATATATTAATTCTAGACATTGAACTCATTGGTGTTTCCAGATTCTGGAAGCACATGTACATGCATTTTTGTTGTGTATACATGTAGAAATGGAATTTCTGGGTCTTAGGATATGCAGGTATTTAAAGTTAGTGTATGTCAAATAGTTGTACACATTTACAGAGTAACCAGCTGGGTATGAAAGGTCTTACTGCTCTGTGTTCTTATTTATACAAGGTATCGGCAGTCTTTTTAGGTTGACAAATTCTGGCATATGTGTGGTGGTTTTAATGGAGTTTCCCCTCATGACTAATGATGTTTACTGAGCATTTATTTGGACGTTACTGGTAAATTTTTTTTTGCTCATTTTCTTATTTGTTAGATTTTTTTTCTTACTGATTTATAAGAGTTATTTGTGTACTCTGGATACAAGTCCTTTAGTTATATGTATTAAAAATATCTTTTTCCTCTGTGGCTTACCTTTTCACTCTTTCGATGAGTTTTAATGAACAGAAATTCTTAATTTTGATATAGTGCCTTTTTTTTCCTACTTTTCCATTGTTTGTACTTTTTGCTTCCTGCTTAAGAAACCTTTCCATACTTTCTGGTAATTAAGATGTTCTCTTAAATTACCTTCTTTTTTTTTTATTTTAAAGATTTTACTTATTTATTTGACAGAGGGAGATCACAAGTAGGCAGAGAGGCAGGCAGAGATAGAGGGGGGAAGCAGGCTCCCTGCTGAGCAGAGAGCCCGATGTGGGGCTTGATCCCAGGACCCTGAGATCATGACCTGAGCTGAAGGCAGAGGCTTAAACACTGAGCCACCCAGGTGCCCCTAAAATACCTTCTTAAAGTTTTGTTGTTTTGCCTTTTAATTTAGATAATTCTGTCCCTGGAATAATTTTTTTTTAATGATTTATTCTTTTTTTTTAAAAGAATAAATCTTTTTTTAAAGATTTTATTTATTTACTTGAGAAAGAGAGAGAGAGCATGAGAGGAGAGAAGGTCAGAGGGAGAAGCAGACTCCCCGTGGAGCCGGGAGCCCGATGTGGGACTCGATCCTGGGACTCTGGGATCATGACCTGAGCCGAGGCAGTCGCCCAACCTAGCCACCCAGGCGCCCCCCTGGAATAATTTTTTTATAGAGAATTTGATGTAGGATTGTGTTTTGTTTTGTTTCTTTCCACATGGATTTCCAGGTGTGTCTGCACTATTATACAACCAAAATCTTTGTTATAAATCAAGTACCCATTTATGTGCATATGTGTTTCTGGGCTCTCTATTCTGCTCCTTTGGTGTATTTATGTTGCTTGGCATGAATACCGCACTATCTTAAAATCGAGTAGAGAATGTTCTCTCCATGATCTTCCTCAAAGTGCTTTGGTGATTCTTTTCCCTTTGTACTTTCATGTACATTTTAGTATAAAAGTTTGCCAATTTCCACACAAAAAAAGTTGTTTCAATTGTGACTCAGATTGCACTGAATCTACAAATAATTAGGAGAATTTACTCTTTATAATGCTGATTCTTCAGATATACGTACATGGAATAGCCCTCTCCATTTATTTAGATCATCTTTAATTTCCCTCTCTGATGTTTCTAGTTTCTGAACACAGGTCTTTTACATTTTTTGCTAGACTCATTCCTAGTTATTTGATACTTTTTATGCTATTGTAAATGGTATAGTTCTTTAAAAATTCACTTTCTAAAAAAAAAAAAATTCACTTTCTGTGTGTGTATTGACCCCTTATCTAGCAACTTTTCTAAAATCACTTACTAATAATAATTTATACATAAATACTTTTGGAATTACTTCACCGTAACTATATCATCTGTAAATAATGACAGTATATTTATTTCTTTCTAACCCCTATCTATCTATCTATCTATTTATTTTGGTGCCATTTTGTACTGGCTAGGACCTCCAAAGTACTATAAAATAGGAGCGATGAAAGCAGACTTGTCTTGTTCTAGATCTCAAAGAGAAAGCTTTTGGCAGTTCCTCATGAAGTTTGGGGTTTGCTATTAATATTTGTAATATTCTTTATCATATTAAGGACGTTTCTTTTTTTAATTTACTAAGCTTTGTGTTAAAAATCATGAATGGATGTTGAATTTTATCAAATACTATCTATTGTTAACACTATGATTTTTTTTCCCTTTATTTGTTGCTATGTTGGTTAGGGTTAAAATTATATTGATTAAACCAATCTTATATTTCTGGGATAAGTATAACTTATTCATGATTCATTATTCTTTTTATACAATTCTGATTAATTTTGCTAATATTTTGGTGAGAATTTTTGCATCTTTATTTGTAGGTAAGATTTGCCCATAATTGTCGTCCTCATAATGTCATTAGCAGTTTTCATTAAGGTAGTACTAGTCTCATGAGTGAATTTGAAAATGTCTGTTTTCCTCCTATTCTTTGTTATGGTTTATGTCAATTTGTCATTATTTCTTCCCTAAGTGTTTGGGGAAGTTTGTTTGGAGTTTGGGGAACTCCCGATGAAGGCATGTGGGCCTGCCATTTTCCATGGGGGAATGTTTTTATTTACAGCTTGAGTTTCCTTAGAAGTCACAGGGCTAATCAAAATTTTCTATTTATTCTTGTGTTTATTTTGGTAAGTTTACAGAAATTTTTTTTCACCATTATATCCCTACCAGGTTGAATAGATTCTTAGTAAATGTTTGTTGAAACATGTCACCATTTATTGAAAGTTTGCTGTAGGCACTGCCCTAAGCTCTTTACATACACATCTGTTTTAATCCTTACAAGAAAACTGTAGGGAAGGCGCCATTGTCTTTGTTTTATGAAATTAAAAGAAAAAAACACTTTGTTATTAGGTGATAGAGCTGAGGAGGATTGGATTTTAGTCCAAATTATTTATCTCTCCTCTTAACCACTACACAGTATATAAATTTAATGCACGTGAAAACTTTTGTAATCTTTTAAGGGCTACATATCTCTCTCTCTCTCTTTTTTAAGGTTTTATTTACTTATTTGATAGAGAGCACAAGCAGGCAGAGCAGCAGGCAGAGGGAGAGGGAGAAGCAGGGCTTCATCCCAGGACCCTGGGATCATGACCTGAGCTGAAGGCAAACGCCTAACAACTAAGCCACCCACTCCCCCAAGGACAACATACTCTAATGTGGTAGAGTTCAGGGCCAGTTTTAAACAACTAAAACACTGAAGTTCGTCTTTGGTACTATCTTAGTCTGCTTGGACTGCTATAACGAAATACTACAGACTGGGTGGCGTAGACACTTATTTCTCATAGTTCTGGAGGCTGGAAAGTCTAAGATCAAGGTCCCAACCTACCCTGTGTCTGGTGAGAGCTCCTTCTCTGGTTTGCAGAGAGCTGCCTTCTCTCTGTGCCCTCACATAATGGAGAGAGCAAGGGCTTGTGCCTCTTACTCTTCCTATAAAGGCACCAGCCCTATCAGATTCAGGCCCTGCTGCCTGTATGACTTCGTGGACCCTTCACCACCACCTCATAAGCCCTGTCTCCAAATACAGTCACATTGCGGGTTAGGGCTTCAACATAGGACTTATGAAGGTGACACCGGTCCATAGCAGGTGCTGTTACATGTGCCGCTTCAGCTGGATTATCAGATTCAGGATAAGGAGTTAAAGGGCCATTAGTGTCTTAAGGTAGTACTTTAATATGTGGCCGATGGCAAATTAGAGTAGATTGGCCATTATCTCCTTTCTGTTTAGTAGGACATCTACTCCCTGTTTTATGTAAGACCTGCTCTAGCCTTGCCTCTCTGCTTTTTACTTTTATTCTTATTTACTTATTCCAGCTGGGAGTGGTCAATTGATGTTTGCTGAGAAAATCTGCCAAGATCACCTGTACTGAGTGGCAGTAATAATTCAAAGATTGAGTTTTAACCTCACTTTACAAATGAGGAATTTGAGTGAGGTTCAGAGAGCTCCCTCAGCTACAAATACAGGGTAAGAATTCAGATTTAGAGTTTTTACCCCAAAGCTGATGCCTTTTTGTAATAGTGGGAAATACAAGTGCTTAGATTATAACTAAAATGTATGACTGAACACTTAGAAGTAAGAAGAGTGCTATAGGAATTCTACTGAAGTACCAAAAAGACCTGTAGGGATATGGAATGTTCTTTTTTTTTTTTTTTTTTAAAGATTTTATTTATTGGGGCACCTCGGTGGCTCAGTGGGTTAAAGCCTCTGCCTTCGGCTCAGGTCATGATCTCGGGGTCCTGGGATCGAGCCCCGCATCGGGCTCTCTGCTCAGCAGGAAGCCTGCTTCCCACCCTCTCCCTCTGCCTGCCTCTCTGCCTACTTGTGATTTCTCTCTGTCAAATAAATAAATAAAATCTTTAAAAAAAAAGATTTTATTTATTTATTTGACACAGAGAGAGAGATCACAAGTAGGCAGAGAGGCAGGCAGAGAGAGGGTGGGAAGCAGACTCCCCGCCGAGCAGAGAGCCCAACGTGGGGCTCGATCCCAGGACCAAGACCATGACCTGAGCTGAAGGCAGAGGCTCCAACCCACCGAGCCACCCAGGCGCCCCTGGAATGTTCTTTTTACATGTTCAAGCTTACCCCAAGGAGTAAGCTTTGGTCCCAGTCTAAACTACCTTTGTGTGCTTCTGCCTTACAACATCGCTTTATACATCCTGGGCCCTAAATTAAAAACTTAGTAAAAGAGCTTGTGAAGCACAATTAATAGTACCTGGGAGATCAATATTCAGTAAATGATATGGTATTAACACGTATCATTCATTGAATGTTCTTTGTCAGTACATTGCATGAGTTATCTCATCTGACATTTATGAGGACTCAGGCGATATAGGAGGCTTAGGTATTAAGTTTTTTGCCCGAGGTCACACAACTGGTAACTGGCTGAATTAAATCCAGGTTGACTTTTTTTTTTATATAATTTTTTATTTTATTTTATTTTATTTATTTGAGAGAGAGAGAGAGAGAGAATGAGAGGGGAGAAGGTCAGAGGGAGAAGCAGACTTCCCACAGAGCTGTGAGCCTGATAGGGGACTCGATCCCGGGACTCCGGGGTCATGACCTGAGCCGAAGGCAGTTGCCCAACCAACTGAGCCACCCAGGCACCCCTCCAGGTTGACTTTTAACTACTTACTGTACTATCTCCTTGTTTATAGGGGACTTATCTTTGGACCACCTTCTATGCGGCAGAACTTTTCTGTTGTAAGAAATTGAAACCCAACTAACCAGTTAATTTAAATAATAATGATTATAATAATAAAGAATCCATTGTCTTTTGTAACTGGGAACAATAGATGTACAGCCTACCTCAGATATAATTAGAGCAGGGACTGAATTTTATGATTATCTTCTCTCTGTCTCTCAAGTTTCATTTTGTTTGTTGCCCACATTCTCTCCTATTGCACAAAGCTCCTGACCGTAGTGGGGTCATATCCTTTCAGTTTGCTTTACAAAGGGAAAGAATGAGCTATCCTCTGTCTTCGAAGTTTGGAAGGTTTGGAAGACTCTAAGGAAGAACTCTTCAGTTGGCTTGTCTTTGGTCACTTGCTTCTTACCCCTGGGGGAGCAGTCAATGTGATTAGATGAAATAATATGATTAGCCCTGTTCGAGTTACACTTCTATCTCAGGGGACAGATGGCCACTCAGATCAGCAATTTCAGTAGAAGCACAAAGAATAGGAATTTAATTGCTTCTTAAGTGAAAGGGAGTGGATATTGTTTCAAGGAAAATGGAGATGGAAAAATATGCACAGGAGGCAAGAAAATAGCAACCCTTCACATATAGGACTTGCCTCCTCCATGGTCTTTTTGTTTATCTGAGTCCTTAGTTCTCAAAGTGGGTTCCCTGATCCAGTATCATCAGCATCATCTGGGAACTTAGATACATGAATTCTCAGACTGTCCCATCTTTACTAAATCAGAAACCTGGGGCGGGGTCCAGCAAACTATTTTTATGAGCTTTAACCCACTGAGCCACCCAGGCGCCCCTATTTCTGGTGATTTTGATGTATGCTCCAGTTTGAGAACTATGAATCTAAAGTTGTAAGCTCCCTTATTACTAAATGGAGTTGGGTGGGGTGGTTAGTGCACATAGTCTTTGGTCCCCCTTACGTAGGGCCCAGTCCAAAAAACCAGCCTAATGCCTTACATAGACCAGTCATTCAGTCATTGCTTGGTCAATGAATTAATGAAATAAAATAAACTCTGCTTTGGGACCGCCTGAGTGGCTCAGTGGGTTAAAGCCTCTGCCTTCAGCTCAGTTCATGATCTCGGGGTCCTGGGATCGAGCCCCGCATCAGGCTCTCTGCTCAGCGGGGAGCCTGCTTCCTCCTCTCTCTCTGCCTGCCTCTCTGCCTACTTGTGATCTCTCTCCCTCTGTCAAATAAATAAATCTTAAAAAAAAAAGAAAATAAACTCTGCTTTGTTACAAATATTCCTGAATTTTGATGATCAGATTTAGAGTTTTAAATCATAGGATTCAGAATTGGAAATATCTTAGTCCAAGCTTTGTCTTCTCTTTGTCTTCTCTTCCCTCACTAAAAATAAGCAAATCGTTAAATGATTTGCCCAAGAACGTACAGCTTGTCAATGGCAGAGCCCGGCTTATGGATAAATCCTATTCTCTGTATAACATGCTATATGCGTATCTTGGATTATCCATAGACTTAATCTGTTATAAGATTCTGTAAAATGAGATTATTGCTAGTTACCTATCCACCTAGAAGAAATGTACGTAAACTGAGCTAATACCTTTGGAACTTCCAGTAATTTCTAGGTAAATTTATACTGATCATTAGAATATTATTGAAAACTGATGTCTGCCAAACCCTGAGATTCTATTATGTTTTATATGAAGACAGCATTGTTGTAATGCTGAAAATATTCCTTTGAAATAGAGGACAGTATAGCTCTCAAATAGTCCTTTATTACTATACTGCTGTGTGTGTTTTGGAATTCAGAGGGAATGATGCAATATCTAAGCTGTGTTTCTAACCATGGAACTCTGAGTCAGGGCTAGTTTTCTGATATGGAAAGTAGAGCGGCCAGAGAGAAAACGGATGTTGAAGTTTTGTGGACAAAATGCCAGTGTTTTAAAAGTGCAAAGAGAAGGTAAGAGGACAGTGTCAATGTTAGACTAATTTTTGTTATCATTTTCTCAATACACAAAGCTAGGAAGGCATCAGCTTGCTTGTGTCTCCTTATAAAGCATAGCAGTCGTTTTAGAGTTTGTATTAAAGAGAAAAATACCTCTTTTAACATAGCTGGGATCCCAGGAAAGCAGTAGCTCTCTCTCTCGTGTAATGGTTCTGGTTTTTATTTAAAAAATAATACATGCACCTTGACTTCGGGGAAGCTGTAGTAAATGTACGTTTACCTGTCCTCCCATTAAGTGCAACAACAAAACAAGACTAAACCCTGGAAACTTTATATAAAACAAACATAAGAAGACTCTGTGAAAAAAGGAAAGAAGAAAACAGTCTGGCTGGGCCCTTTTTGCTTCATATATCCCAGATTTGGAGCTAAAGAAGCCACCAACCTGGGAATACCAGGTGCAAACAAAAACAAGAAAAGCCTACTCTTTCTAGCTAGAGGACTGGGAAAGGGGCAGCCTAGCGAGACAGAAACTTTGTGGACAAGAATTGTTCTACTCTAGCCAACCATGACGGAAAAGACCGTGGTCTCACCCACACACCCGGGGCCTCAAAGGCTCACTTTGGGGCTGTAATGAACAATATGAATGTATGTGGAGGACATTGTGCTAAGTAAAGTATGCCAGATGGGAAAAGACAAATATTGCATGCTATCACTTTTATGTGCGAACTTAAAAAAAAAAAAAAAAAAGTCAAACTCATAGAAACAGAGTAAAATGGTATTTGCTAGGGGGTGGGGGAAATGGGAAGAGATTAGGTAAGAGGTATAAACTTTCAGTTATAAGATGAGTAAGTTCTGAGGATTTAGTGTATGGCATGGTGACTATAGTTGATAATACTGTATTGTATAATGGATAATTGCTAGATAGGATAGTAGGTCTTAAGCATTTTCACCAAAGAAAAAGGTAACAATGGAAGTTAATGGATGTGTGAATTAACCCAGTGGTGGGACTCCTTTTACAATGCATGTGTATATCAAATTATCATGTTATACACTTTACATATATTACACTTTTTTTCAGTTACACCTCAATAAATCTGGGGAGGAAGAAGCCGTAGTGAGGTACCCCAACACTTCAGCCAGGGTAAACAGAAGGGCATGTAGGGTGCCAGGACTTTCATTTTTGTTAGCTAATAATGAGAGCCCCCAAGAGAATTGAAAGGAGAAATAGAAAAATCCACAATTACAGTTAGAGTCTTCAATACCCTTCTCACAACGCCTGATAGAATAGAAAATCAGCAAGGATATAGAAGGACTCAACAGCACCATCAGCGAAACAAGATCTAACTGACATTTACAGAACACTCCCCACCTCAAACAGCAGCATACCCGTGCTGTTCAAAGTGTCATAGATCATATACCAAGATAGACCACATCCTGGGCCATAAAACAAACCTCAAGTGTAGAATACTGAAATCATTCAGAGTATGTTCTCCAATTACAATGTAATCAAACTAGAAATCAGTAACAGAAAGAAAACAGAAAAATTTCCAAATACCTGGAAACTAAACAACATACCTTTAGATAATCCATGTTCAAAGGGGAAGTCTCAAAAAAGTCAAAAACAAAACATTGAATGGAATGAAAATGAAAAATGTAACATCAAAATTTGTGAATCACAGGTAAAGCAATACAAAGATGGACATTTATAAAATTAAATGCATACATTAGAATGAGGAAAGAAAAATCTTAAATCAACAATGGAAGCTCTCATCTCAAATGCAGAAAAAGATGAACAAAATAAACCCAGAACAAGGAGAAGAATGGATAAGAAAGATAAAAGCAAAAATTTCAGTGAAACTGAAAGCAGGACAACAATAGAGAAAACTGATGCAACAAATAGTTGGTTCTTTGAAAAGATCAGTAAAACAGACAATCTGTAGCAATACTGCCAAAAAAAAAAAAAAAGACATATATTTACCAATATCAGAATGAAATGGAGGATATCACTATAGATCCTGTGGACATTGAAAGAATAATAAGGGAATACTACAGACAACTGTGCACACATACATTTTACAACTTATACAAAGTAGACTGCTTCCTTGAAAAGCATAACTACCACAAGGAACCCAAAATGAAATAGATCATTTGAATAGCTCTGTACCCACTAAGGAAATTGAATGTGTAATTTTAAAAACTCCTAAAAAAGAAATCTTCAGACCCTGATAGTTTCACCTGAAAATTCTATCGATATTTTAAGCAGAATTAATACTAATTATACATAAGCTCATGTGGAAAATGGAAGAGGAGGGAACAATTTCCATCTGGTATCCCCAGATACCAAAACCAGAGACAATGCAATTTTTTTTAAAGCTACAGATTAATCTCCTGTCTATAAACACACACAAAAAATCCTTAACAAAACACTGTCTCATAGGATTCAGCAATATATAAAATAAATTTTACACCATGAATAAGTGAGGGAAGCGAGTGTGCCTCGATATTTGAAAATTAATCAATGTAACTTATCATATTAACAGGCTGAAGAAGAAAATCACATGATATATCAGCTGATGCAGAAAAAGCATTTGACAAAATTTAACACTCATTCGTGATTTAAAAAAAAAACCTCTCAGATAATTAGGACTAGAGTAGAATTTCCTCAACATTCTACTTAATGGTGAAATATGAATGTCTTTTCCCTAAGACCAGGTACAAGGCAAGGATGTTTGCACTCATTACCTTTATTGAACACAGTGCAATTAAGCCGGGGCGGGGGAAAGGCATACAGATTGGAAAGGAAAAACTAAAAACTGTTGCTATTTGCAGATGATGTGATTGCCTACTTTGAAAACCCCAAGAAATCTACAAAGAAAGCTCCTAAAACTGGCACATGAATTCAGCGAAGTCACAGGATACACAATACATTCAAAAAATAAATTCTATTTCTATGCGCTACAATGAATAAGCAGACATTGAAATTAAAGGTACGGTAACATTTTTCAAAAAATAAATACCTATATATAAGTCTAACAAAATATGTACAGGACTTGTATGCTGAAAGCCATAAGACCCTGATGAAATTAACCAAAGACAATCTAAATAAATAGAGAGTCATGCCATGTTCATGGCTTGGAAGACTCAACATAATAAAGATGTCAGTTTTCCCCAAATTGATAACAGAGTTATCAGGGTTTAACGGAACTTTTTAGACTCCATATTTTTTGTAGATAATATTCTAAATTTTACATGCAAAGGACAAGAAAACAGAATAGCTTTAACAGGCTTGAACAATAAAAATAAAGAGGGAAGGATCAATTTACCTGCTGTCAAGCTGATTACCATGGCACTGGTAGTCAAGACTGTGGTATTGGCGGAGGGATAGACATGTAGACCAGTGCAACTGAATAGATAGCCCAGAGATGGACCCACACAAATATGTTCAGCTGATTTTGGAGATAGGAGCAGTGGAGAAAAAAAATAGCTCTTTCAGCAAATGGTGCTGAAGCAATTAGACTTCCATAGGCAAAGAAATAAACCTCAACCTAAGTCTTTGTAGAAAAATAAACTCAACAAAACAAAACAAAACAAAACTCAATGTGAATCACACATTTAAAGATGAAATGTAAAACTATAAAACTTTTAGAAAAATATAGGAGAGAATTCTCAGGATCTAGGGCTAATCAAAGATTTCTTAGACTTGACACCAAAAGCAGGATCCCTAAAAGGAAAAGCAGATAAATTGGACTTCACCAAATAAAATTTCTGTTCTGTGAATGACCTCGTTAAAAGGATAAAAAGGCAAGCTGCAGAGTGGAAGGAAATATTTGCAAAGCACATACCTAGACAAAAGACTAGAATGTATAAAGGACTCTTCAAAACTCAACAGTTAAAAAAAAATTAGAAAATGGGCAAAAGACATAGAGACATTCCACCAAAGAGTGGGTACAAACAGCAAATAAACATGCGATGTTCAGGATCTTTAGCCACTAGAGAAATGCAAATGAAAATCACTATGAGATATCACTACACACCTATCAGAATGGACATAATAAAAATAGTAAAACTATGTTGAGCACGGAGCCTGACTGCGGAGAGATGGGGAGTCCATCTCTGGACCCTAGGATCATGACCTGAGCTAAAACCAAGAGTCTGATGCTTAACCTACTGAGCCACCCCTTGACAGTTTGTTAAAAACAAACACACACACACACACAAACTAAAACTAAATGTTAACTATCATATAACCTAGCAATTGCATTCCTGGGCATTTATGCCAGAGAATGAAGACTTGGGTTCCCACGAATCCTGTACGTGGGTGTTCGTAGCTGCTTCATTCGTAATACCCAAGAACTGGGTACAACCCAGGTAACCTTCAACAGTTGCATGGTTAAATAAACTTTGGTAAATCACACGGGTGACACAGTTAAAGTAGTAAGAATCAGAATTCCAACCTAGGTAATCTGACTCCGAAGTCCTTCTCTTTAACTGAAGTACTGTATTCTCACTATTCTCAAATATCCCAAATGCTGTCTCTGGACACTCCAGGGTTGCTGTGGGATATTTAAAAAAAATTTGAAGGAAGCAGAGTGATATTTCTTGGACATTCTACAGACCCAAGGTGGTTCAATACTTACACCTTGCATCACACATTTCTCTTGATGACTAGATTTTCAGTGGTGCTGTGAAAAAAAAAAGCAAGTGTCACAGAAAAACCAATATAGAATAAGAAATGAAGGTGGCAGTGTCCAGTTCCAAGGTTTGAGAAGTTGTGCAATGACCAGCAGGTACACACACCCCATTAATAAGGAATTACGGTGATACGACATAAAATACTATTTTTTTCAATGTATTTGTATTACTTCTACAAGTGGCCACTAAATTGTTAGGAAATAAATACTTTTTAAGTTGTTTGGACCAACTACTTAATGAATAGGACTTTTAGGTGTTTTGGCTTGGGGATTTCATGAAAACAGGAAGTTTGGGAACTTCTAGAAGCATACCTCTGCAGGTATAGGGAAAATAATATAGAATTTATTTGGCATGAGATAGGAAATCAATATGGGAGTGTTCTTATTATAGTAATGCTGAAGTGATAGTGACTTCACAGTGTTTTATTTGAATTGAACTTGGAAAGGATGGGAGTAACCGAAAGGAGTTCATCTCAACAGATCCAAAGTGTGATGACCTGTAGGAGCTAGAGTGACAGAGATATTTGGATATTCTCGTGTTTCTAAGATTAAGTCATATAGCTAGATGTCTTAAAATGATGAGCTAGGTAAAATGTGTTCCTGAATTCCTGAATTGTTAAAAATGATACCTATCTCATAGTTTTGTTGTGAAGCTTAAATGAGTAAACCTAAAGAAAACAGTGCCTGGCTTGGCCCATGCCAAGCAATCAGTGGATGTGGAATATTGTTAATAATTATTGTATTTTTCATCATCATCATCACCATTATCACAGCCACCACTCTTATCTCTGAAGGAGGCATACCCCATGAGCACAGCAGAATTCTTAACCCATTGTAAAACATGGGAAGATTATTTCTTAGTTTTTTGGCAGGTTAAGAAATCTGGGATCGACTGAGTCCCCAGTGCTTTTTTTAAGGCTCATCCTTAATTGACTTGAACCCTGGAAGGATTCCCTCTCATATTCTTCTTCTTTTTTTTTTTTCCTTGCATATTCTTTGAACCAGGATTTTGACAAACACTGATCCGATAAACATTTCCCAACCTCTTCAGGTCCTAGTTCTATACCTGTTTGAAACAACCTCTAGGGCAACTCTGGGGACAAATTGCATTTTTCTTTCATTTATCTGATGGATTTCAGTTTTACTTCTCTCACCTGTCTTGGTATTAATGACAGGCTGCATTCTTGATATTTTTTGGCATAAATCAATATGTTAGTCCATAAAGTCTTTTACTGGGACAATCACCTCTTAGTGGCATTAGTAAAGTAGCAGGTTTGTGTTATTAACTGATTTGTCTTAAGTGATTTCTTTCACTTTATAAAGTACTTTAACATGTTATTTTCATTATCATGGTATTTTCCCAAGGGCTAGACAGGGCAGTCAGTATCTTCATTTCATGGGTGAAGAAATGGAGATCTGAAAGACACGACTCATTCAGGATTATGCAGCTAGATTATGACATATCCATGCCCAGAATCACAAATTTTCTAATTTCCAATTTAGTGCTTTTTTATTGATCCTGTGCACTGCAACCTCTTGCCTCAAACCCTAAAATGGGGACCAGAACATGGGATGACTCAGAACTCCCAAGGTCCATTCTCGGTCCCATTTTCTAGCCTTGGGAAAATCATTTAACTCCTCTGAATCTTTATTTCTTCATCTGTGAAATGAAGTTATAATATTACTGGACTTTTCCTGTGGAGTTGTTATAATTAGCGTTGCAACCAAGATTCAAATTCTGGTTCTGGATTTGATGGTCTGGTTCTTGAGTCTGTGCTCTTAACTACTGGTTACACTGACTCCTGTCCTCGTTAAGGGATAAAGTAGAATTTAAGGGCATCAGAATTGTGTGGCAAGGTAGAGGTATCTGGGATGTAGTGACTGTATCAGCTATCACTCCCAATTTAACTCACTCTTCTAGAGCAACTCGGGCTTCAGAGCTCTGGAGAGTAGGGGTAAGCTAAATGTTCACTGACTCAATGACCTGTGTTGTCATTCAAAATGTAGGTGCGACATTGGGGAAAAAAAGACTAAGATTTTTTGAAATGTCTTTTTTCTAAAGTATCTTTTCAAGAGTATCAGAAAATTCCATTTTGTTTTTTTCCTTACAGCACTGGGAGGTGTTCAAAAAGGTAACAGAAGTTTTCATTTTAGTTCCTGCACTTCTTGGTCTCAAAGGGAACTTGGAAATGACATTGGCATCCAGATTATCCACTGCAGTAAGTTTTTTCCTACTTCTAAGTATGTATCTTATCTATACTGTTTCTGGGAAGGAGAACTTGTATCAGGAAAGTTATTTCCTTCTATCTGATGCATTTCTAGACCTCGGGGATATGCTAAGTAGTAATGGCTGATAACATCCTAAAAGTTCTCTAGGCTCGCGAATTTGTGAATTATAGGCCCTCCTTTATCCTGAGAAGTAGTATACTTGCCTCATTTTGCTCCAGGGCATTCTGGCAATCATCAGTGCTTAAGACATAGGACAATAAAGATACTGAGATTCTTTATGGTTCAATGTTTGATTGACTGGTATTTAAACCTTTTGTGGTTAATTAATATATGGTTATTGCAAAAACTGAAGAAAAGAGAAAAAATTACAAAGAAGAAAATTTAAAAGCACTCCAAATTCTTCACCTAGACATAATCATATATTAATATTTTGGTATAGATCCTTCTATCTATATCTATATGGATATCCTTCGGTACTTTGTTATCTATACTTATAGATAGGTATAATATAGAGTACATATCATGATATTCTCTTAAAATCTGTGATATCCATTTGAAGATATACCATGATCATCTTTCTATATCAATATAGACCTGTGTCATTATTTTTTATTGGCTATGTACTTTTCCCTTGTATAGCTCTCCTACAATTCAGCCCATCTATTATTGGATGCATAGACTCTTTCTAATGTTTTGCTACATAAACAATGTTATAATGAATACTTTTATACCTACAGTTCTGCATTCTTTTATTTCTTTTGAGCATATTCTAGGATTGTAACTGTTCAGGAAAAAAAATGCATGCTTTTAAGGCTTTAGCTACATATGTAAATTGCCATCCAGAAAGGTTAAATATGTTGCCAATAACAGGGTTCCAAGTTATTTTTAGAAGACCAAAGAACATTGTTCTCTCACTGTTAACATTTGTTGTGGGTTCACCATTGTGCAACCAAATTGTGTTGGTTAAAATACATACCTTGCTAGTAGGGTTTCACTTCAGTGAACCAACATTTGTTGTGGGTTCACCATTGTGCAACCAAATTGTGTTGGTTAAAATACATACCTTGCTAGTAGGGTTTCACTTCAATGAACCATCTACCCATTTAATGTTAGTCAAAAATTAAGCTGTCGGAGGTTAATACTAATTGCAGTGCCTTTAGTATATGAAGTTAGATTTTTTTGTTTGCTTAAAGATGCTAAAGCGAATGAGCACATCTATGAATTGGGGGGAAATTTGCATATCTAAAGGTAACCAAGAAGCTGAACAACTGTGTTGGTGATAGATACAGATGGAAATTCATTACTTTTTGGTATCATGGGAGCCAGTTACATTACTTCATTGTCAAACTTTTAGATCCAAGGTTTAAAGACAGAGTTTTCTCAAGTGATCATATGAAGCTATTAAGTGCATGTAAAAATATTTTTAAAAAATATGTTAGGGGGCGCCTGGGTGGCTCAGTTGGTTGAGCAACTGCCTTCGGCTCAGGTCATGATCCTTGAGTTCCAGGATCGAGGGATCAAGTCCCACATCGGGCTCCTAGCTCCACCGGGAGTCTGCTTCTTCCTCTAACCTTCTCTCCTCTCATGCTCTCTCTCACTTTCTCTGTCTCTCAAATAAATAAGTAAAATCTTTTTTAAAAAAAATATGTTAGGACAGCAATCTTAGACTTATCTGAAAATATTTAGAAAGCATTATCAAGCAATGTACAAAACTTCAGTTTATGGAATTACTTCAATGAAATTGCATCATCACCATCAACCAAATCTTTAAACCTAAGAATTAAAGAGGAGATTTCTTTCATTTATTATGTGAAAGGAAAGAAAGTCCATTAATTTGGTAACGGCATCGTTCTTAGAAGTATCTAAGTTGGCAAAACTAGCCCAAACCAATCTTGATTCTCTAATGACTTTGTTTTAAAGTGGGCATCTATATAGTATTACATATAGAAAGTATAGTGAACCATAGGATCAATCTAGTAGCTCTCAGTGCTAAGAAATGATTTCTAAAAAAAAGTAATACTAAGATGGTAATATAATTTTTAAAATTTGATTAAATTTCACATTCTAGTGTCTCAGAAGTTCATTATGTAATGGTGACATTTGGTGTCAGCTGAATATTGATTTTCACACTTGGTGTCCCACCAGAATGTATGTCCATTATACCGCCAGCTTTTGTCTTAAAAAAACCAAGCCAAACCAAACCAAACCAAACAAAACTTTTTATGTGGTTTTACTGATGTTTTCGGAGTTAGTGAAATTATATACCTGTGTTTCATGTACTATCTTTTTTCCCCAGTGATCTAATTTGCATGATACTTTAAGAACTGGTGGGTCAGCAAGGTAAAACTCAATCCAAGAGATATATGGCCAGAGAGGGGAATAAAGAAGAGGTCTTGAAAAACAAAAATTGGCAACATTTAAAGGAAAAGGAAGTTATTGAATGAGAGTTAAAAGGTAGCTTTAGTTTCATTTTGTTGGAAAATGAACTTTGTTCTGATAAATATAGTTAAGCATACAAGCTTTTAAGCAACTTGATAACTCTGCCCGGAAAACTGAAATTTTGGCTAGCTTATCTCAAAGAAAATATTTCTAAAAGCAACATTCTTGAGCATTCTCCAGTATTTGTTTAGATTCAAATAAGAGATGGAACATGCCACTCCATTTCGAAATAGGCTCTGCTGTAGGAAAGCCCGTTAAAAAGGGATATGCGACAAATTAATTTAATTTGCTTATATTACCATTAACACTATGAATAAAGGTGAATTTAATCTTAATCTTTTCATTTGAACTTTATTTGCTATGGCGTTTATATTTTATGTTAGAGATTTCCATCAAATATCAAAATGTTTGGTTACATTTATTTGTTCATATTTAAGAGAGGGCAACTTCAAAGCTGATTAAAAGCAAAGCCCATGGGAGGAGTTGATCAACGAACGTCTTCCCTGCAGTGAGCTAGCTGGGCCTTTCTTTGGGAGGTGGAGGTAGAGTTGATGTCTTCCTTAGATCAAAACTTTTGTCACTGATTATAAGATATTTGAGTCACAAACTGAAGAAATTACTTAGTTCTCTAAGCGATGAAGACATCATAAACTAGATGCATATACTATGTTATCGTAGCTTGATGCCATGAGTTGCTACTTTTCTATCTACTCATTTGTTTACTTTTATTTTTCGAGGCCATTTAAGGTGGGCATAACTCCGTCAATGTCTAAGGCCAGAGGCAGGAATGCTGTTGATTTGTTAGATCAATGATTCTCAACAAGCAGTCTCTGATAAATATGGTTAGCAGCTTTTTAGCAATGCAAATTCTGGGCCCCACCCCAAAGCTACTGAGTCAGAAACTCTGGGGTTGTGGCTCAGCAATCTGTATTTTGACCAGCTATTCTTAGTATATGTGCTGCCGAAGCGAGCACTTAACCAGTTATTCTTAAACGCATCAAAGTCTGAAAAACACTGTGTTCAGTGAACAACATAGAGGCCAGTAGGGCCGGGACCAAGTGAGAGAAAGGGAAAATAACAGGGCGTGAGATCACCTTGTGGGCCCTTGTAAGGACTTGGTCTGTTGTGGGAAATGGAAAGCCATTGGAAGATTTTGAACAGAGGAGTGCTGTGATCTGATAGATATTTTTAACAGATTATTTTGACTATTGTGTTGAGACAGGGATATAGAGGACCAAAGACTAAAGCAGAGAGACGGGTCTGTTGCAATCATACAGGCTAGAGGTGATGGTGGCTTGGGGCAAGGTGGTACCAGTGGATATCGTGAGACATAGTTGGAGTCCAGATCTAATTTTCAGAGAGAGATGACATGATTGCCTGATGGACGAGCTGAAATTAAGTACTAGGAATAGTCACTTGAAAATTTCTGAGGATTCGAGAGGGATACGAGTTAACAAATTAGTAGGTGGAAAACTAGTAACTCATGGCATCAAGCTATGATAACATACCATATTCACCTAGTTTATGATATTTTCATTGCTTAGACAATTTGATCTCAAGTTTGCTGGGTGAAGTTCTACTGTTCTTACAGAGTGCTAGGGAATCATTGCCAGCTATATTCTAATTCTGATACTCTATCAACTGTTCAAGCAACTCTAGGTTAAAGACTTTTTTTTTTTTTTTTTTTACAAGAAGGGAGAGAAACAGAGAAAGAGAAGCGACAGAGAGGGGCCGTGGGAGAGGGAAAGAGAGAATCTCAAGCAAACTCCCTGCTGAATGCCTGAGATGCTGAGATCATGACTGAGCTGAAATCAAAACGGATGCTTAAGTACCAACTGAGCCACCCAGGCACCCCCTAGGTTAAAGACTTCTTATTAGCCAAGTCCCCAGAACCTCACCTTCCATGGACTCTTCACTGACCTCTACTTGAAATTTTGTGTTACCCTTGATGTTGAGACCCCATGCTATCTTCCTTCCGCCTCTTTCCTGACTTCCTCTTAGTCTACTCTTTTCGTTTCTTTTTCTTTGCTTATCTTGATCTGAGGTTTTCCTAAAGTATCAGTACCTTATTTTCATGTTCTCTGTCAGTAATTTCATGTAGCCCACTACTGCTCGCACATTGCTAATTGCTAACTCTTGGATATGTCTCTCCAGTCTCCTTCCTTACCTCCAGAGCTGAATTTTCTTTTATTTTTTATTTTTTTTTATTTTTTAAAGATTTTATTTATTCATTTAACAGAGAGAGAACACAAGCAGGCAGACAGGCAGGCAGAGGCAGAGAGAGAGGAGCAGGCTCCCTGCCGAGCAAGGAGCCCGACGCGGGACTCGATCCCAGGACGCTGGGATCATGACCTGAGCTGAAGGCAGCTGCTCAACCAACTGAGCCACCCAGGCGTCCCCAGAGCTGAATTTTCAATTGTGTGCACCACTCACTACATTCAAAACTAAATTCATTACTTTCTCATACTCTACCTATGCTTTCTATATTTCTTACCAATCATTCCCTCCCTTCTAACCAGTTAATGTCTAGGCTGTCAGTTTAACATATGAAATCCCACTTCCCTTCCTCTTATGCCCCCCCTGCCACTACCTTAATTTATTTGTCTGTCTTCAATTGGGACTGTTGTGGCAGATTCCTATCTGTACTCCCTGATTTCAGGGAAAAGGGTAAATGAGTATTTTTTTCCCCTAACTTAAAACAAGTACTGTTTGAAAGTCAGCCTTTTCATCTATGGTTAAAAAATAATTCTTTTAAAAATTTAACAACTTTCCTATGTAGTACTTATTTTCACTTATAAAAGTAGGAGTAAAAATTATTATAGCTATAGGAGGCCAGGCCATGATTACTTTAATCTTTTTGCTCCATTAAAAGGTCTTTTCTCATTTGTATGATTGACTCCAGGAGAATCAGAGTAAATGAGTTTATAGGATTATAAGGAATGCTTTGGGTAAGTATATAGAGAACTTAAAACATGAGATATAGATATAGCCTACTCAATCAAGGACAATTGTCTTTAAAACTTGTTATTCTATAAAGGTAAAGGTTAAATGTTCCCAGATAAAAAGGTATTTCAGTAAGAAGGTTTCCTATTTTAACAAGGGAGATTTAATAATGATGAATTCAAATCAACTTTATCTTGCCCTTTTACTGGAGTCAAAATTTATCTCTAGATTATAATGATTAACTTGAAAATTTTTTCCTGGATTTTAATCTTTTCAACAGTACATATATATTATAGTAGATAATTGTTGTGGATATATAATAGTAGTATATAATTAGAAAATAATCAAAGTACAGTGATTCTAGAAATTGTTGGGTTTAGGTTCTATTATCCGAGGTCTAAAATTTTCTGCTTCTGGATGCAAGATATAAAAGAGTCAAAAATGGCATCCACTGTCCTAAAGACAACATATTTTTAAAACCTGTAAGTATTTTCCAGGAGCAAATTTCCTAGCAGTTTGATTGGCACTTTCTACTTGAGGCAAAACTGATTTCTGTTGCCTCAGATGTCTTCCCAGAGAACTCTTGATTCTCTGAAATTATTTTGTAACATTCTACCTTTTTAATTAATTAATTCAGAAAATATTTTCAAACCCTTACAATATGCCAAGTGCTATTGTGTGCTAGGGAATCAGCAATAAATAAAACAGAATGTTCCTGCCTTCATTGAGCTTACATTCCAGAGGGATGTGAAAAAGTAGGCAAAACCTTTCCCTAATAATTTTAAGTTAGACTTCCAGTTCACATTGTAAAACTTCTAAAATAAAGAAAAATTAAACCCAAGTAATGATATTAATAACTATGGCATAATTTTGATCTAGTTACAATCTCATCATTGTTTCCTAAATTTGGCATAATTCTAAATTTTATCAGTTGTTGTCTGATTGTTAGCTACAAATGAAACCTCATATTCCTCTTCGTTCTTAATTTTAGAATATGTTTCTTAAGTTATAAATACCAACCCACAGCCATAGCTTTGTGGAGTGGAACTACTTATGTTTAATCTAAAACTGTTTCAGTCCTCTAGATTTTTAACTTGCCCCTTTCTTTGAAGCTTTACGGAGTTATAATCGACACAAATCAACTACTGAAATTCAAAGTCCACAGTTTGATGAGTTTTAACACATAGTACACACATGTGAAACCTCTACCACAATCAAGGTTATGAGCATACACATCACCCCCGCCCATTCAGAAAGACATTAGAGTGTATGTATGCATGTATGTATGTATGCATTTTGCCATATTATGTTTTATAAAATATTTCAAGCATGTAAAAATATATATAAGGTTTCTAATTCCAGTTAATGGCAGAATGAAGTAATGAGTGAACCTTTCCAGAGCTTATCAGTTAGAGAACCTAGATAAACTGAAGGCAATAGAAAGTGATCAAAACAGGTAGAAACTGATTTCACCCTTAAAAGACCATATCTGCAATGGCTTAGAATTGTAAAGTTTATAGCTTTTTTGCTTGAGGGAGTTTCCCCAATCCCTGGATCTCACATGGTAGAAAACCGACAGTCTTACCGTTTGAGGTGACAGAGGTCAGGGAGTCTGACAAAAAATAAAACCAGAAACCAAAAAAACAAAACCAAAAAACAACTAGATGGAAACATGAGAGGGGCCTATACTCGAAAGACTATATTGGCTAAGATTTCTAATATATATTGGCTAAGATTTCTGAGTTTTTTGTTTTTTGTTTTTTTTGACCAATGCTTTTTGTGACTTGTTTGTAGATATAGTGGCAGAGAGTAGAAGTTTTATTATTCTGAATTATTAGATAACAGAGCTTGGAGCTGACAGAGCAGGTAGAAATTTATGGAGAAATCCCAACAGTAAGAGAACAGTAGAAAACATGAGCCCCAAAATGTGGGTATAAGTTCCGCTCAGATCTTTGACTGTCTGTTGAACTACAGAGGTGCAGGGGTGATCCCCAAACACCTCGGCTAAAAAGCAAAAGTTGGTAGCAGAAAGAACCAGCTTTGCTAAAAGCAAAGACATGAGCGACTTTATACTGTGAGAAGACAAGAGTCTGTAGTTTGCGTCTAGGGGAATTAACAGCCTATTAAAAGGGAAATCCAGTAATGCTTAGAAGAATATAACATTATCGGAATCATTGTTACGCCTTATTACATTGTCTAGTTTTTAACCAGAAATTATTAGATGTAGCAAGAAACACAAAAGTGTGATTCATATTTAGGAATAGTGAAATTCATACTCAGTCAATGGGAAGGGACTCCAAGTAGGCCCATATGTTGGATTTAGCAGAATCTTTCAAAGCATCTAGTGTAAATATGTTCAAAGAACTAAAGGAAAAAAATGTTCAAAGAATTAAAGAAATGTATTAATGAGTGACCAGACAGGGAATCTTAAGAAAGAAATCATAGGCAAAAGCTGAGATTATTTCCTTTTCTAGTTGCCAAATTTTTAAATTTACCAATTATGTGTTTTTATTTTTTTTAACATCTTAATTTAATTTTATTTTTTTCGGTGTTCCAAGATTCATTGTTTATGTACCACACCCAGTGCTCCATGCAATACGTGCCCTCCTTAATACTCACCAGAGGCTCACCCATCCCCTCACCCCCCTCCCCTCCAAAAACCTCAGTTTGTTTCTCAAGTCCACAGTGGGTTTTTTTTTTTTAAAGATTTTATTTATTTGACAGAGATCATAAATAAGTACGCAGAGGCAGGCAGAGAGAGAGAGAGAGAGAGAGAGAGAGAGAAGTAGAAGTAGGCTCCCTGCTGAGCAGAGGGCCTGATGCCGATCCCAGGACCTTGAGATCATGACCTGAACTGAAAGCAGAGGCTTAACCCACTGAGCCACCCAGGCACCCCCCCCCCGCCCTTTTTTTAAGATTTTAAGAGTCCACAGTGTTTTTAATAAAGTCTTTTTTTTTTTAAGATTTTATTTATTTATTTGACAGAAAGAGAGAGAGAGAGATTGCAAGTAGGCAGAGAGGCAGGCAGAGAGAGGGGGAATCAGGCTCCCTGCCAAGCAGAGAGCCCAATGCGGGGCTTGATCCCGGGACCCTGAGATCATGACCTTAGCCGAAGGCAGAGGCTTTAACCCACTGAGCCACACAGGCACCCCCAGTTTTATTTTTTTATATACCTTTTTTGGGGAGCACATATTTAATATATATATTTTTTTAAAGATTTTATTTATTAGAGGGAGAGCACAAGCAGAGGAGGAGGGGCAAATGGAGAGGGAGAAGCAGACTCTTTGCTGAGCAGGGAGCCCAAAGCAGCCGATCTCAGGACCCTGGGATCATGACCCAAGCTGAAGGCGGATGCTTAAGCCTTAAGCGACTGAGCCACCAGGCATCCATATATATGTATATATATTTTAAGACTAGTACTTCAATGGAGACTTTCAGTACCCTTGTTTTAAGTATTTACATATTAAATCTATTTTTCCAAAACCAATTCTAGTATTTGTAAATCTATAATTTCAAGGTCATTCTAACCCACTTTGTCTTTAGTGCCAATAAATCTTAAAGCCTATCCATAACTCATGTGCTTCAGGGTCAGATAAGTAACATAATCTATGAAGAAGAGGGGATAGAGATTATATAAAGTAGAGACTGCAGATTCAACCTAAGGCATTTAGATAGAAAGAATTAAAACCACTACATTGACGAAAACCTGACATATCTTCAGGCTCGGAGCACCTCAGCTCTACTCTTTCCTCTAAACCGAGCTAGTGTTGGGATGCCTGGGTGGCTCAGTCAGGTAAGTGGCTGCCTTTGGCTCAGGTCATGACCCCAGGGTCCTGAGATTGAGTCCCACATCAGGCTCCTTGCTCATCAGGGAGTCTGCTTCTCCCTCTCCCTCTGCCTGCCAGTCTCCCTGCTTCTGCTCTCTTTCTGACAAATAAGTAAATAAAATCCTTAAAAATAAATACATAAAGCTAGCTGGTGTCTTTGCAAAAATATTGGTCTATTTTTCTAGTACCTTAAAATAAATTAATTAATCTGGGTTATGTAGAAGTCTTTATCAGATCATATCCCACCATACTTTGTCAGCTTCCAAGTTCTTAGATTTTGTAGCATAGTACCATCAGGTCAGTTAATCTAATAAAAGTAGGTTTGCAAAGGCCTTTAGACAGAACACTCATTCTCCTTCCTCTCTACTCTGGAAAAATTTTGATTGTTGTATTAATCCTGGGCCGCTGGACAGTATAGTAGGGCAACCCAATTTTTGGTTCAGTTTTTACATTATGGAGGCAACAAAGGTCAGTTTTCTGTATCCTGTCAAACTCTCACTTCCATCCCCAATGCACGCCCCTACCATAAGGATTTTCCCTAAGTAGTTAAATTTGGATGGACACTTCTCTTTTCTTTTAAAATCCTTGCTTCTAAAAATCTTTGCTTTATTTAAAAAAAAGTGATTATTATTTGTGAATATATTCTACTTTGTGTTTATTTCTCATAACTCATTGTGATTTCACACTGTAAATTATATTTCAGAAATGTGAAATATGTTTTATTTCACATCCTACATTAACTTACTATTTATTATTCATGTTAGACGAAAAGGACTCTAGATTCAGAGACTTAGAGATCTGGAAGGGACTTAGAAATTGTGATCTTCCTCAGTTATAAAACAGATTAATCGAATAGTGTGACGTCGTTCTCTCAGTATGGGTTTGGTTAGAACCGCCGTGGTATCTATTGTGGCAATAAGGAATTTGATAGAACAATTCGGACTCACACAAATGTGCGAGAAGCAAAGATCTGTGATGGGAGGGTCAGAGAAATAGCTTGAGGCACTGGAGCAGGGAAAGGAAGACATGGATGCATTGCAGTGTAGACCTCTGGGCGCCTACTATGTCTGACTACCAAGACCTTACAGAAATAATGGCCTTTCCTTTGCTTCTGCCTTCCAAATCTCAGGCAAGTTCCTGTCACTGGCAGAATGTAACCTGCAGCTTAAGGAAGAGGATTTTGAGGAAGGTAGTTCCAGGCTTTAGAAGGGACTGGTGGCAATGGTATCAAGTGAATCTGGTGCAGTAGCGTACCTAATTCGTAGTATTCATTCATTCTGTGACTCACTTTTCTTGACCTTCTCCTAGACCTTAGTATATGCGTGATTCACCTCTACTGGTCATCAAGCAATTCTGGAGTCTTGACATCTTATACTTTTTCAGGGAATCATTTTAAATTGCTTCCTATACCTATAGACCGCTTTCTTTTTTTTTTTTTTTCTTTTTTTTTTTTTCCCCAAATTTATTTTAATTTTTCAGTGTTACAAGATTGATTGTTCATGCACCACACCCAGTGCTCCATGCAGTACGTGCCCCTCTCGATACCCAC
>CM052807.1:105406800-105477762 GCA_028533885.1 Nasua narica | reverse complement strand
CCAAAGTGGCTGCACCAACTTGCATCCTCACCAACAGTGGAGGAGTGTTCCCCTTTCTCCACATCCTCTCCAGCATTTGTTGTTTACTGTCTTGTTGATTTTGGCCATTCTAACTGGCGTAAGGTGGTATCTCAGTGTGGTTTTGATTTGAATCTATAGACCGCTTTCTAAAAGTTATTAAAGATCACACTAATTTCTCTCATGCCTATTTCTTGAACACTAAACCTTTAAACATTGCTTTGCTTGTACTCACTGAAGCAAAGACCCAGGTTGTTAGAGCTATTTCATGAATAATGTGGATTTCCAGGCTTAGGGAAGGAATCTGTAAATAAAGACAGCACGAATAATTATACGGAAAAACTGAGAAATCTCAATATTTGCGTTGCTGGGTACTTTGAGACTAGAGCCCAGAGGGAGGTTCGAGAATTCTGTTTTCCAAATTGATAGTGGGAATTTTGACGTAGCATTTAATCTGCTGGCCTGAAGCTAGTGAGCTAAACCTAGTCTCTCCATAAACTACCCACAAATAACAACCCTTATGTATCTCCCACGTTACTTGTTCACCTGTCTTCCATGACCAAGCGGATGATGAATAATTGAAACCCAGCTCAGTATGTTTCTTATTAATAAAGATCATTCACTGTTTTCCAAATGATTGCATTAGAAAAACTCGACAGATTTGGATATACGTGTTTTGAATCCTAAATGGTTGAAAAGTAACGATTTTGCTTATAGAGCAATTGAATAATAATTTTTCAGGGAGTATTCTTCCATTTAGCAGAAAGATGTATAAATTTTAATAATGAGGTACGCGATCAAAGTTTATGTGAACTGAATGAATTTTTTATTGCTAACAATTTTAGTCTTGACTCAAATATAAATTATGTACATATAAATGATTTGTTTAATCCTGGGTTTTCTGGTCACTAATTCTTCAAATTACATTAGTTTCATGATATGGGATAAAATGCTAGCAACTCAAAATTATGTAATTATTTATATTGGGCCTCAGTACACAAAATTTGGGATGTCAGGATAACGTTTGATGATGTTAATTGTAAACAGTGAACTAATTGGCCCACTAGTTCTTGTGAGCTAGTAGTAATTAAAGTAAAAAATACATTTTTCTAAACATCTTGGACAAGCTAAATGTGAGATAAAAGACTGGTAGTGAATCCAGAATTATATTTAAAGTACAATGTGAGTTTATCAGATTTGCTAAAGAGTTATCTTTGGCTTTAAGGCTTTCTACACTTCTTTAAACAGAGGGAAAGCATATAGATTAGTCAGTGATACATGATGAAAGTATCTATTTTAACAGGTAAATATTGGGAAGATGGATTCCCCCATTGAAAAGTGGAACCTCATAATTGGCAACCTGGCTTTAAAGCAGGTAAGTGATGCACATGTTTGTTTACAGGTCTTGGGTTTATACATCTAGGGTTTTTACTTGTAAGAGTGGAATAAATTTGTGAACTTAAGTTCACAGTTTATTATTCCAGGGGACCCAAAGCAATAATTTAGTACCATGAGAAAATGATAGAATAAATGGATACTCATGACCTCTAACAAGAATTCCTTTCTCTAGAACTTGGTCAGGTTCTTCCAAATATTGAAAAATATATAATAAAATATAGAAAAATGTATAAATTTTTTATTGTGTGTTATAGAGCCAGAATTTGAGTATTTGAGTTAATATCTATACAAATAAATATTTAGCACTTCATTGCTTAGGTTCTGTTTTTCTATTTGATTTTTTTTTTTAAAGATTTTATTTATTTATTTGACAGAGAGAGAGAGAGAGAGAGAGATATCACAAGTAGTCAGAGAGGCAGGCAGAGGGAGAGGGGGAAGCAGGCCTCCCCGCTGAGCAGAGAGCCCGATGCGGGGCTCGATCCCAGGAGTCCGAGATCATCACCTGAGCTGAAGGCAGAGGCTTTAACCCACTGAGCCACCCAGGTGCCCCCTACTTTGATTTTTTTTTAAAGTAAATCTTCTTTAAACTAAACTTTTATATATTATATATTTATTTAAACTGAGTTTTTCTTAATTTGGTAATGTTACTAATGTTCATATAAATGAGCACATTAGATTGTCAGTTACATACACACTAAATCATGGATTATATATAGATTATCTACAGCTCCTTCTGGTCTCAGGTGAATGTCTCTTCCTCCCCAACTACTTCCTACTATGCCCAAGACAGGACCGCAGACCCCTAGTAACTCTAGCAAGTGGGCTTACAGAACACTCACTAATTTTAATGTTAGCTCAGTTAGGACATCATATTGAGAAACATGGTTGCAGAAAAATAATTTCACATATTGCATTCAAAGACATAGGAATAAAAGAATTTTTGGAACATGGGCTTTAAAAAATATCTGTGCAGCTGCTTCTAAAATCACAGGGTTAGAAATAAGAAAGTCTGGGATTTCATCTCAGCTCTAACATTAACCAGCTGTATAAACTTTGTTAATTTACTTAACTTTTCTGGGCTTCGTCCCCTTCTTTTAAATCACAGTATTGCATTAGAGATGTCAATGTTCTTTTCCAGCTTGAAATTGTAGGAACCTACTCAGGGGTAATAAAATATTTAACAAGTAGGCTACTATAAATTAATATATAAATTAAAATTTGAAAATGTATTCCATTTTATTCTTTAAATATTCTAAGCTCTTACCAAGCAATACAGGTGGCAGTGTAAATTATTCATTACATCATTCTAAGACCTTCCATCCCAGCATTTAATTTTTCCTTCCACTCTTCGTCTGCACCCTTCCCTTGTCATCCTGCCTCCCTGCAGATAGATGTTGGTCAGGTTGGGAGCCAGAGATAGCTCTGGATTCTACCACATGGATTGGCTTCAGAGCGTCTGCAAGCACCTAGAAATTCTTCTCAAATCTTGAGTGCATCTGTGTTTTCATAGAGAAAAGAATCTTTACAAAATTTTTGCCAGACTGTCAAAAGAGTCCAGCACAATTAGGAATCTGTAATTAGATACCCTTAGGGCTTCTTTAGTTTCTCACATTCTACTTGATAGGATTCTAAGAGTTCCCAGTGTTACTTTCTTTAGTTGCCGGGTTGCTTTATGCCAGCATTGTGGGAAGCACTTTCATGTTTATGTAACTCATTTAAATCTCGATTTTCAAGTTCAGTATTACTATTGTCACTTTATAGATCATGATTGTGGTTATTCGTGAGGTTCCTTTTAATGTCTGTCCCACCCACCCACCAAGAGCTGGGGGAGAACAGGGAATAAATCTATTTTGACCACTGTGTGGCCCAAGACCCAGCACCTTGTATAGCTTCTAAAGATTTTATTTTTATTTATTTGAGAGAGAGAGAGAGAGAGCAAGCTGGGAGCGGCAGGCAGAGGGAGAAGCAGGCTTCCTACCAAGCAAGGAGCCTGATGCCGGGCTCGATCCAAGGACACTGGGATCCTGACTTGAGCCAAAGGCAGGCTTTTGACTGACTGAGCCACCCAGGCATCCCTAGATTCTCAATTAATACTTGTTGAATGAACAAATTTTAAATATCTTGCCACAAGACTGGGCAATATAGCCAGGACGTAAACTCTTATCATTGGATCATAAAATCCAATCTTTTACCAGCACTGCCTCAGAGTCAAACTTCAGTGGTAAGGATTGGGTACCGTTCAGTCTTCTTAGATGATCTGCGGGTTACACCGTCAAAGTCACTTGGGGTGCTTGATAAAAACAAAATCCTGGACCCCATTCCATACCTAATGGCACCAAGTTATGGCAGTTTGAGAACTCACCACCTTAGGGAATATTAACACTAAAATAGAGTGGCTTCTTCAAAAAGTAATGATGCAGGTCAATGACCCTGTGCACTATTGTCTTTGGACTTTTGGTATGCATATTTACATAATCAAGAAAAAACTGTTTTTGAAATGAATAATTCAGTTGGATTTTCTGAAACAATTTTTAGGTTCAAGCGACTGTGGTTGGTTTTCTAGCAGCTGTGGCAGCAATTATCCTGGGCTGGATTCCAGAGGGGAAATACTATCTGGACCATTCCATACTTTTGTGCTCTAGCAGTGTAGCAACTGCTTTCATTGCGTCTCTTCTACAAGGTAAGTAAATTTGTGAATGTCTACCCTACGGTCTTCCACTTTCAAATGATTTATTTTCCATGTTGACTATTTTTATTAAAATGATACTTATTCATTGTAAGATCAACAGGGAAACATATTTAAGTTTTTATTTAAATTCCAGTTAGCATCAGTGTAATATTAATTTCAGGTGTGTAATACAGTGATCCAACTTCCATATATGACTCAGTGCTCATCAAGATAAGTGTACTCTTAACTCCCTTTACCTATTTCCCACATTTCCCCCCATGCACCTCCATTCTGGTAACTACTAGTTTGTTTTCAGTGGTTAAGAGTCTGTTTCTTGGTTTGCCTCTCTTTCTTTTTTCCCTATGCTCATTTGTTCGTCTCTTAAATTCCCCATATGAGTGAAATCATATGGTATTTGTTTTATTTCGCTTAGCATGGTACTCTCCATCTATGTCATTGCAAATGGCAAGATTTCATTCTTTTTATGGCTTAGTAATATTCCATTGTATATATATATCTATCACATTGTCTTTTTCATCACTTGATGACCACTTGGGCTATTTCTATAGTTTGGCTATTGTAGATAATGCTGCTATAAACATTGGGATGCATGCATCCCTTTGAATTAGTATTTTTGTATTCTTAGGGTAAATAACCTAGTAGTGCAATTGCTAGATTGTAGGGAAGTTCTATTTTTAACTTTTTGAGGACCTCCATACTGTTTTCCAGAGTGACCACATCAGTCTGCATTCCCACCAAGAGTGCAGGAAGAAGAGAAAATTTATCTATAAGCTTTTAAAATGTCTTATTTCAGATACACTTATATATATTATATATATAAGCCTTAGTAAGTATAGAAGAGGCTTTCTGAAGTTGTCTCTTGGCCTTAGGTATTCTGGTAGGGTTCCCAATGAGCTCAGGAAAATGATCTAGGTATTCATTAGTTTCTGTAAATTAAATTAATTGAGAAACTCCTTTCTGGAAATTATGCAGAGGATTTACCAGCTTGTCATTTGAGTAACAAGGATTCTAGGAATTCTGAATTTCAAAAGCAGTCCCTCTGTTAAAATTTTTTAAAGTTTCAGATTTCAAAAAGATTTCTTCACTATTTCTGTGGTAATACAAATACAACCATATGCTTGACCCAGTCTATTGCTGGCTGTTTTAAAGAACCAGAAGATTTTAAAAATTAACTACATTAGAATTTTTCAGTCAGGATATCATTCTTTATATTTATTTATTAACTCAACACTAGAGAACTAGCTTATTATGAAATCATAATCATAAAGACTTGGTTCTTTTTATTTTAAAATTGCCATCTTCTTACCCTTATATCACCAGCAAGGTGAAAAATAGTAAATTCTCATGTCAGGTGATTATACAAGTGTTAAGCTAACTTTTTTGGTTAGGTTCTGGGAGTTTAGGGAATCTTATTAAAATTAACACTTGACTTCCAAAAATATTTTCAAGCATTTTGTTTTAGTACTTAAATTATATCAGGAGTAGTTTCTTATCTATATATAAAATTACCAAAATTCAGTGGAGTTAACATTGGCCAAAACAGGGTGAAATTAAGCTCCTGGGAAATTAATTTGTGGTAAAAAACAAAACGAAACAAAGAAACAAACAAACACACCCTAAAGCATTAGCTTCTTTTTCTTCCAGTTCATTTGCTTCTGTTTTCTTTCTAATCTTTTTTCCTTTAGAAAGGATTGTTTAGAAGTTTTCAGTAAGAACTATTTTATTGCCTATGATTTTCAAAATCGTAAGAATTCAGACTTTTAAAATACATTTGCTTAAGGCTTCTTACTTTGAATAATGTGTATTCTAATTTTATGAGAGCTTGACCTTTATATATGTAGAGCAGATATTATTAACCACATTTTGTAGGAGAGAAAACTGACTCAAGTAAGGTGACTTGTCCATTTTCATCAGCTTGCTTGCAGAAAATCAGAATTATAGCCTGTTTCCGGACTCTCAGCACTTTCCACTGGTCCACACTGGCAAAATATCTGTTTTTAGCTGGAAAGATATGGATGGCATTCTGTCCTAGGAGAACTTTCCATATCAATCTTTAAATGTGCTGACTTTGAAAAAAGAATTCTGTATGATTACATCTTGATTATTACATAATGCGTTAAAAATTTTTTCTGCTATTGCTCCCCCCCCCCCAGTATTATGGGAAAGGTAAGTCTATAGTTTAAAAATGTCTCCAGAATAAAAGAAGTGAGACATTATCCAAAGCAAGACAAAAATTATACTTTTAATAATTTTGCCTTTATGGGGTGATAGGAAACACTGGACTAGAGTTACTTACAAGTTCTGTGACCTTAACTTAAAGCCTATTCCCAAGACCTCAGTTTTATTATCTATAAAACGAGTATGCTAAAATAAAGTCATTTTGAGTCATTGTCAGTATAAAAATGCAGTGAGATTCTGTTGGATTTTTTTCCTGTAGCCGTATTTAGGCTTCCATACTGGTTTATGGTTAGCATATAAGTGCACTAATCTTAAATATTCTCTGCACTGCATCCTCTAAATTCTGGCATGAGAAAATGTATTCAACTGGGTATGGATATAAATGTTACCATGCTTCCTCACCATTTCTGTGTTTCAAGAAAGTAAATATTTAAGAGTACAAGTATATGGTCATATTTTCATCTTCTCTAGTTGGAAATTCATAGACAGAAACTTTGGTTTTAAAGAGTATCCTATAGGGATACCTCTGTGACACAGTTGGTTCAGTGGCTGAATCTTGGTTTAGGCTCAGGTCATGATCCAGGGTTGTGAGATTGAGCCCTGCATTGGCCTCAGTGCTCAGTAGGGAGTCTGCTTGAGATTCTCTCTCCTTTTTCCCTCTTTTGCTCTCTTTCTCAAAATAAATAAATAAATATTTAAATATATATATATATATATTCTTTAGAGACTGCTTTTTGTATTTTGGCCTCCAGTGTTCAAATTTTAATTATTTCCCTCCTCGTAATGCCTCATCACTTTTAAATAATAAAACGAAGCAAGCATTCTGGCTATCACCATGTAGACAAATTCGTTTTTTTGGTCTTCTTCCCAGTTGCTGTGTATATTAATATGAGTCATCTTTCTTTGACATTTTCGTACTTTGAGGGTTAAAATAAAGTCTTTGGGTTTGATACACACAAATAAATTATACCTGAGACATACATGTTATTAAATTTGAAACTCCAGCTTTAATGTCATTTTATAGTAGCTTTTCAGGTCTTTAAATGCAACATTGAACTTCTCAAATCTTCTATGATCCCTACTTGGAATTTGTTGAAAGGCATTTTGCCAAAGCATTAGAGTTAAATGTTTTGTTTGCTTTAGTCAACTTATCTAAGCAGTCTAACTGGAACTAATGTGCTGTTGGTCTAGCCTTTATAGTTCAGTATTTAGGGGATTGATTTTTCTAAATTATAGCATAAAAAGTAATGAGTTTTCTTTCTTCTAGGAATAATAATGGTTGGGGTTATCGTTGGTTCAAAGAAGACTGGCATAAATCCTGATAACGTTGCTACCCCCATTGCCGCTAGTTTCGGTGACCTCATAACTCTTGCCATATTAGCCTGGATAAGTCAGGGTTTGTACTCCTGTCTTGGTAAGTTAACTTGGAATTAAATATAATGTGCTACTCAGAGTCAATTCAAATAAAGTTATTCGTATATCCTCATATATTTTATGGATTCTATGCAGATTTATGGTATACTTTAAAATAAGTCTAAAGTACATTTGGTTTGAAGGAGTAAGTCTTAGATATATATTTTTGAACTAAAGAAAGGGCTTTAACCTAAAAAAGGCAATCATTTATTAAGGGAATCTTCATTTACTATATAAAATTACCTTAAATTATTTAATCGGTGGTATAAAAACACTAGTCAATAAACCTTGATGTTCAAGGAAAATTCTTCTCATTTAGAAATAAGATATGTCCGCTTGAAGCAAGGTAGAAGGAAATAATTGAGCAATGACCTAAATGTAATAAGATCTTGTTCATATGTCTTGAGTTTTCATTGTTGTTGTGAAATATACAAGGAATGCTGTATGTACAAGTATATTCAGGGTAATGTTCGATTTTTTTCTCTTCCAGTCAAATAAAGCACAGAAAAGGAGTTATAATAGTAAAGGGATAATCTGCTTTAATTTAGTTTTGGGGTGATAATCGGTCATACTTTTTCTCTCTATTTTATACAATTCAGAAATTCATACTGATGTCATGGATTGAAATATCGCTAATATTAGAGAATGTGACTTAATATTCTTCTCCTTACTCTTCATTCATTCATTTACCAGTCATAGGCAGGCAGCTGGATGATTTGTAGGCTTCATCTCCCCCACAGAAATGGGCTGCTCACTGTGTTAGGGAACACTATCATCCATAGGCTGGATCCCAAAAGACAAAGGGGATGAGCTAGGTATGGTTAGTGCCTAGTCTTTCCCTGGTCTTACCAATTAGACAAGTCTCTACCCTGTGAGGAGGATTGGGGAGGAGAAGAGAGGGGAGATGAGAGTGAAGGGTTTCTACCTATTATTATTCTATGGGTCCTGCCGGAAACTTTTGAGGGTGGGGTGGAGATGGGATTAGAAGTCTGGTAGTGTTTCTGGGATGGGTTGTCCTGCATACACAAACAGGAAAGGTATCTTATTTGCAGACTTGAGTGCTCAAATTACCACAAAGTCATTTGTAACACATTTCTCAGCTAGCTGATTGAATATCAGGGTGTTTCCTCAGTTGAAGTCCGAGTAGTAAGAAAGTAAGAAAGAGAAAGCCATTGAAGGTTATCCTGATAAATATGACAGTTGTTATAATGATATAGACTCAGTATATGAGATTCCAGAAGGCAAATCAACTAGGGGGGAAAATCATGTGTGATGATTTTTAAAAAAATATTTAGTATTATTTTTTAGATTATAGTTGATTTAACAATGAAGGGTTTTTCTGATGTCAGTGTTGGAGTATGTGTCTTAATTGTGAACACTAGGGGGCCTCATAAGATCAGCACAGTGTTAGTGGTAGTCTGTCTATAAAGGTTAGAAACAGGCACATTTAAATTAAATTCTGAGATTCAGTTCATGCTGCTGTGCCGCCTCATTCTTGGAAACAAAGTTTAATTCCTGAACTATGTTGGAAACACTTAGCAGTCTTCGGAGATTTCATGGCAGCTTTAGGCTTTTGTTTCAATAGCCGTATGTTAACGTGGCTTCTGAAAAACTGGGCATTGTGGAAAGTCTCTCTTAACTCCTCACCTAGAATTTTTGGATGTTTAGAATGACTTGGAACAGCTCCCCTCTTGTCTTGTTAGTTAGTTAGTTTTTTTAAAAGATTTTATTTATTTATTTGACAGAGAGAGAGAGAGAGATCACAAGTAGGCAGGAGGAGTGAGGCAGGAAGCAGGCTCCCCACTGAGCAGAGAGCCTGATGCGGGGCTCAATCCCTGGACCCTGAAATCATGACCTGAACCAAAGACAGAGGCTTTAACCCACTGAGCCACCCAGGCACCCCATCATCTTGTTAGTTTTGATGCATGTACCAAAGCTCACCCTATATTCGTTTAACGTGTTACTTTTCTTTTGGTTCTGGTAAAATTTGCTGATTTCTGATATCTGAGGTAAATAGAGGATTTTTCCCCTTTTTACCTCACCAGTTCTCCACAAAAAGGGCAAAACAAGCCCAGAGCTTTGTTTATTCCTATTGACTTTCTTTTGGGTAGTCACCTAAGTCTTTGTTGTCCAGTTAACAACGTTAAAGGTTTAGCCTCTGGGAGTCAGCAGAAAGGTATCTTCTACGAGGGTCCGACGCTCCTCCCTTTCTTGTGCTTGTCACTCCAGCCAGACTCACACAGTTACTGATTCTCATGCATCAGGCATGATTTTTCTCTTTTCTTTCTTCTGTCATTCCCTTCCCCTTCATTAAGGCCAGTTAGAGGACGCATTTTCGATGCTAAATCCATACGTTTCCCTAACGGTAATTGATTTTTTTCCTCCTCTGAATTCCTATAGCCCTTCACTGATACTTCTCTTGTAATGGTTCTTTACATTTTACTGATCATTATAGCTTTTTGTGTAAATGTAGTACTTTCCTTTATGAGGATATAAGCTTCCGAGGATAAAATTGTGTGGGTTTGTTTTTTTTTTTAATTTATCTATCTATCTGCATCCCATAGGGCCATATACATAAATGGATGTTAAATAGCCCTTGGTGAAATGCTTTATTTCTTTTGAAAGCTATCCAGTTATTGTGAATAGAAGATAATTCAGGAAGTCGTACATACATGGAAATAGAAGACAGATATCTTTCTGAGTGTTTTTTCTATATTCTTTGTCCAATAGCACAATAGATTGTAACAAAAAAAAAAAAAACCGACCCTTTCAATGAATACTTAGTATTAGGGAAATATTGGAAGAATATCTTGCCTTAGCAGAAAGTATCAGGGGATTGGTATCCTTACAGAAAAATTAAAATGGTAGCATATGGCTAGGAAAGATCTTGAAATAGAAGCAAAAATAGAAAGTTAGTTTAGAGAGTAATCTAAGCTCTGGATTATGATGTTTTGGTATGACTTGCCGAGAAGATATAAAGGCATTTATTCATTCATACAGTAATGTTTAAACAGTAGTAATTTTATTTTATTTTATTTTATTTTAAATTTTTGGTGGGCAGCAAAGTAAAGTTTATTGGGTGATGGTACAAAGCTCCCAAAGAGGGAGGGGACCCAAGAGGGTTGCCATTGGAGTTTCTAAGCCTAGGGGTTTTTATGAGAATATAAAGTTAGCAGGCTTAAACAATAGTAATTTTAAAAAGCTACTAAAAGGATGCAGTTATGCCCGCAATCAAAATACCTGTACACAGTGATTGCTGCCCTTTTTTTCTTCTTGTTTGCATACTTTTAAGAGGATTTTAAGAGGGCGCCTGGGTGGCTCAGTTAAGTGTCTGCCTTCGGCTCTCGTCGTGATCCCAGGGTCCTGAGATCGAGCCCCACATCTGGCTCTCTGCTCAGCGGGGAGCCTGCCTCTCTTTTTCCCACTCCCCCTGCTTGTGATATCTCTCTCTCTGTCAAATAAATAAATAAATAATCCTAAAAAAAGGGAATTTTAAGAACTCTTTGCAGTTATTTCTATAACTCCATGGCTATGTAATTCCGGCATGTATATGATTTTATTGATTTGAAAAACTGTCAGCTTTTCTCTTTTTAGGTAAGATCTGAGAAGCAGAATGTTGATTGATTTCTCATTCTTTGAGGCTAACTTTAAAAGATGGCTTAGTTGAAGTCATAGAATAATCACGATCAGCCTTAGGTTGCTTCAGTCTGTGACAACTAACAGGGATGCCAGCTAGTTATTTACAGGGCATTCTAGAATCATCATTGCAGTGATGATATGAGTAGAATCTAAATTTTCCTTGCATGTCAGTCTTCTTCAGAGGTTTTCAGCACTCACCATCTTCACTCACCATCTTAGTTTAGAGTGATTCCTGGAAGGTCAATTTAGTGAGAAAATTCCGATAGTTATAATGGAGGGCATTAAAAAAAAATTGACAACTTACCATGCCCCTTGCTTTGTTGCTCGCACACAAACCGCTGACGTATAAGAATGTCACTCATAGCAGGTCCGTATTCCAAAAGAATTTAGGGTAAGAATAATGAATGTTGTTAATGAAATTGTGTGACAGTTGTTGCAAAATGCCACCAACAATCCAATAAAAGGTACAAGCCGTGAATCAGAAAGATGGTTGTTATGTGTGGCAGTTAAGTGGAATCACAGCAATTTGAACCACTTTAGCTGCGTTCATCCGTACTTCTCTGTGGTTTACGTGTGTCACAGAATCAATATTCATGCGCACAGACATTTCTTAGGCTTAAAATTCTGCAAAGCTTTATCTGTTCGCCTGTATTCGTTTCCTATTGCTGCTGTAACAACTTACCACAAACTCTGTGGCTTAAGACAACAAAAATGAGTGGTTCCTGGGTGGCTCAGTTGTTAAACATCTGCCTTCAGCTCAGGTCATGATCTCAGGGTCCTGGGATCAAGTCCCATATTGGGCTTCCCAACAGGGAGCCTTCTTCTCCTTCTCTCTCTCCTTCTGCCGCTCCCCTTGACTGTGCTCTCTCTCTCTCTCCCTGTCAAATAAAATAAAACCTTACAAAAAAAAAAACAACAACAGAAATGAATCATCTTACAGTTCTGGAAGCCAAAGTCTAAATAAAATGTCTTATACAGGGCTAAAATCAAGGTATCAGGGGGGCTGGCCTCTTCTGGAGGATTTTAGGGGAAAACGCATTCCTTTGCTCTTTGATCTGCTGGCTGCCAGCATTCCTTGGCTTGTAGCTGCGTTACTCATTCTCTGCTTCTGTGGTCACACTGCCTACTCTTCTGAAGTCAGATCTCCCTCTAACTTCTGCCTGGGAGGACACCTGTGCTTACATTTCAGGCTCACCCTAATAATCCAGAATAACTTCCGCATTTCAAAATACTTGACTTACATCTGCAGTTTCTTTGGCTATATAAAGTAATTATTCACAGGTTCCAAGGATTAGGATGTTAATGTGTGAATAATAGCTGAATAATGACCTACTGCAATACCTGTTGTATTAATTAATTAATTAATCAGAACTTAATACAAAATATTATTTTGACTAGGATCATTAAAATATATTTCATTTTGAAGGAAGACATTATTTAAATTTTGATGTTAATGCAGAAGTTCATGGTTGGCTTTTAATCAACCATTTTCTCTTGCCAATTGTGTCATTAGTGATTTTCTAAAGGTAATTCTTTAATTTTATGACATCCATAAAACACCAGTATAGCCTACAAAGAGAAATGTTTTAGAATCTTCTCTTTTCCTATATTTATAATTTTTCCTTAGCCATCAGAATTAGGTTAGATCTTAGCCAGGAAAAAGATAGGAGGGTCCCATGCAGTCATAGTTTGGTAGGAACGAGCATATTAGATTTGGCAGGAAATTGAGATAGAACGTGTTTACAGTAAATCAATTTTAGAAATTTTTATTGCTATCATATTTTCCCCACTTTTTAAAATCCTGCATACCCTGGACCTAGATACATTTAATGTCAACATTTTCTCCCATTTGCTTTGTCTTTTATTGTCTCTCTCTCTATATATATGTATGTATGTGTATTTGTATATATTTTTTTCTTTGTCTTTAAGACATTAATATTTTCAAAGGCTGTAGATCTCCCTCCTTTTTTTCCATTGTTAGAATTTTTAAAAATTGAGATACACTTCACATGCCACACAGTTCACCTTTTTTTCACACAGTTCACCTTTAAAAAGTATACAATTCAATGATTTGTAGTACATCCATAAGATTGTACAACCTGTTGTATAATTCCGGAACATTTTCATCACCCCCAAAAGAAACCTTTAGCTATCACTCCCCATTCTACCCTTTGCCCAGATCCTGCAACCAGTAATCTACTTTCTATGGGTTTGCCTATTCTAGACATTTCCCCAAAAATGGAATCATCCAACATAGGACCTTTTATGTCCAGCTTCTTTCAATTAATATGTTTTCAAGTTCCACCTGCCTTGCAGCATGAATCAGTACTGAATGATATTCCTTTGTATGAATATACCACATTTTGTTTATCCATTTACCAATTCATGGACCTTTGGGTTGCTTCCATTTTTTGGCTATTATGAACAGTGAGGCTATGAACACGCTTGTACAAGTTTTTGTGTGAACATATGTTTTCAGTTCTCTTGGTATTTACCTAGCAGTGGAATTCCTGGGTCATATCATAACTTTGTTTACCTTTTTGAGGAACTGCCCGGTCGTTATTTTTAACTTATGTACTGAGAAAATTTTCCCCCGCTTTGAAAGTTCAAGCAGTGATTCTGGGGTTGGGGTGCTAGGTGCCTCTTTCAGAGGTCCTTCCAGAGATTTAATGTTGAGAATAACTTAAAAGCTGAGTAGGGTGCTCCTCTTTTGACCTGAAAACAAAGATGATGGGTAAGATGATCTGACCTAGCAGAATCGTTCTTTTCATTTGTGTTTGGTGGATTTTGCCTTTACTTTTCTGTTTGATCCTATAAAGAGGTTGTTGTTAATCTTAGTTGTTTTAGGAGGTAAGAATTGCCTTCTAATTGGGACGTTATTTACCCTTATCTAATATTTTAACAAGGAGAACTGGGGTTCTATTCAATAAAGGTTTTTTTTTGATCTTTTATAAAATTCATAGAGAAAATGACACTGTGTATAACATTAATCACATCCCTTTGAATGGAAGAAAATATTCAAATGGATTTTGTTAGCATAATTATTTTGAAGATGTGATCTAGATAAAGACATGAGAAAATTTGGTTGGATATTATTTTAATATTGATAGTAATTGTTTATTCCTACATGATAGGAAAAGAATTGAGTTTCTATCTGGTTCAAGCATTTTTAGTCATAGGTAAGGGATCTTTAAATATCTTAAGATAAGGAAATATAAAGTTCAATCAAAGATAAGATTCTGGATAAGGATTGAAGAATTTTGTGAGGTGCCAGAAAAATTTAGTAACACCTTGACCAGCTAAAATGATATTACCAAAAATGTTTTGGGATGGTGTTACTGTTTCAAGAAGGGGTAGGCAACTTTTATCCTTGGGGATATTTAGAGTTAAGTATAAAAATATTTGAGAATCAAATTCATGGTATTTGCCTAAAAAGAGGCAAAACATATTTTTAAATATACTTGTAACTTAGCCCATCAGAGAAACATGTCAGTCTTCTAAATCTATCTTAAATTTGTAATTAAGTAATTGACTTATTCTTGTGACTTTTAAATATAAATATTACAAAATTGTATGCATTATATGAATATTTGTGAAAACTTGAAGGCTTGCCATATTTGTACATTTAATTTATTAGATTTACAAAGATTATCTTAAGTACTTGGAAACTTTTGAGAGACATGAGAAATGTCTAAGATCAATAGTATATCTTAGGGTATTTAACTAAGTTTGTAAATGTGACTAAATATTATTCCGAACACTTCAAACTAATTTTTGGTTGGATGCTAGACATTGTGGATGTAATAACGTTAAGTGCTCAATTGTTTTGTTTTTCTTTACAAAGTGTTTGACTTTGTTCTTGTGGCAGTTAATTGTAGATTAGTCTGAGCCTTATGAGGCTTGGTTTCAAGCTTTATTGGAGCCAATCTTGAGTAGACTTTACACTAGGGCTGGTCCTACTACTAAGATGTGACCCTTCTTAGGTCTTTACTAAATGTTCTCAACGTTTGAAGAGGCCTCTCCTCTCTACAGGATTGGCTCTTGAATGACTTCCAGCCCTCTGTAAACTCTGGGAAATTTTCAGCTTATGACTCCACAATTATTCTTGGCCTAGCCTTGTGGAGTTCACCCTATGTGTGCATGGCTTAGTACTCGGTTCACAAGCTCTTCCTCTGAGAGCTTCCTGTTCTCTAGTATTTTATCCTATAAATTCCTGCTGCCCTAGCCTTCCTCTGCTGGAGTTTTCCCTTCCTGCACTGTGGTCTGGGACATACCTTTAGTCAAAAAGCTGGGGCTGTCATAGGGCTTATCTCATTTCTTTCCCTTCTCTCAGGGATCACAGTCTTGCAATGCTTGTGGTCTAGTGTTTGAAGACTGCTCATAGCTCATATATCTCTATCTATTCTAGTCATTTCTGAAAGCACTTAAAATTTTGTTCAGAGGTGACATACAGCATGTCTACAAAGCAAGACAAATAGCTAAGTCCAAAGTCAATGAGGCAGAGAAATATATGCACTCTATAGGGAAGCATAACAAGAATGGAGAGAGAATGAAAAATTGTGATCAAGTAAGACAAACCCACAAAGGGGTTGTAACAAAGTCCTGGCAATCTGCTATCTCAGTGTGTTCCAGATAGCAAGATGTTAATGATAATGGCAACGATAATTATGATGATGATAAGTGTTCGATGAATATTAGCTAGGTGTCTGGGCACTATTCTACTTCCATGTACGCATTCTCTTAAGACTCACAATAACTCCATGAAATATACTATTATTATTGCCATTTTATAGATAAGGAAATTGAAGTTTATAGAAGTGAAATTTCTTGTCCAAGGTAGGTTATAACACTGAGATGTGAAACTAGGTGGTCTGACCAAACTATGGTTAGCACAGTGTACTGTATTCAGTCTTAGCATATTAAGGGCTTTGGGAAGTTCAGCCGTGAAGAGAGGTGTTTACCTTTATTAAACTTAGTTTTTCTATTTTATTGTGGATCTTGGAACACTATTTAGTATCGGGGGATATCTATTAATTGATTGGCCAGTATTCCTTGGAATGCTTGTACTATAAGATCCTTGTGGGTAAAAATAATATCCCATTTGACTTTAGAGTTAAGAGTTACTAACTTTGGTGTCAGATGCGTCTTCTCCTCTCACTGTTTCTTAGCCGTGTTCTTAAGCTCCTAAGCTTCCGTTTCTTCATAAAATGGAAATGGCAGTGTGCCTCCTACTTGGGAGGACAGTCGCATGAGACGATGCCTAAAAAGCATTTAGCACAGTACCTGGTCAATAATAGGAGCCAAATAAATGTTGGCTTTTTACTGTTGTTGTCCTTACTGTTGTTATTGCAATTCTCATCCAGCTCAGATAGCTATTTCAGTAAATGTTTGTTGAATTAACGTATTCATTTCCGGTTACATTATTGAATATTTTTACCTTATCCACAGTTTTAAATTTGTGTGAAGCTGAGAGAAAATATATAGCCTGAGAACATGTTGGATAACATCCTATCTCCCGGGAAACTTATACTTTTAATATCTACATTTGCTACATGATTAGAAGAGAGATTGAAATGTTGTCTCTTTTTTTAATTTTAGACAACTATTACTACATTTCTCCGTTAGTTGGTGTCTTTTTCTTGGCCCTGACTCCTATCTGGATTATAATAGCTGCCAAACATCCAGCCACAAGGACTGTTCTCCACTCGGGCTGGGAGCCTGTCATAACAGCTATGGTTATAAGTAGGTTAGTATTAAAACGTGTGTGTGAATGTGTTCCACATACCTGGATCTGTGGCTGTTAAAATATCAACAGCCTGTTTTTATTTCTTGGGTCAATCATGTTATATAGCCAGGTCTTTTTTTTATCACAGGTAATAGGGATATTAGTCCCAGGAGTTATTGAAATCAGTAGACCAGTTTCAAACTTTCTAATCAAATCCTTACCCGTTTGATGAGTAAGCCTTAGTGGGGTGTGTGTGTGTGTTTGTGTGTGTATTAACCTGACTTTACTTATTTTTAATAGTAAGTTATTCACATAAGTATCAGAAAGCCTCAGAAATGGACATACCGTTTGACCGCTGCCCCTCCAAAAGGACACGGGGTATAATTAAGGATATATGCAAACGATTAAGTTGTAAGGATCCTCATCCCAGTGGGATTCTTAACAACAACAAAAGAGACCACCTTAGAGGTCTAGCAACCAGGTATCGATCAAATAAATTGTAGTGTAGTCACAAAATGGAATATTAGCCACTAAAAATAACAACGTTTTTATTGACATGGAAAGATGTTCACTGCACGTTGGTGAAAAGAGCAAGCTAGAAAAGAGTATGAATTTCCTGTTAAAGATGGTATATTGACACACATTTATCTTCTTCCTTCCTGAAACTACTAAAACGACAGTAATAGAACAGAAAAGCTATAAAACCACAAAGACAGAAGGGGGAGCAGAGAGGACAGCAGGTGCGAGATTCGACAGAATTAGTAAAATAGGAATTAGATGGATGATTTTTAACTGAACTAGTAGAATGGAAAAAGCTAAAACCTCCCCTCCTACAGGGCGAGGGGACACCCTTAAGAAGCAAGCAGATCTGAGAGCTGAGCCTCAGAAACCCAGAAAGGCAGAGGAAGTAGAGGCACTAAGTACTTCTCAGAGCCGAAATGAAGATGGGTTGAAAGTTTATGCAAGATGCAGTTAGATCCTAAAAGCCCTTCTCCAGCTTGACCATGCGGGTAACCGTCTCCTCCCACCCCAGCAGAAGACAAGAATTAACTCTGGAGACTGAATCAGAGAGGCTGTGGATTTAGAAACACCTGCACACGTGAGCGTGTGGGTTACACACTGTGTGAAAAATAGGATTAAGTGAAAATCTAGATGCCGAACAGTGAAAACCCTACCCCACTTCTTTTTCTTCACTCATGGATTGCTGGCAGCCAGTCCTCTACCCCCAGGCAAAAAATTAGAATAATTCTTTTCTAGGGAAACACCAGCACAAAAGAAAGACTTGTGGAAATTGACCCTGGTGGGTCCTTCCGTGAAAGCTGCTTGTCCACCTGATGCTTCTTCAGGAGGCCTCGCTGCCCGTGAGCCCTGCCTCCCTACGCACAGAGCTCCTCCTGTGTCCCGCAGTGCCCCTCGCAGGGGGGTGGACAGGGGAAGGGTCACCGGACGTCTGACTTGATTCTAACATGAAAGACAGAAAGCAGAAAAACGGCACTTAAAGAAAGTGCAAGGATAGTTGAAAGCCCTCAAAAAAACCCCACAAAAAACAAAAAAAACCCTCACGAGTGTCCTCAGAGCAGCAAGAGAAAGTACCACATCCATAATACAAGAGCAGAATGCTCTCTTCAGGAGGATTTGAAAAGTAGGAAGAGCTCTTGGGAATTAAGACGCTTAGGGGCACCTAAGTGACTGACTTGATTTTGACTTAGGTCGTGCGTGATCTTGGGGTCCTGGGATCAAGCCCCACATCGGACTCTGCTCAGCGGGAAGTCTGCTTATCCCTCTCCCTCTACTCCTCCTCCTGCTCTATTTCTTTCAAATAAATAAAATCTTTTAAGAGATCTTTATTTATTTGAGAGAGAGAGAGAGAGCATGAGCCCAGGGGCAAGGACAGAGGGAGAAGGAGAAGCAGGCTCCCTGCTCAGCAGGGAGCCCAATGTGGGGCTTGATCCCAGAACCCTGGGATATATATATATATATATATATATATATATATATATAATGATAAATATATATTTTCTGATATACATATGCATATCAAAAACAAAAAAAAACTCAGAAAAGTTAGAAGATAGGGCTGAGGAACTGTTCTGGAAAATAGAACAGGAAACAGAGATGGGCTCCTGGAGGCAAACAATAAGAAGAAATTATCAGGGCGCCTGGGTGGCTCAGTTGGTTAAGCGACTGCCTTCGACTCAGGTCATGGTCCTGGAGTCCCCGGATCGAGTCCCACATCGGGCTCCCGGCTCCATGGGGAGTCTGCTTCTTCCTTTGACCTTCTCCCCTCTCGTGCTCTCTCTTGCTCTCTCTCTCAAATAAATAAATAAAAATCTTTAAAATAAATAAATACATAAAATAAAAAAAGAAGAAATTATCAAAGAAATGAGAAAATTCCCAGGATGGGGTGCCTGGGTGGCTCAGTAGGTTAAAGCCTCTGCCTTCAGATCAGAGTCCTGGGATCAAGCCCCATGTCGGGCTCTCTGCTTGGTGGGGAGCCTACTTCCCCCTCTTTCTGCCTACTTGTGATCTCTCTCTCTGTGTCAAATAAATAAATAAATAAAATCTTAAAAAGAAGAAAAGAAAAGAAAAAATTCCCCAGGACTGAAGACTTCCAGACTGAAATGGCCCATTGAGTACCTAGCACAGTGAATACCAGGAGAGACCCTAATCAAAGGACGTTACTATAAATCCCAAAATATTCTAGAGAAAAATGAGTTATATATAAAGCATTGGGAATCTGAATGATGTCCAATAGCAACACTTAAACTTATTTCTTGAAAATTCTGAAGGGAGATTATTTTGAACATAAGGTGTGGTTACATCATCAGCCCAACGTAAGGGTGGAATCAAGAAATTTTCAGACATGCAGGATCTCAAAAAGTTTACTTCCCATGTGCCCTTTCATATGAATGCTGGTAGAAGATATGGTCTATCAAAATGAGGAAATAAATCAAGAAAGAAGGTAACACGGGAATGAGGAAGCCCATTCTATGAGAGCATGTGGTTCATTTTTCTGTGATGTAGATTGCTTTTTCCTGGAAGATTCAGGCAATAGGGCCCTATGAAATGTTGGGACTTGGTCACGGCACACAGACCAAGACCCTGTGTGGGAGACTGAAGGAAGGTAAAGGGTGACAGCCGTGTAGTGTGCCTAGAGGCCACCATCCAGGTTGGCAGGACAGAAGGCTTAAGGAGAAATGTCTCTAAGAAACAGAAATGGAATTGATCAGTAACCTGATGAGTGTCACTGTATTCAGAGGCATTTCACTAACTTTGTTAGAAAGTTGAAACCAAATTAGTTAGTAAGTACCCAAAAAATTGGGAAAAATAGGGGCCAAAGCAACAAGTAAAAGTGAGGAAATCTAATAATACACGTGATGGTTCAGTTGTGAATAATGATTCCATTGTTACAATAAAGTAAACCCTAAATAGTTTTCACCCAAAATTGTTAAAACCAAGTTGGCAGGATAGGAGGAAAGAATTATGAAGAATCCCAAGTAGGGAGGGGAAGGGCAAGTGAGAACGAGTCCTCATCTGTCACAGTGGAGGTTGTTAGGTAAATGTCTAAAATTAAAATCAAGAAATCACAGTATAAACATGTTATTTAGAAATATAGCATTAAACACCAGAAGAAACAGCTAACACAGTTGAAAAGAATTGCTAGTGGAGAACGGGTTCTGGGGGTGGGGGCTGGGGGCTATTTAATAAGCTTTGTGGTACTTTCACTTTTTAAATAATGTACATATCTATTCGATGAAAATAAAATTTAATAAAGTGAAGAGAGAACTACTTTTACAATGCGAGCTTTTATTTTTAAAAATCTGCGTGTTTAAAAATGTCTGGGAGGCTGTATCCCAATATGCCAACAGTATAATGCTGAATGATAGCACTGAGGTTGATTTTTATTTTCTTCTTTTTGTTTGTCTTTTCTAATTTTTCTATAATATTTTGTTACCTAGGTCATAAAAACATTTTAAGATGTGTTTTAGCAAGTGTTCATGTTATGGTCACAGCATGAACCTATGCATTTTGGCACAGAAATTTATTCTTTGGCTTATAACTAGTTTGTTCTATGAAATAGATGTATTTTTTTTTTTTAAATAGATGTATTTTTAAACGGAGAGCTTAAAATATTAAAATGCTGCTCAGGATGACTCCTTTGGGACTTTACAATGTAACTTTTAATGGAAAGTCCTAGTAATTTAGGCAGAGTAGGCCACAATTCATTTATTTTACTCAAAAATTAAAATAATATTTAATAAATTCCTAATGTTAACTATCAGGTAGTGGTAGAACATTTGATCTGCTTTTCAACAATCAACGCCATTCTCTGATAACATGGGGTTTATTTTTCTGTAATATGGATTGCGTTTTCCTGGAAGATTTAGGCAACAGGATCCCACGGAGTACAGGGACTGGCAATGTTTAATAGGACTTAGACCAAGAAACTGAAGCTAACCAATTGGTAATGGTCTTGGAAACAAAAAATCTCCAAGCTCCACTGAGACATTCAGAGTATATGGTTTGTTCCTATGTAACTGTCGATTATTTTTCCAGGCCTCTGTCCTCAAAATCACCCCTTTCTATGGCTACAACTCATTATTTTAATTTACCAGTGATAAGATGCTACACCTATCTAGTTTTCACACAATAAAAATGATCCCTCTAATGCCTTGTTAATTTCAGATATGAAGAAATACTCTTTTAAAAACTGTTTTTTAGGGGCACCTGGCTGAGTCAAGTTGGGAGACTATGAGATTCTTGATCTTGGGGTCACAGTTGTGAGTTCAAGCCCCATGTTGGGTGTAGAGCTTACTTAAAAAAAATAACAATCACAAACTTTTTTAAATTGTAAGAGCAATAAATGCACGTGGTTTTTAAAAATTAGTAAATACAGAAGGATATAAAATAACCATCAGTCTTCTGTCAGTCCCTCCACTCAGAGATAGATATTGTTAATAATTTCTTATATATCCTTGATGCACCTAAAGCATATTCTTTTCCTTTTTATAAGGAACATATCTTGGAGATCAGAAGGGAAGCCCTGACATGTCAGGCTATGGCTTATTCCATGTTTTATTTTCAACATTTCATTGTTGACATTGATTTTTACTTGGACTGTTTTTCCTTTTTGTTTTATTTTTTAAATGTCTAAAAAATGTTATTTTTATAGTAGAGGTGTTTGTATGTAAAGAGCAGCTTCAAATCAGTGTGCTTCCTTTCTCTTCCCTAAATTGTATGATTTTCTATCTTTCAGCATTGGGGGCCTTATTCTGGACACAACTGTATCTGATCCAAACTTGGTTGGGATTGTTGTTTACACACCAGTTATTAATGGTAAGAATTAGATATACTGTTTCACAATGGTATCAAATCATAATATATACTCCTCGTTGGGAACAGGAATTTTAGGGTTCAGATTTTAAGAGGTGGATCTCCCCCTCCCTTCCATTCTCCTGCCAGCCCCAGGTTGGTGTTCATGGTAGAAATGGCATTCCTTGTTCTCAGTATGCACAATCTATTTTTGAAAAGAACTATTTCTTACTCTTACTACTTGATATTGGTTTGAGAGTCAAGTATACTTGATTTTTTAGATTAGTATGGCAAATAGGATATTTCATTTCTGGATTATCATTTACTTTGGGTTTATCTGCTATCTCATGTTTTGCTGCTGCTTCTGTCGATTTTTGTGGATCGATTAGCATTAGCAAGGTTTAAGCATTGCTTAAGTCAATTCGGTTCATTAAAATCTATCACTCCTCTGTGGCTCCCGTTAAGATCTGCCTCATATTTTTTCCTTACCTATAAACTGGGAATTATAATACTTAGGTTCACAGGGTTTTTGGGTATGAATCCATTTAGTAAGATCATTTTAATCTAGTCATACTGACTTTTGAGCTGCCTGTCATTATATTGGATTTTAGTATAGTTTACGCCAATATAATTTAAAAAGTAATTCTACCTGAGGGAAAACATGTCACAGGATATGCTACACATATAATATAAATTGCTTTTGTATATGTGTAATAAAATATGTTATATGAAAGCAAGTTCCCCAACATCTAACTTCATACCTAAAATTTCAATTGAATATTTACATTTTTGTGTAGCTGTAAAATGTCCATGAAGAAATGTCCCCTCTAGATCCTCTTTCCAATTTTCCTGGTGCCCCTATCCCCCCATCATCCACCCTTAAAATCACAGAGCCTTCAACCCAGCCCTTCATCCTCTTTGAATTGACAATGACCAAACCTCATCGATTTGCCCATTAACATAATTCACTTGTTCACTTATTTGTGTAAGAATGTCTCAGTATTGTAGTCTGCTAATGTCTTACTTCAGCCATCACTGAAGTAATAAAGTAACTTTCCTAAACCACTCCCTATTCAGTGCCAATAAACCGTCAGTGCAGGCTAGTCTTCCTTAAACGTTGTTTTTATTAAACTTCAGTCTTAAGATGATGAACGTATCAGTGGTTTCCTCCTGCCTGTCAAATCAAGTTTGAATTCTTCTGCTTCGCTTTCAAAGCCCTCTGTATGCTCTTGGATGTATACAACTTTTTCCTTTATCTTTCTAACCAGATTCCTATTTCGTGGCCCTACAAAGACCTAATTTTCGGGGCCTGGAATGATTACTGCTTTTCGCCCGCCTGTTCAAATCCTCTTCAGTGAATATTAGTTGATGAAGTCACAAGCATAAATGCTGTCCCCAATACTTTTAGAGCTATGTTGACCCACATTTCAGAGATAAATTTGAATTATACCAACCCCATCATTAGGAAGGTTTGAATCAGTGTTTCTGTTCTTTCATCTTACGTAAGAAACAATTCTTGAGCTTTCCTAGAGTGCTCTTCTTGGAAGCCATGGTTTTCGTGGTAGTAAAATCTTTTTTGTATCTCAGTAAGTGAATCTCTTAGTTGGATATCACAATGAGTTCACTTTATGTTAAATTCCACTCATTAAAAACATTAATAGAGACGATTCGTTCCATGGTCCTCAAAAAAGGTGGAACTTTTGAGGATCGAATTTCATTTTAAATGTGCTAGAGGATGTACGATTTAAAGGACCCCTAACTGACACCCCATCATCACCATCATCATTTGCTAACTAGTGGGTGAGTACCTACTATGTGCCACATAACGTGCAGGTCTTTTATGCATGTTACATTATTTCTTCCTCACAATACGAAAGTAATGTGTCCAACGTCTCACATCTAGTAAGTGGTAACTCAGCATTTAAACCGAGATCTGCTTGATTCTAAAGCCTGTGCTCCCCCCCACATAACTGCTAATTTATCTGTTTTATGTATTACACTTTGTTTAAAGTAAGGCATATCAGTGTTGATATTTTGATGACGATATCTTTTTACACTTATTAACATCTTTCTGAACTAGTAGCATTTTCTGAAATAGATTCCACAAGAATACTAGTCCTATGAGATTAATAGTATACCTTGAGAAGTGAGTTTTGTGGTCAATTAAGTTTGGGAAGCATTAGGTCAAATAGATTTCTTTTCTACAGGATTTCTTAAAGCTTTCATCATGCTAATATGTAGTGCGAAGCTCACCTTCTGAGACCTCTGCTAGCAAGGGGTTAGAATTTCTAGAATTAACCTTCCTTCAGACCCCAGATCATACTTTGGGAACTACTGATCTAGGGCTTATAATATATCTTTATCACGATATACTTTCAAATAATAATCGAGCCTATTTACATAAAGGGTAAGGACCTTACATCAGTATACTTGGATTTTCACTTCTCTTTCTTATGTGCTCTTTTTGTCATACATTTTACTTTGTTATAAGCTCTATATATACGTCATTATTATTTTTGCTTTAAATGGCCAGTTATTATTTAAAGAGACTAAAAATGATAAAATGCTATCTTTTTTATTTTCTGATTTATTTTACATTTCTAGCACCCTTCTTTCCTTTGTGTAGTTCCAGATTTCCATCTGGTTTTATGTTCCTTTTGCCAAGAGAAATTCCTTTCATGTTTCTTGTAGGGCAGATCTGTAAAGTATTTGAGAGGATAATTGAGGTTGAAAGATGACTTTCTTGAGTTTTTTTTTTTTTTCAGTCCCTGATACCAATTTCTTTAGTAACCTGGGAAGACAAATATCAAGCCTTCTCTGTTTGAAAAGAATCAAGCTTATTTTTCTTACTAAAATGATAAGTATTAAACATCTTGCTACCTAGCTTTATATCTTGGCCGTGATAGTCACTAAAAAAATTATTTAGTCTGGTCTGCTTTCAGTCAGATTTGTCAGATTTGAAAGTCAGATTTGAAAAAATAATGCATGAGTCTTTCATAACAATGACTTTATGTCTTTGGAATACCTAGCTCAACATTAAATAAGTCAACATTTCAAAAGAATTCTTTTTTGTTTGTTGTATTGGCCCAGGCTATAACATGAAGAGCCTTGCCTTCAGTTGAATTTATCCAAGTTGTTTGAAATATGAAGATAACTACTTTGTTTTTCCTTATGTTTCAGGTATTGGTGGTAATTTGGTGGCCATTCAGGCTAGTAGGATTTCTACTTACCTCCATTTACACAGCATTCCAGGAGAATTGCCTGATGAACCCAAAGGTTGTTACTACCCATTTAGAACTTTTTTTGGTCCAGGTATGTGCTTGTGGATGTTTACATATTTTATATCAGGAGTAATTCTCTGAGAATAGAGACAGGCAACATTTGCTGAACACATATTTTGTCAGTTTGACGTAACTTTTTTATTCCTGAGACCTGAGTAGATTTTAAATAGAATAAATTGTGTTCATTAAATCTCATGAAAGAAAGTCATTTGTATTAATTCTGCAGTTGCTGAGGAACTTTGTATACTTTTTCTTTTTCATCCTTCTCTCTGGGATGTCTTGTTCATGAGTCAAGAAGGAAGAACCATGGGGTCCCTGGGTGGCTCAGTGGTTATGTGTCTGCCTTCAGTTGGGTCATGATCCCAGAGTCCTCAGATCGAGCCCCATATCTGGCTCCCTGCTCCACGGGGAGCCCACGCCCCCTGCTTGTGTTCTCTATCTCGCTATGTCTCTCTCTATCAATTAAATAAGTAAAATCTTAAAAAAAGAAGAAGAAGAAACTTAGACACATAGGAAAGCTTTGCTAGGTGATTAAGAGAGACAGATATATTGTCTTTCCTATATTAATCATTTTGGCTTTTTTGAATGTAGACATTTGATCCCAAACAGGAGGAGAGGGAAAACCTCTGTAACAAGGAATAGTGTCCTGTCTGTGTCACCCAGGCAGTGACTACCAAAAAATTGTGACTATAGTATTAAACCTCACAATTCTTGTCACTTCTTTTCTGAAGAAAATAAAGGCTATTACTGACTTTTTAAAAAATTTAAATTCAATTTAGTTAAAACTAAAGTGTATTATTAGTTTCAGGGGTAGAATATAGTGATTCATCAATTGCATATAACATCCAGTGCTCATCCCATCACGTGCCCTCCTTAATGCCCATCACCCAGTTACCCCATCCCTCTTACCCCCTCCCCCACAGCAACTTTATTCCCTATGATTAAGAGTCTCTTATGATTTGTCTCCTTCTCTGATTTCATCTTGTTTTATTTTTCCCTCCTTTCCCCTATGCTCCTGTGTTTTGTTTCATAATTCCACATATGAGTGAAATCATATGATAATTGTCATTCTCATTGACTTATTTCACGTAGCATAATACCCTCTAGTTCCATCCACATCATTGCAAATGGCAAGATTTAACTTTTTGATGGCTGCATAATATTCCTCTGTGTGTGTGTGTGTGTGTGTGTGTGTGTGTGTGTGTGTGTGTGTGTATAAACATCTTGTTTATCTGTTCATCTGTTAGTGGACATCTGGGTTCTTTCCACAGTTTGGCTATTGGCTATTATGGACATTGCTGCTATAAACACTGGGGTGCAGGTGCCCCTTCAGATCACTCTGAATAAAGATCAGAAATGCCCAGTGATGGGACGCCTGGGTGGCTCAGTTGGTTGAGCAACTGCCTTTGGCTCAGGTCGTGATCCCGGCGTCCTGGGATCGAGTCCCGCACCGGGCTCCTTGCTCCGCGGGGAGCCTGCTCCTCTCTCTGCCTCTGCCTGCCTCTCTGCCTGCTTGTGTTCTCTCTCTGTTAAATGAATAAATAAAATCTTTAAAAAAAAAAAAGAAATGCCCAGTGCAACATACGTGAAAGAACTCTGAAGGAAATGTAAAATTAGAACATTCCTGTGCTTTAATAACTTTATGTTTTCTTTGTCTTCCCTCTATTATTATGATAGTCTGACCTGTGTTCTTCATAGCAAGTTTTATCAACTTCCTGCCATTCAGTTAGCGTATAGCATATAATGAGACTTTCAAAGAATTAAGTAAACTGCCAATGGTTGAAATGTTAGCAACAAAATTTTATGTGGTGCTATACAGTATAGTAACATGAAAGCAATCCTTAAATTTTAATAACTGTGACCTATTTGTAACCCAAATAGGATCTTGTTTTAACTTTTACATTTTCTACTACAGGAGTGAATAATAAGTCTGCTCAGGTTCTCCTGCTTCTTGTGATTCCTGGACATTTAATTTTCCTCTACACTATTCACTTGATGAAAAGTGGTCACACTTCTTTAACTGTGATCTTCATAGTGGTGTACTTATTTGCTGCGGTACTACAGGTAAGAGTTAAAGCCTCTTGTAATCTCTTTTATCCTCAGACTGCTTTAAAAGCAAAACTATGTAAATCTAAGAGCACATGAGCTGTTTTATTTCAAAAAGCAACTGTAGGTTTTTGTGTGGATTTCATCGTCCAAAAACCAAGAAACTCATGATCAGTTTTAATATCATCTGATAAATAGAACCTTCGGATTTCCTGTTTCCTGAATTTCCTGAATTCCACGTCTCCCCCCCCCCCTTTTTTTTTTGGTTGGTTCTCTTATATCATATGCACACATTTTCTCATGGATTCCTGAGAGGGCCTGAAAGCCTTTGCATATTGTGAAGTGTTTTTACATGAATAGGTTGACTGGATATAAAATCGTTTCTTTGAGAATTTTCAAGGCTTTGCTCCATTTGCGTTTTAACTTCTGTTAACCATCGAGAAGGATAACAGGGGCTGCTGTTCTCACTGCTGATCTCATTGTACATAACTTCGCTTGAAGCTTGCAAGATCTTTTTTTCCCTCTTGTTATTACGTTTCATGTGGATGTGCACTGGTCTGGCTATACTTGGTTTTGTTGGACGTCGTTTGACCCTTTTGGTCTAGTTCTAGGAAAGGTTCTTGAATCATTTCTAGGAAAGGTTTTTGAATCATTTCTTTGATTTTTTTTCCCCCTCCGTTTTCTCCCTTCTTTCTCCCTAGAGTCTTATTATTTGATTCCTAAAACTCTTGCATTAAATTTCTGATCTTATGCTCTTTTTCTCTTCTTTCTGAGAGATTTCTGTGCCTTTCTACATCTTTTCTCTGGTGTGTCACCGAGAGTTCTGGAGAGAGTAGAGTTGGACATGTGCACTCAATTTGCCATCTTTATGTGGGAGGCTATTAATTTTAAAATTTAAGAAAATTGACTTTATTTTCAAAATCCGATTGGCATAATACCTACACAAAATTTTAAAATTAAATAGTACTGAAGTTTTCTACCTTTCCAATTACATTCCTCAGAGATCATCGCTGAAATAGTTTAGCGGCTTCTTCTGATATGTATCTGCGAGTTTTAAAGTAACATGCCTAAACTTTAGCCTTTTGCTAATAAAAACTGAGGATTTGAGGGACTCTGTTAACACCCTATCTTTTCCATATAGTTATATCACAATTTTTGGTTAAATGTGCAGCCAGTGTTTGTGTGATTGGGCCTATACAAATGTCAGGTACTATAGAGCCAGATAGTAGTATGATTATATTTCCTTTTTGCGTACTTTATTTTTCTTGGGGTTAATAATTACGTCTCTTTTCCTTTGCATCATTTTCCATAAACCCAGCCTTTCCAAGTTTCCACTTTATTTTGGCTTCTTAGGCTTGGCTTCTTGCTAAACTCTGTAAGATTAGCGCCTCCTACAGTGAGAAATCCCAACCTCGTAAGAGATGCATTCAAATAATTCTTTGAAGAGTTAATGTTTAAATTTGGCCTCATGCTAAGCACTGTTCTAAGGGCATTAAACGTCTTGTTTCACTTAATTCTCACAAAAACTCTAGGAGATTTGTTCTTTTCATGTAAATCAGTGATTTTCAAAGTGAAGTACATCCAAAGCAATCCACTGTGTACAAGAAGAAAAAAATTAAAACATCTATTTATGTAGTTTTTCCTCGTTTGTTTAAAATGTCTGTTTTCTTCTATTTTTATGATTGTTTTATAATAAGCATATTAACACAGCGTTGAATAAGTAGGCTCAGATATTTTTCACTAGGGCTAAATAATCTAAAACGTTTGGAGATTACTGAGTTAAAGCACAGAAATAAGAAAGTACAAAGCTTGTGTCAGAAAGAGACAGTGATTCATACCCAGTATATAACCAGGAGAAGGGAGTAGGCGAGAGCAGGTTAAGAAGGTAGATGAGGGCCATGTAGAAAGGCCTTAAATGCCAGACAAAAGAGACTGGAATCTACTCTTAAAATAGCAAACACCCTATGACTTCATCGATATTTTAAACTTTCCCGTAACATTTTATAGTGCCTGAGAATTTATTAAAACTCACCAGTTATTCAAATCATTCAAATCATTCAGTTATTCATCCAATAATCCTTCATCTGCTAAATGCAGAGATGGGTTTTAAATCCCAGGATGAATACATTCAGACCCTATTCTCCAGGACTCACCGTCTGGAGGGAAGACTACTACATAATTACATTATAATGGAATATACAAGTGCTGGGGATAGTTACATATAAGGTACTTTCAGAGCTTGGGAGAAAAAGCAAGAACCTCTACCTTATTTTTAAGGTAGTAATTACTACCTTAGTCATTCAGTTGAACAAACTGTAATATTTTTCTACTACTCAGGAGGGACAAAAGTTATTTCAAATGCTTTTTTTTTTTTTTTACCACTGGCTTCCTTTATTGCTGTATATGATACGGTCATTTATCTCTGTGTAGGTATTATGAAAAAGATGCATTCTTCAGTCCCGTGGGAAATACTCAGAGATCGTACTTTGGTCGGTTGATAAACGTGCCATTCTTAGAGCATGTTTCTGTTTGCAACTCTACCTCTTCGCCTCATGGATTGTTTTACATTTATGTTTATGGCTCTGTGCCAACACACTATCACACATCATTTCACTTGAATAAATGAAGGATATAGGTAATTTTTCTGAACTTGTAAAAATATTAGATTTCAGCCTGTACTCAGAGAAAACCTACACGTCTCTTTTTTAACCTCTGTCTTAAATTCCGACAAGTAAAGGTTGAAAAAACTGGAGGTGAGGAAAGAATAATATTAATCTCCCTGTATCTCAGTCACCTCCTGTATAAGATGGGAGCAATAAGAGGACCTACCTTATAACTCATTTCGAAGAATAAATGAGTTAATTATATAAAGCTTGCCACATAGTAGATGCTATTTAAGTGTTAGCTGATGCTGTCGTTGCTATTAAAACGAGAATTGGAAGTGGTGAGGCATTGATCTCTGATGACAATCGGAGAATCTTTTTTAATCTTAGAGTGTTGATTGAATTTTCTTATGTATCTTTTACACCTTTCATTTTTATGGGTTTTAGTTTTTACTCTCTCCCCAAGAATCAGATCTCTGCCATAGTGGATCTTTGCATGCACTGGACATTGTGTATTATTCCAATGGAATAGCTTAGAGTCGGATTGCAACGGCTCAAATCACACCATCATGTTCTGACATTAACATCCGTGACACACGTGAAAACACACATGTACACACACCTCTTTGGAAACTGAGATTTGGATAAAAGACCTTCCCCTGCCTGCTTCACTCAATTTAGAGATGGACAGAATAAAGGAATACTTTTTTTTTAAAGATTTTTATTTATTTATTTATTTGAGAGACAGAGAAAGTGAGAGAGAACATGAGCGAAGAGAAGGTTAGAGGAAGAAGCAGACTCCCCGTGGAGCTGGGAGCCCGATGTGGGATTCGATCCTGGAACTCAAGGATCATGACCTGAGCCGAAGGCAGCTGCTCAACCAACTGAGCCACCCAGGTGCCCAAAGGAATACTTTTTAAAGACCAAGCCTCCTTGACCACTGAAGACTCATTTTATTATTACTTACTTGATTAGCTTCCCTTTCTGATCTGGGGTAAATTTATATTCAAAATGTTGGTTTAAGTCCCAACTCTTACCCAAATATTTTAGGGTACTCTTCCCATCCCTAAATTCTATATTTTGATTGAATATTCTAGAGTAAGGTCTTCTGATGCATGTTTAATTTCTTCCCACTTAGATTCTCTTTCCTTGGGACTAGAGACGAAGTCTTTTTCCCTATAATATTCCCCACAAGACATTATATAGTGGTTGTTTTGCATTCTTAGTGTTTTGCTTTCTTCCAAATAGTCTTTGATGAATTCCTCCTCCCACCCCCCACCGTCCAATTCCCCGACCAACTAAATGAAGGAAATCTGTTTGAAAGAAACTTCATATTGGACTTATTATAATGACATAGTAACAATCATTTGTGGTATTTTTGCATTTTCTCAGATATCATCTCTTCCTGGAAACCTTGTTTGAATACCTAATTTGATCTGAGTGCCCTTATTCTGTTCCCATAGTATCCTGTGAATATCATTATTCTAGCTTTTCCACATTTTATTGACATTATCTGTTTATGTGTGTCTCACTCATTCTAGAGAAGAGATCTTTGGCTTATTCATTTTTACTCATTTTACCTTGTCCTATCCCTAGTGCTCAATTAATGTTTGTTCAACTGAATGACTACCTCTCTTTTTTCTTTTTGGCTTGAGGGCCATGTCTTGCTGGAGTTTGGGATCACAGTTGTGTTTGGGACTTGGCCGAGGGCTCCCTGGAGGTCTTAGCATCCTTGGGAAGGAGCAGGCTGAGCGGGCCGGAGCCTAAGAGGTGGGGGCGGCTGGGGGCAGGGACCAGGGGTCGCCCCTGAGGAACTATATCTCACCAGCCATGTCTCTTCCTTCACCGGAGGGAGGAGAAAAGTTTATAACTGTATTTAAGCCCTAGATATGCTAGAAAAACTGAAAAATCTAATTTTTTTCCTTGCTTTCAATAAACACCAGCTTTATCTCTTTCAATGACATAGGTATTGAAAATAAGAGGCAATGAGAAATAAAACACAACCCCCCCCAAATTCTATCACTGTTCACCCAGAATTACAAGGTTTTTCTGAAACATTTAGAGATGAAATGACTTGGTATCTAGAGATAAAGATAAGGGTATATAGATAAAGCAATATTGGTCATGATTGATCATTGGTGAAGCTGAGTGATGCTAGAGGAGAATTACCAGTATGGGTTAATTTGTATTCTTCTCTTCTGTGTATGTTTGAACTTTTTCATAATGAGTTTTAGAAATTAAGGTTTTATTTCCGATGTTAACACAGGAGGGTTTTTTTTGTTGTTGCTCATTTGTTTGTTTTAGAGAGCGGCAGAGGAAGAGAGAGAGAGTCTTAAGCAGGCTCCACGCCCAGTGTGAAGCCCCACACAGGACTCGATCTTACAACCCTGAGATCATGACCCGAGCCAAAATCTCCCCTGCTTAACTCACTGAGCCACTCAGGCACCTCTAACACAAGAGTTTTTTCAGAGCATGTTAGCTTTCTAATTTTGGTCCTGTAGCTATTTCTTAACATCAAGCGAAAAGTAGAAAGTCAGCTTGAATTTGAAATTGCTTGGGACTTGAAATGGTCAAGTATCTTGTATCTTATTTTGTCCGTGGCACACACTAACCACATTTTTTGAAACGAATCTTTAAGTTTTAAAATCCACTTACGTGCCACAAATGACATTGTTTAAGAATTTATTGTGAGCCTTGCAATTAGAAGGAACCTAACAAATGTGTTTTTGTTTCGGGCAGGAAGGCCACCAAGCCACAGTCAGTAGCTGTGATGGATTTTGTATGCTTACTTCTGTTCTTGCCCAGGGCCGGAGAGCAATCAGGATTAGTTGGAATATGTCAAGGCCAGAGTAATGTGTGAAAGCCATTTGCATTTGGAACACCACTGGTCATACTGCATTTTGAGTTCTTCTTTTTGTCAGTAGTAAGGATGGGTTGGTACCAAGCTAACCACCCTGGGCTACTCATGATAGCTTTTGTGCCATCGGCCAACATTGATGAGACTGCTAGCTGTGGCTAAGGGTATAGTTGCTGGCTTTGGAACATATTTTTTTCATCTGTGTCACATTAGCCCATTGAACCCACAATTTTGATTTTATAGAATCAGAGTGTACTTTCTTCCAAAAACTTAGAGATGAGGGACACCTGGGGGGCTCAGTCGTTAAGCATCTGCCTTCAGCTCAGGTCATGAATCTGGGGTCCTGGGATCGAGCCCCACATCGGGCTCCCTGCTCAGCGGGGTGTTCGCTTCTCCCTCCCTTGCCTGCTCCTTCAGTTTGTGCGCTCTGTCTCTCTCTCTCTCTCTTTCTCTCGGACAAATAAATGAATAAAGTCTTTAAAACAAAACAAACACAAAACTTAGAGATATATTGGGGTCTTCCACTTCTAAGCGATGATTTCCTCTGCTTCATGTCTTACTGATTCAGATGCTTCATTAACTGGGCAAAGCCTGTTAATTTGTGAAATTAAAAGCATAATGTAGAATTCCGGGTTGTGATGAATCTAGTTGGCCTTCCTTCTAAGATCTACTGAAGGGAACCCTGATATCTTCTTCAGGGTTTTCTGTCTCTAATTCATTTTTTGCCTTATTCTCTATAGTCTTTTTCAAGGATGTAGTGTTTTGACAGCATAAGAAGCCCAAGAAGCCCAAAAGTAACTATCATTCAAATAAGCAGACTGGCAATTTCTTGAGCAAAGAAGGAACAGAGTACATTGTGGGTCATTTCCCTATTTAATTTAGAGTCTCTACTAGTTTCCCTTTGTGTTTTGAAATCCTAGTGTGTTTCCTTTGTGAAGAGGCAAAAGCATAAAGCGTGGATGACATACTCTACAAGACGCAAAAAGATAAGTTCATATAGAGTGTATGAACATTTTTTGGCTATAAAGTATTTTAATGGAAAAAAGGGACTTTTCTAGTTCTAGATGCCTATTGAATCCCGACAAAGTGCTTGCTAATATAATTGGTAAACTATGAATCAAAATCATTTCTAAATGAAATTTTTAATTCCGTATTTTAGGCACTGATTGTTTCTTGCAGGAAATTAGGTTATTAAGAACACTACTAAAATTCTAGCAGCACTGAATTTCATGAAAAATTCATTTTGAAAGTTGGTTGTAGAAAATCTTTGCTTCTGGCTATATCTGCTATTTCATGTAAGGGAGACAAAATATTTCCATTAAATCATAACGACAACAAGGTCTCAATATATAAAATTGAGAATTGTACATCCAGGATTTTATCAAATCTGTAATAGTCTTCCAAGCACTGTGCTAGTCACTGTACAAAAGACATAGAAGAAATTGTCCCTGGCCTTTACAATCTTTTCTCGGTTTTGGGAGATTGGACTTAAATGGGTGAAACAGAGAAGAGCCTAAGACTTCCCTCCCTATGACAATAGGGTCTTCCTCTGTAACTTAAGAATTAAACTTTTTTTTTTTTTTTTTGCTAATGCTTGGCTTTCATTCTTTTAAAAGTGCTTCAGTAAATTTTTTTTAAAGGGTGGATCAGAGTATATATTATAGCTGATGAGAACTTCAATTAATATCCATAAAATTGAAATTGTTCTTAGCAAGACAGCTAATTCTTATACTTTTTATTGGTGTGATTTTAAAAACAGGAGTCTCCTTAGTTTTTGTTACTGCCTTTCAGTAGACAATATTTGGCTTTGAATTTTATACTTAAGTGCAAATTGCATAGATTCATAGTTCTCAGAAGAATTGTTCTTAGCAAATCTCAAGCCTGCCTTAAATGAGCAAATGTATCCCCCTCATAATAAAATGTATAATTAGGATATTGATTAATGAATTTCTTGATAAGGGTTCTGTCTTATAAATAGCAGTTCATGGTCATTTTGAAACCTGTGTTTGTTATATGACCATGGCCACAACACAAATGTTATAATTTTTTTTAATATTAGAATGCTTTTTTTTTTTAAGATTTTATTTATTTATTTGACACAGAGAGAGTTCCCAAGTAGGCAGAGAGGCAGGCAGAGAGAGGGGGGGGAAGCAGGCTCCCCGCTGAGCAGAGAGCCCGATGCGGGGCTTGATCCCAGAACCCTGAGATCATGACCTGAGCCTAAGGCAGAGGCTTTAACCCACTGAGCCACCCAGGTGCCCCACAAATGGTATAAATTAAGAGCAAACATCTTTCATTTCTTATCTAGCAGAAATGCTTGGGGCAGAAATATGGTCTATATACTTACTAAAAGAAACACTGACCCCATCTTAGTTCTGAAGTCACATTCACATGATTTTGTACCATTTTAACTATGAATAGAGACATAAAATTTATCTTCCCTCAGAAGAAAAATATTTATAAGCCAGGCTACTTGTAATCACAAATGTCATATAAGAAGGACAAAGAAAGGAGAAGAGAGGATAAGATCCCAATATGCACAATATTATAAAAAGATCAGCGCTCCTTTGAGTCAGATGTAAGTTGGAATCTTTACTCTGCTACTTATTTTGTGACTTGAATCAAGTTTTGTAACCTTCTGGCCTTATTTTTTTTCTCTAACTCAGGATAGTAATGAGGGCTAAAGCTAATGTGTATAAATTACTTGGTGGAATTCCCGGGACATAATAAGTTTCCAATAATGGTAGTGGCTGCAGTTTATCATCATTATTATTGGAGTGATCATTTCTTCCTTCCACTCATTACTGGAGCTGGTTGTTCAATGCCCTGGGCCCTGGGAGCTTTTTTTTTTTTTAAACCTCCTCACCATTCACCTTCCTTTTGACCCTTCTTCTTTACTGCCGATCTCTTTTCTTGCTCTTCTGATGAGGACCCTAAGCTTTAGATAGCAACCTTTCATTGCTTACCTTCATATGGATATCTCCAGTCTGGACTCCTTTTCTACATCTCCAGTTATGTGTTGGAAGACATCTCAAATGTGACATGTCTGAACTAAATTCCTCATTCTCCCCATAATCTTACCCATAGCTGGACAAGAAGCCACAAGGGGGTACAGTGAAAAGGGCAGTGGGCCAGGCTGAGGGCATCCAAACAAAGATCCCCTAAACTTCTCTGGCCTAAGCTCCTGACGCTGTCAAGTCCCTCTGGGATGGGGAGAGCCTTACTGGCATAGACTTCATGCCATGTGCACTGCCGGTGGCCCGGATCCTGCCATCACTGTCATCACCATTATCCTGCTGCTGGTGAGTGCATGCAGTGGGACAGGAAGACTCCCAGACTAAGGAATAAGTATTTCTGGTCCTTTCCTAACTCTGTGATTTCGGCTAAGTCACAGCACTGCTATGTGGCTTAGATTCCTCCCTTGTAACGTTAAGAGGGCAGATACTAACACGAAGGTGATCATATCATTTTAGTCCAAACCAGGACACTTTTGAGAGTGAAGGGGAGCTGTTGATGATTAGAATGACAAGCATAAATCGTCACTACCCTGGGCAAACGAGGAAGAACAGTGACCCTAGCTATCACTCAGATCCCCTCCTGCATTTATGATGTTTGATTTTGTGAATTCCTACTTCTAAAGTAAAGGTGCTTTGTTCAAACCATTGTTGTACACACTAATATATATGCTAATTTAAAGTGAGCTGGTAACTGCAATGTCTGTTAATATGAGAATTGGTGATGACTACTAAAGTAATACTAAGTTAAATTGGCTTTTAGGGGTTGACCAGAAACCCAGGCAATACATAACATGTTATTTTCCTGCAAAATTGTATTCTGTGTCCAAACAGCTGATTTTTTTTTAAATAGCTAATTCTTTTTTTTTTTTTTAAGATTTTATTTATTCATTTAACAGAGAGAGAACACAAGCAGGCAGAGAGGCAGGCAAAGGCAGAGAGAGAGGAGCAGGCTCCCTGCCGAGCAAGGAGCCGGATGCGGGACTCGATCCCATGACGCTGGGATCATGACCTGAGCCGAAGGCAGCCGCTCAACCAACTGAGCCACCCAGGCGTCCCTCAAATAGCTAATTCTTAATGGGTCTGTTTTTTACACAGAAGTCTGTGTTCGCCTCTTTATGCCATAATTTGACTCATAATGTTCAGTCATATCTCCTCTTGATTTTGTGAGAGGAAAAGAATACTGGTCTCCTTATCCTCTAAGTTGTTCATTCTGAACATTTCCCATCTCTGACAGTTTGAAGTTCGGTAATCTCAGCCGGTATATATAAAAGCTTCAAAAACAGTAAAAACAAATATTTGTATTACATTTATTACTATTATTATAGAATAATAATATCATTGTTATTATTGAAGTTTGGTAATCTTCTTGATTACCCTTCTTCCCCTTCTTGGAATTTGGTAATCTCATCAAATATATATAAAAGCTTCAAAAAACAGTAAAAGCAAATATTTGTATTGCATTTATTACTGTTATTATTATTATGAGCCATTCACCGTTAGGTCCCTTTACATATATGAACTCACTGAGTACTCACCACAGCTCCGTGAGCTGAGTTATGTTATTCCCACTCTCGGGTGAGGCAGTTGCGTGGAGAGAAGTTACGTGACATGTCCAAGTCCACAGAGCAAGATGGAATCTGCAGTTGGCCCTCCTAACCACTGTGTTTTACAAGAATAAGTCTGACACTTTGTTGTGCTCTTGAGGGTCATAGTTCTTAGGATGGCAGTTTCTGAAGACTTATAGGTGTCTTTTCCCTCTGGTTTCATTAGATCTTCTTATTTCTTCCAGCCAGGCATTGTGCCTCAGAAGGGCGTTCATTCCACAGAGTGGACACAGACTCTGTGTCCTGAAGTCAAGTAGGAATCCAGTCAGGAACACAGATATGTCCGTCGCGTCCTGAGAGAAGGACAAAAGTGCTATGGAATTTCGGTAGTGGGAGAGTTTTTTCCTATGTGGGGAGGAAGATTTATAACGGATAAAATTTTGTTTGTAGATTCATAGAGAATGCGATTTCAGCAAAAGGAACTAACAAACTCAGGGTATTTACAGAAAATAGTAAGAAAATTTCTGGAAAATAAGATTGAAAATTACAGGTTGTGGCAAGATCATGAAGGATCTTGAAGACTAGACTGAAGAGCTTGTTGGGTTTTAGAAAATGATGATTTTCAAAATTAGTTCCACTTGCAACAAACTTGAGAGATCTGATACAATCATCTGAGGCGGTAGAGTTTAGAGTATGTAAGGTCCTGGGCTCTGTTTTCTACCACTTACCCCTGTGTCAGCTTCAGCCAGGTAACCTCTCAGGGATTGTGTTTTCTCATCTGTAAAAAGCAGCTAAGAACAGGCCCACCATGTGGGTTGTTTTAAGGATGAAATGAGGTTATCCGTGTAAGGTGCTATTACTGTCTCACTATTTTAATATCATCATATCCAGCAGCTGTGGATTATTGGAGTAATGACTCTCTTTGGAGATCAGTGAGGGGTTCAGAACCTATGGAATCTAGCATCGAGAGTCCCTACTGTGATTCCGATGCCCCACTAATTCCTTGGAGTCATTCTTCTCAATAAGAATGGTGGCAGCATGACCTACCTGGACTCCTAGGATAACCAGCCTAACTGAGAGGTCACTGGCTTAGCCTTAGGCAAGTTACTTTATTCCTTGGGGTCTTATTGTTCTTGCCTGTAAAATGAGGATAATGATTCCTCTTTGCACAGTAGCAATAATGTTTAAATGTGTGGCATACAGTAGGCCTTATTAAGTGATGTGCTCATATATTTATTTATTACCACACTAACTCAACTCCTATTCCCAGATGGCATCTCAAAGGAAAGAGCTAAGCAACCAGGGGATTTCATTTCATTTCATTTCATTTCATTTAAGATTTTATTTATTTGTCTGAGAGAGAGAGAGAGAAGGGGGCATAAGCAGGGGGAGGGAGAAGCAGGCTTCCTGCTGAGCAAGGAACCTGATGTAGACTCGATCCCAGGACCCTGGGATCATGACATGAGCCAAAGGCAGATGCTTAACCGACTGAGCCGCCCAGGTGCCCCTTATTTATTTTTTTAAACTAGGCTCCATGCCAAGTGTGGAGCCTGATGTGGGACTTGAACTCATGACTCTGAGATTAAGAGCTGAGCTGAGAGTCAGGTGCTTAACTGAGTGAGCCACCCAGGCACCCCAACCGGGGTATTTTCACAGGTTGGCTGACCTCTTTCCCATTCTTTTCTCTCACCTCAAGATTTAAATTCACCAGTTTTCAAATGGAAAATAAGGATCTCTTTCTTTCTGTGTTACTGGTCTGCCTCTGTCTCTTAACTGGTTTCCATCCATTTGAGCTGAAAGAAAAGTCTGAAGAGAATGACAAAGGAAATGTGAGGGGAAGATCCACAGTTCCAAGAATGATTTTTTTTTCTCTCTCTCATTGTAAAAATATCTCCTTTAGCTTTGGGAGTTGATGGATATGGTTACCTTAAGGTAGGCAGTTGAAACAGGTGAATTTTTGAGATTCTTTTTTAGCCTTGTGATTGCATTTTTGTGATGCGGTAGTGGGATGATGTTACTGTAGCTTAGGTTGTAGGGTCTGGAAATGGAGACACTTCCCTAAATCCATATTTATGATTAATTCTCTAGACAAGTACGCTCAGGCTGCAGGCCAGTCAGGCACGGAAGATGAAATGATTGTCTCCCACGTTGGAGGCATAGCATGCCGGATCCCTGCGTAGCAAGGCATTGGGAAAGGGAACTCTCTTCAGGCTTGTCGACCCTGATGAAGATGAAGGTAGGGCCAGAGAAGCTGAGCCATCTTTTTCTGGTGTTCTGGTTAGGATGTAACCAGCCGTGCTCTGAATCCTGCTGAGATTGCAGACCTGACTTAGAGGACTTTTCACATCACCAACAAAAAATCTTACAGCACAGCCCTGTGAAAGCACTTAATTGAAAAACATAAAAACCATCACTCAAGAAATCTGCCAGAATAAAATCTTGGTTGGTTGTGAGCCCAGAATATTCACCGTAGAAATACTGACCTGATTGATTTTATAATTAAACATTTTTAGCTTATTTAAAAAAAAATATTTAGGACCATACAACTTTTTAAATTTTGAAGGTCAGTGTCCATGTTCTAGGGGTGCCTGGGTGGCTCAGTTGGTTAAATGTCTGCCTTTCGCTCAGGTCACGATCCTGGGGTCCTGGGATTGAGCCCCGCATCAGGCTCCCTGCTCAGTGGAGAGCCTGCTTCTCTCTCTCCCTCTGCCTGCTGCTCCCCCTGCTTGTGCTTTCTCCTCTCACTCACTCAAATAAATAAAATAGTTAGAAATACGTAAATAAAAGGAATATTTAAAGGATGTCAGAGGAGGATGAGACCATCATTCGGTATCTAAAAAAAAGAGACAAAGTGGAATTTATTGCTCACTATGCTGGGATCAGGCAAAATCTCTCCAGCCCAGCAAACTGCTGATCTTACATAGGATTTTAGGAAAGTGTGACGCTAAGGGGGAGGATGTTCGAAAGCACATGTGGGTTGATGCCATCTGTGGAAGTGTGGTTACTTAGGTGTGACTAGTGTTGTTTGGTTGTCCCCCAGCTGTATCTGTATTGGACTGAATTTGTTCCTCATTGGCTGCTTCAGAAGTACGGACTGTTATTGACTTACTGGCTTTTCAAGTGTGTTCAGTAATGTAAATTGTTTGTTGACTGAATTCAAAACCAGTTCTGATGGCTTTTGGTTACATGGCTAAAGAATCACCAGTGTTTTCCTGAGAGTGTGCGAACTTTCTAAATCCTCAGTCTCTGTTTTTGTTCTTCACTCCGTCGAAGCTGCAGGAGATCATTAGGGATTGTCCAAACCTTCACCTATGTCGCTGATTCTTCTGGAAGATGGGGTTTCATTTGTGAAGATCTGATGTCCTTTTTTTTTTTCTTTGAGTCATTTGCTGAAACATCTGCTGGCACAGTGGCTGTCGAAGAATTTGAGGCACTAGACAATAAACATCAAAGGTATGAGGCAAACAAGAATAATGAGTATTAGAAGAAGGGACTACAGTATATGTCACTTCAGTATATGTCAGCATAACCTAAGATTTTTCAGACGTGACCCAGAAAACAAGCCGTAAGCATTCTCTAGGTAGCCAGATTGCCTTTTCTTTTAGCTCAGATACATATTGTTTTATTTCATCTGTAATATTGGTCAGATATAAATACCATGAGCATTAGTAGTGGCTTTGGTTGGCCCAAAGAAAGTCTCAGACCATTCTATGAGCTATATAGCTAGAGCTGTTATTTTGATTGTCTTGTGGGGAAGCGGTCTACGTTGTACGGTCATCTCTGTTCTGAGAATTTTGTGTTCAGAGTCAGTTTTCCATGAATCATCTGTTTCTGGAGGTGCTCTGAAGAACCTGTTGTAGGTTCTTGACTGGTATTATCTTCCAGCTCTGCTAAGATCCCTTCCACCTTTTTTTCCAGAGGATGTTCTAGTTGAGTCTTATCCAGGGATTATGTTTTGTTTTATTTTTAGTTCAATAATGGGCATTTCTTTCAGACAGGGTTGTACCTGAATGTAGACAGAAAGACCAGGGATTTTATTCACCATCGCAGACTCAGCATCAACCCCTGCCTGTTAGATAAATAATTCTCCAAGAAGTATCCAGCTTTATAGTATTCTTAGATTATTTTAGGCATTTCAGTCACGTTTCTTCATGCAGATTCTGAACTCATCGAAAGCAATAACTATGTTGCATTCTTTTCTGAATGAAACTTATCACAGTGTTTTCTATGTTAGGTATAAATAAATATTTGTTAAATTGGATTCAAGATGTATGGAGTGTACTTGGAGTATGTGGGCGGATACTGAAACAGTTCCTCATTGTTTGAGCAGCAGAAGCCAGACCCAAAAAGAACATATTGTTACATTTATACTAAGCACAGATAAGGGCATAAACAACAACAACAGCAACAACAAAAGTAAAAAAAGTTTGATAACTAACTTGTGTCAGAATAAAAACTGAGGCAAAGTATAGAACAAGAGCTTGTGGCTTCAAATTCAAAAACTGGTGAGCGATCAGGCTCGTTCTTCTTTTCTTGCCCATGTTTGATGAGCCACTGTTTGTGGCTACCTTACTTACAAGAAGAGTGAGAACTAATATTTTTTAAGTGCCTATTAACTGCCAGACATTTTTTATTGATGTTATTTCACGTAATCCTTTTAGTAGTCCTCTGAGATGTGCATAGTTTTCCCTACTTTCCAAGTGACAAATCTCAGAGACTGAAAACTTAAAAAATTTACCGGGAGTCACAGAAGTAGTTAAGTAATAAAGATTGAACTTAGATCTGTATTACTCCAAAGTCTTTTTCTCTCTAGTCCGTCACAAGATAAGTGAAAAGATTGAGAATTTAACCTGGCGATCTCATTATTTATTAGTGGAGGATGACTGAAAGAGATCCTATACTCCAGGGCAGGGATCAGCAAACTTTTTCCGGAAAAGGCCAGATAGTCGACATTTTAGGCCTTGCAGGCCACACGGTCTCTGTCACAAGGACTCAACTCTGCTGTGACAGCAGCAGCCGCCGTAGACTCTGTGGAAATAAATGAGCACGGCCGGGTCCCACCAAAGCTTTTCTATGGACTCTGGAAATTAAACTTCCTATAATGTTTGTGTGTCACAGAATACTATTCTTCCTTTGATTATTTTGAACCATTTAAAAATATCAAAACCATTCTTAGCCTAGGGGCCATACAGGTGGTGGCCCAGATATAGCCTGTAGGCTATAGTTCTCTAACCCCTGCTATAGGCTATTGCTGTGAAGAAAACTCTTTCACCGTCCTTCTATATATTTTTTCAATTTATTATTTTTTTAAAATTAGTTTCAGAGGCAGAATTTAGTGATTCGTCCATTGCATATAACACTCCGTGCTCGTTACATCACATGCCCTCCTTAACGCCCACCCCCCAGTTACCCTATCCCCCACCCACCACCCCTCCAACTGCCCTCGGTTTGTTTCCTAGAGTTCAGCATCTTTTATAGTTTGCCTCCTTCTCAATTTTTATCTTATTTTATTTTTCCTTCTCTTCCCCTGTATTCATCTGTTTTGTTTCTTAAATTCCACATATGAATGAAATCATTCAGTATTTGTCTTCCTCTGACTGACTCATTTTGCTTAGCATGATACCCTCTAGTTCCATCCACAGTGTTGCAAATGGCAAGATTTCGTTCTTTTTCATAGCTGAGTAGTGGTCCATTTTATATATATATGTGCCACATCTTCTTTATCCATTCATCTGTCAGTGGACATCTGGGTCTTTCCACAGTTTGGCTATTGTGGACATTGCTGCTGTAAACATTGGGTGCAGGTGTCCCTTCAAATCACTATGTTTGCATCCTTTGGATAAATACCTAGTAGTGCAATTGCTGGGTCATAGGGTAGTTCTATTTTTAACTTTTTGAGGAACCTCCATGTTGTTTTCCAGAGTGGCTGCACCAATTTGCATTCCCACCAACAGTGTTAAGAGGGTTCCCCTTTCTCCGCATCCTCACCAACATCTGTCATTTCCTGACTTGTTAATTTGAGCCATTCTGACAGGTGTGAGGTGGTATCTCATCATGGTTTTGATTTGTATTTCCCTGATGCTGAGAGATGCTGAGAATTTTTTCATGTGTCTTTTGGCCATTTGTATGTCTTCTTTGAGGAAATGTCTGTTTATGTCTTCTGCCAATTTCTTGACTGAAGTTTTTGTTTTTTGAGTGTTGAGTTTGTTAAGTTCTTTATAGATTTCGGATACAGCCCTTTATCTGATAAGACATTTGTACGTATCTTCTCCCATTCCATAGGTTGCCTTTTAGTTTTCTTGACTGTTTCCTTTGCTGTGCGAAAGCTTTTTATCTTGATGATAAGTCCCAATAGTTCATTTTTGCTTTTGTTTCTCTTGCCTTGTCTAACAAGAAGTTGTTGTGGCCAAGGTTGAAGAGGTTGCTACCTATGTTCTTCTCTAGGATTTTGATGGATTCCTATTTCACATTTAGTTCTTTCATCCATTTTCAGTCTACTTTTCTGTATGATATAAGAAAATGGTTCAGTTCAAATCTTGTCCATTTTTAAAAGCGGGTCGACTTATGGAGTTGTAAGAGTTCTTTATATATTCTGGGTACAAGTCCTTTGTTATATACATTTATTGAAAATACTACCTACCCATCTATACATTGCTTCTTCATTTTCTTAACCATGTATTTTAACAGTAGAGGTTTCAATTTTAATAAAATTTATCTGTGTTTTCATTATGGCTAGTGCTTTTTTTTTTTTGTCCTAAGAAACCATTGCCTATGCCTGGCTTACGAAGGGTTTCTCCTGTTTTCTTCTAGAAATTTCTGGTTTTAGCTTTTTTTGGTGTCTCTGATCCATTTTGAATTAATTTCTGTGAATTACAGATTAAGGTTCATATTTTTCCTTACAAATACTCAGTTGTTCCAGCACCATTTATTGAGAAAACTATCCTTACCTGCCTTGAATGACCTTCATGTCTTCATCAAAAATTAGTTTCTGTATATGTGGGTCTGTTTCTAAATTTTATTCCGTTCCAATGATGTATATGTCTTATGCAACTGTTTTCTTTTGAACCTTCACATGTTTTTTTAAATTTTAGTCTCAAAAGAAATCATTTGTCATTCTTCTTAATTGCAAGCTCTCTTCTGTATGTGGGTCTCAGTTCATTCATAGGAGCGTCTGTATTTTTACAGCTACAGATGTGCCAAATAACGAAAACTAATGTAGACGTTTTTCTCTGTGATCCCTGCCAAATCAATATCCTTTTATTCTCTGCTCTTAACATAGAGTTCTCAGTGTGCTTGCATTTCAACAGCACCAGTAATTATATTTGTGAATCCTTATGTGATACTGTCTCTCCAACCTTATGGAAGTCCAAGTGGATTATATCTGGGTTTTCATGCTTGTCACTTCTCATGGCTGCTTTTTTCTAAGATGTGAATTAGATGAATTACACATGTTCCTTCCTTTTGTACTCCCGACTCCATTCCCTGCTTTTCTCCATATTCTGTCTCTAACCAATAACTTAAAGAGACCCTTCTGTATCAAGAAAAGATTGATTTTCAAAAAAAAAAAAAAAAAGAAAAGATTGATTTTCAAATCTTTCAGTTATTTCTTTGCCTCTTCCTTTTATTTCCTCCCATTAAAATGAATTGTCTTCTTTTCAGGGTTTACCTTTCTAATGTCAAAGAAGTTCAGAACTGTACTTCTGACACTTTCATTTTACTTGCATTTTTTTTTTTTTTTTTTTACCTTACCTACCTTTAAAATGTTTTCCAGGCAGTTCCATGTTCTGGCAATATTTGTTACTCAGGTCCTGTAGATTTCAAAGTTAGCCTTTTAAATCTGTTTTCTGAGAACATTTGTCACCTAGTAAAGTGAAAAAAACAGATTTTTCTACTGAGCTTAGGCAAGGAAGGGAGTTTTAGTCATCGTTTCCTGGACATTTTTGTTTGTTTTAGTTTGAGCTTTGTTTCATATCATAAAGCAACATATACTCATCACGGTAAAATTGCCGATAATCTCCACACTCAAAGACCACCACCACAAATATTTCGGTGTGCTATTAAAAAATATTTTTTTAAAAAGATTATTTCTCAAGTTTAAAGTACATATGTTGGAAAGACATACAATAAATGGTTTTAAATGAATGAATATTCTTTTTTTTTTTTTTCAGTGAAATGTTTTGTTAGGCAACCCGCTGAAAGGCCTCCTCCCTCAAAGGGAGATGGTAGAGAAGAAGGGCGATTTCTGGGCTATGGGCAAAGGGTAAAGGGGGAGCACCTAAGTTGCTAAGGGCCTGGTTTCAGCCTCCTGCATCTTTCCCTAATATTCTGTGGATACTGGCAGCGTTAAAGTAATTTAACTCAGTAGGAGAAAATCAATAAATGCTCATTACCTATGGCTATTTACATATGTTTTATTTCTGTCTTTTTTCCCCTTCTTATTAGAAACTTTAACATCTTATTTTGCTTCAGTTTTTTTTTTTTTTTTAATTTTCAGGTTGTCATTTCGTAATGTTAAGTAACATTAATTATCACTGACTCTTTGCATGATTGGAACAGAATGACATGGTCAGATGAGGGGACAATCAATGGTGGGACTAACAGGGCCAGGGTTAATGAACACCCAGCCAAAAACTATTATGTTTTTAAAAAATGTTAATTATATATTAAATATTGAGTAGATGAACAATGCCATGCACAAGGTATGAAGAATAAAAATTCATTGAACGCTCATTAGTCAGCTTAAGAAATAGAATGCTACCAGTATCCTAGTATCTGTACCTTTTAAAACTACACATTCTAAAAGTTTCTTTTGGACAGAAGGTCTTCACTATCTTTCTGCCGTGGACTCCTTGGGAATATTATGGGCTCCTTCTCAAAATAAGGTTTATTCATTTCCCACCTTCCTCCACCTACCACCTTACAAAAATAGTTCAGACCAAAGCAAAGTTGCTTTTATTTAAATATCAGGAGTAGATTGAATTCCTGTTGACTGATAATCCTAAATTCTTCTGAGCAAACATATATATATTTGATTTTAATGAGTAGGGTTTCGAGTCTGGAAACTGGATTAGAGAAGCATATTTTTATAGGGGAAATAAATTCAGCCTTTGTAAGTGAGGGGTTTGGAAGAACTATACTAATTTGCTACTCCTCATGTTTATTTGCATCATATTTCTAAGCCTTCCTTCCCTGAAGAATCATCTTTCTTTACGCAATACACAAGGCCATTACTGGCATTCAGGGCATTGAGGGAATCCTAGTATGTGGGAATGTTGATTCTAGCTCAAAGAAGGAGTTGGCCAAGAGAATCAATATCGTCCAAAGCAAATATATATTTTTGTACTTTGGACATTTATTTAAATTCCAAGCAATACATCTAGAACATGCAGAACAAGCTACAAAGTTGGCTTTTCAGAAGGTATATTTACCTAAAGAATTTATGCATATTTCATAAAAAACAAACAGAAGATGTAAAAACACAGTCTACCCTTGGTTTGAATTCAATGTGTTTTTGCAGTGAAAAGCATGCATTCCTTAAATAATCATTTAGTTTTTTAAAAATAAAACATGTTGCATTAAGAAGTATCTGATATTTATTGTGATTTTAATAATCCATTACACTGTGTTCCAAGGAAACACAGAAATCCTTTGTTAACTTGCAAAAATAAATTATAAATTGAAACCTGAGGGAACTTTAAGTCATCCTACTACCTTTAAAAAGAAATTGCATGGGAATGGAACTTAAATCCAATTAATGGAGTAAGAATGTGGGAGGAGGTGGGGGGGATGAGATTAGTGAGGCAAACTATCGCCATGCAGTTCACAACAACAGATTTCTTACCTTTGTACTCCAGAGCTAGAACAGAGTATGAAGGCATAAATTCATTTATTTTAAAGAAGCCTGAAGTAAGGATCAGAGAGAAAAGTCACATTGGTTAGTGAGTGTTAGAAACCAGTGTTCACACTTCCATTCCAATAAGCTTTTTTTTTTTTTTTAAAGATTTTATTTATTTGAGAGAGAGACAGACAGCTAGCAAGAGTGGGGGGAGGAGCAGAGGGAGAAGGAGAATCCCAAACCAACTCCCCACTGGGCAAAGAGCCCCACCCACGGGGCTCCATCCCAGGATCTTGAAATCGTGACCTGAACGGAAGCCAAGAGTCAGCTGCTCTACCAACTGAGCCACCCAGGCATCCCCCAACAACCTTTTAAATAAAGATCATAGATAGATTCCGCATAATAGCTGATGAACAATAGGGGTGGCATTAATATTTATTGAGTACTGACTGTGTACAGACACTTGCTTAACCCTTTACATATATAATTTAATTTCTGCAACCCACCCATGAGTGGGTAAGTAATGGATATCTCATTGTGAAGATGAGGAAGACTTGAGGGTTTATTCACTCATCGGCCGTAACACAGTCATTCTGCAGTAGAGCCCGTTCAGCAACACACATTTGTTTCTGGCTCATCGTGGATACATGTTTTGCTAGAAATCAAGACATCAAGTAGAAAGATGACATCGTTTTCTCCTTCCAGAGATTTCTACGTGAGATCCCTAGAACGTAACATGTCAGAGGTACCTGTTAGATCAGTATCTTTCGAATGTTTTCGGCCACAACACTCAGTAAGAAATATGTTTAGGGATGCTTGGGTGGCTCAGTCAGTTAAGCCAACTCTTGATTTTGGCTCAGGTCACGATCTCAGAGTCATGAGATGGAGTGAACCCCATGTTGGGCTCTGCACTGGGCATGGAGCCTGCTTAAGATTCTCTCCCTCCCTCTCTCCTCCCCTTTTCTAAGAAAAGAAACACGTTTATACTGAAACGAATACACACATATATAAAATATATAACTGTGTGTAATTTCATAGCTGAAACAAAAGTTGTATGAAATATCCTTATTAGCATACTAATACTTCCTATTCTAACCCCATTGTATTCTGTTTTATTCTAGTCCATTTCTTAAAAGACCAGTTACATTAAATTGATTTCATAGCTCATTCATGGGTCACATATTGAAAAAAGATGTTAATCTGTTTTAAAAAATTCTCTTACGTGTGTGTGTAAGAAACTAGACACCACGAGTCCTCCAGAGCAACTCTAGCTACTTCTGTTATTCCATCTCTATGTTGCACTTGGATTGCTAATTTTGCTTTCTTAATTTAAGAAATTATCTATGGACTGTTAGTTATGGTAGATGAGGGTCTAGCCATCTTGCCTCATGCCTTATTTCCCCAACTTTCTTCCTCCTAATATCGGAAGACTCAATTTTTGTTTAATGAGTAAGTGTTGTTTATCTTCTATGACTATAAATATCATTTATCACAGAGCCAAGTCATACATTATAATTATATTTTCTTTCTTTCTATATATATATTCTTTCTTTCTTTCTTTTTATTTCTCTCTGGTTTTTTTTCTGGAGATAATTGCCCTACTTTTTCACTGGCATAGTTTCCTATATACCAATCCTTAATTTTTTCCCAGGTGCTCCATCACAGCTGTCACACATCTACAGTTTGCCCCCAAACTGTTATATCAGATAATTTGTCATTTGCCTTGATCGTGGAGACCTCACTTCCAGTGGGCTCCATCCGCCTGCTGCGTCTAGACTCCGGCTCCCCAGCCCCGTGCGCGGCTCTCGTCCCGGAGCCTTCTTCCCTCACTGCTCTCTTTGGTTGGCTCTTCTATTTCCCTATCGCCCTTCCTTCTCTCCCTTGGTTCTCGTCTCATTTTGCATCAACACGTTTTCAAGAAAGTTCCAAAGAAAGAGAATGTGGGAGAAAACTTCCGGAGGGCATGCATGTCTTAAAATACTATAGTTCACTGTCAACACTTGGGTGATAAATTGACTTGGGCACAGGATTAGAGATTGGAAATACCTTTCTCTCCGGATTTGGAAGGCGTTGCTTCCTTGTCTCCCAGTGCTGCTATTGGGAAAGTGAGGTTCTCGTTCCTTCATGTAGGACCTGTTATTTATTTATTAATTTTTTTTATTTAAGAGAGAGAGAGTGCACACAAGGGGGGCGGGGCAGAGGGAGAAGCAGACTCCCTGCTGAGCAGGAAGCCCAATGTGGATGCAGGCTTGATTCCAGGACCCTGGGATCATGACCTGAGCCATCCAAGTGCCCCTATTTTTTTTTTCTATCATAGCAAATATTTATTATGTTCTTTCTATGTGGCAGGTGCTGTTTTAAGTATTCTGCACTATTTCATCTATGGGATAGGGATTATTTCCTCCATTTTACAGGGAGGAGACTGAGGTATGGAGAGTGTAGGTAGCTTGGAGTAGAGAAGGCTGTCGACTTATTTCCTCCATTTTACAGGGAGGAGACTGAGGTATGGAGAGTGTAGGTAGCTTGGAGTAGAGAAGGCTGTCGACTAAGCACTCTCCTATCGGGATCGGCCACTTAACGGCCACTTAACGACCTTGATGTCCGATGTCCTCACTAGGGGGTTATACTCCCGCCTGGAACAAAGCAAGCGTCTAAAGGAATCCCATTGTTAACTATGCAGACTTCCAATTAATCCTCATTCTTCAAACTTTATGGTTCCTAGTATTTTTTTGAGTCCTATGATTTTCCCCTTTAGTTTCTCCAGAAAACATCTCTTTATTTTCCAGGCTGGGGAGGACAGTTGCAAGAATAATGAAAGAGTTAGACCTTTTCTCACTCCACACACAGAAACTCAAGTACCCCTTCGGCGTTAGTACGTTGTACTATGTACAACTACTGTACGTTAGTACCAGTTAGGACACTTGGTACTAACAAGTCTGAACCTTTCATGGACTGGACAAGGCACACTGACTTCCTCTGTGGGGCATCCACCTGGGGGGCTCTGGCAGCCCTGGCAGTGACTTACCACTGTCCTGGCTGCTCACATTTTTTAAATTATTAAATACTAACATGCAGAAGTTATAGGAAATAAAATAGCCTTGTATTTACCACCCGGCTTTATCAACCCTTAAATTATTTAAGCAATTGCTTCAAAATGATCGATAAAAATGCATCATGTATATGGCTGGTGCCTCCTGTGTATCACTTCCTGGTCTCCTCGGATTCCCTCCGGAGCAGTTATCTAAATTGGTATGTATCACTGCTAAGCATGTTTTTATAGGACTGATGCAGAATGAATCTGTAAATAACACATTGTATTGTTTTTCATATTTATAAGCCTTATTGGAATCATACTCTGTGTAGTCTCCTACTGCTTTCTGCATTCCGCCTTATGCTTTTCAGACATACTCCTGTCGATTCGTGGAGCTCTTTTTCATTTGTTTTAGCTTCTCTATAGTGTTCAGTTGTGCGACCTAAGAATTAATTTACTTATTCCTTTGTCAAGTAACCTTTTGAGGTTATCTCCAACTTTGCACTTTGATGACAGCAGTGCAGGGAATGTTCTTATGCATTTCTGTGAGCATGCCTGTCGGAGTTTCCCCGCAGAGCTTCTGCAAGTCCCCCAAGATGTCAGTCCACTCAGTCCTTGGGGGAGCCACCCGCGACCGGGATCAGTAGAGTCCCCAGGCCAGTCTCCTCCAGCCTCGAACAGTTTGATCCTTTTACCCATGTTGTAGGAGAAAAAGGAAAAAAAAATTGTATTTGTACGTGAAATTGCTGAATTGAGCAGATGGCCATCTTCAAATCTAACAGAGACTGCCGAACTGGTCTGCAGAATAGTTGTGTTAGTTTAAGCTCCTGTTGCCAATGCAGTTCTTTTTACTGAAACTGTGCGGCACTGATGTTTCAAAATGTGAATGTGGGCTTTACTGTTAGGCTATAAAACGGTTGGAGCCTGACTCCACCCACGAGCTGTGCGATCTCTGTGTGATCTCTGGCCGGCTTCCTACACTGCGCATATGCCTTCATGTCCTTTTATGTCAAAAAGGGATAATCATAGTCCGTAGCATATTCTAGAGGTATTTTGAGGATTAAATCAGTTCATGTGAACTTCTTGGAACACTGCATGTCCCTGTTAAAGGCCATTAAAAAAAAATTATTCACTACTACTGTTGCTTAAAAATCGATTTTTGCCACTCAGATGGTTATGAAATGGGGTTTAATGTGCTTTAATTTGCATTCCTGTATTATTAGTGAGGTTTATTTTTTCATGTGTTTATTAACACTTTTAGTTTCCTTTTCTATTCCACTGGGTTGTTTCTTTTTCTTATGAACTGTAGGAGTTCTCTGTTTATTTTCTTTAAATATTCCAAATGCTAATTCTTTGTCGATTATATACAATGCAGAGCCTTTCTTTTCCCCAAGCTTGGGGCATGATTTCTAACTTTATTTATGGTGTTTACTGAACCACGGAAATCTTTAATATAAACTAATATTTTATGCATTTTACTTACGAAATCATTCTCTACCTCAAGGTCGTAAGACACTGTTTTATAAAACTTGCCAAGTATTGCTTTTTGTACCCGAGTCTTACCTAGAATGATTTATTTTGGGATATAAGATATGGATGCTATTTTATTTCTTTCTGTATGAATAAACACATGTCTCCTGGGGTCAGCACACCTTTTTCTGCAAAGGACCAGGGAGTAAATATCTTGGGTTTTGTGGACCATATGGTCTTTGTCATAACTACATAGTTCTGTCATTGTAGCACCAAGCAGGTCACTGAACCTCTCTAACTTGATTGCTTCAAATGAACATTGGGGATAATAAGAGTGCCCATTTTTTTTTTTTAAGATTTTATTTATTTATTTGACAGAGAGAGAGATCACAAGTAGGCAGAGCAGAGAGGCGGGCAGAGGCAGAGAGAGGAGCAGGCTCCCCACTGAGCAGAGAGCCCGATGCGGGGCTCGATCCCAGGACCCTGAGATCATGACCTGAGCTGAAGGCAGAGGCTTTAACCCAGGCGCTCCAAGAGTGCCTCTTTCATGAGAATGTTGTGAGGATTAAATTATAGACTAAATAGACAGGAAGTAAATAAATGGGTAGAGTGGGGTTCCAATAAAGTTTTATTTATAAAAACAGGCAACAGGTTGAATTTGGCGCACGAGCTGTAGTTGGCCAACTCCTGTTCTAGACGAATCTAATCCATTCAATGCAGATGTTAAACAAGAAATTCGTAAGTCGTATACCTATCCTATATGTGTGATAGTATATATTACATAAATTTATGTTTATAAATATATATGAACTTATCCCATGTAAACATATATAATACACATATAATATGGATTTATTTCTATTTCTTGCCAATCCCATAGAAATTAGCTACCTTATTTTCTTCAAAACTGTTTCCTCCTGTATACGTTCCTCACTCATCAGCATGTTTCTTTATTGAACCTCCATATATTCCAGGAATATAGTTTACCGCAGAACTTGGTCTGTTTATAGACAACCCAAATTGTTTTTTGGGAAACAGTTCTGTCTTCTGGTAACTTTTCTCCCATAGCCTAAAACTACCCTCTGAAGCTGCATATTATAAACTAATGTCTCCCAATGCCAGGACCTTAAGTTGGCATCTCCCACCCTCCCTGCACGGGACAAGCAATTCTTGTTCTCATGGGATACTCTGTGTGTCCCACTGAGGCTCATGGATTCAGTCAAATAGCGAGGGCGTGCTTTGTGAGTCAGTCACGTTGCTAGACACTGGAGACGCGGGGGGAACGGGTTCCCACGGAAATAAGGTATCTGGAACAGAACACGGCCCAGATGTGGCCTGGCCCCCACCCAGGGCCCAGGGGATGACTCTCTTTCTTGGTCTGTACGTTCTGCTTTTATTTCATTTTCCCCCAAATATGTTTATTTTATTTTTTCAGTGTTACAAGATTAATTGTTCATGCACCACACCCAGTGCTCCATGCTTTCAATGATGTAACCTGAGTCCATGCTGCTTTCTCACCTTTGTCTTTCTGCCTCCCCCCCACCCCCCAGACTGAGGCTATTATCAAGTATCTCAGAGTCAGTGTGGCAGACATGAGGCCCTTTCCGGTTTTCTTCGGCTGAGAAAATTTAGGCCCGGTGTGGGAAGACACTTGGCCCAAGTCATACAGCTGATAAATGGAAATCAAATCCATATCTTAGCATTTCCAAGTCGTTATATCCCATGCTTCCTCCGCACGTAACACAGATTGTCCTGATGGAACTTTCTGTGATCCCAACACAGTCTTTGGCAGGGAGACACTGAAGAAGAAACGGCCTCAGGCGAAGGAAAGTGGGCCTTCAGCCACAGCCTCTCTCTCCGACAGATGCGCAAAGACATCTAACGTTTACTCCTTTGGGATGGGTACACGCCTGTCTCTCTGTGTAGACTCAGCCAGTCTCCTCTCTGGCAAAGGTCAGCACGCAGAAGTTTAGAACTCGAGGCGGACAGCTCAGCCCCGTGGCCCACGTGTCAGGACAGCGAAATGTAACAGCCCCTCGGCGTGGACTGTGGCCCGGGGGTGGGCTTCCTCCTGCACACAAGTGCTCTCGCTGTCTGGGAGGCCACGACTGTCACAGCAACGACACTCGTAAGGTCTACTAGCAGCCGTCGGGTGAGAGCTCACGGTGTGCCAGCGACTGGTGATGTAGTCCCTTATTTTATCCTCCCGACATTCTCACGAAGGCGGGTGCCGTCATTACCTCTGACGGTCACACGGAGAAACGGAATCCGAGAGGTCACGTGACTCGCCCGCCGTAGGCGAGCCGGTGACGGAGACGTGCTCACAGCCACGCCCCTCTTCCTGCCAAGTTGCCCCAAACCGGGGAGCCTTGACCTCTCTAGCCCCAACCCCCTTTTAAATACTAAAGAAGTTTGGAAATTAAAGGATCCTCCGGCTCTAAACATTCAAAGAAAAAAAATATTTATCCGATCCCCGAATTCAAAGCATTATGATGGTCTTCATATTCCTGATAGCCTAGAAAATACTTACATCTGTCACCTTAGTATTTGAATCGCCCTTTAAAATATTTGGACTCTGTGTCTATATCTGTGCCTCTGTGGAGACCGGTCATTCCTCACTGCAGCTCCCTTCTGGTTGTTGTTCTTACCATTGCCTGACATTTCTCTTGACAGGCCACCCATGGCCTTATAATTAGTAAGTGAATGGTTGGTTCCCCGCCTCTCTATTTCATTCGATACACCTGCCATAGGAGAACGTTATTCCTTATTTTAATTTTTATTTCCTTCCTTATATGTCTTCCTTCTTCACAGGCTTAGCATATAGAAAGAGGTTGAAACAAGCAGTGGTTTGGCAACTGAACGATAGTGTTAAATATTGGACTTACAGGGATTTGGGGGGGCGCTTGAAGAAAATGAGACGGTATATGTCAAAAGTCGAAGAAAAGTGTTATTAATTGCAGAGATACGTGTCTTTTTTTTTTTTTCTTGTGAGAAGAAAAGTTTCCTGCCAGTTAAATATTTCTTCTTTTCAAGCGTAGTTCTTAACTTCAACATGTGCTCTTCCTTTCCGAAAGCTATGGCCTAGATTATGGCCCAGTGGGCCTTAGGTTTACTGGGCCAGGAATGTCCAAGCCACAGGAGTAATCTCTGGTGTTTTCTAGGTGTTTACCTTGCTGTGGATTGCTGACTGGATGGTCCATCACTTCTGGAGGAAAGGGAAGGACCCGGATAGCTTCTCCATCCCCTATCTGACGGCATTGGGTGACCTGCTTGGGACGGCGCTCTTAGCCTTAAGTTTTCATTTTCTTTGGCTTATTGGAGATCGAGATGGGGACGTTGGAGACTAATAAATCCTACAAACTGTTCTCAAGTCCCAACGAGGAAAACACAAGACAACCACTTATGACTCTTTTTCAAAAATCTTAAATCAGTAGTTTGACTTCTACCAGGGTAATCTTCAGTTGGCCCTGATTCAATTAAATGGCCTTAACATTTTTTTAAGGAATTTGTGGTTAAAACCAGAATGAACAGTATTTGTGCTGCTTTTCATAGAATAAATGGTAATTTGACATAGATGTAGACACACGCTCAAGCTCTGAAATTAATTAAATAGGAGAGAATATAGGATGTTTACAGTGAATAATTTAAAAACCACTGATGTAGCGGAAATGTAATTTATTATTGTTTAACTTAATAATGCCAGGTTCCAGGAAACCGAGTTCTACTTCAGCCTGTCTTGTCTCACAGATGTGTTGTCCTGCAAATCCTACTATAAAATGAAAGGGACCAAAACCAAGCCTTTAATAGTTTTAACTATGTCCACCTCTCTGCTATCTGAGGATAAATGATCAGCTACTAGCTCCCAACCTGACTTAGATATGGTCTGCTGAGCATAAGATAAGTTTACTTTTCCCTGTGCCAGTGTGAACCTAATTTCAGCTCTATAAGGTCTTGGCAGGCTATCCTTTAAACACAGAATGACCTTGAGAGATCTTAAAAGAAAGCACTGGGTCATTTTTGACCATTGTTTTGTTGAAAGAATTGTGATCTTTCTAAGAAAGCTAAATAGTCAAAACCAGAAGATAAACTGGGCTGCATTTGTAGGGCCAGGATGGTGTAAGAAATTGTGCGTGTGTGTGTGTGTGTGTGTGTGTGTTAGAGAGAGAGAGAGAAAGAGAGAGAGAGAGAACACAGAGGAGGCAGAGAGAAGTGTTGGATGAACTAAATCTTGGATTGTTGATAGCAAAGATTACAGTGCTATTGTTAATATTAGCTTTATGTAATTATTCTTAAACACATTTATTGATATGCTTTTGTCATTTGGTCCACAAATTTTGCTACTCTCCAGGATTTACTATTTATTATCTGTATTATAGATGAATAGTTTTTTTCTTGTGAAAAAAAACTACCATTTAATATCACCATGATTATATTATAAGATTCTGAACGAGCAAGTGATTCATTTGCTCTTTTGAAGACGTCTGTTGGAACTCCCAGGCTGACCATTTTAAAAGAGAAATTGGTGGGTTTCTAAAGTGATTGATCATCTCTGTACATATCACCTATTTGCACAGGCTTATTTCTACAGGGGACTCTATCACATACACTGCTATGTTTCCTATATATTTTTCTAAAACTCTGACCTATATTCCAAAACTTGGCCAACGCTTTAATTATTCAATAGGTAAGCACTTTTATATCATATATAGTTCATTTTTAAAAAATGCAGTAGAGTCTCTCAAGATCATCAGACATCTAGGAATTGAACTGGTAAGGGGGAAAATGTACATTAACGTTGATCATTATGGTTTAAGTTGTGAGTTAGTGTTAACATTATATAAATAGTATATTGTTTATAAACATAATGGGGGAATATTCCTCTTACACTCTTTAAGGGGACTATGGTATAGAGTTATATATTTTTGCTTATTTTAAAAATTTAATTATTCCACTCTTCTGCCTTATAATGAATCTTCCAAGGCAGAGAACTGAATTAATTATAGACTTTCTCCTTTGGAGAGTTATAATGTCAAATAGTGAACATTCTTTTAAAAGAAAGAACGATTAAGCCAATAAATATGTAGGTGCAAAGATTTTTTTATTTAAACAAATCCATAAATAATTTCTTTGATTTTATTGTAAAGCATTTGTAAGTTACTTATTTACATTTGGGCTGAATGATTCATAAGGATTTCTATTTGCCAATAGATTCCATAGATGGATTTGTAGTTTGGGCACATAAAAGTGCCCAGCAAACTACATTTTTAAAGCATTTACCATCATCTGTGGTGCATTACACATTCTGAAACACACTCAAATACACTCTGTTATATAGTACTCCCAACAGTACCTGGGAAATAGATCAGGGAGATATTCTTATCCGTATTTTGTGGCAGAAGAAACTGAAACGCAGAGAAGTTACACTTTTAACATTGCCTGGGTATGAAGTGCCGAACTCGTGACTGAAATCTGGGTCTCTGGTCTCCTGAGCCCGTTACATTTTCTGTGACCCCCCAGGTGTACCAAGAGTACCTAACTAATTAACTGACAGGAAATAGGCTGGAGCACCCCGATTTTCTAAAGTAGAATAGAATATTGCCACATCTTTTAGGATTCAGACAGGGAAACCTCCATCGAATCTGTCTTAACAGTAAGTATAGCCAACTCTAAATTATTCATGTTCTAAGACCAAGGAAAACACAGATAAATGAAGACTTCAGAATAAAGACTAATGCCTGAGTTTATTGAACATTTAGTGGCCACCAGCTTCCCCGATTTAACATTTTCCATAGGTGCTAATAAGTAACTAGCATGGCTGATTTGAGTTCTGTCTCCTTTCTCTTTTGCTGCCCAACCTTCGTTACAGCAACAAAATATCTAAAATTAGGCATGTATGTCATAAGGAAAAATAAAGACATGGGAAAACCAGTTACCAATTCACTCAATTAATTTATAAAAGGGATATAGATTCCTTTAAAAAAGTGTTTTTACAGGTTTTCTGAAAGCCTTTACATTAAGTATGCCACTAATAAGATGACTTATTTACCCACGAAATAATTTATTATCAGTCTTATATAATGTAAATTGACAGTATTTATTTTTATACAACATAAAAACTCCTCTCCAAACTTCTTCCTTTCACTACTTTATCAGATACTTTATTTATATAGAGATGATCTGTTTAAAGACATGTCTTTATTCTTGCTCACTAACCATTTTTTTTTCCTTTAAAAAATAAAGTTTAGAAGCTGATAAAATGGAAACTTATGGGTAATGTCTCTTCTAGGAGACATCAAAAGTTCCACATCATACACTATCAGTGATGTAGCTAAATGAAGTACATTTTAAGAAGTCTTTCACCAATTGGGCTTCCTTGCCTTATAATGTGTCTGTGGTATCATATACCCATTTACAATGGGTATCCGCTGTCTTTGAATTGTGGTAAACTCAAATAAGAATAAAATGTAAGAAATACAGCCTTGTTGTACTTCTTGATGAACTAGGTGGACGTCGAGCCTTGTGGAACTCACCGGGAAGAGACCGGAATGATCTGCGGATATCGTTGGACTGGTAAGTATAATAAACCAGGCTCTGACCACACCTCCACCTCCAAGCCGTTGCTTTACCCCGGTTTCACGGTTGAGCGCTCCTCTCGCTTTCGGCTTGGATTCGGCCGGCTCCAGGCCAGGCATCCTCAGCGGCCTCCTTCAGGCTCACCGCACAGCTCTGATTAGACACAGTCCCTGCCTGGCCGGCGCTCGGCTCCCGAGAGACACAGGACTGCTGGACAGATCTATGAATGTACACCCTCGGGCAGCAGGCGAACCCGCACTGCCCAGCTGCCTACTCTGTTTCTCCGATCGCTTCACTCTCTGGAGATCAGCCCTTTGTCTCTAACACTTTACTGAAAGTAGGCCTTCCAAGGTCACCAAGAATCTCCCTGTTGCCAAATCCAGCAATCGGTTCTCAGAATTCTCACCTTATTTGGCCTCTACAAGTATCTGAAGGTCTTCTTTCTCCTTGAAATGCTTTCTTCATTTAGCTTCCAAAAAACCCAAAACCAAAAATGGAGGAGGGGGGGCCGCCTGGGTGGCCCAGTGGGTTAAAGCCTCTGCCTTAGGCTCAGGTCACGATCTCAGGGTCCTGGGATCGAGCCCCGCGTTGGGCTCTCTACTCGGTGGGGGGTCTGCTTCCCCCCTCTCTCTCTGCCTGCCTCTCTGCCTACTTGTGATCTCTCTCTCTCTGTCAAATAAATAAATAAAATCTTAAAAAAAAAAAAAGGAGTCTCTTAAAAAAAAAAAACAAAACCTTTCTGCGTTTCGCTTTCTTTTCTACGTCACTGAAAGCCCCGTCTCTGTCTTGCTGGTGGTTTCTCCTCAGTCTCCACATTTTGGAATGGCCTACAGCTCAGTTTCAACGACCTCTTCTGTATCTGCTCTTCCCGGGTGACCACACCCACTTCATTGTTTCAAATGCGCTTAGTCCCACGTGTGTTCCTCCAGCCCAGGCCCCTCACCTGAGTTCCAGACCTTATGTCCACATGTCTGCTGGACAGCTCCACGTGAACCACAGTGAGGTTTCTCAAACATTTGAACAACACTGTCAACCACTTAACCTGACGGATGCATATAGACCGCTGTATCAAACCACCACAGAATACACGTTAAGGGCTAATCTGCTTCATATATAAAGAGCTTCTATAAACCAGGAAGAAAGAGACCAACAATCTAATAATAAAATAGCCAAAGACATAATTCAGTAAAAAACCAAATAGATGCTCAATATTAAACTAAAAGAAATGCTAATTAAAATCATACTGAGGGGCGCCTGGTTGGCTCAGTTGGTTGAGTGACCAACTCGATTTCTGCTCAGGTCATGATCTCAGGGTCCTGGGATGGAGCCCCGTGTTGGGCTCCACACTCAGCAGGGAGTCTGCTTGAGGATTCTCTGCCTCTGCCCTGCCTCCTGCTCTCTTTCTTTCTCTCTCTCAAATAATAAATCTTCAAAAAAAAAGATTTCATTCACAGATATCATTTCTCACCTATCAAATTGACAAAAATTCAAAATCTAATAAAACATTCTCTTGGCCAGGCTATAGGGAAACAGACAATATTACACTTGATCTTAGCCAAAAGGCCGAGAAGCGATGGGAAACAGACAATATTGATAACAGTTCTGTAGAGGGGAATCTGGCCCATATTTACCAAAATTACAGACACACTTATCATTTGAATCTGTAGTCCCACTATTACCATCATTAGACCCAGGAAAGTGAAGGCCCTGCCCTGGGCCCTCCACCACATGCAGTGGTTGGGAAACCGGCCAGCAGGCCACATCCACGTCACTGCCTGTTTTTATAAATAAAGTTTTATTAGAAAGCAGCCATAACCCTTTGCTTATATACTGTGGCTGCCTTCCCTCTATGGCAGCAGAATTGAGTAGCTATGAAAGATACATAGAGCCTGCAAAGCCTAAAATATTTACTCTCTGACCCTTTATACACAAAAAAGTTTAACCCACCGTGCTTTAGAGTGAATTCCTCAAATTTTACTTCTAAGTCTCCCTCAGGTACCTGGGACTAGCCAGGGTCAGCTGTGTCATCCAGGAAGGGCAGCCCAACGTGACACTAGTCCTATATGGACTCTAGTTGCCAGGAGCACCTCACAGATTTGTAAATCACTGCCCAATTCCTGGGACCAGCCAGGGATGAGAATGGGTCCCAGTTCCCAGTTCTTCTCTTCAGGGCGAGCCCCTTGTATGGGGTCAACTACATGTCCCCAGGAAGTCAGACAATTTGCCTATGGGATAGTCCCACGCTCTAGGGCTGGCCCCAGTTCCAAGAAGGCAGCATGGTGGGCCAGTCACTCTCACTGGCTGGAATGACAATGGGCTGAAGGAATGCTGTGGACATATTGACTTGAAGCGCCTGGCACATCAGACATAGGACAAGTTCAGAGCTCTGGGCCACTGAGGATCGGCTAACAGCTAACCGTTGGACTTGAGCCTCAGATCACTTTTGTCAGCATTCTGACTATAGCATCACCTCTGGCCTAGAGCATTGAAGGGGGACAGGGTGGTGGCAGGAGTCCTCACCCTGTGTGCCCTCACCACTTGCACCCAGGAGAGTCTCCGTAACTTCTTGCAGTCTCTGTGCCACTTGTCATGCTGTCCTCTGGGGGTGGCTGCTCCTTTCTCCGCTGATGGCTTTCGAGACCATTGCCCCACAACTGACTCTTCCAACTGATGTCCTGTCTTTCCTCCAGTTGACGTGACGATGCCACGCTTCCCCTGGTCAGTCTTAAATTGTACCGGACAAGGAACAGCCATCCATCATGTGGATGGGACCATTCTTCTCAGCCTGCTTCTGGACCCTCACCTAGCCTCCCCGCTGGCGACAGTGTGTGGAAGGCAGGCACTGTTAAAGAAATATCCAATGACACTTGTTAATGACGGCAAGGCAAACCTTATTCAGGGGCCACTGCAATGGGATGTTACAGTGGGGGAGAGAGATGGGGCTCAACTCTGGAAACAACATGGGTGAGGAGGATCTGTAGCCAAGGAGCAGGGTGGGGGTCAGTGGGTGGAAAATCACTGAGAGGAAACATCAGGGGTGAGGGCCATTCTGCCTCAGTGGACTTAACAGGATTCTTGCTGAAGGTGGATCAATGTGATGGGACTTTATCATCTGGGGTGTGGTGGAGGATGAGGGGCCCAATCAGATAGCAAAGTTTGACCGGGTACCAAAGGTGGAGGGTTCTCCTTAAACAGACTTAGCAGGGTTCTTGCTAAAACCAGAATTGCTAAGGAAGTGCACAGATGGACCTAGAAGAAGTTTCGGGAGCCTGACCAGAGTTTGAATCTTGGGTGTGGTCAACATGGAAAGAAATCCCATCTCAAATGCCATAACTACAGCTCAAGAGAAGACATGACTGAAAGATGTGTTGTTCTACATTTATGCTCTAAAATTCCAAATGGTAAATTTAACATGAGAAAACATTACCGCTCACATTTTCCCGCACACCTGCAGTGAGCCCAGCATCCGTGGCCACCATCAGCAAAGCCCAGGAACAACCTCTGAGAAAGTCATTGGAAGCCAGTATCCCCTGGGGGCAAGATGATGTGGCAACCCGGGAAGAGCTGTCAACAGCATTAGATAAATGGGATTAGAGGCCAGAGGCCAGCACATCTGTACAGGTGCGCCTCGGAGGCCCCACGGGTTGGGTTCAGGACCACAGCAATAAAGCAAATTGCAATAAAGCAAGTCAAATTTGTTTTTTTGTTTCGGAGTGTCTATAGAAGTTATGTTTATACTATAGTCTATTAAGTCTACAAAAGCATTATGTCTTTAAAAAATACAATGCATGGGATGCCTGGATGGCTCAGTCAGTTAAGCATCCAACTCTTGGTTTTGGCTCAGGTCATGATCTCATGGGTTGTGAGATCCAACCTCTCGTCGGGCTCCACACTGGGCATAGGGTCCACTTGTCCCTCTGACTCTACTCCCCCCATCAAATGAATAGATAAATCTTTAAAAAAAAAAAAAAAGCATATACCTTAATTTAAAAATACTGTATTGCCAAAAAATGATAACATCTGAGCTTTCAGCAACTCTTAATCTTGTGTTCACATTGATGGCTGCTGATCGGGCAGGGTGCTGGCTGCCGAAGGTGGGGTGGGGGTGGCAATCTCTTAAAAATAAGACAACAATGACGTCTGTCACATCGCCCGACTCTTCCATTCATCAATGATTTCTCCGTAGCACATGATGCTGTTTGATAGCATTTTACCCACAGTAAGACTTCCTTCAAAATTAGAGTCAAGCCTCTCAAACCTGCCACTGCTTGGGCAACCACGTTTAGGTAATCTTCTCCATCCTTTGTTGTCATTTCAACGGTCTACTGCGTCTTCACTGGGAGTAGATTCCCTCTCAAGCAGCCACTCTATTTGCTCATCCATGAGAAGCAACTCTTCGTCTGTTAAAAGTTTATCATGAGATTGCAGCAATTGAGATATAATTTAAAAGTTTGAAATATGGCAGGAATTACCAAAATGTGACACAGAGGCAGGAAGTAAGTGAATGTGGGAAAAATGGTGCGGAGAGTCTTGCTTGGTGCCAGCACCACAGACCTTCAATTTGTAAACAAAACAAAACAAAAAAACACAATATCTGTGAAACTAAAAAACAAAAACGAAGCTCACTCAAGGTAAGCCTGTAAATGGATTCAATCTACATTTTGGTTAAATTAACCCGTATTCCATGAATGACTGTGAGCCCAGGGTTGGGTGGAAAGTCAAGTCCCACCTGGGTTGAACCTGCCTCGTCGTGATGGTAAAACTGAAGTCTTTAAAAGTGATTTCCGGAAGTTTTTTTCCTCCCAAAGGCAGTAGTCAGGTAGCTTTGGTCTGACATAGGTCTCCTTCATCTCGGTTCTACATTTCTTGGTGAAACGACAGCGGACTGTCACATAAGCTGAGAGCATTACCGTCATCAAGCATGCCGTGTGAGTGTGCGAGTGCGTGTGCGTGCATGTGTGAGGGTGCCTGGGTGCGTGTGCACGTGTGTGCAGTTCAGACCCGATCGTCAAATCTGGACCCGACACTATGATGTGGCTTCGGTGGCGGACAACATCACCGGGAACACCGGGAAGGTCGCTTACACCTACCGTGGCCTAGGGTTTGTTAAATAGTTTCTCTTGAAAAGACATCATTTGAATAGGGGGCTTTGTTGCTGTCACTATGAATATTCATAATACATTCATTGCAGAGTGGTTTTAAAAAATTATTACTTGTGTTTTGATTCTCTAGTGCCTGAATGGTTTCTGCTAATAGCGTGTCAGAAGTTGGATATAACAAAACGTGAGCTGCCTGTCGATAGAGTGAAGAGCTCGTGATAGATGCTAATTGGGTTTGGCATAATCTCGTGATTGCTTATAGCTTAATATTAAAGAGACAGGCTTTCTAGGCCCCCATGAAAGCTGATCTAAACCACGAGGGAAGTTAACGAGTTTTTATTAAGCGCCAGATGTGAAGTGGCTTCTGCTCTCAGCACTGAGGAGAATCCAAAGGATGAAATGAAGCTCTTGTGGCTCGCAGCAGGGGGTCCGTGAGAGGGCCGGGGATTTACATATGAGCAAACCCCTAGCAGATGTGGAGAAGAGTAAAAACTGCAAACTAACTGTCCACCAACAAGAGGAATAGTTAAAAAATTATGGTACACAATTCGCAAAATATACGTCAAATATATCACCATTGCATACAGTCGCATTTTCCAAAACCAGTTAATGACATGGGGGAAATTCTCACAACGTTAAGTGAAAAAAAATCAGGGCAGATGCAGGTTGATCTTATTTATTGTCGGCTGCCTTCCACCACCCCTCACCCAGGGACTGGGGAAAAAAACAAACAAGCAAAGCCACTTGGGTTTATCAATTTTCCTGTTAACTTAATGCAAGAAAATGAATACAACCCGGGCAGGGAGAAGTCAATACCTCGGGAAGGAAACGAATTCTCACAAAGGTCAGTTCTATAATTCCAGATCTTATTTTAGGAAAACAAATCAGAACTCCACTGTATCCATGCCCCCTGGCTCTCTATCTCAGCCCCCACAAGCTGGCGTCAGCCACCATGAGCCCGGTGCTCGCTGTTGCCCCTGATGGAGTCACCAGAAACTGCAAGGAGAACAGCACCTGGAAGGGAGCAGGCAAGCTGTGAAATTTGCAAGAGGGGCAGGACTTAAGGAGAGGGTTACTTCTCCAGGGATGAGTGTGCAGCGCCCTCAAGGGAAAAGGAGGAGGCTGGGAAAACCAAGGGGACTAGGGAGAAGCGGGAAGAATTCAGGTGAGTGAAGTCCACATGGCACAGCCTGGAAGTCCTAGCCAGGATTTCTCACTGCTTCACATGAGAGTCACCCCAGTGCCTCTACCTCGACCCTATTGAGGGAGTCAGCTGTGGTATCCTGGCAGCTCATGGCCCTAGTGCAGAAGCCGAGAGTGATAAAGCACAAGTAGCGGAGGTCAGGCATACTGCCAATCAGCTTCCCCCTCTTTGCCCAATTTAGTATGACTTTGTAGCAACTGTTGAATCATTCATTAAAGAACTCCCAATCTTCTTTGGGGGAGGGCATACCTGCTCCGGGGAAAGGGTCACTGGAGAGGCTAGCCTCCTGTCCTGCCTGGTGTGAACCACAGCATCCCCCTCGCTGTGGACTGCTGAACATCAGGAAGCATCTGGGGTAGGCCCCAACTTGATGAGACGTAGGAAGGGACATGCTTTGGGGACGGAAATGCAAAAGGGCTCCCAGAGGACTCACGGCCCCTTTGAGCTGGAGAACTAGGGGGTGGGGAAGAAAGGTAAGAAACATATGTGTGATGTGTAACTGCACATTTTTAAGAAATTGGAAGGAAACCCAACATAATATCGGTTATCTTATGGTGAGATTTTAGATGATTTTCTTTTTTATTCATGCTTCTCTATATTTCTAAAATTTTCTGCAGCAGACATATGTTATCGTTGTGGTTGTTTAAATCTATATGTCCAAAAAAGCAAACTTGACCTTCTAAAAGTATGTTATAAATGGGGTTTTCTTTTTAAGATTTTATTTATTTATTTGAGAGAGAGAGAGAAAGCAGGAGCCAGGGGAGGGGCACAAGGAGAGGGAGAAGCAAGCTCTCCGCTGAGCAGGGAGCCCAATGCGGGCTGGATCCCAGGACCCTGAGGTCATGAGCTGAGCCGAAGACAGATGCTTAACCAACTGAACCACCCAGGCGCCTGCAAATGGGGTTTTCAAGTGAAGTTCGCAGGTGTGGTATTCGCTCGGCTCTGGTGGTTATGACAGAGTGTATCTTTATGTCGAGACCACCACCACCCAGGCTACCAGCTGTCGCTGTCATCAGTGCTAACCTTATTGACAATCATCGTCATTGACTGGCATTGTCACAGGATAGTGACAAAGGTTTTCTGCACCCTTTTAAGGTAAGCAAGTGATATGGTCAGGAACACACAGAACAAGAGTTTTTCCACTTTCTAGACTTCCAAAACCTCTATCAGACATCTATGGGGCAAAATCTATTCTAACTTATTTTATGAGAGTTAGGTACTGTGGTACCTCCTTAAGCCCGGATGTGCAACAAAATATATCAAACACAACTTCAGTTGCTGTGTTGCATCCTACTCCTGATCGGATCATTGGAGAATGCTGCCTTTGATCCAACCCTGCCGATCACCTCCACTGGAACGCACCAGCAGAGGTAACATGCTGCCTGAAGTCTATTAACAGTAGGAGCCCACAAAAGTGAAGGGTTAAAAATATGGACATTTGGGGCCTGTGTAGTCTGGTGAGTGGAGACGATTAGCTGGAGGAGATCTTGGCTCCTGAAGCTACTAGCTCAAATAACAAATGTCCTCCTTTGGTCACCTTTGTGATGGAGAAACACGGGTAGAATTGATTTTGAGTTTTAATTCAAAGATATTATGAAGCATTTCCCATGAGGAAGAAATTTAGACTTCTTGGTCGTTTTATCCAGCAGGCTGAATAATTTCAGGGCAGAGGAAAATGTGGTCAGTGGCCTCAGAGTAATCGGCACATTAACCATCCTGCAGAAATGTAAAACTCTTCTGTGCGGGTTAATGGGTACAATTAACACCAAAATTAGATACCATATGTAAGTAATTGAGGTTATTTAACACAGCTATTGACTATATACATCTCTGGACTGTGGCACAGGTAGACTCGGAATTCATTAGAGAGTGTAATTAGCAAGACTTTAGTGGATTTCATTATTGGCTCCGAGCAGATTTGTATGGGGAACATCTCGGGAGGAAGTGGTCGGGGGAAAGCCCGAGTGGCCAGCCTTTCCACGCACGGATCCAAGTGGGTAAAGCTGTATTTTCAGATGCAGACTGGGTTCATCAAACTAAACTTAATCTCATCATATCCTCCCTCTCTCCAATCTCCTCCACCTCCCTCTGGTCTTTCCCCTACCCTCCAATGAACTTTTCTGCCCAACCATCAAGGTCCTTCCTCATTCTCCCTACCGCTCGGTTCACTTCGCACAAGTGTTTGTGGGTGTCAGGGCGGGCCTCTTCATTCTCCACTTCACCAGCTGAGCTCACTTCTTTCTTCCTCCAGGGCTGACTCCCATCTATCCCTGGACAAAATATATCATTTATTGGGCTAAAAGGAGCCAGAAGGGGGTAAGCCCAGGGTAGACAGAAGAAAAGGAGATGAATATTTGACTCTGGGAGGGATGCAGTCCTGGTAAAAAGCTTTCCTGAAATCTAATCAGATTGAACCTTTGAACAAAGGTTTTCAATGCAGGACACCTGGGTGGCTCAGTCGGTTAAGGTCTGCCTTCAGCTCAGGTCAGGATCCCAGAGTCCTGGGATCGATTCCCGCATTGGACTCCTTGCTCAGCGAAGAACCTGCTTCTCCCTCCGCCTGCTGCTGCCCCTGTATCACCTGGGAACCTTTTATTAACCGGAGCCACCTGGTCCCACACCCAGAGATTCTGGTTGAATTGCACTGGGGGCGGGGCGGGGCAGGGATTCGAATGTTCTCACAGCCTCTGGGGGATTCTAAAAGACCAGCCGGGGTTAGAATGCCTCAAGAGCAGGGCTTCTCATACTTGGATGCCCGGGTCAATCCCCGCGGTGGGGGGGGGGGGGGCAGGGGGGTTTTGTTGCAGAGAAGATTCTGGTTCAGAATCTTCTGAACCAGAAGGTTCAGAAGAAAGGTTGGGGTGAGGCCTGACAGCTTGCATTCCTGAAAAGTTCTCAGGGGCTGCCAATGCTGCTGGTTTCTGGATGACACTGAGGGAAAACAGTTTGCACAACGGAAGAAACTGAGATAAAGCCCAGGTGCTGTTAGACTGAGTCCGCGCAGGAGAGGAGGCTAATGATGATGATGATGATGATCGTTGGGACGCGGGGTAAATGTAATTCAGGTTTCCCCCGCCCTCACCAGCGCTGAGTTCAAGTAAGGGCTCAGGCTGATGATGTGTTTACGGCACCTACTTAAACAACCGGCTTCTGCTCATTTGCATAGCAGTACCTCCGGCTGTCGCCAGTCTCACCCAGTGATTTCTAGGTGTTCCTGCGGGGCGGGGGCGGGGTCCTCTCACTGCCCCTCAACCACAGCCTGTCGGGATCTCCGGGCTCATGCTCCAAGCTCGGGCCACCTTTCTAGGAGGGCTGTTACTGCTGCTGGTGCCAGGCCCTACTCGGGCCGCCCCGCCGCCCCTCGGAAGGCGCAGCAGAACCTTCGTCCAAGGCAGCGCCGGCTTCTGGTAGCTTCTACGCAGCAGCGGGAGAACGAGGCGCAGGTGTCTCACGCTGAGCTTGCTTCCTGCCGCGCCAGCCTGCGTCTCTCCTGAAATGGCATCAGAGTCTCCCTGCAGCTCCTCTCCAGGCCGAGGCCACGGGCAGGCAAAGACCCAGGTACCATCTCTGGCTTGGCGAAGAGGAAGAATGTAAATTGGCTCCCAGCGGAAAAATCTACCTCTGGGAACGGAGTTCCTTGCCCAAAGAAGAGATTTGGAAGTGGGAACAAGATAGCCAGTGCTGCTGAAGGCCGGGGCCCGGGGGGTGCCGAACGGCCCCGGTTTCTTGAGCGGGAGCATGACCCCGTTTGGACTGTTTCAGGAGATGCATGTGGAAAGTCAGACAATTAAGCAATGAGACATTTAGACAATGTTGAATGAAACCGTTAAAATGCAAACGATAAGGAAATACGGTTTCCCTGCCCTTCCCCAGCGCCCCTGCTCCTAGGTAAGCCACTGGGGTTCCCTGTGCCAGCCTCACCTTGCTGTCTTGTGGCTCTAAACCGTGCTTCTACCTCGACTTCACTATTTCTTGGTTTTAAGCAATTATTTACTAATAACCCAACGTAAAAAATGTACAGTTTGATTCACTTGCGCCTCCTCCTTCTCCGACGCCTTCCTCCTGACTTTGCTGGCTGTGTTTCTTGTGGACTGGTTCTTATTTTGGTTAGTTTAAAAACTTCACTGCTATGCTTAAACTGTTGTTTCTTGATAACCTTTAGATAATCGGTTTTTCACTTACCGATGTGTATGCGCCCTTGCAGATTCCTCGGCCTCGCCCCCTTTCTTCCAGGCCTGGTAACTGGGTTATTTCATCAAGTCTCTCGTTAAAGGTTCAGAAATAGCCAAAGTAAAACCGGTGAATCACTGGTATAGTAATTAGTAAAAATGCATTGGGCACACAGCGAAGAAGACAGTTTGCAAACCGGGAGCCCGCCCACCAGAATGCCGAGACACCAGGGTAATACGGTTATAAAGCAGCTTATCTAATGAGAAAGCAGCGACTGTTCATTCCTCAGGCTGATTGTTTGCAATACTAGAATTCTCCCAAACCATGGGGAATTGGCCAGTGGTTAGCTCATATCAACCTCAGAGAGCAGTTTAAGTTTTGCTTATGATTTCCAGAGGCATAAGCAAGAAACAACCCAGGTCAAGTTAGCCTTGCAAAATAAGCCAAATTAAGCTTTGCTTGTATAACTAAACTGGTTTCATCTGCTCAGGGAATTTTCAAGGCTGGTCTCTGTTTCTTTTTGATTTGAACAAGGGAAAACAGAGTTTAGAAAGTTATGCTTAAATAAACAGTGTTTAGCAAAGGACCAAGGCAGGCCTACTGGACCCACAGAATAGGAAATCTGTCCTATGGCAGGCATGCCTCTCCGAGGGGAGATGCCAAGAGTCAAGGGCAAATCGATTCTCTTCCCTTAAATGCCATCAAATACTGAACCATTTATGCCACTGAAACATTGAGTGTCACTGAAAAGGAACTCTGGATATGTTTAGTTTGTTTTACTTTGGGAATGAATACTCTTGTGCAGGTTTCCTTCCCCGGTGTTTCAAAATTATCTTCTTCCTTGATGATAGAGTAATTTCTTTTTCTCTGTCATTCATATCTTCCAGCCGTTTATTGCATTTTGAGTACGTGCATATACACTGACTTCTTTCTAGGACGATTTGCATTGAAGTTATCCTGGGATTAACTTTTCCTTAACTTCTTTAGTTTCCCTGTGCTTGGGGGCTTATGTGTTGTCTTTCTTCAACTTATTTTTCCTTTTGCTGCAGCGGATGCCTACATTACCTTTTCAAAGAAAAGTCTAGAGGTGTTTGCATGTCCAAAGATGAGTTTTTGCAGGTCCAAAAATGTATTGTTTCCCTAATATCTGACTGATGTTTTGATTAATTCTACATTTAAAATCTTTTTCCTCCAGAACTTTGAAGACCTTTCTCTACTGCCGTCTAGGATTTAAGCATCACTGAAAAGAAAGCAGCGGTTCACAGAATTGAGCCAGACAGCTGGCTTGAAGTCCCGGCCGGCCACCTGCTCGCTGTGAGGCCGTGGGGTAAGTTTCTCCGTATTTTCATCCAAAATATGATGATGATGATATATATGTTAGCTAATATATAGAGTAAAGCAGTTGCTCACACGTAGTGAGCCCTATGGAAGTGTTAGCTCCTTTTAAAAAAAATCATTTTCATCACCGTCCTCATCTTGCATGTATCCTGGGTGTTCTGAAATATCATACCGCAGCTGTGTGAGTCCTTTTGTGCTCCGTGAACTTGGTACTTAGAAGACCCTTTCAGGTATCTTCCTTTAGTTCTGGGAATTAGAAAAACTTTTAAAAATTAACATATAATGTATTATTTGCCCCAGGGGTACAGGTCTGTGAATCATCAGGCTTACACATTTCACAGCACTCACCATAGCACATACCCTCCCCAATGCCCATAACCCAGTCACCCCATCCCTACCCCGTAACCCCCCAGCAAACCTCAATTTGTTTTGTGAGATCAGGAGTCTCTTATGGTTTGTCTCCCTTCCTGGTCCCATCTTGTTTCGTTTTTTTCCTCCCTACCCCCAAGACCCGTGCCCCT
>CM052807.1:105352666-105406700 GCA_028533885.1 Nasua narica | reverse complement strand
TTCTTTATCCGTTTATCTGTTCATGGACATCTAGGTTCTTGCCATAGTTTGGCCATTGTGGACATTGCTTCTATAAACATTTGGGGGTGCATACCCCTTCAGATCACTACATTTGTATCTTCGGGGTAAATACCCAGTAGTGCGATTGCTGGGTCATAGGGTAGCTCTATTAAAAAAACTTCTTAAAAATAATTTTATGCCTTCCACTTTCCCCTTTTTTCTCTTTCTCAGATGTCTTGGTTAAATGTAGGCACTTTTGGATTAAGATGATGTATTTTTTTTCTCAGATTTTTCCATTTTTCTGTCTTTTCTATATTCTGGGAGATTTTCTCATCTGTTTCTTCCACCTGATTTATTACATTCTAAATTTCTGCATTCATGTCTTTAATTATCACAAATGGTTTCTTGTTCTGTGCTTCTTTTGGTTCACTTTGGAGTTTTTAGTAGATGTAATAACTATCCATACCTCTTTGTGGCACTTAGGTTTGTTTTATGATCTACAATTTCCGTTCCTTCCAGAATGTGATGGACCATAGTCCTGCATAGATGCCTCACTTCTTTTGAACAGTCTTGTTTAATCCTTTTCCACGATATTAATTTCACCGTCCCATAATTAACATTTTAAAAAATCCCGTTTTGCTACTCCACGTAACTAGGACATGGACTTTGCTTCTGCCAGTCAGAGCACGCTCCTTTGAGAAGTTTGGTTCTAAAGTGAGTTACAGGACAAATGGCCAGGGCACCTGGCATCTATTTTGTACTGCCGGGAAACAGACAGCATTTCTCTGGGATCTGTGGCAGCGGCCACAGCGGCTCCCCTACCAGACTAGGTCTGCAGTATAGTCCTGGGAGATGTTCCTGGAGACTAAGCCCAGAGTTGATTCCTCCAGTCCTTTTAAAGTTTGTCCAAGAGGCCTAACACCCAAAATAAATACTTTTCTGATAATGACTTTCTAGCTGGATTTTTTTTTTTTTTTTAAGATTTATTTATTTATTTATTAGAGAGCGAGAGACTGAGAACGAGAGGGGAGAAAGTCAGAGGGAGAAGCAGACTTCCCGCAGAGCCGGGAGTCCGATATGGGACTCGATCCCGGGACTCCGGGATCATGACCTGAGCCGAAGGCAGTTGCTCAACCAACTGAGCCACCCAGGCGCCCTCTAGCTGGATTTAACCCCCTGTATTCCAGATTTTTTTTTCCCCAAACTGCCATTATGGCCTTGCCATGTGGACATTCAATGAACCTTCCCTCTTGGTATTCATGTCCTCGTGTTAGCCTTTTTGACTGAGCGTGGGCAGGCTGGGCATATTGGCTCACTTCTAATCATTACAATGTGGCTGGTGTAATGGGATGTCACCTGTCAAATTACGTGATAAACAGAGCATAGCTTCCGTTTTGGGCGCTCACTCTGGCTCATTTGCAGATCATTCACCCTGGGAAAAACCCACTTCTATGTCCTAAAACAGCCCTGTGGAGAGGCCTATGTGGCAAGATTCTAAGGCCTCCCAAAATCCATGTGAGTGAGCTAGGGAACTAGGTCCCTTCTCTCTCTTTTGAGCTTTTGGATGAGACCACAGCCCCACCAGTAGCTTGACAGGCGTTTCATGAGAAATCTCAACTAGAGGCACACAGCTAAACAGCTCCTGATGCTGGACTCACGGAAACTGCAAGAGAATAAATGTGTGGTGTTCAACTCCATTTTGCACAGAACTAGAACAAATAATCCTGAAATCTGTATGGAACCACAAAAGACCTTGGGTAGCCAAAGCAATCTTGCAAAAGAACAATACTGGAGGCATCATGATCCCATGTTTCGAAATCTACTACAAAACTATAGTAATCAAAACAGTATGGCACTGGCATGAACACAGACACAGATCAATAGAACAGAATAGAGGGCCCAGGAACAAACCCACGATTATATGCTTAACTAGCCTATGACAAAGGAGACAAAAATATGCAATGGGAAAAAGATGGTCTCTTCAACAAATGGTGCTGGGCAAACTGGACCACTTTCTCCCACCATACACAAAAATAAACTCAAAGTGGATTAAAGAAACCCTAAAGATCCTAGAACAGAACACAGGCAGTAATTTCTCTGACATCAGCCATAGCAACTTTTTTCTAGATATGTTTCCTGAGGCAAGGAAAATAAAAGCAAAAATAAACTCCTGGGTCTACATCAAAATAAAAAGCTCTGCCCAGCAAAGGAAACAGTTAACAAAACAAAAAGACAACCTACTGAATGGGAGAGGATATTTGCAAATGATCTATCTGATAAGGGGTTAATATCCAAAATATATAAAGAACTTATACAATGCAACACCAAAAAACCCACAAACAATCCAATTAAAAAATGAGCAGAAGACATAACCAGACGTTTCGCCAAAGAAGACCTACAGATGGGTAACACACTTGAAAAGATGCTCAACATCACTCATCATCAGAGATTGGAAATCAAACCACAGTGACCTATCCCCTCATACCTATCAATGGCTAAAACCAACAACACAAGAAACAACAGGTGTTGGTAGGGATGCAGACAAAAAGAAATGCTCATGATCTGTGGGGAAGGCAAACTGGTGCAGACATTGTGGAAAACAGTATGGAAGTTACTAAAAAAAAAATTTCAAACATTTACCATATGATCCAGTGATTTCTCTACTGAGTGTTTACCCAAAGAATATGAAAACACTAATTAAAAAAGATATGTGCACCCTTGTGTTTATTACAGCATTGTTTACAATAGCCAAGATATGGAAGCCCCCTAAGTGTCCATCAATAGATGACTGGATAAAGAAAATGTGGGGTGTGTGTATATATGCATTCCACAGAACGGAATATTTCAAGGATGGAATCTTGCCGTTTGCAACAACATGGTTGGATCTAGTAGGCAGACTGCTAAGCTAAATAAGTCAGTCGGAGAAAGACAAATACCATATGATTTCACCCATGTGGAATTTAAGAAACAAACACCAAGAGAAAGAGGAGATAAACCAAGAAACAGACTCTTCACTGCAGAGAACAAACTGGTGGTTACTGGAGGGTGGCTGGGTAGGGGGATGGGGGACATGGGTGGGAGAGATTAAGAGTACACTTGCGACGAGCCGAGTAATGTGTAGAATTGTTAATCCCTCGATTATACACCCGAAACAGATACAACACTGTTAATTTTTAAAAATTATTTAATGAATTAAAAAATGTTTGGTGTTTCCAGCCACTAAGTTAGGAGATAGTTAGGTAGCATTAGCTAAGTAGTAGAGGCATTGCGAATTCAACTTGTCTAAAACCAGACTCCTGAATTTACTCGTGTCCCCAGTGGGCTCCACCTCCCAGAGATCCTGTCATCTCTGTGAATGACTACCCTATCCTTCCAGTGGCTGAGACCAAAAGCTTGGAATCCTCCTTGGCTTCTCCTTCTCTGTCATGACTGAGAACCAAGCCATCAGCAATCCCTGTCAGCTCTACCTTCCCAATATTTCTAAAATCTCTCATTTCTCATCAGCTCTGCTACTATCGCCCCAATGAAACCACTGTCCTCTCTGGTATGGACAATTGCAGTAGTGTCTCCATGGGTCTCCATCCCTCTACAGTCTCTTCCCAACACAAAACCAAAGTGACCCATTTAAAGATAAAGCCATTTTTTTCTCCTCGGCTCAAAGCTCTCTAATGGTTCCACATCTCCCTAGTGAAGAAGGTCTTTAGAATGACTTGAAAGGCCTGTGTGGTCTGACCTTCTCTCCGGGCTCTTCCCTTTGTTCTCTTCCCAAGCCATCCTGGCCAAAGTTGGAGCCCATCTCAGGGCCTTGGCACTTGCTGTTCTTCAGCCAGAAGGCCTGGACACACCTGATGGTAAGGAAGGGATTGTCTCCTTTGTCCATTGCTGGGTGTTGTTCCAATACCCAGAGCTCTGCCCGATTCACAGTAAGTCTTTAAACTGGATCACGTGCATCACTCAGGTAGAACGGATGCAGGAGTCTGCAGCTAAACGCCCCGAGGGGTACACAGCATCCATTGCTTGGTCTGTTTCTCCTTCGTGCAGGAGCTTCTCTCTGCACGCCTAAGACTGTTAGCGACCTGTTTATATTTGATAGACGCTGCTTCGTTTATGTAGGTTGTTGGCGTGATTGTCTCCGTCTCTCGTGGCCTCCTCCCTGCAAGAGAGGGCTGACTCTACCGTTGGGGGGGGGGGCTGTGCACGCATGTTTGGGGTAGGGGTTCCTGGGCATATCCGGTGGCAGACTTCACTAAAAGCTTTCGCTAGAGCATATTCACGTTAAGGAACAGGCAGATACATTGGGTTTCTTCCCCCAAATGTCCAAATGAGGATGCTTTCTCTACTTTGAGGATTCGACGACCCCTAGAGGAGCCTTATATTGTCCTGGTCCGATTTTTGGAGCATTTTCCTCCAGTTTCAGTCCAAGGGCAAATCCCACCATCGCTGGTACGGGTGAGGGATGCTGCTACTTGATATTTTTCTATCACTTTCATCGGTGTCTGCTCTTCATCCTATGTTTGTCCCCAGAGGCAAGAACTCTGCTGTGTGTCTTAGGCGGAGGTGATCTCCTTCCCTGTTTTTTGTGTGTTCCCCCATCTACCTCCCATATTCCTGGAATTCACCCTTTAAGGCTACAGATGCCCACTCCCCTGCTCCTTTTTCAATTCTCAGCAATTTTATGACTTTATTCTCTTTCTTTCTTTTTTCTTTCTTTCCCCCTCCCCTCCCCTCCTCTCCCCTTCTCTTCTCATGTCAATGAGTTTCCAGGAAAACGAGGTGGTAAACTCAAATGCCCACTATGTCCTCTTTAATCAGCAGACACGCACAATATTGTAATTTTTGTTTCTTGCCACCCTCATTAGATGCTGGTTTTATTTTTCCACTCGCCTTCATTTTTTTTTTTTTTACCAGAAGCTTTTGTTCCTGGTGTTATGAAATTTTGCAATGATATGTCTCTTGGTGGAGGCGTTTTTTTATTCACTGTACTGAACAGAGTCCCTCCCTTACCTCTGGAAAAATTTCCACTATTTTTGATAGTTTTCTACTTACTGACTGTTTTATCTTCCTGGAATTCCTACTCATTAGAAATTTTACCTCCAGGATAGATTAACTACCTTTCTCATCTTTCTTTTTTATCTTCTTCCTCTGAGCTTTCCTTACCTCCTTATCCTTCAACTGAATTTATTTTGGCTATCCTACTTTTAATTTCCAAGAACTCTTTTTATTCTCTATTTGTTCCTTGTTTTCGGCCTTTCTTGTTTTATGACTACAGTAAGAATACTGCAGGATATCTTACCTCCTGCAAGATAATAGCCCTACTTGGTGTTTGGTTTGTTTTAATCTATTTCCTCTGGATTTATTTTTTCTCTTTGCTCTGGATGGCTTTCCCAAATATTTGGAGATTCCTAACTGTATGCTTTGTTACAAAGATAAACTGAGGCATATAAAGAATTTTAAGAGTTTGAGCAACGATCAGTTTGAATTGGGTAGGGCCAATGAGCTTGGTTAAGGTTAGCTTGGCTGGCAGGAGATGGGGAAAGGCTTACAGAGGGCATATGTGGAAGCGAAGAAGGGAAGTGATCTTATTGGCTGTGGCTTGGTTGGCTGTTTGTGATTGGTTATCCTTAGCATTTTTTTTTTCCAGAACCAGAAGCATTTATAGGCTTAGATTTTGGTTTGCTTGTGTAGGCCCCCATGGCATTAGAGACACTTCAGTCCAATGGCTTCCTTGTGTAATTAATTAAGCAGCTATATTCAAGAGTAAGACCAGGCGTGAGTTTCATTTGTTGACTGATGGATTTCACTTTGGAATAATTGGGACCATTGGGCATTTGCGTGGAGGTCATTTCTCTGCGATCCGGAGTGTTGTGTATATCGCAGGACGCTCATTCCCACATTGGGTGGCAGGAATAATGGTCACAGAATGGGAAACATCAGCAATAAAGGGCCATTGTCTAAACATGGAAACTCCCTCCCCCCGAAGGTACTAAGCTATGCCATTACCATATTTTACTGTTATTGTCCTATGATCTGTGACTAACTTGAGGACGAGTACTGGTATTTACTTACCTTGATGTTCCTTGATGTCTCAATACATGCATGTGGCATGAATGAATAGATAAATTCAGACTGGCAGAGATTTGCTCCTGGCCTTGCCCCGCACCTCGAATAACACAAGCATAACGATGCTGTAGACAACTGACGATTGGCTGTGACACAGGTCCCTTCCCCGGGGCCCCTGAGTGATCCATTCGGGTGGGGCAGCTCAGCCCTCGTGTGACCAAGACAAGGGTGCGCATGCGCCCAGGGCCCAGAAGGCGGAGCCTCGCCCCTGCTGTGTCTTGTCCCCGCGATTCTTAGAGCGCGACTGAGTTTATGATTGCGTCCTTTTTGCCAGAACTGAGCATAGAGCTAATGGCTTCCAGCGATATAATGATCTCAAGCTACCCTCGCGTCTGTTCGGTCTGGATATTTTTCCCTTTCGTATTTTCCACATTTAAGAGTGATCAGTGTCGTATCAGCCCTGCCATTTTGCTATTTCACGAACTTGGAGGGCCACTTGTCGTCTGAAAATGTGCCCTCTTTGAGACCACTGGAGAACACGATGTTCTTTTCCATCTAGAAAAAGAAGCACGATCCCTGTTCACATTTCCCTCTTTAAGTCACTTTGTGTCAGATTTGTCCCAATGCCAAGATCATTAATATTTTAAATAGGCTTTTCTAAGACTTTTAAAAAGGACAAATGGATGATGTCTTCCTAGTTAAGCACATGTTACCCACTTGCCTCACATTAAGTCCGGTGACGGATGAAGAGAAAAACATTCCCTTCAGAGTTTCACAATCTCCTGGAGGAAAAACACACAAACATAACTAAGTTTGGCAAATGTTATATTATTATTAACAGCTCAGAAACAGTATTTCGAGGACAGAGAATAAACTCATGGTCTTTCTGTGACCCCAGCTGGGTGTCCATGAATGACTCTCAAATATGTAAGTAAAATTTAAAATCAGAAAAATTACCTTGCGCTTTGCTTTTATGGCTTCCACTTCAGATTTGTAAATTAACAAATGGAAATCCGAAGTGACAGGCAGGTGTGAAAGAGAACTCAAAGAAACAGCTGCTTTAAGGAATAATATTGAAAATGTATAAAAGCTGTTAATAAATAAAAAGAAGCCCATATGTGTATTTTAAAAATCCCAAACACTTCTCTCCTGGCTTCTTCACAATCCCTAAGTATAAATAGATTTTTTTTTTTTAATTAACCAAATCTGCCCAGATTTTCTGCAGACCTTCAAGGAAGCATAAAGAATAAGATATGAGTCGATGTGAAGGATTACGTTAGAAATGGTGGTTGTTAAAAAGGAAAGTGGGAGCAAAGCTTGCAACACCGAGCTAAGGCTCAGGAATGCGTCTGGGGAGCTAGTCGGTGGGGAGGCAGCTTTGACACAGGAGTAGCTTGATTAAAACCCTCAGTGGAGCACTTGGATTGTCGAGATCTCGCGGGGGGTGCAGAGGTTGGGAAGGCTCCAGACCTCCTCAGTCCCCATCCACCACCACCAACAAAGACCAAAGCAGCTCTGGGCGTATCGCTCTCTTATTAAAGGATTTTACTAATTCATTTGACAGAGAGAGCACAGGCAGGGAGAGCAGCAGGCAGAGGGAGAAGCAGGCTCCCCTCTCGGCAGACAGCCCCGTGTGGGGCTCCATTGAGGGACTCTGGGATCATGATCTGAGCCACCCGGGCATCCTTAGTCATGTCTCTTTAAACTGGACTTCGGCATGGGATTCTATTTGGGCCCAGGGTTTGGCAGTTCTGCAAAGTTTAAACGAGGGGGATTGCATCAGCACAGAGAACTGCCCCGGAGAGCAGAAGGTGGTACAGAGGCCCTAAATCAAGACCGAGCCACGAAGGCGGGCAAGACAGAGTCCTTGGGAGTCCTGGCAGGTGCTTGGTAAAGTAACTAGAACAAATCGATCCCAACAGTGTCTAGGGCTCTGGAGGAAAGGCCAGGGCAATCAGAAATCATTAAAGATCAGTATGATGACTGGCCATCTCAGGTCATTGCAAAGGAATGACTTAGAAATCCATATAGGAGCAGTGCTCCAAGAAAGCTATTGGGTGGATATTTTAAACACTAGAAATTAAGGACAAGCTTTTCCAAGGATTTAAGAACAAAAACATTGAGGGATGGAAGAACAAAGCAAATTTGGGTTTACCCTTTTATGTATAGCGACTAGCAAAGGAAGACTTTGGAGAAAGCGTGCAGGTAGCTAGGAGGTAGGGGGGTGTCCATGTTCCTGCAGGCTGGCCAGCTTGAACTTTCAAGGTCGGTTGACCTTTCACCTGACCTTTAACATAGACCACATTGACCTTTCTTTTAGAAACCCAACAGCGGTTTGTAAGAGGTACCGAAACGCTCTGGCAACCCCAAATCTCACAACTGCAAGGACCCTCCTGGGGAGCACTATTGATCTGAATTACATGGGGATTTTTCTGAAAGAGCAATTGCCTTGGACCTTTCCAGAGGGCATGGTTAGTGACAGAACATCAAACTGTATGTCAGACCACAAAAACAGGAGAAGCACAAGATGCAAACCCGACACTTAAGGTTTCAGATTTCTGGGTCCATCCACACACCCGATCTCCATTGAACTCGTTGTAGGATCCCAATCATTCGGTTTTAAATGAATAAATCAGCGTGTCAGGCATAGTGACCGAAACTAGGACTGCAGGGATAAGAACACAAGACTCGTGCAATTTTTTTTTTTAACACTTTATTTGAGAGAGAGAGTGAGCATGAGAGAGTGAGCACAAGCAGGTGGTGAGGGGGGAGGCGGGGGGGAGAAGCAGGCTCCCCGCTGAGCAGGGAGCCCGAAGTGGGGCTCGATCCCAGGATCATGACCTGAGCCAAAAGCAGACACTTTGCCCATGGAGCCACCCAGGTGCCCCCAGGCTTGTGGAATTTAAAGTCGTGGAGCTTGGAAGCAGAATGAAGCGAAATCAGGACATTACAATTTACTGCAGTAAGCATGCAAGTAAAACAAGAAAGCAAGTCACTGTAATAATTAAAAATGTATTTAGAATCTAGTGGTGAAAAAAATCTGCATGTATCACTTATGTTTAAGTTGAAAAGATGAAATCCTCTGGGCAAAGAACCACTGACAGAATTAGGAGCAAAATGCAATTATCTGCTACTTAAAGAGACACGGACCTGAACGTCCTGTGGAAACTCAAAGCTCTGTAAAACAGCTAACAGCTCGGTCTCCTGCAAGATATAATGAGGTCCTACGAGGTAAAACGTACTGTAATTCCTCTCGAGGCATCGTCAAGGCTGATGGACACATAGCGTATACATGAGAAAATGCGGAAATTGGATTGTGTAATGGGAAAATGCACAATTTTCTTAGCACTGTAAGAAAAAACAAAATAGGAGCACCTGGGGGGCTTAGTCAATTCAGAGGCTGCCTTGGGCTCAGGTCAGGATCCCAGGGTCCTGGGATCAGCCAGGCCAGGCTGCTGGTCCCTACTCAGCGGGGAGTCTGCTTCTCCCTCTGCCCCTCCCCCCTCAAATAAAAAATGAAATTAAAAAAATAATAAATTGAGCCACCTTCTAGGTACCATTAATCATGGTTTCAACTAACAAAAATAAAGTGATAAAGTCCATTGCTGGCAATCAGGAGAAATATGTATTCGTATTACAATGCCTAGTGACACCGTAAATGGGATTCATCTGTCCAGCGATAATAAGGAAATATTGCAACAAAAACCATGAAATTGTTCAAATCCTTTGTGCTGGTATCACTGCTGAATCTCAAGGAAATATCCTGGGGAAAAAAAGTTTGTTTTTTTTTTTTTTTAAAAGCAATGTTCATACTGGCACTGTTTATAATTTCTTTAAAAATTAGAGAAACACTCCACATTCTCAGTGTGAAAGGACTAGCTAAATAGGCCTTAAATATCCCTCGACTTCTACAGCTATTGGAACAAGAAGCAGGTGTCTGCATCGGCCCACGAGGGATAAACACCACCCAGAATTACCTTCCCCCCACACTAGAAAAATGGACAAAATCTAGGAATCAGTCTATTTTCAGACAGTGCACAGCAGGCAGAGAGCGACCGGGATCCCTGAGAAAAGGGAACAGTTGAGGTGAGGCCGAGCACGGCCAAGGATTTCTGTCTGGGGGTAATCTCCAGAGCGCAGGAGAATCCCAGACTCCTGGCCAACGTTTCTAGAACTGGCAGAGCAGGGTGCCACAGGGAGGAGAACCGTGCCGAAGAAGAGCCTCAGACATGTAGATAATGTCCTCTTGAGTCTTTGACTAAATGCTAGTGAGTGCATGGTATAGAGAAAAATCCCACAAGGCCAGACAGGAACAGCTCCCAAAGAAAGAACGGTAATCCCGGAGGTTACACTGTGCCGGGGATGATTTGTGTCTCCTGTAGCGAGAGAAAGATCTCACTGAATATCTAGGGCACTAACGAGGATCCTTAGAAAGGCCACACCTGACAAATGGGGTTTCATTCGTTCTAGGATAAAAACTAGCCTGAAAGCACCTTACGTGACTTTTTACTACTAAAACTCAGTCAGGAAGAGTTAGATGGATAATGAGCCATACATCTGTTAAGTAAAATGAATTTGTAATTGAAGGTCTTCCCCCACAATGAAAACTCCAGGTTCAGTTGGCTTCACGGGTGAATTCGACTTAACATTTGAGGAAGAAATATGACCATTTCTGCACAGATTCTTCCCGAAAATAGGAGAAGGAGCCCTTCTGAAGTCGTGTTATGAGATCGGCATTCTCCCGACATCAAAACCAGAGGAACACATTACAAGAAAAGGAAACTACAGGCCGGTAGTTCCCATGAACTTAGATACATAATAGCGAAGTGGCCGCCTCAGTTTGCTGAGAAAAGGCATCTGTAGGACATCTCTAGCTGGGGTCATCCCTTCAGCGTCAAAAACGAATGCTCTCCTCCTAGTCACTTCCACTAAACCTTATGTTGGAGTTCAGAGCCAGTGCAATAAAAAAAAAAAAAAAAAAAACCCAAAAACATGCTGAAGGAAATGGCACTACACAATTTCAAGACTTACTATGAAACTAGAGGAATGATAACAGGATAATGTCAGTGGAACAGAGTAGAATCCAGAGAGATACCGACAAATATGTGGATGGTCACTTGCTTTTTGACATAGCACCAAGGTGAGAAAAGCACACTTTTTTCAACAAACAGCATTCAAAAAATGGAATATCTGTATGGTCTTAACGCTGATCCTTCATACCATATACAAAATTAACTCTAAATGGATATGATCTTAAATCATAAGATTTAAGGGGCTTAGCCCCCTTTAACGGGGCTAAGACTTTAATACCTCTGTAAGAAAGCGCTGGAGAAAATCCTGGAGGCTTTAAGTAAGGGCAAAGACTTCTTACGTAGCACGCAACCTACCACAAAATAAAAATTGAGAAATTGGACTTCATCAAAATTCATATGTTTTCATCTTTGAAAAATACTATTAAAACAAAGAGGCAAGCGACAGCCTGAAAGAAGAGGTTTGCCAAACACGTTTCTGAGAATGCACTTCAATGCAAAATTTACAAAGAAGACTTACAACTTGATACCAAGAAGAACAAGCCAATTTTTAAAATCAGCCAAAGATTTGAATGAACACTTCTCCAGAGAAGATATGTAAATGCGTAAATGAAATAATATTAAGTGGTAAAGACACAAAAATGTCTCATTCATGTGTAGACAATGGGAAGAATCAGAAATGAATCTGAAAATGATGTTTTACCATAAGAGACTCCTAAACTCACAAAACAAACTAAGGGTGGCTGGGAGGTGGGCGGGTGGATAGGGATATGGACACTGGGGAGGGTACGTGCTATGGCAAATGCTGTGAAATGTGTAAGCCTGATGATTCACAGACTTGTACCCTGGGGTAAATAATACATTATATGTTAATAAAAAATAAAAATAAAAAAAAATTAAAAAAATAAAAATAAATAAATAATACACTTCACAATACAAAAAAAAAAAAAAGAAAATGATGTTTTAGATTCATTGAAATACTTTTAAATAAGGTTTTTTAAAAAATTGTTTTTTAAAAAACATTTATTTGACAGAGAGCCCAAGCAGGGAGAGCGGCAGGGAGAGGGAGAAACAGACTCCCTGCCGAGCAGGGAGCCCAAAGTGGGGCTCGATCCCAAGATCCTGGGATCATGACCTGAGCTGAAGGCAGACGCCTAACCAACTGAGCCACCCAGGCACCCCAATACGAGTTTTTTTTTTAAACATTTTTATTAAAAAGCTGAAGTTCAAAATAGAGAATGGATAACCATTGATGTGGGTGACAAGATGCCAAATTTCCAACATTTACCTTGTGGCAACAGCCCAACATGTAAGCTCAAAAGTGAAAAATACAGATCCCAGAATGTCACAGAAATGTAATTTTAGAGTTTGCAAAATTTCAGAGAGGACGCTCCACTGACTCTTCTCTGGCTAATAATTTATAGCTCCAGGTTCATTCCTGGGAGGAGAATAAAGTCTGCTCTTTGTTGAAGGAGCAGAGGAATCGGGAGCTGCCCCTGGTTCGGAAGAGATGACAGGCGCTGTGTTCTCCAAATCAAGCAAATGTCTTTTCAAGAAGGGATTGGCATTTGGATCCCGCGGCTGCTGCCGGAGATCCCCGTCTGCAGAATAAGAATAGCGCAGCAGAATGCCATCCCTGCTGCTCGGCTCGCGCGTTTGTATTGTATCAATCACAGATCCAACTTGCTTTCATTCTCTTGCAAAATTGCGGGGATGCTCTGTGTCTGCCCGTGGGGTTGAAGTGGACAGCATCCGGCATGGGGTGCCTGGCTTATGGGCTAAGTGCCGTCGGAACACCTGGGGGCTGGTTTGGAAGTGTGCCCCTCAGGGGCAGGGACTGAACAAAACAGATCCTCCTGTCTCTTACCCAGGTTTCTGTCTGAAGATAAACATTCCCGGTGAGGGATGGGCCTGGGCTGTGTACCGATGAGGGTCCTACTCAAAAAGCTTCTCGGGATTAGCGTGACACGGAAAGGGCAGGAGGTCCCGACCTTGGCTCCCTGGTGTACTTAACCTCTCTGTGCCTCAGTTTCCCCATCTGTAAAATCAGGGTGGTACAAGTGGACAGTTCTTCTCGGTAACCCTTGGACCAGATGTATTTTAGAATTCAGAAATTTTCAAACTGCAGAAAAGTAATGCTGTGCTAATAGCCAGCATCACCTAATGCCCCAGGCGGGTGAGGGGCTGGACGTCATAGTAAAATACATTAATATTTCTGCAGAGAAATGTGTGACTAGTCATCGTAAGTGGGATAAATAAAGACAATTAGTCTCATGTTAGTTGAGGTCAGGTTTTGTGGCCAAGTGTGCTTGCTGTAAATCTATAAAAAGATTTTTGGTTTTCAAGGTTTATAGATTTCAAAACTGCAGATGAGGAGATGTGGAATTGTTATTCAGGGCCACTGCTAGGCTGTAGGCCTTTTCTGTGGGGAGAACAAGATAACCATTTTACCACTGAAACCACCAGCTTTTGTGTAAATTAGGACAGTACTCCTTCTGGGCAATCACAACCCCTACACCCATAACTTGGCAAGTGCAGTAAGAGAAATACATTGTTTCCTTCACAGTAAATGTCAGTTGTCAGCCCCATCCTTAACTAGGCACCTTTGTGCAGTGTACAACCTATACAACCAGACACTACCGCCAGTGGCTCTGATCATACCCACATCTCAGGGTTGCTGGAGGAATAAGCAGTAATGTAGGATATCCCCCTTCCCTACAGCTACAGCTCTACTTCAGATCATCTCTTGTGCTCTAGAGAAATGCTTTCCAGGTGTGACAGTGTACGGGACTCACCTGGCTTATCAAAATGCAGGAGGGCTACGTGAAATACTATGTTTCTAGCAAGCTCGCAAGTCACATGTTGGTTTACAAACCACTCTTTGAGTAGTAAGGTTCTAGACCCACTTATTCATCTTCCTCTGAATGTCCCACATGATTAAGCATGTCCCATACTGAAGTCATGACCTTTCCAGAAACCTGTTTCTGCTCCTGATTATCTGACCCCCATTGATGGACTTGGTCTCTAGATAGATATTGCCTCCCAGGCTGGCAACGTGCCAGTTCTCCCTGCTTCCTCAGTTCCTCTTCCTCACCCACACATTGATCAGTTGCTAAAAGCGACAGATTCTACCTCCTTGGTATTTCTCCTCTTCATTTTTGAGCTGGACAATTCTTTATAGTGGAGATCTGTCCACTGGGGGCAGACTCACCCAGGTCGAGAAACGCTGCTCCCATCCCTTGCCTTCTCTCCGTTTCTCCAGCTACTGACTTGGACCACTTCTTTCGAAGGGATAGTCTGATGTTTCATCTTTATGTATATTTTAATTATCCTATAACAATCTGTTAACATTTCTGTGTTCTCCACTTGAGTATAAGTCCTAAGAATTCCCACACTCTTGGCATCCTTCATAGAGCCTGATATAGGCAATGCTTAACACATATGAATGAATGAACGACTGACCGAATGAATGAATGAATGATTCAATCCCCTCACAGCTGCTGGTTCCTAGCAGGAGGAAGCTCAGGCCTCTGCTCGCCGGGGATCTGCCCCAGGATTAGAGGAACACCCATGTGTGTCTGGAGAGAGCCCGATGGTGCAGAGGGAGCCGGGAGGACCAGACGACATCCAAAGCAGATTCTGCCCCAAGATACTCCCACCTGCCCTTTGGCCTCTTTCTCTCTTAACCTGTTTTTGTCTGGCCCCTGTACACTGCTTAGAAAGGTCGCTCATTCCACTGCTTCTCACCCCAGGGTGCACGGGGCTGTGTTGCTAGCAGCTGCTTAAACACGCTCTCTTCGTCCCGAACGGCTGGATTAGGGCTTAGGTTGGAAACCCAGGTTGGCTTCTTCTGAGCAGACCATGAGATACCTGTGGCTTATGCACTGCATTTCAGGAGACTCACAGCCTCCTTCTAGGCCCCCAGTTTGAATTTCACTTTTGCCATTGGCTCTTAGTGGAAGTCCAACCTTTAGGAATCATTTGTCCAAATTTGCTGATCATTGGTCCAGCTGTTTGGATGAGATACTGTAATAGACAAGTGTAAGATAATAGGAAAAACATATCTCAGTCCCTGCCCTGGTTTCTGGCCAGAGCTCCTGCAGCCCTTGTAATCCCCCAAGGAATCAGGGCACACACAGTATCTGTTGTACTATTTGGTCTTTGACCTGGTCCTTGACACGGAACTTCCACATCCCTTGGAATTTTCCGGATGGTAGCAGTGTTCTTTGCTCTACCGAGGTGATGCCTGTGGGCTCCTGGATGGGGGCTGGCCACCAGAAAGACCACGCCATGATCAGACGCTTGGAATGATTAGCCCCCTCCCCCAATTCTCCAGAGAGGGGAGAGGGGCTAGAATTGGACTTATTGGTCGATCACGTCCAGGTGATGAAGCCTCCATAAAGATCCCAAAAGTCTGCGGTTCGGAGGACTACCAGGCTGGTGAACATGTGGGGGTGCTGGGAGAGTGGGGTGCCCAGAAAGAGTATGGAGCCTGTGCCCCCGCCCCGTACCTTGCCCTGTGTGTCTCGTCCATCCCGATGTTCATCTGTATCCTTCAACCTCTTCTTCTATGATGAACCGATAAGCAGTTAGGAAAGTGTTTCTCTGAGTTCTGTGAGCCGCTGTAGCAGATGAATCATACCTGAGGAGGGGCGCATGGGAACTTCTGATTTAGAGCCAATGGGTCGAAAGCCCAGGTGACATCTGGGCTTGTGACTGGCGTCCGAAGTGGGGGAGGGGGTGGTGGAGTCTTGTAGGACTCGGCCCTTCACCTGTGGGATCTGGCACTGTCTCCAGGTAGAGAGTGTCAGCACTGGATTGTAGGACACCCAGCTGGTGTCACAGAGAACAACCCCCCGCCCCAGTCCGGTGTCAGGAGGACAGGGTGTGGCCGCAGGGTGGGGGTAAAGGCGACACACGGGAGAGGAGCTGGTTTTTCCTATCTCAACAACACAGGCAGAAACTTGATAGATTGTTTAGTTGTCTGCAACTATTTTAGTCTGAACTTGACCCTTTTTGTCTTCCAGCTCTTTCTTTGTCTCCGTAGTGTCTTTCAATTGTATTTAATCAGCTTTTGCCACTTGGGCTGAAGTTTTAATCTCTTCCCATGCCTGTCTGCTGGACCCTCGGCCCCCCGGTCTGCACTTCTGTCTGCCTCCTGTCTTAGCCCACCAGTGAGGCCAGTTCCAACGGGCCAGGAGTCAACCTGACCTGGGCTTCAATTCTGGCTCTGTCACTTATTAGATGAGTGATTTAGCGGAAGCTGTTTCTTCCAATCTTCTGCTTCCTGCAGAATCTGCAAAAAAGTGCGGGCATCCACCCTGTTGGTTGTTGTGAGGATGGAATGGAAAGCATCGAACACATTGCAATGAACTTTATGAGTTAATAAAAGTTAGCCGCTTTTACAGCCAACTTTCTTTGTGAAACTATGTGTGGACAAGACCATATATTTTTTTTTTAAAGATTTTATTCATTTATTTGACACAGAGAGAATGAGATCACAAGCAGGCAGAGAGAAAGAGGGAAGCAGGCTCCCCACCGAGCAGAGAGCCCGATGCGGGGCTCGATCCCAGGACCCTGAGATCATGACCTGAGCCGAAGGCAGAGGCTTTAACCCACTGAGCCACCCAAGTGCCCCGAGCTCCTTCTTTCTGGCTTCATTTCTTCATCAGGCATTTCCCTTTCAGCCTTTTGCCAGTTGGGTTCCAGGCACAAAGTTGTTTCTGGCTTGATTTATCAGGTCAATGTCCCAGACTGGACGCAGCCATGTAAAAAAAATAAAATAAAATTCTTCTCTAGCTGCCGGTGGGTCCAAACCAGGGTGAACTCCAAGCCTTTGCTATTCTTGCATAATGACACACTGTATTGTTTCCGTAAAAACAAACACCGAAAATTAAAGAGCAGATTAATACAGAGACTGGTTTTCATTGCAGCTTCTCGTATTTCAAAATAATGGGGTTTTGTAGGAATTTGAAGGCCGCATCTCCTGGGGAGACCATTTGGAAGAGGAGGCTGAGGCGCGGTCCCCACCTTGAATCCGAGCTGTTTCTTTCCTGCATCTGCCTTTACCTTTGTACTTTCCTTCCTCATTTCTTTCTTTCCATCTTCATCTTGTTCTAACGTCGTTCCCCCGTCCTCCCTTCTCGAAGCAGTTGACACCTCTGCGGTGTCCTCTGCTTATCAATGTCTTTGGTATAAAGAGCCACAGAGAAGGATTTGGGTTGATCGTTAGAGAACGTCAAAGCTGGAAGGGCTCGCACGTCCCCTGACTTAAGGTTCTCAAACTGTGTTCCCTACAACCCAAGGGGTCCGTGGAGGTTCACGGGAACTTTATGGGGGAAAGAGGCTCAGGTGATCCCCCAGACTGTTCAATCACAGCATCTCTGTTTCATCTCCTGTATATATGATGAGTGCTCAGCATCCAAAAAAAATGTAAGAGGCTTATTTTTCTTTTTAACTGAAAACCGCGGATCTAGCTCAATTCTTATATTTTACAGGCGAGGGAACTGAGGCCCCAGGAGGACGTAATTACCTCCAGGTGCCACAGCACTCCTTGGTGGATAAAGTGGGGCTGGCAGCCTCAACGGAGATAAATAATCCAGAGATGACTGTTTTCCCCATTTCAAAGAGGCGGTATGATTGAGAACAGTCCTCCGCCAGCTCTGTGTTTGGAACCAAGCTGTTTCCATTCTGACTGCTCTGTCTAGGGGACTTACGGTGTGGGGAAGATGCTGGTGCTGGGAGAAGGTTGTAAGACGGGGCACGGGTTGTTTGTTTCTCACGTCAGTCTTGCTAGAATCTTCCTTCTCGCTTCATACTGGAAACACTAGACCCAAGACGTCTGATAAACTCTCTGCAGTGAATGGAGACTAGACTCATCTCCCCACTTCCTGTAAGTCATCCAGGACCCCAGGGGGCCATGGCCATTGGCCACGATGTGCCAGCAGGAAGGTGGGGACCGGCTGGGCAAAGCTCAGAAGCGCCCTGGTGAGAGGCAGTCCCCCAGAGATCTGTGCTCTGCCAAGCCCTCGGGGTCCTGCCCCTCAAACATCTTCTTGGCCAATGGTTCTTAAGTCTTTTTGGATATCGTGACTTTTTGAGAAAATGTTTGAAAAGGCTTTGGGGGTTGCTATGGAATTGTCAATATCTTTCTTATTTTCTTAATCAGTGTCTACTATCCTAAAAGTTCTGTGATCACCAGTTACGTCTCAAGGAAAGACACAACTAGCTCAGGTCTTTCCAAGAAAGGACACTTTGGCATTGGATACTGAGGGTCCTGCCTGGGGCTACTGTTCGCTGGAAGGTAGATCAGTAATGACCTCACCTTGGCCTCCGTTTCTGTCGCTTCTGCAGCGTCAGCCAGAGGGCACCGTCAGCCAGAGGGCACCGTTGGTGCCATCAGAAAGACCCATTAGCTGGCCGCTGCCGAGAGGGCATTGCCGTCTTACTCTGAGAATAAACGAACACAGGGCATGTTCTCTCTCGGGCTTGCTTCCCAATGACATTTTCCACTGTCCTAGATGAGACAGGGACAGGCCCTGACCAAGGGATGTCCACTTACTACATGAAAAAGAAGTGCATTTTCCATTGATTTAAGACAACTGAGCTCCACGGTCTGGACATCTCCCAAGCAGAAGGGACCAGATGAAGGACAGTAGTGACACCAGGAATGGGTGGGAGCTGACCACTGGTGGGCAGACGATTACAAGCCCTATCTGGCATGGTTGAAAATGGGATACGTTCTTTAATCTTCTCCTGTGAATTGTTTAGATAATACCCTTAAAGAAATTAGGATAGCATAAACAACGTTGAGTACGTTTCCTTTGGCACAACAGAAATAAGCAAATCATTTCTAACAATGAAACTAAAAAATGTCTGTCAAGGGAGCAGTTATGGGGCATCTGAAAAGGAAGGGGTCTGGAGTTGGAAAATTGGGGCTCCTAAGGGCAGATCTGCAACTTCTGGAGGGTGGGCAGCCGCTTAAAGGTGTGTCGCTTCGTGGCCACAGTGCGGGGGTTCTGAAGGCATACCAACCTACCAACTCTATTACTGAAACCATTTAACCTTCCAGAAGACTGTTTCCTTATTTTTCCCATGGGTGGTGGGACATGATCATGGTGGGCCTCCTAGGGTATCACCCAACAGAATTTGTAGGCAAAACAGGAATGAAGAAAGCTCCCATTCATCCACTGAACAGGAAGGGTTCAGATCGGCAGTGGCCTTTACCAGGGCCGCGACCGCCGGTGGGGGCCGCATCTCTGTCTCTCTCTCCATCCTTTGGTGCACACGAGCAAGGCCCCCCACATGCTCGGGCACACAGCCCACGCAACCCCTCCAGTCTTTTGTCAATGAGCCATGAACAAACCATACACAGAGAGAAGCTTCTTTTTTTTTTTTTTTCTTCAATTTAATTGAAGTTACTTAGAAAAATAATCAGGCTTGAATGGCTTTTCCTGGAGGAAGGTTCATGAACATTTCACGCTTTTGTTGGCAATGTGGAATTCAGCTTTCTTGAACAGTACAGTAGGAGACAGGGAGAGTTTTCTAAAACAAGCCCTCTACTGCATACAGAGATGTCAGAAAAAAAAAATCACACTCCACGAAGATGTTAAGTTATATGTGCATATACATCATACTGAGCATGCTCCTAGGAAAACAGTACGAGCAGCCACTTTGTACCTGACAAAGAACAGCAAACCGAAATTCGCCTGCGAACAGCCAAGGGGCAAGCTGGTTACCTTAGGTCCTGCTGCCTGTTCATAGGGTCTGGGCAGCTGCTGAGAAAAGGCTGGAAAAGATGCTGGTTGTGGGAAACGGGGGGGGGGGGTGTAGGGTCAGTCCTGCTGACCCAGGAGGGGGCCCGGGAGGGAATCCGGTCCCCGGGATGGCACAGAAGGGGGCAGCTCAGATTGTGTGTGTTGGTGTGCATGGGGGAGGGGCAGTCTGCGAGGGAGATGGTCTGACACCACCCACTGGGGGGGGAGCGGGGGGATAGAGTTCCTTGGCTTCTTGCCAGGTTCGAACAGGGCCTTCTACCTGTTCTACCTGAGCGATCACTCCCTCAGCAGTGGTCTAGACCCCACCAGCTATGGGCACCAGTGACTTGCGTTTTGTTGCTGTTGTTTTTTTCTTGGGAACTTTCTCCCAGCAAGTAGCCCCTTGTGCCTCCACACATCTGCTCTCAGGAGCGTGGAGCTCACCTGGTGGACACGGAGGAAGGACGGTCCCCTCTGAGACACCAAAGGTCAACAGACTGCCTTATTCCCAGACCAGCTGGGGAGGCGGGGAGGGGGACGGGGAGGGTGGTCCAGAGAAGCTGCAGGAATTCAAACCCTGTGGCTAATATTCTAGAATCTTCCAACCAAAGGGATAGGTTAAGTAGGAATGTCCTTGTAAATACTACCCCAACTGTACCTGGTTTTGAAAACACAGCAGCACCTTTGAAAAGTGGCTTGGAGGTGGGACACCTGCCTGTACTTTTCTCCAGCGAAGCATGCAATGAAAAGTGTTTTCAAATAGTTTTCTTTAAAAAACAAAAACACAAAAACACAAGCGTTTGCTTCCCAGGCACATTTTTACCCATGGATTCTTTTCCACCAAGGACACCAAATACTTTCTACATTCTGCAGAACAGTTGATTCCGTTTTTTGTTTTGTTTTTTTTTGTTGTTTTTTGTTTTAGTCTTTATGCCATTAGAAAATAAAACATGAACACAAAACACAAGGAGAAAGTCCCTCCTTGCAGAACTACACTGACGTCTTGTCCCCTAAGGACAGTCTTTCTCGCTCGAGAGAAGACGATGAAAGGCAGTACTCTGCTCACGGCCCTAGTGAGCTCACCCGACCCAACAAAATGGTAGTGGGAACACAGCGCTTGGGAAATCTATGGGAATTTCCACTGGAAAACCAAAAGCACATGGTGAACAATCCCAAACTCTGGAATTGAAGAAGGACTCCTCAAGGGTTGGGCTCCCTCTTCGGGCATTGAGCAACCTAAGGCTTGAGGAGTAGGGGGACCCTTCTGTGGCCTTATGTGTCCCCCCCACCCCCCCTTCCTCTGTCCACACCACCCAAGACCATCCCCTGCTCCCTTCCAGAGGGATGGAATCATTGCCCAGGGTAGTATCCAGGATTAAAACCATTGCACTTAAGTAGAAGTTTAATTCATTTGATAGCGTACCTCTGTTGCTATAAACCAGATAGAGATGGATTGGTACTGTTTTATTCTGTTTTGTTTTGGAGTAAGGTCAGGGAAGTTGTTTTATCCTCGATGACCTCAGATAAGCTAAATCTATCTAATCAAAGTATATTCTGTGGAACATCTCAGTGAGATCTGCAAAATAGAGTATCCTGGTCACATAAGTTCAGATGCTACCAACTCAATGATACTTTTGGGGGTTCATAATGCACAGCATATATCCAAGGCTCTGAAAAGTCCTGTACAAAGGAAATTGACTGAAACTTTGTTTCCCAAGGATATTTGACCTCAAAATGCTTTTTTTCTCTTTTTTCTTTCTTTTCTTTCCTTTTTTCCTCTTCTTTCTCTTTCTCTCTCTCTCTCTTTTCTTTCTTTTTTGCATCATACTAACGTCACATCTCCTAGACCCCTTGTTCTGCGGAACACATATCAGGAAATGCTGGACAATGTTTCATTAGCAGAAGCCTGTTTCTGAGGACAGTGTCGCCTGCCTGGAACAGAGCCCAGACTCCCAACTCCAGGGACAGCTGAGGCCTGTCACTCTATTTAGTAAAACACATGGCACACATCTCTGTCCACGGAGGGCACAGTCGCTGTGCCCTTCACAAAGGGGAGAGAGCTTGGAAGAAGGTACACAACATTTTATAAAAAGCTTTGGCCACCCTCTCCAGTGCACATCTCACTCACATTCAATACAATCATAATCTCAGTGAGATGTGGCAGCTGCTGCTGGGCCGGCCGTGCGCTTTACAGTTTTAATAGTTTCTGTGAATAAATTATTCATTTTTGTTTGTTTAGAATATTCTCACCCCTTTGCTCTATACTGCGTCAAAAACAAAACAAAAAGCAAAACTTACCCACGCCCCATCCCACCCCACCCCCTATTATTAGAACTATAATTATTATTATATACAGGATCTGCTACCAACTCATTCACTAGTTGTAAGAGGGATGTGGCTCAAACTTCAACCGAGGCATCGAAATGGCTGGCAATGAGAAGCGTGTGCAGGTGGTAATTAGCAAGGAACAGGAAGTGGAATGTTCCCGAGCTTCCGGAGGAAAGGGGGCACAGATTATAGTCACGGAAGGCTGTCCTCGGGGCTCATGCGTGGTGCTCGCCAAGGTGCTGATGGTCTCAGTCCCTGGAGGACTTGGGAGGGGTATGCGCGTGCGTATGCCTGTGTACGTGTGGTCCACTCTGACCTTCACCAGGGGAGGGAAGCCAGACCACTCCAGATCCCCAGTGTACGAGGCCTGCCTGCCACAGCCTCTCACCCTCGCACATGGCAAAGAGGAGAGAACACTTCCACGCGGAGGCGTGGGTGCTGGGCTGACGGGACAGGAAGAGACACTTGGCGAATGAGCCCCTTCCCTCCCCCAGGGCAGACATCACTGGTCAGTCACAGCCCCGCGCCACGCTGTGCCTGGCAGATCCATTCTGGGGCTTAAAGGCAGACATTACCAATCCACTGGAGTGGGCGACGTGAGGGGGAACACTTCTGTCTTCTCTCGTGTTGGGCGATGAGCCAGGATTACTCACCAAGTCAAGTGGCCTGTTCTAAGTGTGCGGTTTTCAAATTTGGGCCACAGAAAAACGCAGATTTGTCAGGGTCATGGGCCTTCTGGGGTTGTTCAAAATGGTCCCAGCCTCATGGAAAGTCCATGAAGATGAGGGATTTGCTAATGGTTGAGCTGGAAACTGTGTCCACATAAAGCTTCTTGAGGGCCGAGACTATTGGTTTTGTTCAATGCTCTATCCACAGGACCTACAGTGAGGCCCGGCACATAGCAGGTGCTCAATAAATACTTGTTGACTATAAAGCAATAGCCACTTCACCAGCATAACTGGCACTGCCAGTTAAAAATCTCTGTAGAAAAGCCTATTCTATCAGACTGCTAATTCTGGTAAAAAAAAAAAAAAAAAAAAAGCTACAATCAGCTCTTCTCCTTGGGTTACAAAAAAATCTTTTTTTTTTTTCTTAGCACAAGGGTCTCTTGGGTTGCTTGGAATCTGCTTGGAATCGGTCCCTTGCAAAGGTGCCTTTTTCTATTTATTTCTCACCGATTTCAGAGAAGGGTGGCATCGACAGACATCACAATGGTTATTATCACACAGTTAACCCTGTGAGCGGTCAGTGAGGAGAACATTCAGGCCCCCCAACGAGCTGTAGCAAGCACAGACCGAGAACACACATTTCTTCTGCAAAGACATTAGAATCTTGCTGCCACAGAAAGAAATCTCTACAGAGACCATGTTTAAATAACTATAAATAATATTAATTAGAATTTATGGGATGCACAACTCATGGAATTCACCAGAGCACAAGGAAACCTCTGAGACAGTGTTGCAGGGATTCACGTCTAAACACGAGGACACCCATCCTTTTCCCCGGCAAAGACAGCCGTCCTTCCCTACTAAGGATTTTAAATAATTCTCACCATGCTGCTCGCAGCATCATCCCCAAAGAAATATTACTTTACAAAATAACCCAATATCCATAGAATTTCTTTCGACAAATAAAAAAATCTTAAATTAAAAAGCACGATTCTCTCTCCCTCTCCCCACCCCCTTCATTCCAATTTCAGGTAGCTGGGCACTGAGTAATTGAACATTAAAAAATCGAGTTTGTAGACTTCGTACAGCTGCGTCTGGTGCTCGGAGCTGATGTTCTGGAAGAACTCTGTGGTCATCTCGTCCGTAGTTCTCGTCGACTTGGCATAGGTGGGGAACTTCAGGTAGCTGCCCACGCCTGCCAGCCGCAGGACGTAGTTGGAGTCCTCCTCCAGCGTCTCGTACTTGCCCACGAGGTCGTAGTGGATGTGGCACGGGTGGCAGAGCGAGTGCACGGTCTGCCAGTGCTCATTGAAGGGCTCCTCGCGCTGCGTGTGCGGGTCGATGAGATAGGCGACGAACTCCTCGAAGCGCACGTCGTCGCCGCGGCGCAGCGCCTCCTGCGTGGCGTTCTTGCGCTGGCGCCGGATGATCTTGGTGCCGTAGCGCTTGTGGAAGGACGTGTTGTACTTCTGCGTGAACTTGTTGCGGTAGGCCGACACCAGGCGCTCGAAGGGCTCGCGCACGAACAGGAACTTCATGTAGCTTTTCAAGCGGTGGTTGATCTCCGGGATGCTGTACTGGTTCAGGGTCTTGAGGTTGGCCGCCACGTGCGCCTCGTTGGCCGGGATCTCCATGGGGTCGCTGTACTTGCCCCGCCCGCCGAGCACCATCATGAGCCGCTTCCAGTTGGTGCACGCCACCTTGGGCACGTAGCAGTAGATGAGCTCGTGGTCCTCGTCCACCACCAGGTGCTTCAGGTCGTTGGGCGTCAGCACCCGCCGCTTGCGGCTCAGGGCGCTGTTGGCGCGACAGGTGTCCGTGACCTGGTCGCGCCTCATCTGGTGCAGGACGGCGGTGTTGGAGAGCTCCAGCTGCAGAGGGGACACAAGAGGGACATGAGTTCAGTACGGGCGCAGGAGATCCGAACCTTGGGCCGCGTCCACAACCGCGGCGGCCAGCGCCCCCCTCACCCCCTGCGTGGCCTGCCCACCACCGAGATCAAGATGACCATCTGGCCATCTTCCTTCCTAACTCTCCACCCGCGGCCTCGCCTCTTTGCATTCTCTGTTCCACCATGTTTCCTTTGTGGAGCAGTAGTCACTATCAACTCTGTGGCTTAGGCATCACCCTCTACCGGCCTGGTATTTTACTAGAGCTGCACGTAGGCCATTTTCCTTCTCTCTGTACAACCAGCTTGAAAGGCGGCTGATGTAACAGCATCAAGGACCCGACCCCCATTGCCAGGGAGCCTACCAGGCTGCACTGCCAGGCACTGAGGATTTGGTCATAAAGAATACAACGAGGTCACCACTCTTGTGGAGCTGACAGTCTAACTGGAAAGAAAGAGGGAACCAAGGCTCAGAGAGGTTAAGTCACTAGCTTGAGATCACACAGCGAGTAAGCAACCGACCCTGTGTTCAAACTTGGGTTCTCCTGGCAACCAAGGCCGCTCACTTTGCACCCTACCCTGAGGTCCAGAACTCCCATCTTCTTGACGGAAGCGTGGAGAGTCTGGCTTCTGATGGATCTACGTTAAAGCGAGGGGATCCTATTTCTCTATAAGGTATCCCTATGAACATCAGTGGCTTTGGGCATCTTCTGGTGCCGGGGTCTTGATGTTCCTCTGGGAACCCACTCTCCTCCACTCCCCGTTCCTTTTCCCTCTTAGCTGTGTGGTGAGAATGGCAGCCTGGAGCTTGGGGACAGGGAGGGCTAGACTGAGATGGGAGGCTACAAAGAAAGAGGAGAAGACAGGGACGCACCCCCAGTGATGTCACCTTAATACCTAGGTCCATACATTGCTGAAACCAGACCCCTCAGCTCCTGGGCTTTTGTGGCATTAGTCGGTACCTCTGCTTTGGTGTGTAAAGCAGTATGAGTCTGGATTCCAGTTTGGAACCCAAATATACGGGGATTGGCATTTACTACCCTTGAGCTTTTCCTCTCTGCCATATTCATCCGCTGATGCATCCATTCAAACATCTGTCCGGACCTCAGTGTACAGGGCGCTCGGCTCAGCACCCACAGGACAGAGAATGTTTTCCTAACAGGCTCAGAGTCAAGGACGCGCACTGCCTCAGAAGGGTCCAAAGGGAAGATGTTCCCTAATTTTGTTCCAAAATTCTAGGAACAACAGTGTCTCCTCAAAACCATTCACTCCCCGTGGGAGCCAGGCCACCTAGAGCAGGAAACAACGCCACACCGCCCTGGTGTGCTGACCACCTTATGGTTGTTGCTTTAGTGCCGTGCCTCCATCTACCCTCCTGAATGCGCAACGCGGCTCTTCTTTTAAATATCAAAGAGACTGATATTAATTATGGTTAACGCTGTGGAGGAACTGGGGCACCAGCATGGGGGAACAGCCAGTCTGGGGCTGCAGAGGACACGGTGTCCTGCTTGTCTTCCTGCCCCGAGAACACAGACCCCATCCATGTACTTGTCTTTGCCGTCCTCCATATCCGGCACCAACCTACCTTTCCGGTCCCATTTCTTTTTTTTTTTTTCCGGTCCCATTTCTACTCCTCCCCCGTTCAGAACTAAAGGGAGCTCCAGAGAAATCAATGATTCACTCTTTTCCCTTGATTTTTTAACGAAAAAAAATTTTTTTCTTTTTTTTTAAATCCCAAAGTAATTAGCATACAGTGGTATATTAGTTTCAGGTCTACAATGTATTGATTCGGTAGTTCTCTACATTACTCAGGATTCATCGTAAGCGTACCCTTGGTCCCTTCACCCATGTCGCTCCCCACGCCCCCCCCCCCCATAACCACCAGGTCTCTGTATTGAAGAGTGTGTTTGCCTCTTTCTTTGTTTTGTTTCTGAAATCCCACAGATGGGTAAAATCATATGGTATTTGTCTTTCTCTGACTTCTTTCACTTAGCATAATACCCTCTAGATCCAGCCGTGTTGTTGCAAATGGCAAGATTTCATCCTTGAAAAATTCCAGTGTGTGTGTGTGTGTGTGACATCTTCTTTATCCATTCATCTGTCTTCACTTAGGCTGCTTTCATATCTTGGCTATCATAAATAATGCTGCAGTAAACAGAGGGGTGCATGTATCCTTCTGAAGCAGTGTTTCATATTCTTTGGGTAAATACGCAGTAGCGCAATTACTGGATCGTACAGTAATTCCCTAATTATTTTTGAGTAACTTCCATACGAAAGTGGTCGCACCACTTCGCATTCCCACCAACAGTGCACTGAGGGTTCCTTTTTCTCTGCATCCTCGCCAACACTTGTTCCTTGTGATTTTAGCAACTGACAGGTGTGAGGTGATACGTCACTGTGGTTTCGATTTGCATTTCCCAGATGGTGAGTGATGTTGAGCGTCTTTTCAAGTGTCTCTTGGCCATCTGTTTGTCTTCTTTGGAGAAATGTCTGTTCATGTCTCCTGTCCATTTTTCAGTGGATTATTTGGTTTTTGTGGTGGTGTTTTTGTAGAAATTCTTCATGTATTTTGGATATTAACCCCTTATCGGATATAGCATATGTAAAAAGTTGCTATGGCTAATGTCAGAGAAATTACTGCCTGTGCTCTGTTCTAGGATTTTTTTAGGGTTTCTTTAATCCGTTTTGAGTTTATTTTTGTGTATGGTGGGAGAAAGTGGTCCAGTTCCATTCTTCCACATGTAGCTGTCCAGTTTTCCCAGCACCATTTGTTGAAGAGACTGTCTTTTTCCCATTGCATATTCTGGCCTCCTTTGTCACAGACTAATTGAGCACATAATCATGGGTCTATTTCTGGGCTCTCTATGTGTCCGTTTTTGTGCCAGCTTTGATTACTAGAGCTTTGTAGTATGTCTTGAAATCTGGGATTCTGAGGCCTCCAGTTTTGTTCTTTTTCAAGATTGCTTTGGCTACTCAAGGTCTTTTGTGGTGCCATACATGCTTTAGGAGTATTTGTTCTAGTTCTGTGAAAAATTCTGTTGGTATTTTGATAGGGAATGTATCGAATCTCTAGCTTGCTCTGGGCAGTAGGGACATTAACAACATCTGTTCTCCTAATCCATGAGCATGAAATATCTTTCCAATTGCTTGTCATCTTCAATGTCTTTCATCAGTGTTTTGTAGTTTTCAGAGTACAGGTCTTTTACTTCGTTGGGTAGGTTTATTTCTAGGTATTTTGTTCTTTTAGGTGCAACTGTAAGTGGGATTGTTGTCTTAATTTCTCTTTCTGCCACTTCATTATTGGTGTATAGAAATGTGACAGATTTCTGCCTATTAATTTTGTATCCTAAAACTTTCCTGAATTAGTCTATCAGTTCCAGTAGGTTTTTGGTGGCATCTTGAGGGTTTTCTATATATAGTATCATGTCATCTGCAGATAGTGAAAGGTTTACTACTTCTTTACTAATGTGGGTGCCTTTTATTTTTTTCTCTGGTCTGATTGCTGTGTGTGGCTAACACTTCCAGTATCATGCTGAATAAAAGTGGTGAGAGTAGACATCCCTGTCTTGTTCCTGATCGTAGGGAAACAGCTCTTAGTTTTTCACAATTGAGTATGTTTTTAGCTGTGGGTGTGTCATATATGGCCTTTACTGTGTTGACATATGTTCCTTCTAAACCTACTTTGCTGAGGGTTTTTATCACGAATGGATGTAATTTGTCCAATGCTTTTTCTGCATCTATGGAAATGATCATGTATAGTTATCCTTTCTATTAAATTGGTGTGATGTATCATGTTGATTGATTTGCAAGTATTAAACCATCCTTGCATCCTAGGAATGAATCCCACTTGATTGTGGTGAATGATTTTTTTTTACACTGTTGTTGGGTTTGGTTTGCTAGTATTTCGTTGAGGCTATTTGAATCTATGTTCACCAGAGATATTAGTTCTCGCCCTTGCTTTTTTGGGGGGGGGGTGTCTTTATCTGGTTTTGGTTCAAAGAATCCCCTTTAATATTTCCTGTAAGACTGGTTTAGTGGTGATGAATTCCTTTAACTTTTGTTTGGGAAACTATCTCTGCCTCTATTCTGATAGTAAGCTTCCTGGGTAAAGTATTCTTTATCATGCCACTCTCTTCTGGCCTGCCAAGTTTCTGCTGGGAAAAAAACAAAACAAAACAGCCTTATGGGGTTTTCCTTTTCTGTAACTGCTTTCTTTTCTCTTGCTGCTTTTAACATTCTCTCTTTATCACTACTTTTTGCCATTTTTTTTTAATTTTAAAGATTTTTATTTATTTATTTGATAGAGACAGCGAGAGGGAACACAAGCAAGGGGGAGTGGTAAAGGAAGAAGCAGGTTTCCTGCTGAACAGGGAGCCCAATGCGGGGCTCAATCCCAGGACCCTGGAACTATGACCCAAGCCAAAGGCAGACGCTTAACCACTGAGCCAGTCAGGCACCCCTACTTTTTGCCATTTTAAATTACTATGCGTCTTGGTGTGGATCTCCTTGAGTTGATTTTGTTGGGGGAGTGGTCTCTGTGTCTCTTGGATCTGGATATCTGTTTCTTTCCCCATATTGGAGAAGTTTTCAGCTCCTATTTCTTCAGATAAATTTTCTGACCCCATTTCTTCCTCTTCTGAGATTCCTATAATGCAAATGTTATTATGCCGCATTGTGTCACTGACTTCCCTTAACCCAGCCCCACTTTCTATTATTCTTTTCTTTCTCCTGTTTAGCTTATTTGCTTTCCATTACTCTGTCCTCCAGCTTGCCGATCCATTCTTCTGCTTCCTCTAGTCTATTTATTCCCTTTAGTGTATTTTTTTTTAAAGATTTTATTTATTCATTTAACAGAGAGAGAACACAAGCAGGCAGAGAGGCAGGCAGAGGCAGAGAGAGGAGCAGGCTCCCTGCGGAGCAAGGAGCCCGATGTGGGACTCGATCCCAAGATGCTGGGATCATGACCTGAGCCAAAGGTAGCTGCTCAACCAACTGAGCCACCCAGGCGTCCCGCCCTTTAGTGTATTTTTAATCTCAGTTATTTTGTTCTTCATCTCTGATTGGTTCTTTTTTTTTTTTTTTTTTTACATTTTCTCTTTGTCGAGGGTCTCACTGAGACCCTCCACTCTTCTCAAGTCCAGTGAGGATCTTTATGACCATTACTTTATATTCTCTGTCAGCCGTACAGCTGATCTCCCTTTAGTTTAGCTCTCTTGCTGTGATTTTTGTCCTAACTCCCTGTGGCTGTTTCTATGGATTAGGAAAGTCTCCTGCTCTCGAGAGTGGTGGTCTCGTGAAGAGGTCCTGTCACGCCCAGCAGTGCGATGCTCCCTGTTCAGCAGAACCTGGCACTTCACGGGGTCTCCTGTGTGCACTGCACGTCCCTTACTGCTGTGGCTGAGCCGCTTTTGCCCCCATGTTCGTCTCCAATGGCTCTCTTGACCCGTCGTGGGTAGGGTTTGGTCCTCGTGGTGTTAGTGGGCCGCTCCGGGGCCGCCGTGGGCTTGAGTTGGGTCAGACCAGGCATTTGCCAGAGTTGCAGTAGCACCGAACTGCAGGGACTCCCCTTGTGTTGTCCCTTGAGAAGCACTGGTTGATGAACAAGGCCTGTGGACCAGTGTTGCCCCAGCCCATTGCTGGGGCTGCAGTCAGACTGGCACGTGTGGTCATCATCTCTTCTCTCCAGGGAAGGAGGCACTTTGGAGCGATGCTGGTCCATGTCAGGGCTGCTTGCACATGGGTAGGCTTGTGACATTACTTTGGATGGACTTCTGCTGAGTTGGATGGGACAGGTCGGCAAGAGAATATGGGGCTAAGGCGCTGTGAGCAAGTTAGGTGGAGAGTTTTCAGGCTACGTTGGTTCCTGCAGGTGTCCGTGCATCTAAGCCAAAGAGGCAGCGAGGGATAGTGCCCACCAGCTCTTGTTTTTGGAGAAGTCTCCTAAAGATCCTTGCCTCTTCAGCACACACTATATCTCAGCAGGGTGTTGTCATATGTCTCCTTTTTTTTTTAAATTTTTTAAATTTATTTGACAGATCACAAGTAGGCAGAGAGGCTGGCAGAGAGGGAGGGGGAAGCAGGCTCCCTGCTGAGCAGAGAGCCCGATGTGGGGCTCAATCCCAGGACCCTGAGATGATGACCTGAGCCAAAGGCAGAGGCTTAACTCACTGAGCCACCCAGGCGCCCCTGTCATATGTCTCTTTAAAAGGGCTGGGCGGCTCCGTTTTCTATCACCCTCTGGCTCTCCCAGAGCTGAGCCTGCTAATTTTTAAAGTTCTAAGTGTTAAGCCCCACTGATCGTAAGAACTCATGAAATTAAGTCCCTCCGGTTTTCAAAGTCAAATGTTACTGGGGTTTATCTTCCCAGTGTAAGTCAGTCCCCTGTGCCTGGGAAGCCTGGTGTGGGGTCTGCTCCTTTCCCTTTTCTGTGGTGGGTGTGTTCTTCCCTCCCACTGACAGTCTGACAGCTCAGTTTGGTTCTTGACCATATCTCCGGCCTTTCCTACCATTTTTGATGTGGCCTCTTCTCTACCTTTAGCTGTGGAGAGTTTGTCCTGCCAGTTGCTGGGTCATTTTCTGGGTTATTTATGCTGACTATGGGTGTTATCTAGGTATATCCGTGAGACAAGGTGAGACTAGGATCCCCCTACTCTGCCATCTTCTCCAGAAGTTCCCTTCTTTTCCCTTTGGGCCCAACCATTCACATTTAGGAAAACCCTTTCCATTTCTGTGGGTATAAAGCTGACAATCCTTCAAGTTCCAACATATTCCCTTGCCAGATGACTGGAAGACTCATTCTCTCCTCTGAAAACTGCCTGCATTAAGCATCCTTTACCCCCTTGCCCCCACTGTCTAGTTCATGCTTGGTTTTCTCAAGACTGGTGGCCACTTGCTTCATGGAGACTCAGAGCCTCAGAACCACTGCCCCACTCCAGGCCCAACTGTGGGTGGCCTGAGTCCTGAGAATGCAGAGGGATTAGTGAACACTCGACCCCTCCCAACCACCTGGATAGCCAAGTCAGTAAAACCCCGAACCTGAGTATGACCCAAGAGGCTGGTCCCTAGTTTCCAATGAAGCACAATCTCTACAGTTCATCCTAAAACATTCACAGGGCAACTGGGATGGGCCTATATTAGGAAATTTGCTGAGTTTACTGGAGACCTGAGGGACAACCTGGTGGCCACCAGAGAAAGTCATTATACCCTGCATTATAGCCCTGAATCTGCCTCCCCTCATGGTCCCATGGACAGCAGTGATCATCAGCCAGCATGAGACAATGACAGTAGGAGGAATCACTCTAAGGCTCTTTCAAAGGTTATTTTAATAGATCATCTCTAATCTTCCTGGTAATCCTCTGAATTAGATGCTATCACACTGGAAATTTTCACACTGCAGGGAAGGAAGCAAACCAAGACAGTGCTGATTCAATGAAAATTCCACGTGTGAAGAGTAAGGAGATCCTCTCACTACTTCTGGCTTCGCTAACTACTGGAAAGGGCAGAGGAGTCATTAGTGCTGCCCCGATAGACATTCCCTACAGTGTCACTCTTCCCATCAAGAAGCAGAGTCTACTTCTCCAGCCCCTTGACTCCACCTGGCTGTGAGTTGCTGATTAGTCGAATGTGGTGGAAGCAAGGATGAGCAAGTTCTGGGGCCAGGTATGAAACCTTGCAGTTTCTACACTTGGTTCTTCTGAAAGGCCGCCGTACTTTCACACCACACTGGCATAAGGTTCCCCTGTCTGACAGAGTGCCATGCAGACTTTGTCTTCCCATGGCTGTGTCTTCAGTGCTTAAAAAAATGCCAGTCACACAGTAGATGTTCAATAAATATTTGATGTGGTGAATGAATCAGTTAATGACCGCTTTAGAGAAATGTGATACGAAAGCAGGAAGGTCCCTCTGTAGCAAATGAAACTTCCCAAATGTTCATAGATGTCAGAATATTCCTTAATAAAGGCTGGGCTGTGATGAGTAGTGCCCCCCCCCCCCAATTCATGTCCACCTGGAACCTTAAAATGGAACCTTATTTGGAAATAGGTATTTGGCAGATGCAATTAGTTGTGGTCATAATAAATTAATAATAATAATTATATTAATAACCATAACAAATTAGGGTGGGCTCTAATCCAAAGATTGGTGACCTAATCAGGAGAGAAAACAGACTCAGAGACACCCAGAGAGAAGGCCATGTGATGATGGAGGCAGAGGCTGGAGTGATGCATCTACCAATGACAAGATGCCGAAGATTGTCAGCACCATCCAAAAGCTGGCAAGAGGCAAGGGGGTCTACCCAGTAGCCCTGTGAAGTGAATACAAGAGCCAAGGCTTCAGTCAACAACTTTGAGCAAATTGATATAGAGTATAAATGTAGAAGAGAAGATAACATCACACAAGAGGATATTTTTATATAGCAAAATAAGGAAAGCGTATTAGAGCATGAGTAAGAGAGAGGATGAGATTTGAAAAACAGATGGGCTTGATCTCCTTTGGGCAAAGCCATTAACCTTCTGAGCCTCCTTTCTCTTAGCTGCAAAATGGGGATCGTACCACTTCCTCTGCAGGGATGTCAATTAAATTAGGTATGGGTTCAGCATTTAGAAAAGCAGCTCAAGTCGAGCTCAGAATTTGGACAAGGTATGGTACACAGCAGGCAGTTAATACGTAGGCGTTTTTTCATGAAAGATAAAAAAAGAAACCCAAAAGAGAGGGCCAGGAATCCTAAAGACCAATTTCACCAGCCCTGTAATTTTGTTGCAGGCAGTTCTAAGTCATGGAAGTCAATTAATATTTTGAATGTGAAAAGTTCTGGCTTGCATGTCCTGACTTCTTTTTAAAAAATTTTTACTTAAGTTCAATTGTCAACATATAGTGTATTATTAGTTTCAGAGGTAGAATTCAGTGATTCATCAGTTGCATATAACACAGTGCTCCTTCCATCACGTGCCCTCCTTAATGGCCACCACCTGCTTACCCCATCCCCCCACCTCCCCTCCAGCAACCCTCAGTTTGTTTCCCATTTCCCGACTTCTTAGCAGAGGGTATTCATCATCTTAAGAGGAGCATTTGTACCATTCAGATATCATCAACAACAAACTGTCCAAAAGAAAACAGAAGGACTAGGAGGGAGAAAGGACCCATGAGTTTTGCCTATTCAAGTCGCTATAAACTGTTTTGAAGGCAATAAATGGCTAAACAAGCAGAGAAACCAGGGGATCTGCCCCAGTTTTTTCTTTTCCCTAGCTCTTTTCAGTTGGGAGACAATTCTCTGGCCCTCTGGGTCTCCAGGGAGGTAGCATGTCCATTAATATTGCAGTCAGGACCACAAAGCCCTGAGAAATGGAAACGATACCATGGTGTCATTTTACATCCAGTTGCAGAGACAAAATTAACTCAATGGGGCTTTGAACTGTGATATTTGAGGTTTCTTTCTCTTTCCATTTCCTTTTTCGCCACAGCAGTTGAGGCGACAAATGGTGCACCTGCTGCAATGAAGTCTGGCCAGTTCCCCCCAGGAGGGTTTTGGGGCACAGGTCAAGAGACTAAGCACATGCTCAAATGCGGACTTCCCCTTGCAGGGGGAGAAATTCACCTGGGCCTCAACTGTTTAATTTGTTTTTTACTTTACAATAATTTTAGGGACGCCTAGGTGGCTCAATTGGTTAAGCATCTGATTCTTAATTTCAGCTCAAGTCATGACCTCCGGGTGGTGAGACCCAGCCTTGCGGTTACTAGGCTCTGTGCTCAGTGGGCAGTCTGCTCCCCTCCTCCCTCTCCCGCTGCCCCATCGTGGCCGAGATGACGCAGGAGAGCTTTCTGACGGCAGCCCGGCCAGATCTCTCCATGCTTGTCAGTAGGACCAACAGCACGGGAGAAATTGTGATCAGGTAGCCGGTGACTTCTAACCTTAAGAAACGCAAATCTGGCCGGGTCGCTTCCGCACCTGCCCCCAAGCAGGGCTCACGGGAGTTGCTGGAATGGTTCTAACTCTTCAGCGGCTAACAGGTTCCCTGAGTGTCAAGTTAGGGAACTCTCCAAGGGACCTACAGCTGCGGGACATCAGGAAGACAAGGGACTGAGGGGGACTCACTGCTGAAGAACATTTTGGCCCTTTGTCACGGAGACAGAACATCGGTCTTCATCAGGGGATCTAATGATTGTCTGAGCTGGGACATCGTCTCCTTCCTCTTTCACTCTCTTTCTTTCTCCACTTCTTTTTTTCTTTCTCAAAGGTATGTGAGGAGAACACAACAAAGGACCACATTGAAAGAGGAAAAAGCAAATATGCTAACTATGAGGGCCATGATTAAGAATCTCATTTTGCTGTGGGCTTCCTAGTTGCAGGGACAAAAGGGAAATGTGATTAAATCTCTTTACCTTTGTTCTGAGTCATTCCAACTCCTCTGAGTGGAAAACGGACAAGATTTTAGAGGACTCTGATTTCAGTGGAGGAGGGAGCTTCTCGGACTCAGCTGGCTCCTGCTGGAGTATTCGGAGCACCGCCTCCTTCCACTGACAGAAATGCTAGTATTACCTCATGCCTATAGACGGCTTCAGAATTTACAGGACACTTTTACACACACCATCCTGTTTAAAGAACACACTGGAACTTCTCCAGAGCCTAGTAAAAGGAGGTTTATATGTTGGCAGACCAAACTTGTCCAACCATGTGATGTCTTTTTTTGGGGGGGGGGGGGTTAACCCCAGGTATAGAGAATACTTCATGTCTGTGGTTCCCAACCTGTAGCATGCATGGGAGTCACCTGGAGGGCCCGTTAAAACACAGTTTGCTGGGTCGCACCTCCCAGTCTCTGACTCACTAGCTCGGGGACAGGGTCCGAGACTGCATTTCTAGCAAGTTCCCAGGCTTGTTTGCTTGGGCTGCTAACAAAATACCCCAGACTGGGTGGGCTTAGTTAAGGAATTAATTTTCTCACGGTTCTGGGGGAGGGTTGGTTTCCTCTGAGCCCCCCCGCCCCGGACTTGCAGACATCTGCCTCTTGCTGCCTCTTCACGGGATGCCCTCTGTGCACATTTGCCTCTGGTGTCTCTTCCTCATCTTGTGAGGACACCAGTTCTACTGGATTAGAACCCATGCTAATGGCCTCATTTTCATCTAATCACCTCTTCAGAGGCCTTCGCTTCAAACACGGTCACATTCTGATTTACTTCAGGTAAATTTGGGGTGCGGGGGGGACACCATTCAGCCGGTAACGCAGGTGATGCTGATGCTGCTGGTCCGGGGAACCTGACTTTGAGAACCACGGGGTTCTATTATGAGGAACTCACCAACTCACGGCTGCCCTCAAACTTGGTACACAGAACCTGGGTTCCTCGCCTGCTGCCAAGAGGCTCCTGGACCCGCCTCCGCTCTCAGCCCGGACTCCCTTTGTCTCCGTTTGATCTCCCAAAAGTACAAATTAGGTCGGAGGAGGGCTGATTCCCGGATATGGCTGGAGGCTTTGGGCTGCGTCCTGCCTTCTCATTTAGATGTCTATTTTTAATCTGGACGGTTAAAAAAGGCATCCGTAATTAGTTTAAGTAGCAAATTGGGGGACTGTCTGACAAAGTCTTTAAAACTTCACTACATTTCATCTTAAAAGGAAGAAAACCTAGTTTCCTTTCAATTAAAACAGGGTCCGTGGTGTTTACAATCTTTCAGACGTCAGAACCCAACCGGAGGGAGCAGCTCTCCCGTTTTGCCTTCCTGGCGGGGAAGACGCAGGGAAGCGGAAACCAGGAGGAAAAGGTAAATTTGGAGGCACCAAGTCAGTGGGGTCTGGAGCAATCTGCCATTAACCACTGTTAGCCTGGGCCCGGGCTCAGTTTCTCCGCTTGAAAATCCTAGTACAAGACCCTTCCTGGCACTGCGGCTGCACTGGCCGTCATCCCGCCAAGCTGAGAACCAGAGGAGACAGAAACCTGACGATCTGATTCCCTGGGAGTCTATCACAGTTCTTTCGGGCAGAAAAATTCCTAACCGCTCACGGGAAGGGCTCGCCCGGAGGGATCACTGAAGGATCCTCAGTCCCAGCAAACGAGAGGGGACGCACCGACCCTAGCGACCAGTTGTGGAGCGTGTACTACGTCTCATCCCCACACTCTAGCAGACAGGTATCCTCCTAGTCCCAGCTTACAGATGGAGGAAACTGAGGCACAGGGAGACTGAAGTCACTCGCTCAAGATCAGGGGGCTAGGAACTGGGGCTGTGCTCTGAAACCCTGTGTTGCGTGACCTCCCGGGGTCCATACCCCCACCCGGAGTTACCATTTGGAGGGTAGAGACGCTGAGCCCAGGGTCTCTAAACCCCTCTGGAGCCCTGGTGGCTCACCCCAGCGATTTGATGTAACCGCTCGGAGTGCGGCCAGCTCCCAGGGCGTTCTAAAGCTGCCCAGCTGGGGGACCCCTTGCCCTGCAGGCTCCAGGGCCACCAGCTATAAATGAAAGCACCTATGGGACCCAAGCAATGCCTGAGCGTGATCCTGGGCAAAATCCATTTTCCTAGTCCTCAGATTTAAGGCCAAGGGGCTTTCCGTTCATTCAGCAGGGCTGGGGGGACAAAGGTGGAGAAGGCCACAGCCGTCAGACCTGTTTGGATGCATCCTTAGGGAACCACGGGGAATTACATACATAATGCTTAAACACATTTGTGTTTAGAGAAGAAAGGAGAGAGATACCGAACCTTTAAAGAAACAATCTGGGCTGAATCTGTCACAAAGGCTAAAGGGTTTAACGGTGCCAGAAAGTTGGTTGCTTAGGATGTGAACTTGTCACTGAGAAAGAGGGGCTGTTTGGTTACAAGGGCTGAAGGTCTGTAGGAGTTTCTCGTACTTTCCCGAAGCAAAAGGAAGGAGGGAGAGGGCACAGAGAGGAGGCATTTTGAGCTCTGGCAGATGAGGGAGAGGCGCAGGAGACGCAGGGTGCCCGAGGGCCCGGCCGGGCTCCGCGGGCGAGGCTGTGGGGCGCTAAGGGCTCTGAGGGGACGTTCACCTCCGGAGCTTTGTGGGCAGAAACAAGCAGGCAGAGGTTTCAGGCTAATAGTTAAATGACTTCTTTCGTACGCGGGGTTTAAATCTGTGACCCGGATGGGGGTCGCAAACTCAAAACGCCCTCCACAGCCAGCGAGAAGGCCCGGGGCCGCTCAAAGTAAGTGATGCCTCTTCACTCTGACTCTTGCTGCCAGAAGGGAATGGGAACCTGGCCTTTCAAGATGTTTCCATTTCTCAGCAGGAGCCAGAAAACCAGATTTTATGTGAAATCTTGGCATTCTTAAATGTTAGCTACAATTAAAAAAAATTTTTTTTCTTAATATGTGGGCCAAACCCTGCTTGTTTGGGCTGGTTTGCTAGGGGCGACCAGCTGGCGCCCTCGCCCAGGCATCTGAGGGCACCCGGGCTGCTGGAAGCAGCACCGTCCTCGCCCCAGCGGATCAGCTCGGCGGAACCAGGAAGCGGTTGTGGGGGAGGAGCCCCAGGTGGAACCGGCTGGACTGCAGGCAGGAGCCCCAGGGAGCAATTGGGAAAGCTCTCGATCAGCAGGAGTTATTAAGGGAAACCACCGGAACCTCCGCTTCTCCCGCCCCCTTTCCCGGTTAGTGCGTCCCCACCGCCTTCTGATGTCTTATCCCAAAGTACTTATCCCGTGTGGCTCTCCCTTCCAGAATGCAAGCTTTGGGAGGGCAAGGAGCTTTCCTTTCTCGTTAACTCCTGTCTCCCCAGGAGCCCTGCACGCACCAGACCCCCCGAGCGCTGTCGGTCGACTGCGTGCAGGCGGGCACGAATGACGTGGGGGTGGCAGGGACTTTAGAGGCCACAGACTGGCTGAGGCAGCTGCAGGCCCTTCCAGGTGCCTAAAGCTACAGCCCCTCCTCGTCTTCCCACAGAGGTTTGTGGCACAGCCCCTGCAGCGGCAGCGCCGGGGACTCTGGGCGCCGGCTGGAAACAGACTCCGGAGAGCCGCGACAGCCTTTGCGACTGGCACTTTCCACCCATCTGGTGAGGCCAGGAAGCAGGAGGAGGGAAATCGTGCAGGAGGGTGCCGGAGCCAAGGCCGCCCTGGGAAGGCCTGGCATGGGGTTCGCGCTGCCAGGGCTCCCTTTCAGCCGGGCCCAGGTGCGGCTGGAGGGGCTGCGTTTCCAGTCTAGATCAGCTGCTTGGGCTTCCGGAGGCCCGGGCAGGGTGCGGGAGGGGCGCAGGAGTCGGGACGGGGCTGCTGCCAAGCTGGACCGGCTTCCCATGAATGGTAGCCAGGACCGGGGACAATGCTGAAGGGATGCGGCCCCCACGCGGCTTGAGAGGTTGGGTTTCCTGGGAAATGTGCACCTGCCGACGGACGCTTGGGGGCCCTCGGAAGTCACCGCTGGCTGGGGGCAGCAGGGAGGAAGTCTCCCAGCCAAGGTGCTGACAGCACCCCTCCTCGAGGGGCCTCCCGGAGGGCGATGTTCTTCCCAGGCAGGGGCCTGTGACTCCGCAGCGTCTCTTCCTGGTCTCTCCCTCCTTGGACCAACTGGCTTCACTGGTTCCCCCTTCCTAGACTCACCAGGATGTTCAGGTTCCCCCATTTTGCCCAAATCAATCACTTGATCCCTTCAGGTCTCGGTTTTCCCATCGATAAAATGGGGACGAGAGCGGCTGCTTCTCGGAGTTGTTCTGCGGAGTCAGTGAGCGCCCACAAAGCAAGCACCGGGCAGGGGGCCGCGCACACAGTAGGCCCTCGGTCAGCAGCGACTTGCTTGATCATCGTAGCGTAGCCTGTCACAGAGCGCGTAGTGAGTGGCGGGCAGGACGGCGAGCCTGTCACTCTGACGGCCGCTCTCAGTCCTTACGTAAGCGTCATGGGGGGTGTCCGGCGAACTGTGGCTTCCTGAGAGATTCTGGCTCACGGGGTGTGGCTGCCCTGCTGCGTACCTGCTCTTGACCCCTGTCCCGTGGGAACGCCACAAGCCACGTGCCAGGGCAGAGGTCCTGTGTTCCATTCGGAGCGCCGCTGATGCAGCGTTGGCTCTTACGTACGTGGGTTCCACACTGAACGTCCCACACGTTTGTCGTCTGTGCCCAACAGCTAGGACAGCAGCCGGCGGAGGCAGCTTGGATGGGCAGCTGGTAAGCAAACTGGAGGTCTAAAGAGGAATTTCCTAGCTAGACCGAGATCCCCCGTCAGTGTGCACCGACAGCCTATACGGTATGCACGGAGCCGCAGAGGAAGAACTCTCGGTTGGGAGACACCCAGAGAGGTTGATGCATTTCATAATCCGGTGGCTTGTTCCAACAGTATCCCAATTCCCCGCTGCTGAAAAGGTGTCTGTCTCCTGGAGGGGGGCGGCTGGCCTTTCCCAAAGGGGCGAGGTTGAGCCAACGCTGCAGAGCGGCTGCCAGAGCCCTCCTCTCAGCTCTGCCAGGGGCCCCCTCCTCCCCTGGGGCCCCCGAGAGGCTGCTTGCACCACCTTCGCCCGGTCCCCTTAGCCTTAAGCTGCTCCATCCTGATCACGGCCACGATGCCATGGACGGTGTGAGTTCACCTCTGCCCCCTCTGAGGCTGCTGGGATCACCCCCGGCTAACTCGGTGTCCCAAGGGCCACTCAGTGTCCAACACTTGCAGGACGTAGAGATGGTGAGTTTGGGGTCAACAGCTTAAAGCCTTTCCGGTACGGGCCACTTCCCCACCTCTCCCTCTTTTAAGGACAGCCCATTTGGGATCATGGACATCTAAGAAGAAGGCCTCATACAGCGCCCCGGGGACACTCATGTCCACGCCCGCTAGCTGTGTGCCGAGAAGCCTACGCACCTGGGCTGTTTTTCAGGTCGTGCTGGGGACACATAACAGAGCCACAGGCGGCAGCATGGATCGCGACCCGGGCCCACAGGTATGAATACGACACCGTCGGGTTAATGACGTCAGAGGTATGAACGAACGCCCTTCCGTTTGGAGAGCTTTGGAGGGACTTCGCACCCGAGTCCCCGGAATACAGCTTCAGAGTCGGAAAACACCTGGGTGAACAACTGATTCTGATTTTCGACGGCAACACTCCCACCACTTGGGAGGTCATCGCCCCCAGAGCTGAGACTACAAGGAGGGCGGCATCCTCCCATCCCATCCACCCAGCAGCCCTTGCCAAGGGCTCGGGGACAGAGCGAGGGGCGGGCCAGCGCGAGGGCCATCTCCGAGGTGCTACACCGTCTCTGTGAGGCGTAGGAAACATCCCTGCTACCTTCCACCAGTGCAAATCTGGCCCCACCACTCCCTGGCTGTGGAACCTGGGCAAGTTACTTAACGTGGGCCTCACACAGCACCGCCTTCTAAGGTTGTATGTGATGGTGACAATAGCTTCCTGAATGCAGAATGCCCTGGGGGGGGGGGGGAACACAGGTGACATCCCTGAGGCCTTGCTTGTCTTGTGACCTCGTAAATGAAAAGAGGAGGAAATAACCGACACTCGCCTTCCCCCACTAGAGCTCTGTCCAGACGTGCCAACAAGGAGGGAGAGTGGCAGATGTCCCTGCTCCCTCGGGCGAAGGCCCAGTAGTGGAGAGGTCAGGGCGGAGCAGGAGAGAAGGCCCGGGCTCCTGCATAGGGTGGGAAAGGGCCCTGCGGTGCCGACCTCCGGCAGGAGGCACGGGGTGGCTTCCCTAGCCCGCCGCTGACCCGGCCGACACCCTGCAGGTCCCGCGTGCCTGGCTGGGCCAGCTCGCCCCCTGCCATGGCCCTACCTCCTGGTCGCCGACCTCCTGGCCCTACCGTCCATGGAGGGACACCCCCCACCGGGCAACTCCATCCAGCAGCTGGCCCCTGGGGAAACCACCGGGCCCCGGGCCACTGCCAAGCGAGACAAGGTCTGTCTTCAGGGACGAATCTCACATTCTAACGGCCCCCAGCCGAGGAAAGGAAGAGATCCCGATGCGGTGTGGCAGCTGACAAGTGCTCCCCCAGGGACCAGGAGTACGCCGCTGTCAGATGCCCCGACCTGAAGCCTCTGCTTCCCCAGCTGTGAAATGGGCTCAACAGCAGCTCCTGCCTCAAAGGTGGGAGAAAAGGCCAGACGCGTCTGTTGCCTCAGCACATAAATGCTCGGGAACGCCTCACAGGGCGGGTGTGGGAGTGCAGGGGGCAGACAGCGCGGGCAGTGCCCGTTCCTTGATAGAGAATGAGGTCCCCAAGGAAGGAATGCTCCTGAGAGGCGGGGGGTGGGGTGGGGACAGAGGAAGCAGGGAGACTCCGAGTGACAGAGGCCAGGGCCCCTCTGCTCAGGCTGGGGGCCTGCAGGGACAGGGGACCCGTGGGCCCACCGAAGCTGGAGGAGCCCGTGGGGCCCACGGGAGGCTGCGGCACACTCCTGCCCCAGACCTTCCAGAAGGAAGCTCCACAGACATAACTGCACTGCCGGAGCGAGGGGGCCGCTGGGAGTCTTTTTTTATACACTAAGTGGCATTCTCTGAGCCAAGGCAAGGAACAGATGCAGACAAGCAAGTGGGGTCAAGGTCTGAGGGGGCTGATTTTCATGCATGAATCTACTTCCTGTGGCGATGGAAGCCTCCGGGCGGGGAACCCTTCAGCTCCAGGGGACTAAGGAACCTGGTGACCGCTGGGGACACCCAGGCCGACCACAGGAGAGAGCTGTGGCACTGCCCTCCCGCGGCATCCCTTCCACTTCCCTGCTCTGCGCGTCCCCCGGGCCTGGCCCCCGGTGCACGAGCGCCTGGCGGGGGGAGATCCCCCCTCTATTTCTGTCTTCTATAGAAAGACACAAAAACTACAGTGACTCGAGACACACAAGACTACCTCCACCCTTGTTTTTCTGGACTGGCCTGAGGAAAGTGCTGGGCGAAGGGGGTGAGGTCTGGAGTGACAGAGAATGATCCAGAAAACGACAGCTTCCCCTGCAGGCTCAGGCAGAAGAAGGAAGAAGAGCAGATGCCGCGTTTATGGAGGGCGACACGGAGTGAGTACCCGTCACGGGCCAGCGGAGGTGCGGGGCCCAGTGATGGGATCAGACATGGCGGCAGGAGAGGGACCGACCAGGAGGACCCAGGCTGGGAGAGGAGGGCCCTCTGGGGGCGGTGGACTCCAGCCTCTTCGCTAAGAACACAGGAAGGGGAACTCTCCATCCTTCAGTGAAGCCAAATACTCGGAGCCACCCTGGGTCGGCTTCTACCGGGAGCTGGATGCCTTGTGACCGGGGCGCAGCCTGCTGGGACCTCGGCAATGGGACGCGGGTGCCTGCCGTGTGCCAGGCATCCTGAGGGGCTGGCAGCCGCCACTGTTAAAGCCCCACCCTAACCTGAGAGGCGTTACCCACTTTACAGATAAGTAAACTGAGGTTCTCAAGGCCTACACCTTGTAAGTGGTGGGGTGCAGATCTGACCCTGGCGTCCAACGCTGGAGCATGGGTCTGCAGCCCAAGCCAGTGACCCCACGCTGACCGCCTCTGTGATCTCTGCCATTCCCACCGGGAACAGCTGGGAACACACAGGCCGATCCACCCCGCAGATCTACCTCGGAGGGGCAGGCGCGGCTTCCGGGCGCAGGAGAGACACTCGGGCGAGGAGTACTAAACTAAATAAACCCTCAGGAAAGATGATTGAACGGCCTTCCCCTAGGTTGCTAAGCGAGTAGATCTTCCAAGTTCTCATCACAAGGAAAAAAGAAGTGTATAACCTTGCGCCGATGCATATTAACTAGACTTGTTACGGTGATCACGTCCCAATCCATGCAAGTGTCGAATCAGGTTGTAGACCTGAGACGAATGTTCTAGGTCCATTATAACTCAACGAAAACAATACTAAATTCCCTTCCTGAACTTCTTACGGAGGTTTAAAAAGTGCCATCACTAACTGGTTAGGCAGCATAGTCCATAGAGATCACCTATCAATGGTGTTAAGGGAAATGAGGTTTTCTTCCCAACGATACCACTCGTTTCAATTCTGGGAGCTACAGGGCATGGTTTTTCCCTTCTTGTCCCTGAAGCCATGTTTGGTTTCTGGGAAGATTGGTGATGAGGATACCTCATGGTGGAGGGAATGCGTTTCTCCTTGTTTCCTAAATTGGGTTTTCGGGGTGGTTTATACTGCCTTCTAGAGTGTCTACAGGTCTGTCTGGGGGCCTTAAGGAGCCCAAAGGACCCCGGTCTTCCACAGGCACCTGGGAGGAGCTCAGAAATGGACCAGCATCTCTGGGCTGCTCTCTGAAGCCCCCGACTCAGCCGGCTGAGGGCAAAGGCTTCGCCAGCAGCAGAGCCATTCACACGGGCTTCCCGAGACGCCCTTGCCGCAGGGTCTGGCCCCCTGCCCACCCTGCTTCTCTAGGCTCTGCCACAGCTCGGCCAGCCCGAGTGCACCTCAATCAGGCCAGAATCCAGAAGGGCGGGGCATTTTCTCAGAGTTTTATAGCAACTTCTAACCAGAAACATCTGGAAATACATGGCACGGAGTTGGACGCCTCAGGGCAAAGCTCCCGCTCAGCCAGGTCGGGCATTTGTGATACAAGCTCGAGTCCCGGGCCTCTCTCCCAGCAGCCTCTGCTGCAAAACGGCCCTCCCTCCCCCTCCTCTCCCTTCCACTGATCACGGCACACTCATTCCCTTCTCGAGGTGGTTGAATGTCCTGTCCTGTCCTTTGTCATCACCCTGAAAGGTCCCAGAGGAATCTTGAAATATCTGAGATATTCCATCAAGCGAAAATCAACATCTGGCCTCATGCCTTCCACACGATGCATAGGAGGCTTCTCACCGACACTGTCTTCTAGTTAAAGAGCCAGGCACCAGTGCAGCATTGTGGGAAGGGCATAGTCTCTGGAGCCGAGGGCACAGGCCGGGGGGGGGGGGGGTGTCCCAGCTCTGCGACTTTGGACAAGTCCCTTAACTGGTCCAGGCTTCGGTTCACTCATCTCTAATAGGGCTGGTAATACCACACACAAGGGCCCAGTGAGGATTCAACCAGATGATCCACGTCAAGTTCAAAGCCCAAGGCTGATGCCTTCTTTGTGGATTATGTGTTCAGAAACAAGTGCTTAAAAAATACTTAAGAGATGCTGAGCTCCAGAGTGAAAGAAAGATTCGGATTCCTTTTGTCGCTGCAAAATAAATCACCATGTGTCCTGCCATCTGGTCCCCCAAGTGATCAGCAAGCTGGAAAGGAGGGTCCCAACAAGACCTCGGAGGCTGAGGGTATTGACAGATGACGTCACCTGCCCGGATTCAGCAAATGTCCCGGTGACACTTGTGTGAGTGGGATTTACCCGGCTGCGCTCGGGTTTCGATCCAGCCACTATGACCAAATGTGACCACTGAAGTCACCAGATGATTTCAGCCGCTAAATACCAACAGGTGCTTTGTCATCTAGTCCTGTGGGAGACGGCACTCTTGTTCACTGCCCACCCTGGAGTCTTTCCCACCCCTGACCCTTGGGAGGGGGGCCGGAGAAGGGAAAAGAGACCGGGAAAGACTCAGAGATCGGGTGAGAAGCTTGATTTCACACGTAAAAGCTGGATTTTTGAAAAGTAAGTAAAAGTCCAATGATTTGGTTTCCAGGCCACACACAAGTGCCCCTGGGCTTGAAACAGCCATTAAAACACACCATAGTCTGGATTTCCTGCCAGGACCTAGTTACGCACTGGGGAGGTTCTTAGAGTTACCATAGCTTTCCACTTTTCCACAGTGGGCACGTGTGTGGAAAAGCCCGGCCAGCTTCTGGCACAGGGGCCCACAGACGCTGGGGACACAGCCCGGTCCACACTGCTGGGACTCACGGACGCCGGGGACCCAGCCTGATCCTCACTGCTGGGACTCATGGATGCCGGGGACACGGCCTGATCCTCACTGCTGGGGCTCACGGATGCTGGGGACACAGCCTGATCCTCACTGCTGGGACTCATGGACGCCGGGGACCCAGCCTGATCCTCACTGCTGGGACTCATGGACGCCGGGGACACGGCCTGGTCCTCACTGCTGGGACTCACGGACGCTGGGGACACAGCCCGGTCCACATTACTGGGACTCATGGACGCCAGGGACATAGCCCGGTCCTCACTGCTGGGACTCGCCGACACCGGGGACACAGCCCGGTGCACACTGCCAGGACTCACGGACGCTGGGGACATAGCGTGGTCCACACCGCCGGGACTCACGGACACCAGCAAGCCCACACAGGACATGGATGTAATCCACCACCACTCCTGCCTCTGAGCCCAGTTCTACCTTCTCCTGCCCCAGGCTGGGGTGGTGAAGGGTGAGGCATCGCCATCCCTCACACTCCAACAAAAGCTGGAGCGGCTGTCGGGCTGTAAGACCACGGGGGAGGCTCCACATCTGTCTCCACAGCTGTATCCCTGACGTCTTCGCCAAGCGCCTGGCACTCAAAGCGACTTGGTGAATGAACGCTCCTTGGGGGAGGCTACGGTTTCATTCAAAACCACATTCTGGCATCGTTACACTCAGGAACATCATCCCGGGAAGCGGTGGGGAAGAGAGCTCACGTTCTGGAAACCTTCACGTGGCGCTAGAAACCTGACATGTTATTTCCTGAATCATCTTAACCCCGAAAGGTGGATAAGCTCATCTCTGACTTACAGAAGGCCAGGCTGAGACCCCGAGGGGTCCGGTTCCTGGTCCTGAGGACGCCCACCCTCCACTCCGCCAAAGCCTGTGTGAGCAGCCAACCAGCCCTCCCCAGAAGGTTCCAGCCAGCTCGTGTTCTTTGGCTCGGAAGGCCAGAGGAGACCGCTCATGTCAAGGCACCGTATAAACAGAACAAAAAGGGGTGGACGGCAAAGACTGGCCTCAGGGAGACAGCTCGTGAGTGGAGGGTCATGCAGGAAGAACACAGAAGAGCTGTGGAAAGTCGGTGAAGGAGAGAAGACACTCGTCCCTGCACCGGCATTGACACTGGGGAGCTGCAAGGGGCTTCTTGCGAGAGTTCCGTCCCCCACAGCAGGGACAGCAGGCTAGCTCCTGAGCTGGGACTCTTCTGGCAAGAAGGAGGGAGCCCGGAGAGCCCTTCTGGGGAACTAGTGCACCTTCCCTCCGCTCTAGGGCCATTCTGGATGCATCGGTCAGCCTTTCACAGAGACAGAGGGGGGGAAACCCAGAGGACACCCATCCCCGTTTCTTTACAAAGTCCGAGTGAGGCTGTCACACCGTAGATGGACCTCTCATAGCTCTGCTGTCCACCTGCGAGCCCGCACCCCAGCCCCTTCTGCCCCCTCTTATTCATGTCTCCTCCGCTAAGCAAGAAGTGAGGCAGCCGTCCGGCCTTGTGCGCCATCCGGGTCCTGGACACACTGCTGTCATCACACCGCGTCACGGGAAGCTGTCACACCTGTTCGGGCCCCGGACCCCGGGCTCCTTCTGTTTCTAGCTCCTTCTCTGTACTTAGCGGGGCAGGTGTTCAGTAAATGGTGGGGGTGAAGAACGGACCTTTGTTATCTGCAGCTAATAACGACTGCGCCCTGGCTGTGGGCCGCGCCCCGCCGCAAGGCTTTTGTGTGGCTATGTCCGTGGACGTCCCCATGACAGCCCTCTGTGGTAGGCACCCTTGTCCTCCCCGTTTGATCCAAGAGGCCAGGTGGGCAGAGAGGGTAAGTGGTCTCAGGTAACAGTGAGGGAGGGGCAGAGACGGGATCCTGACCCAGGCAGGAGGCTGCTGAGCGGGCTGGCCTCCATGCCCACTGCCCCTTCGGTCACGAGGGGACCATCAGTCCAGGCAGCAGGGCAGCCTCGGAGCCTGCTGGAAGTCACCCAGTGAGGAGCAGGCCCAAGAGGCAGGCCCCGCTGCTGCCCGTGTGTGTGTGTGTGCGCACGTGTGTGTAGGCCAGGAGAGGGGCTGCTTTCCCTCCGGGCGAAGCCCCTGCCTCCCAGGCGCCCCCCAGACACCCCGGGCCTCCCTCCTCTGAGTCGGTCCAGCCCGCCCTTCGCAGATGCCCTTCCCGGCTTCCTCCAGCTCCCGGCGAACTCACAGGCATACAGTTCAGCCCACCACCCCGCCGCCACTCGCACGGGATAGGGTTCCGTACCTCCCTTTCTCGCCTCCTGCCGCGACGCTGTCTGCGCTAAAGGCCAGGACCTCAAACTTTAAAGGACACAGGAATCCGCAGGGCAGGTAAACGGCATGTGCCTGCTTGTTAAAATGAAGACTCTGGGGCCCAGGCCCGGAAATCTGCATTCTTAACCACCCACCCAGGTGACTCCGTTTAAAACCTCAGGGGTTAATTACTGGATGACAGCAACCCTTCACGTGTATATGGTTTCTCGTGATTTGCCAGGTCCCCTTACTTCTCCCCGGAGCGTCACAACAACCAATAAAATGACAGGGGGGCACAGGCACGACTGCACCGACGAGGAAGGCGAAGTTCAAAGAGCTGTGGGCTAAGGTACCGGAGCGAGTCAGATGGGAGGCCAGCTCACACGGCCTGGCCCTGTCACTCCGCCGCGTGTCTGCCTCTCCGCCAGCTTATCTGGGCCTCTCTGTCCCTGCTTCTGTCTCTCCTTTCTTCCTTCTTGCCGCAATTCTCAAAACAATTCTAGAAACTGAAGGTACTAATTAGGGATAAACCATAAGAGGAAAAGAAAAATTGCCCAAACTCCCATTTACTGGAGATAATCGTTAATGTTTCGGTGTGTTCTTCCGGCTTTGTTCTTAGGTTCTAATTACCACGGCGCTGTTTCGTACGCCACATTTTCCCTTCCCGACGATTAACAGGGAGCAAGGACAGTACTGCTTCACCCGGCACATTCAAGGAGGGAAGGATGCTGGTTATCTCCCGGGTCCCTTTCTGTCCCCTGTCCTCCTCCATGGTCACTGTCCCTTCATGCTCTCCCCTGCCCCCTCCTCTAACCATTATAAGAGCAGGGGGCATCCCGGGGGGGGGGGGCGGCCTCTGGATGTTCCAGGGGTCGAGGACAGGACTTCAGGAAACTTCAGGGGTCTCCGCTGGCTTCCTGAACTGAACCAGGGGGACAAGAGCACACTGACGCTAGTACCTTCCACGGGGACACAGCAAAATGCAGGGCGCTGTGAGGAACGGGGACTCAAACTCCATCATACCCTCAGACGGAGGGAGGGGAGGCTGGTGTCTGAGGGGCCCCGTCCAGCTACTCCTCCTAACTCCTTGCTTCTGAAAGGCAACAAAATCCCTGCTGATGCAAACTGACCTGGACTTTTCTTTCTTTTTTTAGAGGAGCTGAGAGTCGAAGACAGTTTAATCATTCCAGATGCTTCTGAATCGGCAAGACGCTATGTGTCTGCTGACTATAGGGACGTCTGACTTCCTCTTTTCTTTTATTCTGAAATCCAGCATGGATCCCCAGGGCTTTGATGTACGTGTAGTCACAGCTTTGGGGAAATTTTAAGGCCAACCCTGAAGAGACTTGCAAATTAGTTCCTGCAAGACTTCTGAATAGCGACTGATTATAATCTCTAATTATTTCGAAAGGAACTACTTACTCAATTAGAGTGACAGCCCATGAATGGGATGTGAAAATTCTTTGGATGGAAAGCAGTGAGAAATCATAGCCATTATTATTTCTATTATTATTATTATTATTGTTTTCTAAAATCATATGCTGTCTAGAGGCCATCCACTTGTTCAGTATTGAATTTTACCCCAACATATTCCAGAAGGAATGTGCTCTGGGCCTGGATCCCCCTCTCCCTTCTTTTACTTACTGACTCCTACAGTGTCAGAGCTCTATAATATAGTGCTTCCTGGGGGAATTTCCTGAGCCCTGTACTCCTCCTTCCCAGCGCGTCTATGATTCTGTGACCATTTGCATGTCCTCTCACCAGTCTAGAAGCTCTATGTTTGTCATGTTCCCTGCTGTGTCCTCAGCATCTAGAATATCGCCTGGCACATAGGAGATGCTCACCGAACACCCACTGCGTAAGACTGAATAAAGGGCCTGGAGAATGTAACATTTCCTCCTGGGGTTGTGAGTGTAGATTTCTGTCTATACTTGGCTATGCAAGCACACCGATCGACTGATGGATTGACTGATTCATTCAACAAACATTGAGGCATCTGTAGCATGTTGGGTGGCAGTCGGGTTGGTCCATCTCGTCGTCTCCAATCTATTATCATCCGAGATACCCCCGCAGGGTCTGTGGTGACCCCGCTCCCCAGAGCTCGCACTCCCAGGGCCCGCGCACCCCCACTGGCCGTTTTGACGGCTCCACAGCCCTCCAATGATGGGCTCTGAGGAGTGAATTTCTGTTTGGGTTGGTTTTCAGTCACCTGGGCAGTTGTACCATTTCCTGGGGTTTGAGGTCAGATCCTGGCCAGGTTCATACCTCCACTGCACCTCAAAAAGTTGGATGGGATGAACCAAGAGCAAGATTATGACCTTAAAGGATCCTGAACATAAGACCCCATGGGGTATAACACAAAATCCGAACAGTCAAGATCTCAGGCACCCCCGATTGGTGGAAGGTGGAGGGGAGGCACCATTCCTTCTAGAAGGTTCTAAACAATGTAATTTGTCATTGCCATGTCTGTGTCATCACTTGGTGGTGTGTGTGTGTGGGGTGTGGCCTAATAAATGCCTAGCTGCTTCCTTCTAAATCTGTAGAGACCTAACTGTTCATAATTACACAGGTCACCTAAGGTAACTTGGTAGATTGGACAAAACGGCAAAGTGGGCAAAAACCGTTCTTCTTGATTGTGGCAACCATCTGACGTGTCCTAGATTCGTTCCTCCTCTCTTCCCTAGTCCGCCCACCAAAGCCTATCTGCCCCACGTGCGGCGATTTCAGGGCCCTGACCCTGCATTCTGCTAGGCAGGCAATCAGGCTGTTGAACCACCGTGAACCTCACTCCCGGTACGCGCTGCATCCGGCGGCCGCTTCCGCTCGCACAGAGCCAAGCCCAGTTCAAACACACAGGACTCCAACAGTCGTGAGAAATGACACTCTCACGTTTCGGCGGGTGGACAGCAGCCCTTAAGGCCCCCCAGTCCTAGGCCATCCCACCCCCACACTGGGAGTGCTCTTCCTAGAAACTCCAGTCTGGAGCAGGGCTGCTGAGCTCCCTTGTCTGGGGGGGTCAGCGTGGAGATGGGAAGGCGGAGGCACGCTGCCCCTCGCCTGTCCCACTCCCAGGGGCCCGCCGTCGCTGGGATGCTCGGGTCTGCTTTGCGGAAGTGGCCCGTTTTCAGTTTGCCGTAGTGGGTACTTATCGCAGGCCTCTGGTTTATCCCACTGCCTTTTAATTACAAGCCCCGTAGGCTTCCATTTGAGGCCAGCTGCCCTGCTTTTCTCTTAGAACACGCTGAGGGGCTGGCCCCGCGTCTACCTCGAGCTTGGACTCTACATCCGGGGGACGTGCAGTATGGTCGCCGCGGGTCACAGAGACCACCCAGAACCCAACTTCTAAATGGCCTGTCAGATAATGAAAAGGACAAAAACTCCTTTGAACTCTGAAGCTGGACCTAAAACAAAGGACGGAACAGTTGCTGGTTATGCAGTTTGCTAAGGATTTCGGATGCGACACTAAGCACCCTCATGAAATAGGCAATTATTCCTCTCTGCCGATTGGTTTTCCGACCCGTCCTCTGGCCGATGGAGGCCTAGCTAAGAATGCCTTTACTGCAGGCACTGTTCTTGGCAAGAACAGCGCTGACAGCTTAAAGGAGAGGCCTCAGTTGCCCACTCACATCTTGATTATTCAAGATGGCAGGGGTGATGTGGCGAGGCCGACTTCCCTGCACCATTCCCTTCAGACTCTGGGAACCATGCTGATGGCCCCAGCTCGATGTGCTTGGGTCTGGTGAGTGGTGAACCTGCCCCGGGGATAATCCATCCCGGGAGACTTGACCTGGGGCTCCGGCTGTAGAACCCTGTTCGCCCCCTACCTCCCCCTCCAGAGAAATCAGTCCCTGGTGTGTACAGGATGGTAAGAACGGGAGTTCAGGAAGACCAGGGTAGCAAGTCAGGCTCTGCCACAAAATGGCTGTGTGGCCCTGTGTGTGGGACTTAGCTTTTCTGAGTCCGGAGGGTCATTAGCTCAGTGGGGGAGAAGAACACCTACTTCTCACGGTTTGGAGCATTAGGTGAGCAAACCCACAGGAGAGTCTTGTGCAGTGCCGGGAGACCCAGGGGAGGCACGCTTCGGCATGAAAAAGCATTATCAGGAACAGCGTCACTGGGGTATAATTTACACTGGTGGTTTGAAAACCACCTCAAAACTGTCTGCTCCCATCAAGAGCGGAGGAAACCGAGACCCAGACAGGTGCACTGGTTGGCCCAGCATCACACAGCATGTTACGGCAAGGCCTTCACACCCTTGTTTTCCTGTTACGGCATCACAGCCTAGTGCTCATCAAGCACATGGTTATCTTTAATTCATAAAGGAAAGAAAATACCAAGAATAATTGGAAAAGAGTTGCCTCTAATTGAGCCCACACTGTGCTAAGGGTTTCACAGGTACTGTTTCAACCCTTTCCCCTCTCATGAGGAAGACGCTATCATCATCCATATTTTAGAAGCTCAGAGAGCTGAGGAACTTGCCCAAGGTCACCCCGGTCTCCGACATGTCCGTCCCTCATGCCGACACCCTGTCACCACCTCAGGTTCTGAAGCGCGAAGGTACTGGGGGACAAGACCCCGGGTCGCCTCAAAGGGAGGCCTGCCAGATTTAGCAAAGGAAATACAAAACACTATTGAAATCAGAATTTCAGATAATTTTAGAATGAGTATGTCCCAAATATTGCATGGGACATACTTAGGCCAAACACATTACTCATCGTTGATCTGAAATTCAACTTTGGGCGTCCTGTGTTTCTGTGTCAGCCCTCCGCTGACGTGACGTGTTCCTGGAGGCAAGCAGCGTGGCCTCTTCCGGTCTCCATTTCGCTCCTGTGGAAGGACTGGATGGACCACAGCCCGGCCCGAAGGCTCTGTGACTGAATGCCCAGGAGAAGGGAAGGAAGGAAGCAGTTCTCTAGGGACGGTTCTGAGCAAAGACCAGCCCAGGAAATCAGTGTAGAAGCCTCGGAGGTGCAGCACCAGGCCTGAGGGCGAGCGCCTTACTCCTAAGACCCTGTGGGCTCCTCCCTGACCCTTCGGGACAGATGCTGCCACAGGGCACAAGCTCCCTGGGCCGATGCAAGCAGAGAGCCACCCGGGGGTCTTATTTTGTCTTGCTTTGTTTTCAAACTGATACGCTATCCACGACGTAAAATCAGCCACCTTCGCCATTTTTCAGCGCGGGGCTCACGCCGCTGGGCGACCACTGCCATCCGGCTCCAGGAACATCTCATCTCCCTGGACGGGAGCTCTGGCCCCAGGGAACGCCAACTCCCCGCTCCCTCGCCCCCAGCCCCTGGCAACCCCCCTCTGTTCTCTGCCTTTAGGAACCTGCCCCTCTAGGGCCTTCACACGGTGGAATCACACAGCATCTGTCCATTTGTGCCTGCCCCACGGAGCAGAAGGGCCTTGAGGTTCACCCCTGCTGTCTGACGTGCCAGGGCCTCCTCCCTTCTTAAGGTTGAGCAGCTTATTTTACGTAACTTTTCCTCTCTGGGAAGAGGTGCAGAGAACACCCCGATATGCTCCGTCTGCTGGGCTCTGAGGATGAAGCCCATCGCCAGGGAGGGCTGCTGAGGTCATGTCCACCGCGGGCTCTCAGGGCGGGGGGGGGGGGGGTGCTGAGACAGCCCCCTCCCCAGAATCTAACCTGGATCCCCTTGGGCTTACGGGACTCGCCACCTCCCGGGGGCACTTCTCTCCAGCCAACGGGGCTGGCAGTAAGCCAGAGGCAGATCTATGTGGCACTCCAAGGAGGTTTTATTTCTGCTCTAACAATACAACCGAAACAGGGAGTGATTTATTGAGGGCGAGCATCGGGGAGGGAGCAGAGCAAGTTCCTGCTCGGAGGGAGGCCACGGGCCGAGGGAGGCGCAGGGCCTCGGTTATACTGTCATCGAGGCAGCAATGGCACCAACGGGGAGCACCCCGGGGGCGGGGGTGAGTTCCCAGCATATAGCAGGTACTCAGGGGAGATGGCTGCTTTCCAGAAGGGGGGGACAGGGCAGTGGTGCCCAGAAGATAAAACCCCAAATTGGATGGGTGTGTCAGGAAGTCTGTTAAGGGGATTCAGGGGACGGGATTATTCCCGTAGATTAAAGAGAGGGCTGACTGTGCAAAAATCAATGGAATAACAAGCCCCTGCCTCAGGTTGTTTAGTCTGGTGAGATGCCTGCAGGCTACTTGCTGAGCCAGTCGGCTGGCCGCACTCCTCCCTGGAAACGTGTGGGTGCTCTACGGGGGAAACTGCACCCTAGGTTCCCAGGGTCTGAGCGCCCGATGTTGGGCTGGGGACGGG
>CM052807.1:105307608-105352166 GCA_028533885.1 Nasua narica | reverse complement strand
GGGCATAGAATTAAAAAATAAATTAATAGTAAGTTAAAGCACATAAAGTGTGGAATTAAGAGCAAGAAAGCATTCTTATCACTATTTTTTTTTTCTTATCACTATTTTTGAAGCAAGATAAAAATATCTGTCTGGAGCGCCTTCCTTGCAGCCAGGAACTGTGCCTGAGTCATCTTTATGTCACCAGGGCTCTGCACAGAGTAGGTGTTCAGGAAATGCTTGCTCAATAAGCAGAATCACAAGGACATACACACACACACACACATTTTTGAGAACTGTTTTTGCTTTTGTAAGTTTCACTTCCCTTCATGGGGCAGGACCACCTAAATGGTTAAGGCTGTACATTCTGGAATCAAATTGCTTTAAGTTCTTGGAACAGACACGGGCCCTCTCTTTGCCCGTCGATGCACCTGCTACGTGTCAGTGACTTTTACCGGTTAGTCCTCATGGCAAGTCGGGTGGCAGGCAATAAATACCATGTCCATTTTAGAGATTGGAAGGCTGAGGTTCAAAGAAGTCCTGTGACTTGCTGGAGGTCACACAATTTACTGGTGACAATGCCAGGATTTGAAGGCAGCTCCTCTAGCTCCGAAGAACTCCCCCAAGGCCCCTGCTGCGGTATTTTCCCATTATTTTCCCATTAGCGGACTCGAGAACCAACTTCCAGAGTCTTCTCCAGCTGCTTTGTTTTCCACCTAGCAAAGGGTCTGGTAGGAACTCCCTCGGCCAGGAATCTGACTCAGGCCCTGGCCCTGGGGACTCTAATTCCCACATCAAAGCCGAGAGCTCCAAGTCGCTCTGGCTAAGTACAAAGGAGGCAGAAAGTTCTAATGCAAGAGGACAATGGAGACTCCCGATGGGCTTTACCCCCTCCCCACTCACCCCACGACTGACGCCCAGAGAGGGACAGGTGCAGTGACAGCCGGGTCTTTCTATTCCACGAGTGAGAGAACTTGGATCCTCCGGGCTCAGAAAAGCTCACGCCCTTTCTGCCACAGTCACACTTCATTTTAACGGAAGGAAACGCGATCCCGGGGAGATTGCCCAGCAGGGGACTCCGGTGAAGGCACCTCTACTTCCGTGCTACCAAAGCAGCATCGGGCAGGGGCTCGTGCTCCTGACCGCAGGTCCACGTTTGTCACGGAAGTGACCGCCACAAGTACATTCAAAACCATCCTCGAACCGTGTCCTGGCCACCAGACAGACCTCTGAACTCCCAGGGCCTGGTGCAGCGCCTGGCACAGAGTCAGCGCTTGATGAGCAGTGCAGAAGGAGACAGATTAACAAGCAGACTAACGAGGGGACTCTCACTGGGTCTTCCCCGCTGCCCTGAGCAGGAAGTGGCATTAGCCCTATACTACAGATTGCGGAAACGGAAATTCGAGGAGGGCCCCGTGGCTCGTCAGGGCCCCCTTGCCGCAGGGGAGGCTGGGGGGAGGGGGCAGAGGTGGCTTTGAACACACATCTGCTGGGCTTTTGGACTTTGGAGCTGCGTATGTCCCTGATACCAAGCTGCCTCCCTTCTGTCACCTAACACAGGACACAGCGTTCGGATCGACAGATACGCCAGGGAAGGCAGGACAAGACCGTAACCTCTAGTGCAAACCTAAGGGCTGGATCTAATCAGGGGCTGGGGTGTGTGTGTGTGTGTGTGTGTGGTTATGGTCCTTGAGCTAAGAACGATTTTCGAAGTTTTACATGGTTACATAGCCCTATATATTCCCACACAATAGCCTCAATTTTGCCTCTTGGCCCGCAAAGCCTAAAATATTTACTACCTGGCCCTTTAAGAAAAAGTTAGCAGACCCTTAATATAAATAAGCTACATCTTATTTTATTTGAGGTTCCAGAGAGTAGGGGTGTGCCTGAAGCCAGGAGCTAGAGGCCTCCTCTCTAGACTTGGGCCTTGGCCCCCTCCAATGTTAGCTCTCACCACCACACACCTGCTCTGTCAGACTGATGCTTACCTAGCCCCCAGTCTCAGCTTGGTTGTCCCTTCCTCCAGGAAGCCCTCGCTGATTCCCAGAGACCAAACCAGGGGTCCTCTCCTGTGTTCTCATTTTCTCACAGACCCCTGAAACCTCCTACTTCCTGCTACTTTCTCGTCTCCCACCTGATGGACTGCAAGAACTATGAGGGTGGGCACCATTCTACCAGGGGCGAGAAACAGAACACAGGCGACCACATGTCCTGGCTTGCCGGACAGCCCCTACGTATGCCGGTTGATCCATATGAGTATTAACAACATCCCCCTCATTCTCAAAAGAGTCCCGCCGTGGAGGATAAATCTCGTTGCCATCCTATGAAATGAGCAGTAGCTTAAGAGTATGGGCTGTGGGTTCGAATCTTAGTTCTTCCCCTCTCCAGCGGTGTGACGGGGGTAAAGTAGCTGACTTCTCTGTGACTCCATGTCCTCCTCTACAAACGGACCTAGTAATAGTGTTTACATCGTAGGTTCGTTGTGAGGGTTCCGTGAGTTCGTATATATCAAACACCCAGGACAGTGCTGGCCGAATTGCAAATGCTACGGAAGGCTCAGCCATTATCGCTAACAGGTCCCGTGGAATCCACCACAGCCCATGAGGACGCTTGTCTGTGGCGGAGAGCCACACACACTTCCTGGACCAACGGAGGAGAGACAAGGCCAGCCCCAAGGCTCTGCCTGTCACAGCTGGTTAGGGAGCAGCTGAGTTCATGGGCTCCCTGCCCCAGGACCCGAGGCCCGAGGCTCACTCCGCAGGTGTAAGTGCTCGGAGCTTAATTTCTGGTCCTCTCTCTACCTTTCTAGATGGAACACTGATTTCAGTCTGATACAAGCCCTCCCAGACTATTTTCTTTCTTTCTTTCTTTTTTTTTTTTAAGATTTTATTTATTTATTCATTTATTAGAGAAAGAGAGAGAGAGCGCATGAGAAGGGAGAAGGTCAGAGTGAGAAGCAGACTCCCCGTGAAGCTGGGAGCCTGATGTGGGACTCGATCCCGGGTCTCCAGGACCATGACCTGAGCTGAATGTGTCGCCCAACCAACTGAGCCACCCAGGCGCCCTCTTTTTTTTTTTTTTTAAGATTTTTTTTTTTTTATTAGAGAGAGAGAGAGAGAGACTGAGAATGAGAGGGGAGAAGGTCAGAGGGAGAAGCAGAGTTCCCGTAGAGCCGGGAGTCCGATATGGGACTCGATCCTGGGACTCCGGGATCATGACCTGAGCCGAAGGCAGTCGCCTAACCAACTGAGCCACCCAGGCGCCCACTGAGCCACCCAGGAGCCCTCCCAGACTATTTTCTATATGTTCATAGGCCTCTATCGTAAGTGCACCGCTAGAAAATACGCCATAAGTTTAAGACATATGGTACTGTACCGAAAGTATCTTTTAGCTACTTGCTTTTTACTTCAACAGTAGAATGTGAATTTATTAGACTGAGAGCTACCTTATTCTTGCTAATTGTTCCATCGTATTTCATCGTTTGGATACAATACAGTTCATTTGGGTTCTCCAAACCATTCGCTATTATAAACATGAGTGCCATAATGAGTATCCTTGTCGGGCCTCTGTAAGCTCTAGAGAAATCTTCCAAGATGTTCACATCTCTTTTTAAAGTAGACTGCTGCCCACTGTTTTGTCCAGGATTGGCCAGAGGAAGGCCTCGGATACTGGTCATATTTCTTCTATGAGCCAGAGTCCACAAATCAACTTTTATTCCTATCCGTGAAAGAAACAATGAAGTGAACTTAAAAAAAAAAATTAACAATGGTTTTAGCTAATAGAAAAGAGAAATACGGATGAAGTGACCCAACCATCCAAATGCAGAGAAGATACTGGGATAGAAGGAACATCGACACCGTCCAGGTCTCTGGCTCACTGTCTCCAGAATGCAATGCCGCCTGTCAATTCCCCCGAATAGAAAGCTATTAACCGGATTCTCACCTTATTTATAGGTACCATGTCATTTTAATGAAAGCTAAATCTTGCTTGCTCTGTCTTTTCAATCCTGGTCTCCGCTCAATTGCTTTCCTGTGGCTACATGGGAATAATTTATATTTAAATCTTCACCTTAGACACGAGCGTTTCAGCCCACCTGAATGGAGAGGCAATTGCTACTTGACAAATTAAAAATACTCTCGAGAACTTCATGCAAACTTCTCCAGCTGAATCAACCCAGCTTTGACCTAAATGGTGGTTTCTGCACAGTGATTTTAAATAAAAAATAAACACTTGCATTATGGGACAGAGGAGTGTGTGGCTTGGGGGTGGGGGGGACAGTAAAGAGAAGAAGGGGAGAGACGCCCTCAGGAGTGGGGGTAACTACGGGAACGGCATGCAGGGGGCAGAGCTGGGAGGAGAGACAGAAAGATGAATTTTTCTCCCACGTTAAGCCGATGGTGCCTTCACAGCTGGTCAGGGAGCAGCCTCGATTTTCCTGAAGATGGTCTTCCTGGGGCTTCGCTTCTCCCTGGTTCAGCCCCAACCTCTCCCCTGGGTGCAAGGTGCCTCCCCGACCCAGTCTCTGGCCCTGGGCAGGTGCCCGGTATGACAGCACCTAACACAGGGCCTGGCACAGAAAACAGCAAATAAATGTAACTGCTACCATTAATCCTATTAGTATAGTAAGTGCTCAATAAACGGTTGCTGACTCACCACATGAAAGAGAAGCCTGATGGACTATCCCCACCTTTCCTCAGCCTCACATGCTAGAGGTGAGTCTCGCCACCGCCTCCCCCGGGTCACAGCACAGATACGAGCGTCTCCTGCATCTGCGTGACGCCTCAGCAACCGAAAAAGATGCCAATGCTGCTCGATCAGAACGAAGCATACTCCCGGCAGGAGGAGGCCCTGAGGTGGCAGGCTGGGTAGGAAGGGACTCGGGCTGGGAGCCAGTCAGGAGCCAGGACGAGAGCTCCGGGGATCTTTCTAAACCTGCCTTCCTCCCGGCAAACTTTCCAGGCGCATTAAGACCCTGCAGCATCACGGTTGCCCGAATGCTTGCGTCTCATCTGCAAGATGGAAGGACGGGACGGCGGGTCTCTGAGCTTCTCCTCTGCTGCGCCAGCCCCGAAGGGTACCCCCAGCCCCCCACTTAGAGACACAGAAGTAACCACATCGCTGGGTTTTCTGAGGAGGACAGGGCCACCTAATGTCATGTGGGGAAGTGACACACAGAAGGCCTGACCACAGGACTGCCAAATTCAAGTGTGAACCCCTACCCCTCCACCTGCTGAGAGCGGGAAATACAGACGAGCGCCACCCCGACCCAACGGCGCGAGGCCGTGTGAAAGGCGGGTGTGGCACAACAGCGCCTGGTGTAGCAGAGGACGGCATCTGGGCCATTTCTTCCACTGGAAGAGTTACTAAGATCTAAAGATGTAGAAAAAAATGTTTCAGTGGAGCTCTCTGGAATATGGGTAAGTCTGGACAAAAAGGTCATTTCTTGAAAAGGAATCATGAGCACAGCTGACCTTGGCATCTGTTCTCCCATCTCAGCTGGTAGCATCTGCTCGCCTCCCAGGAGTTGCCTAAAGACCACCCTGGGACCGAGTCCTTGCCCTGCTTCCTAGCTGTGATGGCCGGCAAGTTCTTAAGCTCTTGGACCTCAGTTTCCTCATCTGTAAAATGGGGTTTTTCATGGCATCTACTTAACGGGGTGGCTGGAAGGTGGAGCGAGATAAACTGAGTAAAGCATTTAGCGTGGTGTATGGTACACAGTAAGTGCTCAATAAATGCAAGCCACTAGAAAAAAAATGCAGGCCATTATTACTAACCGCTATTACTGCTGCGCTAAGATTTATGTGCATTTGCTTAGTATCTCTAATGTTCAAGTGCATTTGAGAATTCAGTGGACAACCATAGGCCTGAACACCCGAATGCCAAGAAGACAAGGCATAAAAGCACCCAGATGCTAGGCTGAGGAACCCAGAAGTGCTGGTCCCTGGCACGGGCCCTTGCTGACCTTCCAGAGCAACTCCTGAACCCTACACCCTACCGCAGCCCCTCTTAGCACCTAGCAACATCTGGAGGGGTTTCTGGGGTAACCGGAGGTTGCAGCATCTACACGGGAGAAGGACCACTTGCCCTGTAAAACCACCTCCTACAGAGAGCCAAAGGATAGACGATATAAAGACTTAAAACAAAGCCAAGGTCAACAATAACAGAAAACCCAAAAGGCTCTACTTAGCAGCAGGCTTTTTTTTTTTTTTTTTAATTTATTTGACACAGAGAGAGAGAGAGAGATTACAAGCAGGCAGAGAGGCAGGCAGAGAGAGGGTGGGAAGCAGGCTCCCCGGCGAGCAGAGAGCCCGATGAGGGGCTCTGATCCCAGGACCCTGAGATCATGACCTGAGCCGAAGGCACAGGCTTTAACCCACTGAGCCACCCAGGGGCCCCAGCAGGCTCCTTTTGATAGAGTAGTGTGCATACTTCCCAGCCTTGTCCGGGAGACTCTCTAAAAGTCTAGAGAGTGACACATAGGAGCTGAATTAGGATGGGCCTAGTAGCAGAATCAAGTTTCCTGCACTTTGACGGCAATCGTCAGCCAGCCAACTGGTCTTCCATGTCTCCTGCAGCTGGGCGGTGAGGGAAACACAGAGGACAGTCTCTTAGGGGCATGCTGGTCCCATGGTCTGGCAACTGGGGACAGTCAGCCAGATCCTGGAGCATAATAGTAAGAGAGCCTGGGCTGCTTCCATTTGGCTTTTAGGAAAAGTCAAGTCAACTCTGTGAATCACTGTGTAGCAACGTTTCAAATGACTTTCTGGAACCATTGGAAAACAGCGTCTGCCCCAGAAATCCCCAAACAGCACAAGAGTAATGGTGCAGATTGGTTCACGTCTTGGGGGTGCCCGGGCAGAGAGGGGGCGCTCAGCACCAGCAGTGCCCGCGGCTGCGACTTTAACTTGCTCTAAATGAAAGCCCAACCCAATCCTTCACACCATCCCCTTCACCAGCTCAATCACAGCGAGAGTGCTACCTACCAGCACTGACTAAGCGCTAGGATATGCCAGACGCTCCAAATACATTATCACATTTACTCCTCGAAGCAATCCTGCAAACAAGTGTTCGCCAACGTGGTGAAGCGGAGCTCAGCGAGGCCCACAGACTTGCCTGAGGTCACACAGCTAATTAGGGTTGGAATCTCTGCTCGCTGACTCACACGCTATGCCTTCATGATTAATGTTTAAAAATGGAAAAAAGGCATTCAAAATTTATCACTGGATGATAAATCACAGCTCAACTTTTCTCAATACAAAGCAACTCTAAGTAACTTGTGACAAGCGTATGTATTAAGAGTCATAAAATAAGTTTGGATTTTTTTTATACCTCAAACAACTTCATTTGCTTATATATAAATATCAAGGACTAGAAAAGCAGAATTTCAAGCCAAACTGGATAAAAAGTGTGTAGTAACACCACCCTTCAGCCCTTTCAGGAGGCTATATATTAAGTTCTTTTTTTTAAAGGCCTTCTACCTAATGCTTCTAGGAAAATAAGACAGATGAGGTTTTGTAGATTTATTTCAGCATAAATTAATGCTAACCATCTGGATGGATAAGATAACCAAATAGCCATAAAATCTTGGCAACCTCCAGCGTAAGAAAAATTGCTTGGGAACAGAGAGGAGGAAAAAAAAAAAATCCGCACAGCGTTTGTTGGAGGAATTCCAAAGTGATCACAGAGTTTACTAAGATTTTGACTTACTCATGCACTTTAACCATAATATATTTGCAGTGGGGGGGACTACAGGCGGTCTTGGAAGGGACAAGGTTATACGGATAGTAATTCCTTACAGTGGCAAAGCACCTTGAACCAACAAAGGTGTCTGGCTTTAATTTTGTGATTTCCGATGGGCCCTGGAGCCAGAGAGGAGCAGGGTCTCTCATTCTGTTTGCAGATGCTAGAACTGTGCTCAGAGAGGGAACAGACGGTTGGCTCTGCCATTCAAGACCGATGCCCTTCTCACTACCGGGTGCTGAAGCCCGTTCACCCATCCCTCCACCATCCACCCACACATCCACCCGGCCATCTGTTCCTCTGTGTTTCCTACCAAGTCCTACGTATTCCGTAACCCTTTAAGAAAGAAAGAAAGAAAAGAAAAGGGCTCCTGTGGGGTGGAACCACCCCTGTGTGTCTGGGCACAGTTTTGTGGGAGGAACAACGTTCCCTGCCAGAAACGCCATCGGCTGGGGGACCTGGAGCCCCGCTCTCCTTCCTGGTTCCGCTGCGTCTCCCTGCCCCTCCCTCATTTCACAGCCCTCCATTCTTCTGCCAGCATCGTGCAGGGACGGTCCGGCGCGAACCATTTCGGGAACATCCGCTCACCTCTCTGCCCTTCTGCAAACCTACCGGACTGGCAGGACCCCTGCCTCAACCAGGCTGCCTCTCCTCCAGCTTGGGGCACACGGTGGACATACAGGAGCACCCGAACCGAACGCAGGGAAGAGCGTCCGAGAGTGGTGAATTTTCGCCCCCCGATGTAAGTGCACGCCCGCGTTGACCCACACGTTCATTCATCCGCTCACTCCTCCTGCCTCCACTCAGCACACCGCTCTGAGGCGTCGACCAACCCCCCAGCCATGTGCCCGAGGGACAGAGCAATGAGCAAGATTCAAATGTCAAGGGAAACTGGTCGAGTAGTCTAAAACCATCTTCCCTTGGGGGCGGGGGATAGTCTGCCGTTGGAAAATCAAGGACGGACCCCACTGGAGTCTGGGAGTGGGCGGTCGGGGGACCTCACCGTATCTGACCACGTCCTGACCGAGGAAACTCGGTCCCCACCCCCACTCTGAACCGCCTCTTCTGACCTCGTGGAGCCGCTACCGCAGTCGCACACAATGTGCCCAGGGCAGCGGCAGGCGGACGTGGCCCTTTAGAGGCCCCCGGCCCTGATATAACCACGGGGCGCCTCCGAAGTGGGATTCCAAGTGCAAACCTGGTCAAACCACAAAGTAACTCTAAGTCCAACCCATTTCTGATTTTTCCCACGATGACTATGTTGATGATTTTTATAAACATCAGAAATTTCTCAGGGGCGCCTGGGTGACTCAGTGGGTTAAAGCCTCTGCCTTCGGCTCAGGTCATGATCTCAGGGTCCTGGGATCGAGCCCCGCATTGGGCTCTCTGCTCAACGGGGAGCCTGCTTCCCACCCGCCCCCCTCTGCCTGCCCGTCTGCCTACTTGTGATCTCTCTCTGTCAAATAAATAAATAAAATCTTTAAAAATAAATAAATAAACATCAGAGATTTTTTTCTTTTCTTGGGTTGGGGGGGTGGTACGGAGCATGTTCCTAGCTTGGCTGAAGCCTCGGTCCTGGTCCCGCCCGTGTGCCGGGTCACCCCTCACTGGGCAGGCTCTGCTGTTCAGCGGGCAGGCGGCCAGCCCTGCTCCTGAGGACATTCTCCCCCTCCCCAGGCAACCTCCACTCCACTTCTGCTTGGGACCCCTCTCTCCCTCTTCCCTACTTCCTTCCTCTCCGCCAAAGGCCACCCCCCCCCTCAGAGATTCCCCAGCCCGTCTTCTGAAGTGGATCCATGCCTGTCCCGGGAAGGGGGGTACAGTTTCCCCGCACCCGAGAGTCTAGAGAAAGAGGGTACAAAGGGGGCCACACATCTGCCCGGTGGCGCGGGCGCAGGCACGGGGTCGGTACTCAGTGACCCCCGCTGTGGCCACAGCATCCGACCGGTCAGGGCCAGCGGTGGCACTCGGATCTGGAACCTGGTTCTCCGCACTTATAGCTACCGTCCACGGGAGCCTCGGGGATGAGGCATCGATTGCCATGGGGGCAGCTCTCATTCCCTGATTGGGGGGGGGGGGGTCTCATGTAAGAATCGGTGGAAAGGTGAAATCTTTGGACCCTACAGAGGGCACCATTCCTAACTCGAGACTCTCCCTCTGCCAGTCTGTGGAACCCAAGACTGTGAACTCCAGAGAGGTGGAAACCTTCAGTACCAAGATCTGGACCGAGATGTGACGGGTGTTACCAAACCTGCGGTAAGCGGAGGTCAACTGAAATCAAGGACCCATTTGTGTCTGGGGGTCGGCGAGCGTTTCTTGTCGTCAAGGACAGAACTAAAATACAACGGTAACAAATGCTGCTGTCCCTGCAGGCAGGGGAAAGCGGAGATTTCTTTTCTTTTCTTTCTTTTTAAGATTTTATTTGTTTATCTGAGGAGAGAGAGAGTGTGTGCAAGCAAGCACAAGTAGGGGGAGGGGCAGAGGGCGAGGGAAAGAGAGAATCTCTCAAGCGGACTCTGCGCTGAGTGCAGACCCTGACGTGGGGCTTGATCCCATGACCCGGAGATCGTGACTTGGGCCAAAACCGAGAGTTGGATGCTGACCCGACCGAGACACACAGCCACTCCAAAAGCAGAGATCTTTTGCACGCTGCTCCTTCTACCTGCGTCAGTCGTCAGCCTGTTTATGCCTCAACACCATGCTCAGGTGACACCTCCCTCACGAAGGCTGCCTGACACTCTTGCTCCCTCACCTGGTCCCGCCCAGGTGGAAACCGCCATTCCCAATGCCGTACAACAGATGTACCTCTAGTATGGCCCTACCCCACATTCCATTACTTCAACATATGTCAAAATAGTCAGCGATACATCAGTTTCTTTTTTAAAAACAAAACAAAATTTTAGATGAAAAAAAATGGTGGATGAGTGTTTCTAGACTGCTCAGACTGAGAAACAGTAGGCTTATGAAAGTAAACAGGGTTGCTTGCATTACAGGACTTATCAGAGCCTTTGGTGTGGAGCAGTGCTCTTCCAGTTTCTAACGACTACAGGAGGTGGCACTCCTCTTCCAGGAACTCTGGAGGATGGTAGAAAGTCTCACTGGGCTGGTGTGATGACTAATTTTATGTGTCGACTTGACTGGGTCACAGGGTGCCTAGACATTCAGTCCAAGGTTATTCTGGGTGTTTCTGGATGAGTGTAGCACTGGAATGGTAGACTGAGTAAAGCAGATTGCCATGCCCCCATGTGAGTGGTCTCATCCAGCTAGTCGAAGGCCTGAAGAGACCAAAAAGGTCGACTCTCCCCATGAGTAAGAGGGAGCTAACTCCTTATGCCTGAGGACCCTCAAATTGGGAGGGACATCAATATTTTCCTGCCCTTTGGGCTCAAACTGAAATATGGGCTCCACCTGGGTCTCCAGCTTGCCGGCTGCAGAGCCTGGGACTTGTCAATTCCCATGACCGCGTGAGCCAATTCCTTATAACAGATCTCCTACTAAGTATACATACACACACCTTCCAGTGCTTCTGTTTCTCTGCAGAACCCAAATTCCGCTGGTATCCTGAGCACCAGGCTTCGGTAAATGGGCTTGTATTTACGGGGTCGCCAGGGAAACCCCTGCGCACAGCCCCTGGGCCGACTTCTGGTTCGGCATTTTGGAAGGGGGCGGACACGCCACGGATTCTCAGCATGTGACCTGAACTGCTACCAGAGAAAGTCAATGCGAAATTAGGGATCACGTCTATTTTCTGGGACTGCTCAGGGCTTTACTCTGAGTAGGTCTTTACTCCAGTCCTACTCGGAAATCCGACCTTCACAAATGGAAGGATTCCTTCGCTGACTTCAGTTTTCCATCTTTTATTGGAATGCACTAGGAGGCGGGAACAGGGTTAACCCTTATTTGGTAATCCTCTCAGATAATAGTGCATGTTTGCATTAACACCTAGGTCTTATTTTTGTAGGTCTTCTTTTGAAACTGCCTTATTCCTGAAAGTAATGAAATGGCATCTTTTCAAAGACCGTGACATACAGCTTTTACACCATAAAGTTCACCCATCTGAAGCACACAGTTGAATGGCTGTCAGTTTATTTACAGAATTTTGCCACCATCACCATGGTCTAATTCTAGTGTGTATCTGTTACTCCAAAAAGAAACCTTGTCCTGGTGCTTAGCCTCATCCTCCATTCTGACCCCCCAGCCCCGTACGGCCACGGACCCACTTCCTGTCTCTGCGCATTTACCTACTGTGGACGTTTCACAGAAATGAAATGAAATCATATGCTATGCGGTCTTCCGTGAGTGCCTTCTGACACCTGGCACACTGTTTTTGAAGTTCACCTATGTTGTAGCATGAATCAGGACCTCATCCCCTTTTACTAACGATCTCTTTTCCTGTGCTCAACCGTTCAGACGGTAATGCTTGCAGTCAAAGGCTTGAGCCTGCTCCTTCTCGCTCAGGGATGTGTAGCTAGAGAAGTTCGGGCCCTTGGCTTCCAAGAACTACACAGCAGACTGGAGAAAGACCCCAAGGGGAGACCTTGACACTGAGGAAGCCCTCAGTTTTGTGCTACATGATTTCACCTGTCATCTCAGTGAACCCTCACAACCGCCCTTTCCAGGAGATAATACCACTCGTCCCCACTGTTATTGAGGTTCAGAGACTGTGAGGGACTTGTCCAAGGTCTCACTGCCTTTAAGTGACAAGACTGAGATTCAGGTGTGGACCTGTTCAACCCTAATATCTATTCTCCTTCCCCCGAATCCTCGCCCTCAGCACGAATGTGGAGCTCAGCACTCAGCACTCAGCACGGCGGGTCCGGGTCCCCTCGTTAGAGGAACAGAAGCCTATGTGTTAAAGGTCAGAGTGATTGGAAATTAGGGTGAGCACAGATCAGAGAAGGGAGACGGTCTCCCTTTCCATCCACCCTGGGGCAGGTGTGGGAGCCAAACCACTGTCTCAATGAGCAGAAATAAACCTTCTACTGAAAGGACGTCCCGGGGTGGGGGGCGAGCCCTTTTGCCCAATAGTCCGGATGATGGTGTTTCCTAGTAAAACATCCTTCTTTCTGCAGCCTCACGAGGCTCCGTGGACGGGCCCCGGCCTGCCCACACCCCCCTCCCTTCTCTCGCATTCATAACGTCTAGCTGCACCCTTTGTTTTGGGTCCTTGGGACCACCAGCTTGCTGCTGCCACCGGGCTGGCGTGCCTGATTTTCCCTCTGCCTGATCGTTTCCTCTGAATGCCCCCATGGCGGGCCCCTTCCTCTCCTTCACGTCTCACATGGTTTAGATGTCCCCGTGTTAGTGAGGCCTTCCTTCACCGGCCTCCCACCCTCCTGCCACCTTACTTGCCGGCTTCATGGTATTGTTACTCTCTGGCGAGCTGAAGGACATTCGGGGCACTCGGGTGAAAGCAGAAGGGTCACGGCGCTGTCCCCACTGAAGGGGGGGCCACTCCTGGGGGTGCAGGTGGGGCACAAACAAACAACCCCGCCGCCCCCAGAGGGCCGTGGGCGAGGCCTCTCCCACTCAGGGAAGCACGCTCAGCACTGCCCCTCGGCGGGAGCTGGGAATCACGGTGAGCCCACAGTGACTCCGCCGCCACCTTGGATGAAGACCTTCCATGGGCTGGGGACCTGCTTCATCTGCTCTCTGCTCTGGCGTGAGGGATGCAAAAGAGAAGGAAAAGGTGCCTGTGCTCGCTCTGAGGGCAGGTGTTAGGGCGGCCGGGACCCGATGGCCGCACAGGTCAAGCCCCGGATCCCATGCAGCGTCCACACGGGGCCTGGCCTCACCACCCGCACAGGGCCCGGTGGCTAGCGGCTTTGGTGGGAGGCCTCTTTCCATTCCTGAGCCCTGCCTGGGGGGCAGAGGTCGAAGCGAAACACCACTCCAAAGCTCTGCCCAGGAGACACTGTGGCCCAGCGAGAGATGGGGGTGGCCTCCCAAGGGGCTGACCTCGTCCTCCCCTCGCTTGTCTCCTGCTGGGGATCTTCACTGTGGGGAAGCCATTTCAGACCCTGAATCCCACCCCCGGGGCAGACCGCATTGGCTTGAGGAGTTACAACTCTCTGGGCTGGAATTTGGTGCTCATCCGGGTGACCTTGAACTGAATCTCTTAAGATTCCCATCTCCTCATCTGTAAGGTGAAGACAATGCCGCTCACCCTCTCAGGTTGAATGGAACGAAATGAGGCCAATGCCACGCTTGCCGGGACTGTCTTGGGTATTTACAAATAAAATGTGCCCAATAGTAGAGCTTAAATCCCACCCCCAAAATTAATTAATTAATTGCTGACAATTGCCCTGACAACACAAGACAGCTGCTCAATGAAGATTCACTCCCTCTCCCTGAAAATGTAAATCCTCTACCTCCCACCCAACAGAATAACAAAAAACCTCGCTCTTGTCATTCCTGGGCACCGCGGCCAGCTCCCATGAAGAAATGGGGTGTTTCATTGGACAGGATTATTGTAGCAATAGGTAACAGATAGAGTGGTCGGATGATACCTCAAATATGGCCAAATAATTCATTCGTCTGACTTTTTTTTTTTTTTCATTTATCAAACTCTGCCTCTGTTTCCTCATCTGCAGAAGCAGAAGAGCTGAGTTGGGAGAAACTAAATGAATTTAGTTTCTCCCAACGACATTTGGAACGAGACACGGCGCAAAACAAGCACCAGGTGTTAGCCATCATCACCACGAATGCCTTCTGCATGCTCGGGCAACGTCCCAGCTCTGGGGCGATGGCCCTAAACGAGAGCCAGGGTCCCTGTCCCCCTAGAGACCGTGTCCCGCAGGTGGCGACAGGGATACCAGATACCAGGCAGACAGAAGGAAGAGCGAAGTCACTGCCGAGGGTGCTAAGCACTGTGAGGAAAGCTAGGCGACGTCACGCGTGATGGGGAGATTCGGGAAGACTTCTTGGGGGAACCAAGATTTGGAGCCAACCGCACAGAGATCTATGGGGACGCTGTTTCAAATGCCAAAGTCCCATGGTGGGGACAAGTTTGGTGTGTTAGAGGAACACAGGCCGGCCAGCGGCGTGCTGTGCGTGAGGCTGGCAGGAAGCAGGGGCCCCTCAGCGAACCAAGACTCACTGTCCCCTGGGCCTACGACTCTGCAATGGCCCATCTCAGCAGCATGGCTCCTAAGGAGGCCGTGCCCTGCAGCGGAAATTCCGGGACTACTCACAGGCACTGGGCTTCCCTCCCCCTCTCTGCTCCGCTCCCTTCGAATCTCTACTGGTGTCTCCCACTTCCAAATGGATACCTGGCGAGATTTATACCCAATTCCTCCTGCAAACATCATGTAGCCTGTGAAAGGCCGATCAAACAGGGTGGCTATTTAGGCTCTGGGCCCCCATAGGAGCCATAAAATATCCTGTGCCTCCTTTAATATAAACTCTGTTACAAAAGGCCGCCTTGATCTGCAGCTTTCACAATAATACACTGTTTGACAAGCAAAGCTCTGCTCCCCCCCACCCCCCTCCATCTTCCCGGCCACACCTATCATCTGGTCAGCTGAGTAACGCTTCTGTCTCCAACCAAGCCCAGTTCTGGGTCGTTGGAACCAAGTTCGGTTGTTTCCTGAATTTTGTAGGCCATCATCAGAGACCCCCTGACCTATATGCTAAGACCTTGGTTCATTTTTACCCAGTGGTAAATGGAGACACTGGGCTCCATTTGTTGCTACAGGAGCATTAAAAATAAGTTAGAAGTCATCACTGTGAAAATAATGGTTCTCATTTTTGAGGGCCAATTAGGACCAGGGGCGTTAGCCACATTCCCTCATGTTGGGCACTCGACAGCCTGGCCACAGCCTCTCATGTTGGGGTGAGGAAAGCAGCAAGCAAGAAATAACCAAGGCTCACAGGTCCGTGAGGGGTGGGGCTGGAAGGCGGTGCCACCCTGTACCAGAAGACACGAGAACACGGTCAGCCTCACGGCAAGATGAGACCGACCACCTGCAGGAGGCAGAATGACAGCCCCCAGAGATGGCCGGGTCCTGGGCGCCGGACTCTGGCGCTATATGACCTTACGTGACAACCAGAGTGATGTGATCAGGTTAAGGGGCTTGAGAGGGGAAGATTATCCTTGATTATTCGAGTGATCATCACTTACAGGGTGCTTACAGGCGGGAAGGTTGGAGTCAGAGATGGGACAATGGAAAATGGGACAAAGCCATGTAGCCACAAGCCAAGGAATGCAGGCAGCCTTGACAAGCTGGAAAAGGCAAGGACCTGCTGAAATCCTGAGGTCTGCCTCGTAAGACCCACATCAGACTTCTGACCTTCAGAGTATAAAATAATACATCTGCATTATTATTTATTTTTTTTTCTTTTTCATCTGCATTATTTTAATCCCCTGACCCATGGTAATTTGTTCCAGCAGCAATAGAAAACTAATATACCATTTACAAACCGAAGGCTGGTCTTTTGCCCCAATGAGATAATGGCTGAAAAACGAAACTTCTAGAGGAAGGTGATCAATCATTCAGCTGTTTCCCTCCATGCAGCTACCATTACCCTGTGCTAGCTAGGGGGACTGGCTGAGACGTGCCGGGGGCCGAGGGGGAGCCCCGCCTCTGTGGTCGGCGCTGGGCTCCAGCTCACGCCTTCCAACCCACGTACCTGTGACCTCGAGCAAGTCCCCAGCCTCTCTGAGCCCAAGTTCCTCATGCACAAAACTGGGGTGTACCAGTTCCTTAGGGGGTTACCAATAATTAACACGACCAAGTGCAGTAAGCCAGATGGCTGCTAGTACTTAATGCATACCATTTAAACCTCAAACAACCCTATAAGAGGGTGATGGGATTAATTCCATTCTATAGAAGAGGAAACGAAGGCACAGAGAAATACACGGTTTAGGGCCAACAGTCTGACTTTGGAGCTCGTGGTTCTTCACCACTGTGAGTAAAGTCCCAACACAGTATCTGGCACCAAGGTAAGCACTCCGCTAATAACAACAGGTACTGTATTTGTACTCTTATTCGCTAGTAGCATTTTACTATTATTCTTCATCCCAGTTACCTACTTGGATCCTGAAGATGGTAATGCATCCTACTGACATTACACAGCTAAAGAAAAAAAGAAAGAGAGAGAGAGAAGGAAAACAAAGATTAGAAGAACGGGACTCTATCACCTAGGTGGAAAAGGCGTGAGGCAACGTCTGAAGTCATTCAATACCGTTTTTCATGGTTGTGCGGGGGGCACTCGAGGATTCACAGCTCCAACCAAAAATTAAAGCACAGGAGAAGCCAAAGTCATTGATGTCTATTATAGTTTTTTAATTAGATCCATTTCAATGGTAAACTATTCTGTTTCATCAATGATGGCCATCATCACCCATTTTGGGTTCAACTCTAAAAAGTATTTATTTGTAAACTTTCATTTGGCCAGAATATGTTAATAGAAAAACTGATTAGCATGATCTCCATTAAAAACACGTGGTGTAACAGAGATACCTACACCAAATTCATCTGAGCAAGCAAAATACAGTTTAAAAAAAAAAAGTATCTTCAGAGTTATGCAGCAATATTCTTCAGGAAAACACCAAATATTTTAGATTTTACCTTTCAAGTTTCCATGTATTGAGACATGCTATTGTGCCTAGCACTTTATATATATCAGTATTTAACAGGTTCAATATTATTAACCCGAAAAAAGAAAGGCTCAGAGAGGTTATGTGGCTTGTCCTGGTCACACAGCATCTGCATTTGAAAGAACATCTTTTGATACCTCATACAAGTTAAGAAAACCAGGGCATTATGCCCCTGATTGAAAAACCAGTAAGGGGGGGGGGAGAAAAAAGAAAAACCAGTAAGGGAAAAATCTGCACTAGTTTCAAGCTGGGGGTTGTGTGTGTGTGTGGGGGGGGAAGTGCAAAGAAAATGTTCTAATCTGCCAGCAAAGACTGAGATTTCTCAGTTAACAAGAAAAGCCCTTCATCATTTAATTAAATCGATAATACATTTTTGGAGCTCTGTGTGTCCCAGACCTCACTGCAGATGTTCCATGAGGGGCAGTGCCAGGTTTAAATTCCCGCTTCACCACCTATGAACTCAGTGAAACTGGGAAAGAAGTTACCGAAACTCTGTGGGCCTTGCTCATTTCCTCATTGGTAAAATGGGGATTATAAGAGGACCTTCATCGTGAGGATAGGGGGAGGGGGATGAATGTGAAGCGCTTAGAACAGTGCCTGGTGGCGCACAGGAAGCCCTAAGAGGGGGCGGCTATCCGTTCTAGGAATGGTAGGTACTACAGGATTTACGAGCCGGTTACCTCCCACTATTGACAGACCACCGAAGGAAACAGTGCAGCATCTTCGAGAAAGATTAGGAGTTTTAAGCACACCCACTTAGCATTGACCTGGAAACCTTTTAACTACGAGAATGATGGCTTGATTAGCCAGTACCAAACTTCCTCCCCAGACATGCCTGCAAAAAAGTGCTCTGGGAAACAGCAATCTGGAAAGCACAGCCTCATCTGTGCTGGGAACTGAAGAGAAATTGCGCTCAGGGGAGGAAACGGACTACAAGGTACTGCAAGGCATTGTCTACCTTCTGGGGAGCGCTGACAGCCGGGGAAGAGACCCAGCAGCCGAAAAGACACGGGGAAGAAAGATGCCCGGCCCCCTCCACCGTGCTTACGGAGGCAGCAGACCGCACATGTGCCATTTCCTATTCAGTCGGCAGGGTTGATGTCAACCGTGTGCCACATGATTGACCACTTTCAATCTTCTAGCGACCCTTCCAAGGGGTCCTCTACCAGAGTCAGTAGAGGTCAAGGAACTTGCCCTAAGTCACACAGCAACAAATCCCAAGCTATGGTCCCTAAGACAAGAAGTGGAGGCATAAAAGGCCAGCACTCTAGGAGACGAGACTGCATGTTAAATGAAAGTCTAGTCTAGTGGAAAATCCCATTGTCTGGAGGTAGGTCCCCTTAGGACGCCCTGATGCGGTCACCAGAAGGATGGCTAATATTTAGACAGTGCTCGCGATGTGAGATAGTACTCTATACGTTATACTCGTATATAATATATATATCATTCCCACTTTATGGGTGAAGAAACTGAAGCCCATGGGGGTTAAGGGACTTGTCCGAGTCACACATTTGGAAGTTGATATCTCCAGATGTTTATTCTTGAGAAAATGCTTATAGGCTCATCACAGAAAACCTCCTCTAGTCAGTGGCTAGAGAAGGAAGCAGGAGAGGAAGAGGCCACCTGAAGACGGAGCAGAGAGACGCAGCCACAAGTCATGGAAGCCAGAAGCCACCAGAACCCAGAAGAGGCAAAGAAGGAACCCTCCCCTAAAGCTTCCTGCCGACACCTTGATTTCACACTTCTGGCTTCTCGAACTGTGAGAGAATACAGTTCTGTTGTTTTTAGGCCACCCGGTTTATGGTCATTTGTCATGGCAGCCTTGGAAAAGTAATGGGGAAGATAGGGCCCAGGATCAGGAGTCGAGGCTAATCTTTAGGCGCAGATGTGTGGGTTCAAGCAGCGGGAAGAGGAGGCGCCTTGCTAGGGGCACATGAAACCCGGAGAGGCTCACTGGCTGGAGGCTGGAGGAGGAAGACTTGGGAGTCAGTATAATGAGCCAGGTTTTCAGCCAGGAGAGCGAGCTGCCCAGCACTGTGTTGATGTCTTGTGATGTACGGAGTTGCCCAGCACGCAGAGTAATCTAGCCCTGTTAGGAGGTTATTCCTCTGGAGGTCGCTTGGGAGGTGGGAATGGCATCGGAGGCCAATCATACTCCCGCGTCCTGCTACTCCAGGAGCCCGGGGCCAGCCAGGCGGCCAGTGCTCAGAGACACTCGCCCTCCCAAACTGTGCACACCAGTCATGAGACGGCTCTCAAAGTGGTCTCCTTTTACAGGTTTTCTGTAGTATTTTGGCAGGATAGGCTAGGAAGCAGAAAGCATCAATGTCCTCAGTCTCCGTTTCTGGAGCTACCTGCTCCTTCCCGCCCCTCCCTGCACGGACACCTGCAGTAAGACAGACGGACATCTGGGACCCTGAGCGCAGTCATACCTGTCACTCATCCCAGCTGTTATTCCGTGTGCCAGAGACAACCTTGAGCCACTGTTCCCTGACCCCCTTCCCCCTGCAGTTTGCACCCCACTGTGTGGACCAGACAGGCCTCAGGAAGCCTGTGGGCACCATGTACATGTCCTCTGTTCACTGTAGTTCTAGAAAAAACCATCCTTGTGCCATGCTGCTAGTCTCAGACGTTCATGGTCCAGGATCAAAAGCCTGGGCTACCCAACTCCTATCAAACACATGAGCCGCCTGAAATCACAGCATTCTTTCCTCCAGGGCTGATGATTAAAATATTTTCTACCCGGTAGCACAGGTCAGAAGAAAGTTCCTGCCCGGTTTCCTCACTTCAGTGTCCCCATTGCCACACCGGTAAGGAACACCGAGGCTTCCGTGGGGCTGGGGAAAGGCTCTCCTCGCTTTACAGAATACGGAGGGTGGTAAAAAAAAAAAAAAGAGAGAGGAAAGAAAAAAAAAATTAAGCTCGGGCAAGATGTCTGGAAATGTAAATAAAAGAAAGCCTTTCTGTAAGTCATCTTTTGTAAACAAAGTATCACCTCACTTGTAACAGTGGCTTTTTCTACAGACCCACTGTTCTCGGGAGTTTAAGAAGACATTATTCTGGCTCTTACTTTGCTGGCGGACCCTCCGGGGAAGCAGACAAGTAAAGCCCTGATTACAGTCCAGTCCAAGTGCTTCGGGGATAAAACTGATAAGAGCAATTATAGTACTGATACGTTGCCAGACGTTCTAAGTACTTTATATGGACCGTCTCTCTGAATATGCACAACAACCCTATGAGATGAGGATTCCTATTGGCCCGATTCTGCAAATGAGGAAAGGAAGGCCCAGCACAGGCAGCTCACCGGGGGTGGAGACGTCATGCCGGCAGGCCAGCTCTTATCCGCCCCTCTGCACCCCTTGGTTGGACTCTCGGGAGCACAAAACTGCCGCATGCAGCCGGACTAGAGACGTCACAAGGCTTCCCAGAGGCGGGAACACAGGCCAACCGTCATTGAGATGGGAGCTAAGGTTAGGAAAGATAATCTGGGTCCCCATTCCGTGTTAAGGAGTAAAGATACGAATGACCATTGGCCACTCTTTTAACTCCAGCCTTCAAATCTGGGGACTAGCTTTTCATCTCCATCCGTGATCTCAGGGCTTTCTCACGTGCCCATCACCTGCAGAAGGCAGGGCAGGAAAACCAGTTTTGTTTTTGTTTTGCATGGGAAATCAAAGTCACTGAAAAGGCAGAGGCAGAAACCTGAGCTGAGAGTATGTGTGTGTGAGAGAGAAAGAGAGAGAAAGGGGGGGGTTCCACGAAGGAGGTTGCATGGGGACACCGGGGGACGGAAGCAGCTCATGGACGGCTCTGAATGGAACAGGAAGGACCACTCTGCCCCAGGGGTGGTGTCGGGCTGACACCGCCTGGAGATTCTGAGCACGGGGAAGCCCCCGGGTTTTGAGGACAATCTCAGTGGCTGGCCTCCTCGGGAGGGTCCCCCTGTCCATGACAAGGACAGAGTCAGGAGGCCAGGGACCGTCTGAGGGCCATTCCTGCCAGGGTGCAGCTGGCCAGGGGACACCCTTCTCTCTCCTTCCTCGCCCAATTAGGTCAGTAAGACCTTCAGCGGGCTGAGCGGAGAGGACAGATTCTTCCAACTTCTTGGCAAGCTTCTGCCGCTGTCCAGCTGTTGGCTTATTTAGCGTTTAGGAAAAGAGGGAGGGAGAGAATAACTCAGATTTATCAAGTGCCTCTTGCCACAGGAGGAAGCGAGTGTGTGTATGTGTGTGTGTGCATATTCTCTCTCTCCACCCCCCCCCAACACTGGCTGCACTGAGCACTTTCGGAGCGCTAGGCACTAGCAAATTCTACATTAACTCAGTTTTCTCAGTACCTTTTAAGAACTTAATTGTTACCCCTAACTTAAAGAAAAGATAAGTGAGAAAACAGAGAAGCTAAGATCACAGGATGAGAAAGCGGCAAAGCTGGGATTTGAACCCACATTGCCTAACTTCTGATTTTTTTTTATAAGATTTATTTATTTTAGAGAGAGGGAGAAAGAGAGAGAGAACCGAAGGAGGGGCAGAGGGAGAGGGAGAGAGAATCTCAAGCAGATTCCCTGCTGAGTGCAGAATCTGATGCGGGGCTCAACCTCAGGATCCTGAGATCACGACCTGAGCCCAGATCAGGAGGCAGATGCTTAACCGATGGGATCACCCAGGCGCCCCACTTCTTTAAAAATTTCTAAAAAAATCTATTAATTTTAGAGAGAGAGTTTTTAAAAAATTTTTTAAGATTTATTTATGCCTAACTTCTAAAGCAGGAAGGAAGGAGCTGTTACCATACCCATTTTATGAAAATGAAATTACGGATGAAAAACAAAATTCTGGAGAAGCTCAGAAACTGCGCCCAGCCCACAGCTAACTGACAGAGCATGACTTGACCTCAGGGTCAGCCTCGACCCAAAGCCCATGCTCCCTGACCTCCGGCTGGCTGCTCTGTGTGCTGGAAACACTCCCAGTCTGGTGCAGGAGAGACACGAGTCTGACCTGGAACGGCGGAGACGCCCAATTCATGTTTATGGACAGCCTGAATGAAGAATGAACGAAACCTCAGCTAACACACCCGGGTCTGGAGACTAGCTTCACAATCCAGCCTCGGGGGCAGCGGAAGGACCCAGAAGCATCCTTTTCAGAGGTAAAAAATAAATAAATAAATAAATAATCATTCGCACCATTTCTGAAAGCTGGAGGGGGAATGGACTGAAAACAAGCAAAGCTCTCCAAACGGCGATAAATACCTTAAATTACCCAGCAAGTTTAAAAGCCTTCATGCTGCTCTTTTTCCCAGCACAGAAACAGGCTCCTGATTGTGGCTGGTTTAGAATGGAACATTCAGGAGGGTGTGGAGCCAGTGGGGCCGGAGAAGGGGGGAGGGGTGCGGGGAGGGGAGGAAAAGTCTCCGGGTGCCCAGGAACATTCAGCCCAGCTGGCTGGCAGGAGACAGAGCCGGCAATTGTACGAGCTTACGCCTGCAGAGGAGAGTGTAAGTCTGCGGACGGCTGGGGCTGGGGACTTCCTTAGTTCCCGGGGGCAGTTTTCCTTGCCCACAGGAACGGGGAGAGAGAAATGTCAGCCTCAGCGTTGCAGTGGCTGCCTGAGGATGCCTTCCTTTCTGGAACTCAGTGTTGCCTGGGGCTTCTCTGGATCCTTACAGGAAAACGACTGTATCGATTCCAAAGAAGAGAACAGTTCAGGGAGGGCTGTAAATGCCCAGAGTCCAATTCCTTCCAAAAAGCATGGGCTTGGGGTGAGCTTCTCCCTCTTCCTCCGTGACCCATACATCTCTGGTGGGGGCTGCTGCCATCAGACGCGTGTAAATTAGTGCTGTCCAGCCCGGGGCGGGCGGGCAATGAACGGTCCCTGGCCAGAGGGCGGGACCCGGAGTGCTGCTTCCCGTCTGCACCACACAGCTGATCTCAAGCCCCAGATAAAATAAACATCGGTTCCGGAGAATGTATTCCATGCCCCCTTGTGTGGTCAGCTGCAGCTCACGGACCGGGCAATCGCAGCCCATCTAGCGGGGCAGATGCCACCGACTCCGCTGACAGCTCATTCTGGCATGTTCTGCGCCGTGTCACCGGGAGGAGCATGGTGTCTCCAGGGAGCAGGTTCAAACACCTGTGACCTTAGAGAAGGTACGTAAGTGCCTGCTTTGTCTCCGGGTATGAAAACGTGGGTCATGACAGCAACTACTATCCAGGGTTGTTATAAAGACTAAATCGGTTAATGTGTGCTAAGCGCTTACCACTGATTTGAGGGTTTAGTCTGTGCCAGGCACTTTATAAAACTTGACAGGTAGTACCTCATTTAAGCCCCATATGACCCTATGGGGGTGCTAGCACTGTCCTCATTTTCTTGTTTAATAAGCTGACCTCCAGGGAAGTTAAGGCACGGGCTCAAGGTCAAGGGTCAATGGTTGCCAGGGGGCGGTGGGAGCTGGGATTGGAACTCAGGTGTTCGGACTCCGGCCTCTGTGGGTTGGCTCTTGGGGCTACGCTGCCTCCTGACCCTCCATGAATCCAGTTCCTTTAGAATTAACCATCTCGACCCTGGCTGAACATACAAATCGCCTCTGGGGACTTTAAGATATGAACCCCTGGCCCCCCCAAGATTCTCATTCAGGAGGTCCGGGCACCTCAGGAGTCTGAAAGGCCCTCCCAGTGACTTGGATGTGCGACCACAGTGACCAACATCACCTGGGTCCTCGGGTCGTGCTGAGATGATGAGACCTCGTTCATTCCTCACCACCTTCTAGCAGAGAACCATTCCCGTCGCTGTGTTACAGATGAGGGAACGGAGTCCCAGGGGAGCTCACGGAAGCCTGAGGCCCGCCACGAGCAGGAGGTAGAGCCTGGTTGAACACTGGAGTCCCGTGTACCCGCGACACCCCGCTACGGATGGAAGCACGAAGAAAGGGCCCCCTGTCCAAGGCTGGGCCCCCTTCCCAACAAAGGGCAAAATTCTGCCTCTGGGGTGCCGGGGCGCCTCAGTGAGTTAAGCAACCGACTCCTGATTTCGGCTCAGGCCATGATCTCACGGTCATGAGATGGAGCCCCACACAAGGCTCTGCGCCAATTAAGGTTCCCTTTCCCCCTGTCTCTCTGCCCCCCACCCCTGCTCGCACTCACGCTCTTAAAAAAAAAAATCCTGCCTCTGACTGAGATGCAAGATAAGGGCTGATCTAAACCTGCCAAGGGCCAGAGTCCTTAAGAACACGCGTATCTAGAGCCGGACCCGTGTCCTAGCGGAAGACACGGAAGACGCGGCCTTGGCAAGCAGTCTGTGAGCTGGGGGCCCCTGGGACACAGAGAACCGAGTCACGGGGGCGGCGGCTGCCTAACTTCCACGTCTTGTTACACAAACAGTGGTCAGGAAGGGAACACCTGCGGGCCTCCACGGCACCAAGGTGACCTCTCCTGAGAGAAGCTGCCGGCAGTCGCTGGTTTGTTGGGACACGGGACCGTGAAGACCCAGAGGGTCTGCTGGACCGAATTCACTGAACGGAACGATTCCTGGGGACAAGTCAGGCAAGGGCCACTTAACTCTCAAAATACAGTCGCATCGCTTAACACGAGTTCTGTAAGTGAAACCCACTACCTTTATTAAGAAACTACCAGAAATTGGGCTGCCTGGGTGGCTCCGTGGGTTGAAGCCTCTGCCTTCGGCTCGGGTCATGATCTCAGGGTCCTGGGATCGAGCCCCACATCGGGCTCTCTGCTCAGCGGGGAGCCTGCTTCCCCCTCTCTCTCTGCCTGCCTCTCTGCCTACTTGTGATCGCTGTCGAATAAATAAATAAAATCTTAAAAAAAAAAACAAAACTAAAAAAAAAAAAAAAACTACCAGAAATTTTATTCAACGAGCATTTCTCAGGCACCCTTCCTTTGCCAGGTGCCATGCCGGCCACTGGCAGAAGGGATGTGACCAAGAGCGAGTCCTCGCCAGCTACCCAGCTACCGTTGGCACAGTTTTGGAGAAGAGGATGAGGCAACAGCGTGCCCACCCCGGCTCTCCGGGTCCCAGCACACAGTATATTACAGGACCGTGGCGGAGGATGGAGGCAGGTCTCAGACGTCTCCCTGCCTCTTTGTTCCCCAACTTACTACTACCCCTTCCCCATCCTCCTCCCTTCCCAGTGTCTCCTTCTTTGTTTAATCAAGAAACATTTGTGGCCATCCATTGTATTTCCGAGCAAAATCTGTATTTCAGGCATGCTGAGCCTCCAATATGGAATTTGAATACCAATGGAGCTGGGTGCTTACATTATTTCATCCCATTTTATTTGTCCATAATCACACCCTCTAGAATTCCACATGCAGACAGATGCAAACGACTTATAGAAATGCAGAGTTCCAAGAACTAGAGAAGCAAATTGAATAGTCTTATCTTAATAAAAATCTTGCTTTGCTAGGGCAAAATTCAAGGCCAAGGGGGCTACAGAGGTCCTCAGGTTTCACAATCCACCCCCCCCCATCTTTCTGTATTTCAGGAAAACAACAACAACAACAAAACCCCACAAAACCCAAACCTTCCTTTATTAAATTTCTCTATTCTTGGCTCCATCCAAAGTTAAATTGTTTTTGGAAAGATGGAGAAAAATAGTACAGGTGTTTTTCAGGGAGAGAGAACCTATTCTTGGCACAATTTTAAAATGTTAAATATATTTTTAACCCCCACCCAAACAGAACTTGCAATTGGTAGCTATTTAAATAAAGTAACCCTGTGCCAATTCTATATATGTTGGTCTAAATATGCTAAGAAAGAAAGAAGGAAGGAGGGAGAGAAGGAAGGAGGGAAAAACACAAGGAAGGAAGGAAGACATAAAATGGGTATTTGCTCTGCATCCAGAGAAAATTAGTAATTTTTGTTTCTAATTTTCCTGCAGAGTTTTCAATGGGCGTAAAAACGTTTAAAATTTGGAACACTAGTAGGTGACCTTATCGAACGTATGTGACAGACTCTCTGCAAGGCATTTGGGATTGATCACCTACGGTCATCATCAGACTGACCCCACTGGGTGATTATTATATCCCAAGTTTACAGAGAGGAAATGGAGTCACAGAAAAATCACACGACTTGCCCAAAGCGACACATTAATACCACCAAGATTCACACCCACATAGTGTGACCCCAGGACCCATACGTGTAAGTAACTTCCACACTCAAGACGGCACAGTTTGAAGACTTTCCAGACTCCAGTAGATTTTCAAATCTTGCTCAGGTGGTATTACCTTCCTTTGCTTCCTACACTGTCCCTTGCTCCCCGCCAAAGCTCTACCTTCCCCCTATCCTGAGAGGACTGTCCTTGCTACGCCTGTCTTTTGCAGATGTAGAAATCGGCGTAAAGTCAGAAAGTGACCGAAGCGAGGCCACACAGCTCACGATAAGTGGGGAAGAGCGAGCTGGACCCCTGACTCGGGCCCTTCGACACAAACCAGATCTCAGGGCTAATTCCGTGCATCTGCTGTCAACCCCAAAGTGGCCAGACCACCGGAGACAAGACTCAGGGAGGGGCAACGGGGATGAGCAAGCGCGTGGAGGGCGCACTTGTCTGATGCCCTGGGACCCGGCCAGGAACCACTGTCCCTGCTTCCTTCTGAATGGCCTGGGCGGTGGCCATGTTCGTTATTTCAATTAAACCTCTGACGTCGGCCTCAGGCTTGGGGTTATTAAAAAACAGTTCTGGTATCTTTAAAAAGCCACATACAGCCACGTTCCCTAAGTGCAATCAATAAAAGGGCCCGAGCTGGTGACATGGGAATGGGTGCATGGAACAGTCCTGGCCCTTTCCTAAGGGGCACATGCAGACTTGAGGATATCGCTAAGGCCCATTGGAAGAATTATTTCCTTATAATTCTACGGCGGTCTTAGGAAGTCGAAAATGGCACCATAAAAAGAAACAACCCCACTTCCCTGGAAAAAGCGCAGCTGACTTGCTCTGAGGGGGGTGTGGGGGCTGTTCACACTTGTGAGGTTTTACGGTAACGGCTGCCGGCGCCCACGAGTGACTTCCTCCCGATGCGCGCTGCCGCCGGGCTGGGCTCTGCGTTCCACTTTACTGGCAAAGATAAATCCTACCTCCTTCATACAAAGCCGTGCTTCTCCAGAACCAACCCCGAGGGAGGGGGCTGCTGTTCAACCCTCGACAGAATATAGCCTTGCTGTGTCTCACAGACCTGAGGAGGCCACATTTAAAAAATAAATAAATACAATAAAACCTAAAAGAATCAGAAGAGTTTTTTGTCACCATTCTTGTTCTTCTTGGATACATGAGCTACGGAATAGTGAGCTGAGAAATAGCTTTTTTAAAATGCTGCTGCCCTGGGGGGAGTGCTGGGTGGCTCAGTCAGCTAAGCGTCTGGCTCTTGGTTTGGGCTCAGGTTGAGACCTCACAGGTTGTGGGGTCGAGTCCTGCGCTCGGCGGTGGGGCTGAGGGGGGGCTGTTGGAAGAGTCTCTAGCTCTGTACAACTCTTTCAAATAAAATAAATAAATCTTTAAAAAAAATAATATAAAGGGGGGCGCCTGGGTGGCTCAGTTGGTTAAGTGGCTGCCTTCGGCTCAGGTCATGATCCCAGGGTCCTGGGATCAAGTCTCACATCAGGCTCCTTGCTGGGTGGGGAACCTGCTTCTCCCTCTGCCTCTGCCTGCTTGTGCTCTCACACTCTCTCTCTCTCTCTCTAACAAATAAATATATAAAATCTTTAAAATATAAGTAAATAGGGGCGCCTGGGTGGCTCAGTGGGTCAAAGCCCCTGCCTTCGGCTCAGGTCATGATCTCAGGGTCCTAGGATCAAGCCCCACATCGGGCTCTCTGCTCAGCAGGGAGCCTGCTTCCCCCTGCCTCTCTGCCTATTTGTGATCTCTCTCTCTGTCAAATAAATAAATAAAATCTTTTAAAAAATAAATAAAATATAAGTAAATAAATAAAATAAAGGAAAATAAAAGTGTTGCTGCCACTTTAACCTCTCGAGAGTCTAATACTCAGTTCATCTGGTGGTCTCGCCCAGCCTTGGGCTATCGGGTTAGTTGGTACTTAGTGATCTAGGGAAGTGATGGAGAGATGCCTCTATTGTAAAGGGGGACCCACCTGCCATACCCCCAGTTATCTGCCGGGTAGCTGTCCGGAAGTGCTCAAGTTCATGGTGGAGAAATAAACGGAGGTCACCATCTCATGCCCAGGGCAGATGGAAGTTTTGGATGGAGACGGGTAACTCCAAGTGGCAGGGGCCTACATCGTGTATCCACAGCCTTACCACCAAACACAGCCTAGTTGCTGTGACCTATGATATGATGACGATCCCTATGTTAGATGGATAGATGGATGGATGGATGGATGAGTGGGCGCTTGGATGTAAGGAAGGACAGACAATATGTTCGATGGATGGGTTAAATGCATAGATGAATGAATGGACAGAAGGAAGAAATAAGGGAATAAGAATAAGACAGTCATCCTTAGGAACTTGTTAGGAATGGTATCTTAAATAGGCTAAGGAATGGGAGAGGGCTGTCTATGTTACATCAATGCCCTTGACATGACATTGAAGCAACCCAAATAGACATGCACAACTACAGCTAGTCTCCTCTCTCTGCAAGGGCATGATGCACTTAGGCAAACTCTTCCCAGTGAGATATTTTGTTTTTAGGGTCAGCCCTGCCCAAGCCCCTCTGAAAAAAGTCTGGAAGGAGATTTATCAAAACTGTTTACAATGATTATTGCTGCATGACGGATTTACTGGTGATTTCTAGCCCATTCATTCGACTTGTGTTTTCTGTTATCTTCTGTAATAAACAAATATCTCTTTCATATCAGGAAAAAAAGAATTTAGAAATTGCAAGAAATCAGATTGCACCAGAGAAGAACGAGTGATAGCAAATGAACCCAGTGGGATAAGCCTTAGCTCCATCTCAGACTCAGTAAACAATTGTGAGGTCGAAAGAATTATTGAGGGTTTCGATCCCAGCTGACTTCCGAGGGTAAATCTGCAAAAGTCCGGTTGTTGTTCTTGAGATGGTATGAGGGTAATGGGTCAGTCTTGCCACCCCATTCCTGCAGATAAACCTCAACAGAGTCGCACAGAGGTGAGGGCAGAGTGCCTCGGGGTTTGCCCGAACGTCTAAAAGGAAGCCTGCCTTGCTGACCGAACCCAGACCAACTGGCCAGCCCCTACCTGACGTTCCCTGGAGGCCTGGCCCCTCCCGCTTGGCTGGGGGAACAGTTGGTATCTGTTTTTCTTGGGACTATGGTGAGGAACAGCTGCAGGACGCGAGTCACATTCAACAAATTAGTGGTTCCAGAGCGGGCTCTATGGCACAATTTCTAATTCATACAATGCCTCCAGTTTTGCTGTTCCAACTAAATCATTTATCAATCCCTTCACGGATGTCAGTAAATCTCAGCGTCTGGGGACCTGTAAACATTAAAATAAGAAGCTATAAAAAAAATATTAGTAAACCAATTAAAAGCTCAAGGAGCAATAAACTCTAGTTGCATTACACCTAAAAAACAAAAACAGACCCTCCCCCTCTGAAATTAAATAAACACTCTCTATCAGCAGTTTTTCAAAGAGCTTTTTCTTTCTTCTCAAAAGAGCCCCCTGGTCTCCTATCTGGTGCCTTGGTGAGCTGGGGATCGTTTATGGATCAGGCAACAAGAAATAAAGGACGGAAGAGAACCGGAGTGTTTTGCCTCCAGAAAGCAAACGCGATCAATATTCGGTTGCAGGAGCTGAAAAATGGCCTAGAAACTGTATTGTTTGACAAACATCCAGTTTGAATCACGACTGGGAATTGACTAATATTTACCCAAATCAAATAAAAAAGAGGCACGATGATTATCATTAACCACAATAATTAAGAATGGGGAACTAGCACACCGTGGAGTTCTGCCATTCACAAAGCGCTTTCATTCACTTATCTATCGTCACGAACACCACACAAAGCGGGTCAGGTTGCGATTCCTGATTTTTAAGATGAGCAGCCTGGGACTCAGAGATGAAAAGAGGCTCGCTTGAGGACACACGGCTCGTAAGAGATAGCGCTGACACCTGCACCCAGATGTAGGACTCCCAAGTCCTTTTCCCTTCCCCGACGACCTCCTTCAGCCACCACGCCAAAGATGAGGGATTCACACGTGGAGATCCTACCACGTGCCGGGCGCCATGTTTTCGATGGGATCCCTGACTTCAGTTAGTAATCTCCGTGACCACTTGAGCTTCTGTTAAAAATGACTTCCTGCTTTCCTTCTCCTCCACCCATCTGGAGCTCACTGAGTCATCCCCAAAGGGGAAATGAAGCTCAGGATGTTTAATTAAAAGTAATATCTCCTCTTTGCCAAGATTCCTTGTTCTAATCCTGACATAAATAGAAAGGACAGGTGGCTTCCGAAAAGCAACGAGGTAGAAATACTAGTGATCTCCAACTTCCAGCATGCTTAATCCAAATTCTGTATCTGCCGTGGAAGAGAACTCTTCCCCGGGCATCATTAGAGGGGCATGAGAGCCCTGTGTGTGCCAGAGACCAGGGCAGAGCCCGGCATCCCGGCTCCCCGCCGGTCAGGGTCAGAGGAGAACCTTACCCGGGAGGCAGAGCAGGGCCAGATAGAAAAGCAAACACTTAGGGGCAAGTAGAGAAGGGCCGCTCATGCTTCTCCCGTGTCTGCCACATCCTGGGCACCGTCTGCGGCTCTTCACATATTTATCTCATTTGACCCCAAGGGCAAGGGAGGCAGGTGCCACTCTTTCCATTTTTACTGATGAAGGACCAAGGGCCTGAGAAGCAGTCGCTTATTCATAGACACGTGATTCGAGCCAAGCTACGCCAGGTTTGGGGCATGGGTGGGTCAAAGTTCGTAGCAATTCAGTGACATCACCTCGACCTTCATCAGGGTGAGTGCGCAAGGCCAAGTCTGGGTGACGGAGACCAGGTGGACAGTGAGAAGAAAGCGGGGCAGGCTCGTGAGGCTGTGGACGCGGTTGCCCGGGTCGCGCCTCCCGCGTCCTGGGCCCTCACCGGGAGCAGAGATGGCACAGGAAGGGTAAGGACGACAGAAATCCAAGACCTCAGAGGCTGCACCAGAGACCCCTCTGAGACCCAACCAGGCCCAGCATTTCCTTGACCGAAATTCCTCCTCAGACGCTCTACTCGGCGGCCTCAAATCTTGGGATTTGTCAGGACTGCGGGGGGAGCTAGTCCGTGCCCACAGACCTAAGGTTAAAAAAAGAAAGGTCTACAGGTCTACACCCCCTTACGAAGGCTGGGTTTGAGGTTTGCTTTGGGGACGAAGGGGATGCGGAGGAGGGATGAAGGTGGCAGGGTTAAGTTTTTTATCTTCTCAAAGCTCAATCTGAGAACCAAGTCCAGAAGAGGACCTCGGACTTGGTGGAAATTTCCTTCAGGCCTTTCTCTCCCGCTCGCCGTGCACAGTGATCTCTTTCATGCATCTCCTTTGGACTATAAAGTGAGCTTTCATGCCCCCTGTGCAAAACTGGTTTCCCGAACAGGCCGAAAATAGATGAGATGTCCACAGCCGTGTTTTCCCTCTGGCTGCGTGGCGAGACTACCTCAAGAGAAGCAGAGGCCCGGCCGTCTAACCCAGCCACCGGTGGGAGGCCGGCCTGGGCCAAGCCCAAGGGTAAAAACGCCAGAGACCCAGGGAGCTGGAAACTCCAGTCTGTGGGTTTTCCCTGAGCTTTGGGAACCAAGGGCTTTTCCCGGATCTGGGCTTGGGATCCGAAAGAACTTTCTGGGCTTAAGAACAATCAAAACCACATCAATGATGATTTTTTTGAGTGTCTCCTATGGGGCCAGGATCTGAGTGAGGTGTTGGGGTAGAAAACGGAACAGCTATGTGCCCTGCAACTTCCGGTCTACAGTCGAGACCGGTACCGTCCAGTAGAAGTATAACATGAACTATACACACTAACTTTCTGAACCCAAGAAGCATGTTTGGGAAAATCCCCCAGATCTTTCTGGAGGCTGCATTAAAAAAACAAAGTAAAAAAACAAACAACTGAAATTAAATTTAATAATATATTTTGTTTGATCTAATACATCGAAACCTTTATCACTTCGACACGTAATCTACATAAAAATTATTGAGATAATTTATTTTGGGGGCACTAAACCTTCAAAACACGGTATGTATGGAATTAATCCTGACCGCCCATCCCAGCTCCCATTAAGTCGTATTAGCCACGTGGGCTCGGAGCACCGCCCTGCGCGGCACAGCTCTGGACATTGAAGACCAAGGATCACATGGGGACAGTGACGGTGGACTGCTCTTTGAGGCGGACGGCAGAATAAAATTACCACCGATAAGACTTATCAAGCACTTACAGTGTCCCCATCACTCATGTGATCTTCCCTAAATGACCCTAAAACACTGTCATCCCCGCTTTACAGATGAGGCTAAGTGAGGCACAGAGAGGTCACGCCTCTTGCTCAAAGTCACAACGCGGTAATCAGGGGCACGTAAATGGGGAACCCAGAGCCTGTGCTCGCACCCAGAGCCTCGTCCTGCATCTTGAGCATGGAGCCAGAGGACTCCAAGCTAGAGCCCATCCTCCCCAGCCTCTCAATGTTGCCCTTTGTGATGAAGGTCAGGGAGGACATATCTGGAGCCCTTGGGAAGCTGTGAAGGGCTTCTTGTCAAATATTGAGTCCCAGTAAGGGATATGGAAGTGTTTTATAATGTACTCTCTGCGGCCGGATGGCCTGGGTTCAAATCTCAGCCACACCGTGTACGAGCTGGGGACCTCAGACAAGTGACTTAACCCCCCTATGCCTCAGTGTCTGGTTTAAACAATGGGAATAATAAGGGTCGTCGTGAGGATTGCAGGAATTAATATAAATAAAGTGCCTACTGAGCACCTTGCTTGATATTGAAGGAGCCAACAGTAAGGAGCAGTGCTAAGTATTTTTGATGTAAGCGGAGTTCAGACGCTGTGGGGTCTGAAAGGTACGTTTTTCAGGAAGAGGACGAAAGCAGAAGGCAGAGAGGAGGGCCAATCATCAGTCCACAATAAAGTGTGGGTGTTGGGGGCCTGCCGGTTTAGGGACCCTCTCCAAGGCTGCCGCCTCCTCTCCAGATGAAAGACGGAAGACAAGGTACACGCTTACTGAGGGGTGAACGGTGCCCCTCCAAAATTCTTGTGTTGGAGTCTCAAGCCCCAGGCCCTCAGAACGGGATCGTATTTGAGTTGGGGCCTTTACGGAGGCAAGCCCCTGAAAGGAGGGCAGGAGGGCGGGCCCTTCTTCGAGGTGACGGGTGCCGTGGGGACAGAGGAAATTTGGACACAGCGGCATAGGGAGGATGTCGTGTGAGTATGAAGAAAGCTGTCGCCAGGCCAAGGAGAGCCCGGGACGGCTCCTTCAAGCCCACGCCTCGATTCTGGCCTTCTGGCCTCCAAACTGGGAGACCGAACACTTCTGCCGTGGAAGCCCCCGGTCTGCGGGACTCTGTGCCGGCAGCCCTGCCACACTCACCTCACACACACGGGGACACCCGTCTCCCCCACCCTTGCTCCCTGACCCCGCAGTGCTGCAGAAGGGCCTGGGGGGACAGACCCCGGCCCCCGGCCCCGTGGCACGCGCAGAAAACTCTCCGTCTCCCCGGCCAGCTCGCTTGGGCTGACCTGCTGCAGTGGAAAACCATCCAGGAAGGTGGGCTGCGTCCTTGAACACTGCTCGCTCTGTTTCCCGTTACCTTCAAAACCCCTCTCTGTCGACCGGAGGGGGAATAAAGCGTGTCTTTATTCGGGCCCAGGCTGCCTTGGACACCGCGCTCCGGCCTGAGCCAAGACTGACACAGTGGCTCATTGAGCACAGTTCGCCCTCGGCGGGTTCCGGACACAGTACCCCGGAGCCTTGGACCCTCCAAAATGCACACACGTCCAGCCGCATCTCCCGAGCTGCAAAGGCCCTCCGGTCGCCCATCCTCACGACCCCGTTTGTTCAAACCCGTGGGGGCGCAGGGATCCCCGCCCTCGGGGACAGTTGCTGCCCCTCATCCATGCGCGGTGAGATGGGACGTGCGTGCCTGCTCACGCGCGCTCACAGGCGGAACCCGGGAGGGGGGCCGGCCTGCGAAGGGGTTCCGAGGAGCTTTTCTCATCTGCCTCCAGAGAAAGGAGGCACCGTGGCTCCCGATCAATTGTGCACACCGTGGCGGCGGGAGCGGCGGCTTCCTGGAGGACCTCGCTTCCTCCTCCACAAACAGCTTCTGAGGTTCTAATCAATCATGCCTCTCGCCCGGGAGAAGGAGCTAAACATAGCAAGGCTTGTATTCTAGAACGCCGATCACCGACAGGAACTGAAAAGCGGGGCCAACGGCCCTTTAGCGGAGAGGGCGCGGAATCTTTCAAGTGTATCCTTTCTGACTCCCCTCCCAGAAATATGACCTGCAAATGATGACCTCAAGACGCCGCCTAGAACGAGAGACTAGGACTTGGCTCCATTGTTCTGTAACCTGAAAAACAAAGGGGGGTGCTGGGCTGGGCTAAGAAAGGGCTCCACTGTTTATGAGCTTTGTGGCCTCACCTAACTCAGCTTCCCCAAGTCCTACTTCCTTTCTTGATCGAGTTTTAAAAAAAGGAAAGATGGAAGTTCTAGTTAGGCAACGTCTAACGATTTTTGCTGGCACGTCGTCCTTCTGCCGAGAATATTCCATACCTCAGAGAAACACTGAAACGTTCTGGGGGTGGCCGAGGCAGGGACGTGGGCGGGGTCACCCCCGGACCCTCGGTGCCTAGAAGGGGTCAACAAAGGCTTGCTGAGCAGAAATGCAGACTGACTAGGCCCTTCGTTGTTCCTCCACGGTGCCCTCCTGCCCAGGAAAGCCGCAGGGGTTGCGAGGACGGTTTGTGATATGCTTTACTCTGCATCTCACGGGCTGGGGGTGACATTCCAAAGTCCCGGGAGCACATCAGTCAGACCAGTCACAGGTGGCCTGGGGCTGAGGCTATCACGGGGTTCAGATGCCACAGAGACCAATTAGGGGGTCGCGACCTCTACGAGCCTACCACAGTTGGCCCCGTAGGGACCAAGATGGCGGAGTTGGCTTAACAAGGCTATAGCACACCCCCACGACACTCTGGAACTTTCTAACCCCAACGTGCTTCTTGGGTTCAAGATGATTACATTGCCGTTCTCCTTTTTACCCAAATCTCTTATCTGTTTCCTGGAACACTGTCTTCTCTGTTAGGCTCACTCTCCAGTGTATTCCGCCTGAGGAACAAGGAGTTTTAAGACAAGGCAGCCTGATGCTTGCTAGGGACCTCTGGCTGTGAAAAGCCAAGGAGACCCCTGCCTCCCACACACCTTCCCCAGCCTCCTGAGGGTTCCTGCTCCCCAAATGCACATCGTGTGAGGAGTCACAAACCAGAAGGCAGTTCTCTCTCCTCTCCCACTGCCTACTCGGCCGCTGCAGCCTGGGGCTTCTGGATAAAAGCCCGACAGATCTTCAGGGAGTGAGAACAGAGAAGGAACCCATCCTTCGCCATCCTGCTGAGGCCAGCTCTGCCTCCACACGGGCATCTCTTAAGTCAATCAGGAATGGATTAAAAGAAATGCCATGAAGCGGAACATACCTGCCCACAGCTCCAGCCCCAAGGTCAGGGGCATTTGTACCAAGCAGCTAGAAGCCTCTCGGAGTTCTGCAAAGCCACTCACCCCACCACTGCCCAAAGCAGGCCATGCGGAAGAAAGCCCCCTGCCATTTCCATCAGTCATTGTTATTGGGCATGAAGGCAATGCTCCCTTTCCCCCCAGGTTCTCAGCATTTCCCAGAATTTCACGAAGGGATAAGACAGACAGGGACAGAGGTCCAAAACACACATGCCGCCAAAGGACTAATGAGAACTGATGACACACTCCTCATTCGTCAGACACCGTATCAGACACTTTGCAGGTATTTCCTTCAGTCCTTGCAGTGCGGATGCTGTGCTCATCTGAGTTCTGGAGATGGAGGGGCTGGGGTCTGACGGCAAGCTCCACGCTGCGGGGGAAGGTGGCAGTGGAGAGAAACAGGAAGCAGGGATGAGGGGCTGCAGGGTGACCCTGGCGCATTTGGCAGGAGGCCAGATGCTCGCATCGGTCAGAAGTGCCCTCGCGTCCACCCACTGGAGCAAAGGGATGGGGTGGCCCGGCCCCAATTCCTCGCTCGCGCTGACTGGGCAGGCCAACGTCTCCAGAGCCTTGGGCTGGGAACAGGGGGCGCACAGGAGCTACAAACCCCCAAAGGAAGGGAGAAGGAAGCTTCCCCACAAGGTGCACCTCTCCTCTGTGCTCTCCCTCAGTGCACGGTGTCCTCCCCACGGGGAGTCCAGGGACCAGGGAAGCTGCACCCTCGGCCAGGAGCACGTGGGGTTAACTTCTGCGTTCAGCGCTCTCCACAGACATCCACGTCCCGGGCCATTTCCCACAGTCTGCGGGCGTCTCTCTATTGATCTCACCGCCAGCACCTTCTCCTACCTCCCTAGACCTTTTTAGAAAACTCTAGGCGAGGAGCTGGTGGAGAAGCCTTTGGGTTCCACCAAGTGGCAGGATAAGCCCAGAGGATTCCGAATTCTGAAGACCCGCTGACTGCGGGCAGCCAGGAAGCCCCCCCACCCCGCTCCCTTATATCCATGACTGCGGTCTTCAAAACGCTTCCTCCATGAAGTCGGGGTCTTGCTAGATCACCTTTGCATCCCCAGCACCCGGCGCGTGTTAGATGCTCAGTAAACTCTTGAAACGAATGTCTCACACCTGGGCAACCCCTTCCTTCTCCTATGAGGACGGTGAAAGGCCACGTAGGTGCGCAGCACGCTGGCCCCCCCTTGGCCTCACGGGGCACCCCATTACGTTCTGCCAACTGGGGAGCTAGCTACACGTTCACGATTCGCTCCAGACCAGGGGGCGGAGGCATTCCACCGCCCTGGGAACAGCATGTCGGTCCCCTGCAGGTGCAAAGGACACGGACGTGCAAACACAGCAGCCTCCTGAGGTTTTCTGGCTGTCCCTCCAGCTCTTTTGGGGGAGCAGAGGCAGGGATAAGGGTCTGGAGTATCATTCATCAAGGCTGGACAGGGGATTTCCCAGGGAAGCTTTTTCGGGCGGCTCCTCGGCGCTTGGATCCAACTCCACTGTCTCACTGGGCAACTAACTGCTTAGAAGCGGCAGGCCCGGAGCCAGACGGCCTGGCTTCTAGCCCTGTCCCGCCACTACCTGCTGTATGCCCCTGGACACGCCCCTTCAGCTCCCGGACTCGGTTTCCGCGCTGGAGACAGCGGTAGCCACACCTTCTTTAAGGGGTGCTGGACGTGGTTCCACGAGATCACGTACAATGACGATGTGACTACGGAACTCAGGCCAGTGCCTGGTCCGTGGCAGGGACCTGGCATCATGGGGCTGCGGCCGCGGTGGCCTGGGCTGCCCCTCTCACTCAAGGGGAGCTGGCGTCTTCTTTCTTCTCAGGTACCTGGACTCAAGCACGCCCCTAGTCCCCCTCGCCCGCCAGGAGCAGCAGAGGACAGCAGCCTACCTACCACGCAGTCGGTGCTCAGAAATATTTGTCTAAAAAGGGGAAACACCTGCTGACGGATGAACGAAGAAAATGTAGTATTTCCATACGACGGAATATTCTTCAGCTTCGGGAGGAAGGGAATCGTGACACGCGGCACAGCGTGCGTGAACCTCGAGGACATGAGGCTACGTCACGTAAGCCGGTCACCAAAAGATAAACGCCACACGATTCCACTTACGGGAGGCATCCAAAGTCGTCGGACTCTGAGACACCGAAGGAAAACAGTGGTTGCCGGGGGCGGGGTGCAGAGGGAAATGCGGAGCCGATCGGGGGCGCGGGGTTTCTGTGGTGTAAGATGAGACAGCTTCAGAGAATGACTGCACAATGATGGGAATATCCTCGACACCACAGAACTGCAAGCTTAGACATGGTTAGGACGGCACATTTTTTGTTATGTGTTGTCTACCACCATTTTGTAAAAAAAAAAAAAAAAAAAAGGATAAATGCATCTGTAGACAGAATGGGATGGTCACTGGGCCCGGGGAAGAGCAGGCCGGCCCGCAGTGTGGGCAGGGAGCCCCGTCAAGAGGGCAGGGCTGCGGCCCCCGGCCCTTTGGACCTGCTTCCAGGGTGAACATAGTGCAGAATCAAAACCAACAAGACTCAGGGCGCCTGGGTGGCTCAGTGGGTTAAAGCCTCTGCCTTCGGCTCGGGTCATGATCTCAGGGTCCTGGGATCGAGCCCCGCATCGGGCTCTCTGCTCAGCATGGAGCCTGCTTCCCCCTCTCTGTCTGCCTGCCTCTCTGCCTACTTGGGATCTCTCTCTGTCAAATAAATGAATAAAATCTTTCAACAAAAAACAAAACAAAACAAAAAACCCAAAACCAACAAGACTCCAATTCACAGCCTCATTTCCACCTGCGAGCCACGTCGGGGCTTCCAAGACAGAACGGGTGGCTCTTCTAAAGTAGGTTTGTAAACGATGCCTTCCGTCTCAGGGCCTTAGGAATTCAGGACTGGGCAAGTTAATGGTAAACACAGAATATTTTCTAAATTACCCCACAAGCACCCTCTGCTCTCCAGAGGCAACCGGCAGGACACACATCAGGCCTCACCTGCTGGCTGGCCCGGGGCACGTCGCACGCTGGCCGCAGCTCTCCTCCCTGGCCCCCACCTGGTCGGGTTCCTTCCTGTCTTCTCGAGGACACCCAGGACGTGGGGCCCCATCAGCTGCCGCCTGCGGGGCTGACAGGAGCGGCTCTCCTTTGTGTAATTAGATCAATTATCCTGCTGCCTGCAATTACTGTCACTGCTGGTGCCGCTTTCAGCGGGCTTGGCGGTTCTTCTTCTCCTCTCAATCACATTGCAAGTAGGATCGCACCGAAAATGTAAATGGCCTTTGGAAAACACTCAGAACTCTCTGCATTGTTCATGAAAGCTCTAAGAACTGGGGTGAGCGGGAAGAACCGGGCGGAACGTGGGTTGGGCACAGCCGCACCTGCTTTACGCTTCACAGCGCCGCTGTACGGGTCTCCTTCCCCTACCCTGCCCTGTCACCCTCCTTGTCTAGTGTCACCAGGGGTCCTGCTCCTGCAGAGACAGAGAACTAACTCTGTATGACGTGAGGACCAGGGACCAGAAAACACCCACCGAGAGCTTCTGGAAGCAAGATCCGTGGTAAGAAAAGAGGTCAGGTTAGCAAGAGTTGGCATTGGAAGGAGCCGAGGGCAGTAGAAAGAACAAAGTTAGGAATTAAGTGCTATAAAGACTGAGGGGGAAACGTGGGGGAAGTCGTGCACAGTTATGGGGTCTTGATTTCGTTTCATCAGTACCTCCCAGAGTGGCCTTGGGTTGGTCACTTCTGCTCAGTGTTCTCACCAGCACAAGATGCAGTGACGGGGGCAGGGGCGGGGGGGGGGGAGCCAGGGAACCCCAGGGAGGGCCAGCCTGCAGGTGAAGGCTGAGCAGAGGGGTGAGGGGCTTCTCTCGCTCCCACCCCCCCAATTGGAACCACTCTTTTTCATCTGGGGCTTCAAGTTAATATTTTGATGACAGTGTTTTTCTTCTCAAAAACGTTGGCGGGGGGCGGGGGGCTCTGTTGAGACACGTGGTGACCAACGGCCCGGTGCCCTGAAGAGAGCAGCTATTCGATAAATGTTAATTAAATTATATGCATTCGAACATCCCTCATCTCAACACGAACAATCCAGGCGTCACATTCTTGGCTCACGTTAAACTTTTCCGGAGCGAACCCACAGGTCATGCCCACGCGAATGGACGCCAAACTATAAATCAGGGCTCTTATATCCGGTGTTCATTTTTTAGCGCAAGTAAGAATTGAACGTAAAGCTTTAGATTAATTTAGAAATTAATCCAAAGGTGTTACGCTGGATGGCTTTGCACCAGGAGAGGAAGTGGCAACTGGATGCTGATAAAATCCAGGTATTAGAAGCCCTTTGAGCTATCTTGAAATGGGGCTAAAAATTAGGAATAATCATAATGATGATTAATACATACTTGCGTGTCAAACTCTCCCCAAGAATCAAATCATTCAATCCTCGTAAACCCCTGGAGGCAGGGCCGTTACTACCTGTGACTTGCCCAGATCACAGGAGACAGAGGTAAGCCCAGGCCATCCGGCTTCTGAGGCTCCAGGCCCTCAGCACCGCTGCCTGAGGGAGCACCTACTGTGTGCAGGACCGCGGGGCAAAGTTCACCAAGCGTTACTGCGCCTCCTACATTTGAGGCCGAAATCCGGTCTGATTTCAAATTCCAGCCCATTTAGAAATGTCCCACTGGCTGGCAAAGGCCTGTGGGGGAACCCTGTCTTCCCTTGGCTACCCTAGAGGCTACCCTAGAGACTGCCCTCCCACTATGATCTCCCCCCCCCACCCCGCCCCACCGTGCCCTCCTTCCCCGGGGCCTGCACCTCCAAGGTGCATAAGCAGATGTGCGGGGGACCCTTCACAGACTCGGCTTCCGGTCAGCAAGATTACCTGGGCACAGGTCCATGCACCCCAGGGTGGCTGAGGTATTTCAGCGGTCACCTGGAGTTGAAAGCATGAACAGAAGATTCCCTACCCAGAAGACAAATGCAACCCTCCACCACCCCCCACCCCCCCCCCACCCACCCCCGCCAAACTCAACTAGGTTCTGGCTGCAGCTGCAGGAGACCCTGAGGACAAGTCAGACCAAAGCCCTCCAAAGAGCTCTGGCCCCTCCTCCACCCCATGACGTTCCCAGCAGTGTCATCAAGGCCACGTCTCCCTTGCCGGAACAATCTGAAGGATGTCGACGAAAACAAACCAGGGAAGTTCCTAAATTTTTTTTGACCACACGCCCGGCGCTGAAGACAGAGTGGGTAATTTTCACTATTGCGAAACTGCTGAGTGCAGAGTAATGCCATTCCCTTGCATCTCTCCTCCCTCCCCACCTCTGCTTCTCTCCGCTCTCCCTTCCTCCTCCCACCCATCTGTCTGCCTTGGGGGGGGGTTCGGGGGGGGGGGGAGGGAAGGGCTTTCTTCTAGAAACAAGTGATGGACAGAGTACCTCCTGAGCGCCCAGGGCTGCCGGGACACTTTTTTCGGGGTCCCCCAGCGTGCCGCGTCCACCAGCAGCAGCCTCTGCCTGGTCATTCACAAAGCTCTCAAAGGTGACCTCCATTATGGCAGCATCGCGTTCCCCATTCCGTTATTCCAAGGGGTGTCTTCCGCCCCCCCCCCCCCCCCACTTTGTATGCACTGGCACAAAACTCATCTATCAAACACACAATACTCTAACGCCTGGGCAGATCTGTGTCCAGAGAGTTGATGTTAAAGATTTTATTCTTTTTTTTTTTTTTAATTGCTCCATGGTGGAAGCATTCACCCTCAAAGGCTTCTTACGGACTCCCCATGGGCTCCCCACCCCCCACCCACCCGGGGCTGGCCCCGGCTATACTTGGAGGGTTGGGGCACAAAGACTCGAGCCCAGTCCTAGCTCCGCTGCTCATTGTGTAACCTCTGGCTGGACCTTGAGACTCTCTGAACCCATTTTCCCCTCCGAACCCTTCCCTACGAGAGGGGCTCACGGGAGCACGTGCCTAACGGATCAGCTCTAAAGATCAGGGGCAGTGTGTGTAGAATGCCTGCTGTGTAACACCTTGGTCCGTGCGTGGAAAATGCTTAACTAGGGCCCACTAGAACCCTGCTGTCAGGGCCACGGGCAATGGCAACATCAGCCCACATCTGTAACGTGGCAAGGGTGAGTGACCTCGGTTCTGGGCCATTGTTCTGTGCTTCCCGGAAGGGTCACCGAGGCCACCTCTCCCTTGCCGGAGGGATCCGAAGGAAGTCGATGAAACTACCAGCCGACGATGTGCCGGCCGATGTCCGTTCGCTCTTTCTTCCTGTGCTCCGTTCATTCTCTCCCCTTCTCTCTCCCGCAGGAGGCTGACTCCAGGGACCACAGTCCACGGGGCTCCAGGCGGGCAGCTGGTTGACCTGGTCCAGATTGGCCACGAGGAGAAACCAGCAGAATGGAAGGGAGGGAGGGAAGGAGGGGGGCAGGGAGAGGAGACAGGACAGCAGAGGTTGGGGTGTATCCCCCCTGCTTCCACTGTAGTTCTGCTGTCCTGTCCCTTCAGGCCTCGAGGTGGCAACGGCTCATCTCGGTGCCCAGTCTCCGGGCGCCCGAAATCTTGCTGGTTTCCTCGTTCCTGCTCAGGTCTCTGCCCGAGGTTCCTTCACTAGAGAGTGAATTCTGCTTCGTGCCGGGCCCAGCTAACCCACTGAGGTCCCGCAGCCATCTCTTCGTGGGGCACGGTGACGATGAAAGGGAATGGTCCAGAGGGGGCCCAGCTCTGGGTACGGCCCCGAACGACCTTGCTCCTAGGTTGTAACTCTGAAACCGTGGCTGGACTAAAGTGAAACCAAACGCAGACCCGGCACTTGTACCACGTCCGATGCCCAAGGCTTGCAGGAATGTACTACTTTCCAGAGGCGCCTGGGTGGCCCGGAGGGTTAAGCGTCTGCCTTCAGCTCAGGTCATGATCCCGGGGTCCTGGGATGGAGCCCCGCATCAGGCTCCCTGCTCAGTCTGCTTCTCCCCCTGCTGATGCTCTCTCCCTCTTTCTCTCAAATACATAAAATCTTTAAAAAAATTTTGAGAGGCGCCTGGGTGGCTCAGTGGTTTAAGCCTCTGCCTTCGGCTTGGGTCATGATCTCAGGGCCCTGGGATCGAGCCCCGCATCGGGCTCTCTGGTCAGCAGGGAGCCTGCTTCCTCCTCTCCCTCTGCCTGCCTCTCTGCCTACTTGTGATCTCTCTCTCTCTCTCTGTCAAATAAATAAATAAAATCTTTAAAAAAATTTTTTTTGAAAAAGAGGAACGTACGTTCCATAGAATAGCAAAAGAATGAGAACAACATAGATGCTCAAAAATGAGGGACTGGTTAAGTGGGGGGGAGCATAACAGAAATAGGATGGTGTGAGGGTTAGCCTCCACGAGGGCTCCAAAGGGCCCTCCCTCCTGGTATTCATGTCCTCCAACACTCAACAGGGATGACCCTCGTGACAAATAGAGTACTACCCAAGTGGCCGTGTGTGACCCTCAAGGCTGGGTCATAGAAAAGACATAGCTTCCACCTGGCTGTCTCCCTCTGGGGTCATTCACTCTGGAGGAAGCCGGCTGCCATATTGCGAGGACGCTCAAGTAGGCCAGTGGAAAAGTGCCACTCGCCCGCCGGCAGGAGTGCACCACCTCGAAGGTAGGTGCTCGGGGGTCCAGCCTTCAGGTGACTACAGCCCAGACCAGAACTGCCCAAGCAAGCCACTCTCAAATTCCTGGCCCACAGAAACCATGAGCGGTAACGATTATTGTGTCAGTCACTGAATGTTGGGGTGATTTATTCCATCAACAGAGAACATGTAAATGGAAACCCTACGGTAGGTAGAGATCTTAATTTGGAACATTTCACGAAGTAGAAAATGTTCGCTATTAAGTCAAAAGAACAAAGATATAAGATGTGATCTCATTTGTTTTAAATTGACATTTTTATATATTCCTCCAAAAAAACCCTGAGAGAATAATAAATTTAAATGTTTACAATGATTACCTTTGGGTAGAAGAATTAAAGTCCCTCTAATTTTCTTTATGTCTTCCTGTGTTTTCCAAAGTGATCACTTTTTACAATCTGAAAAACACGTACTTTAAAAAAAATAGCTTTCCTGGTATATATATATATTTTTTTTTAATGGAAATTTACTTTACATAAAACGAACATATTTGGCTCCAGCTCTCAAGAGGAGCCTGTTGACTTCCACCAGGAAAACACAAAGACAATGTCTACCTTGCAGACTGACCCCGGCCCCTTCCTGATCTCATCTTGCTTCCTTCCCGTAGGCCTAGCCCGGCAGCTATATGACATATCCCAGCCCACAGTGTCCTTCAGAGAAGCTTGGATGCGACTGGGACCTTCAGAAGGCTCCACGTACAGCATTGTGACAATGGGCTGCCCAGGGTTTTTTTGAATGCTTCCTGTGACGGGGAGCTCACCTCCATGAAGCGGCCCATCCCGTGGCAAGCAACCCTCGTGGTTAGAAATGCCTCACTGAATATCCAAATGGCCAACAGACACATGAAAAAATGCTCAGCATCACTCGGCATCAGAGAAATACAAATCAAAACCACAGTGAGATACCACCTCACACCAGTCAGAATGGCTAAAATCAGCAAGTCAGGCAACGACAGATGTTGGCG
>CM052807.1:105287209-105307108 GCA_028533885.1 Nasua narica | reverse complement strand
GGAACTAGAGGGTATTATGCTAAGTGAAATAAGTCAGTCAGAGAAAGACAATTATCACATGATCGCTCTGATATGAAGAATTTGAGAGGCAGGGCAGGGGGTTATGGGGGGGTGGGGAAGAGAAATGAAACAAGATGGGATGGGGAAGGAGACAAACCATAAGAGACTCCTAAACTCACAAAACAAACTAAGGGTGGGTGGGAGGTGGGGGGTGGGATAGGGATATGGACACTGGGGAGGGTATGTGCTATGGCAAATGCTGTGAAATGTGTAAGCCTGATGATTCACAGACATGTACCCTGGGGTAAATAATACATTACATGTTAATAAAAAAATTAAAAAAAAAAAAGAAATGCCTCACTGAGATGAATGGCTTGTTTCTCTTAGAGTCGGTCGCTTATTTAGCAAACAGGAAAGAGCGGCTGGTCTGCAGGCACCACGACAGCAGGCACTTTGTTCACTGCTGTGCCCTTTGTACCAAGCACAGTACCCAGTACACAGCAGGACTCAAGACTTATTTCCTGAGTGAATGATTGAGTAGACGAACGGACGAACAGCTCGTTTTTCCCAGGCCCTCGAGGCTCTGGGGCTCAGTACGGGATGGGAACACATCCCATCACGGCCTCCTCGGAGTTCAGAGTCCAACAGGGGAGACGGGCAGCAAAGAATAACTAATAACTAAGTAACTAATTGACAAGGGCAGTGGGGGAGCACTTCAAGGGGCCCTGAGCAACCTGGTTGAGGGAGGTCCCAGGAGAGCTTCCCTGAGAAAGAGACATTTAAGACAAGGTGTGAAGAAGAGGCAGGACTTGGCCCAGCAAAGAGGGGGTGAGCAGGAGGAGTGCTGCAAGCAGGAAAGAACCCAAGTGGGGGCCATCAGACACTCCGGGCAATCGAGAAACCCAAGAGCGACAGTGGCTGGGGTGCCCAGGAAAGGGCGGTGAGGATAAAGGGATGAGGCCTTGGGAGGCAGGACACAGAGGGGTATGAAATGTCACCTCCCCCCAGGAAGTGGGAGAGATGTGTGCAAACCATTCCCTGCGTCCACCCCCCGAGGGAACAGAACTCTGCACATGAGATGCAGGAAGGAGCTAAGGAGGGACCGACGGGGACAAGATGATGGTGAGGACAGCCCCCCACTGTCGAGAGAGCCACGTCTGCTGTGACCACCACGAAGACCGGCTTGGCCCAGGGGACCGACGTGGGTGAGGATGACAGGTTGATGGCCGCCCGCTGGAAGGTGGTCACCCCTTTAGGATCAAGAACTGAGCTCTGTAAACTCATCTGCTTTGCTGCTGTTGTTTTTTCTCATTTCGGATTTGTTTATCCTTTCATTTCCTAGTTTAATTTCCTTTTAATAAAGCCCTAATCTCATCTTGGCTCACCTAATGGGAAAAGGGATCAGTCTAGGGCCAACCCAGGAGGAGGGTGGAGGGGATGACTGGGGGGGTCCCTCGGAAGCCAGGTCCAGTGAGGGGAAAAGCAGGGGTTGGGGATGTCCCTCCGCGGCCCAAGCAGACAGACAGCAAACTCGGGAGGGGCCAAAATAAAAACCACCGCCCGCGGTGCCCACCCCGCCGGTGCGCCACTCCTCCCCGAGCTCGGGCCAAACTTCCAACACAAGCGTCTCTTGCAAAGCCCGGGCAGGGAGGCCCGAGCTCCAGTCCTGGCTGGCCCACTGGCCTTGTGCTGGGCAAGTTCTTAAACCCCCCTGAGCCTCAATTTCCACACTTGTGTGACAGACTGACAATCAGAGTTTCCGCCACGGAGGATTCTTGCAAGTCCCTGACACAGAGTGAGCGAGCACACTCAAACCCCAGGAACTATTCTAGTCACTGGAAAGTTGGATGAGCCCTGCTTCGGGGATCGGTCCCGGGGGAATCACACGGCTAAGCCACGGGCCCCCCTCCAGGACCTGCGGCCAGCCTCGGGCACTGAGGAGGCCTAAGTTCCAGCCCACTCTCGAGGGGCAGACCTCGAGAATGTTGGGGATGCCCACATTCGTCTCCTACCCCTACTGGCCAGCCCGAGACCGAACCACCCGGTGAGGAGTGTGTAAGCCAAGGCCACACGGCTCGCTCTCATGGGGAAGTCCACGACTCGAACCCAGGCTCCAAGCCCCCAGCTCTTTCCTCTGCCCCCTGATGGTGCTGCTGAGGCCCCACAACACGGAGCAGGGAGACTCGGCAGGAAGGCAGGCAGACTGGCCACATGTCGGACACTGGAGGCAGGAAACCAAATCCCGCCTTAAGGAAGGAGGGAACTGAGGAGAAGCCACTTAAAAGGTGACTGAGGAAAGATGTTGGCGGGAGGGCAATCTCCGAGGAGGCCGCCACCTGTCACGATAAGGGGTACAGAGTCAAAAGGCAACCCGAGACGAAATGCAGCAGGAGGATATAAGATCCTGCCCAGGTGCCTGAAAGGTGGGATGTGAGCCATCATAGGGAGGTCTGGAAACTTCTGGGAGCAGAGAGAGATTCAGGGTGTGTTGGGCGGAGGCCACAGGGCCCACCCCGCCCCGGTGCAGCCGGCGGGACCGTGAGGAGCGCGGGGAACGGTTCTGCCCACGAGTCATTTCAGCTTCTACCACGCAGCTCCCTGGGAGACCCCCTCCAAGAAAATCAGCGCCCAGCAGCAGACGGCCACAGTGAGGACACCGAAGGCACCCCTCTCCTGGCTAACTGCAGCGGGAATAAAGAAACTCAAACTGCCTCCTCTTGGTACCAGAGGAATAACGTATAAAGGTTACGAGGGGACCTGATGTGCCCTGCTGTCACCCGGGGTTGAAACAGCGAAGGCTGTGCTTCACAGGAGCCAACGAACACGTTCCTGAGATTCGCACCGGACTCTTTGGCACAGCTGCCATTTCCAGCCCTGATCTAGATGCTGTTCCAGACAAAGGAATTTTCCAGATAAGAGAAAGCTCTCTAAGTGCAAACAAACAAAAACAAGGATGAAACTTTCTTGTGTGCGCAAACAGAAGTTGGCAGACTGTTCTCCAAATTCTCAAAATGGGAATCCCCTACACATGTCAGGGTCATGACAAGAGACATACTGAGGAAAATTAGGGGCACCCGGGCGGCTCAGTCGGTGGAGTGCCTGCCTTTGGTTCAGGTCATGGTCCCAGGATCCTGGGGTCGAGCCCCGCATCGGGCTCCCTGCTCAGTGGGGAGCCTGCTTCTCCCTCTCTCTCTGCCTGCCGCTCCCCTGGCTTGTGCTATGTCAAATAAATACAATCTTTAAGAAAAGAAAAAGGAAAGGAAAAGGAAATCAGACTTCTCACTGATAATTCCCCATGGGCCGATTCCCACGCCCCATGCATGGCAGAGAAACTTGCCTGTGGTATAGCGGGAAAGTGATGGGGCTCGGATTTGGAAACCACGGGACGTCTTCCCAAGGGCTGCTGTTGACTCTAACAGCCTCGGAGCGTCGGCTTCCGGCTCCCGTGTCTGTACAGTGGGCGTCGTGTCCATGAGTAACAACTCAATGGCATTTTTTTTTCGAGGAGTTAAATGGGACGAGACCTCTTAAAACCCGGCACGTCATTAGCACAGTAGTTGAGTCCTTAACATACTCTCGAAAGTAACCAAGAGCCGCAAGTGAACCCTCGAGCTTCAGCAACCTTTGCTTGACGACCTATCCAGCGCCATAATTTTTTAATTTCAAAAACGTATTTTTGTTATTGTTTTAATGATAAAAGTCATACATGTTGATTGTAAAAAAAAAACAACTCTTAAATATCAAAAATAATGTGGAAGGGTAGATTTTACGAGGTAAAAAGTAATTCTGAAAGTCTCTTGAACGTGCTTACTCGCTCTTGCAAAGAAGCCACGTGGACAGAGGCTTGAGATTTCGTCAAGTATCTTCCCGGGCGCTTGAAGAAATGCACAGAAACTCTGTCTTCCCAATGATAGCATCATTCTGTGCACGTTGCCTTGTAATCTTTTCTCATTTGCAGCGTCTCATGAACATTCTTTCATATTAAAAATCCCAGCTCTGCACCGTCATTCTAAAGACTGCTGGGGGTTCTGCAGTGGGGGAGGGGGTTCAGTCCTTTATTTAATCTCTGCTGAGTGACTTTGGGTGATGTCTAGTTTTTCACCGCTCTGAACCACACTGAGATGATTTTCGATGTCCCTGTGCACTCTCCCAGTTGAGTTTCTCAGCAGCGGTGCTTGTGATACGCAGGACTAGAGGACTCCCACGGTGCGGGCTGCCCAGGGCCCCGGAGGGCGTCGAGAGCACCCCTGGCCCTGACCCGCGAGACACCAGGAGCAACCACCAAAATGGCCAACACTTCCAAGTAGCTCCCTTATCAGGGTGGACGGTGGGGAGCGGGGAGCAGGGCACAAAAACGCTCCCTGGTGGAGAACCACTGCTCTAGGATAAACTTGCCAGAGGATTTCGTGCTTTTCACATTTTATTACTCATTGCTAAAATGCCCTCCAGAGGTTAAGTGTCCGAGGCAAAACTGGGAGATCCAACCTCCCTTCCATTTTTGTGAGCGTAAAGGTGAATAGGGTCGGTTCACTATTTTTTTGGTGTTCTTTTTTTTTTGTTTTTAATTAAATTAATAGTTTGGGGTTTTTTTGTTTTTTTTTTTTTGAGCATTTTAAGTTCACAGAAAAACTGAGTGGAAAATACAGAGTTTTCATTTAGCTGCTTACCTGCAGTTTCCATTATTCACATCTTCCATCGTTGTGGTGCCTTTGCTACAGTTGATGAGCCCTTACTGATACATGACTTTTAACTAATTCTGTAGTTTATATTAGGGTTCACTCCTTGTTCGGTGACATGTATCCACCATTACTATCTCATATGGAATCATTTCGGCACCCTAAAAATCCCTGTGCTTGTCCTTATTTATTCCTCCCTTATCCCTAATCATTTAACTGCCCCCCCCCCCAAGGTTTTGCCTTTTTCAGAATGCCATATAGCTAGACTCAGGGTGTAGCCTTGGTGATATGCATTTAAGGTTCCTCCATATTTTCTCATTGCTCCTTTCTTCAGAGTGCTAAACAACATTCCATTGTTTGGACGGACCATAGTTTATTTATCCATGCACCTCCTGAAGGACATCTTGGTTGCTTCTAAGTTTTAGCAATCGTGAATAAAGAGGTCATAAACATCCCTGTGCCAGTTTTTGTATGGACGTAAGTTTTCAACTCATCTGGGTAAATACCTAAGAGCACAATCACTGGGTGGTATGGTAAGCCTATGTTTAGCTTTTAAGAAACTGACAAACTGTCTTCCAAAGTGGTTGCATTATTTTGCATTCCCACTAGCAATGAATGAGAGTTCCAGTTGCTTTATATCCTCGCCAACATTTGGTAGCATCAGTGTTTTGGGTTTTAGCCATTCTAATAAGTTTATTTGTCTCTCATTGTTTTAATTTGCAATTCCCTAGTGACATGATATCGAGCACCTTTTCATGTGCTTATTTGCCGTCTTTGATTATTTTTTGATCAGGTATTCAGGTCTTTGGCCTATTTTTAATTTGGTTCCATTCTTATTGTTGAAGTCTAAGAGCTCTTTGTATATGTTGGACACCAGTTTTTTTTTAATAAGACACGTTTTGCAATTATTTTCTCCCAGTCTGTGGCTTATCTTTCTGATCTCTTAATAGTGTCTTTCTTTTAATTAAAAAAAATTTTATTAACATATAATGTATTATTTGCACCAGGATACATGTTTCTTAACAGTGTCTTTTGAAGAGCAGAAATTTTTAATGAGCTCCAACTTACAAATTTTTTCTTTCATGGACTATGCTTTTGCTGTTGTATCTCAAAAGTCATCACCAAACCCACGGCCGCCTAGATTTCCCCCAATATTATCTCCTGGGAGTTATTCACTACAGTTTTGCATTTAACATTTAGTTCTATGATGCAGTTTGAGTTAATTTTTGTGAAAGGGGTAAGGGTTGTATCTGAATTCACTGTTTAACTTCCCCCTTAAAAAAAATAATTAGTGAGGCCAGATATTTGTATTCTCTCCTGAACTGCCTGGGTGTGTTATTTGCCCAAATTTTCGGTTATGTTCATCCAGCTATATTTATTTTTTGCCTGTAAATAGTCTTTTTTTTTTTTAAGATTTTATTTATTTATTTGACAGAGAGATCACAAGTAGGCAGAGAGACAGGCAGAGAGAGAGGAGGAAGCAGGCTCCCTGCTGAGCAGAGAGCCCGATGTGTGGCTCGATCCCAGGACTCTGAGTTCATGGCCTGAGCCGAAGGCAGAAGCTTTAACCCACTGAGCCACCCAGGCGCCCCTAAATATTGGCTTTACATACAGTGAGTTTTACCCATTTTAAGCGTACTGCTTGATGAGTTTCTAAAGATGTAAAATCCATTAACAACCGCAGTGACCGCCGCCTCCAAATTTTAAGATCCTTCCATCACCCTAAAAGGTTCCCTCATGCCCCCCTGTAAATACTCCCTTTCCCCAGCCCCAGGCAACAACTGATCTGCTATCATCATAGCTTGGCCTTTTCTAGAATTTCCTATAAACGGGATTAGACAAGTTTGTAGTTTTCGGAGCCTGGCTCCTTCCAGTACGCTGCGCGTACCGGACCTTGTTCCTTTTTATTCCTGAGCAGTACTCTATTCTGTGGCTATACCACACGGCACGTACCCATTTGTAAGTCTGTACACATTTGGGTTGTGTCCGGTTTAGGTCCTTCAGGAAAATTCCTACGAACGCTCATGTACAGTCTTTGTGCCGTGACCAGTTGCTTTAAAATATTTTGTCATATTCATCCTCAACCCTTAATATACAAGCATGTCCCTACTACAGACCAAACCATGTCAATGGATAGCAATAAAGGGCAGCGCAGACTAGGTGACTCCAGACCTAGATTTCAGAGCACAGAGCCGGAAGTTACTGCCACACGCTCCCGCAACCGAACGATGGCATAATAAAATTCTAACGAAGGGTCACGGGGAGCCAGATGTTAACTCCGAGAACTCCAATCCCTGAAAGCCACCCAACAAACCAAGGTACATGGAGAGTATCAAGACCAGGAAATGCACTTTACACTGACATTTGCAAGTTTGGCACTCCCGAACTGACATTTCTAGAAAAGACGTTCTCCGCTGGGGTGCCAGGAGAAAAGGCACGAAGAAGCGCAGCTCTCTGGCTCTGTGCCCACTACTGGTATTTGGGGTTTGTGAAGCTCAAAGCCACGGCTCTTTAAAGACTGCTGGTGCCTTTCTGGTTTTAGGGGAGCCTCGCAGGCTGGCAGAGAGAACGCAGAGAATCAAGGTACAGAACTGAACTAAGGGCTGAGACCCAGGACGTTGCTCTGCCTTCCCTCTCCAGGTCTCCACCGTCCTCTCTATAAAGTAAGGGTTGGCCCACGATGTTTCTTCAAGTCAGACAGTAAGCTGGTCTGGCCCAAGTAGAAGGTGATAGGACTGAGTGGATAAGGGGGGCAGGATCCCCGAAAACCACGAACAGCACGGAAATGAGGATGTGGGCTGGCCGACCTCCTGGTTCTGGATCCGGACAGCACTGCCCCACCGCAGCACCCTGGATCAGTCCCGGGAACTCAGCGACTCCGTCTGCAGAATGGGACGATCGTGGCCACAATCTAAAGCGGAACTTCATACAAAGACCTAACGCTCTTGGCACACACCACATGCTCAGTAAGTGCTCGCTCTCTGGTCATCATCATACAACTGAGCTTTATTAGCAGCATTATTATAAAACCGTGCTTGAGCCAGCCCACCCTGCCTAGAAGGAAACCTCCCTCCCACCCCCCCGGGGGGCCCAGCCAGAATGACGTTCCCTGGGGCTGTGTTGTGCGCCGCCCCCCCCGTAGCTGCAGAACACAGAGGTGGCCTGATGTGCTGAGCGGGGCTGCTTCTCGGCCTTGTGATGGCCAGGCCACCCCGCAGCCCCTGGGTGCCCCACTCCCCTTCCTCAGATGCAGTAACATGCCTTTCCCCCAAGCCCCCCAGCCAGCAGCGAGGAGCCGAGACCCAACCTGCGGCTGTCAACCCAGCCCGCGTCCGCAAACGGGAGCCGCCAACGCAGTCATTTCTCGTCTTGTTCAAGGACCTCGCTCAGCTGAACTGGCTCTGCTGGGGGTTCGTGCTGCCGGGCGCCTCCTGCACGCGACTCGGGACCCCCGGGGACGGGACGGTGGCTCGCCGGACAACTGGCGGTCTGGGCCCTTTCAAGAGCAGGGGCATATTTAAAGGACTAGAAGCCGTGGACGCGGGCCACCAACTGACCAGGGAGCTTTCGTGATGGAAAGGGCCTTGAAATGCTCATGTAAGTGTCGAAACGTACTTTCCTTCCCGAAAAGGTGGAGACTGTGCCCCCCACCCCCACCCCGGTGCCTTGCGCAGAATTTCGCTACATACAAAGCACAGACTTGGGGGGCAGGGCTGTTGAGCCCCTTCAGCGTGCTGCCCCGGACGCCCCGCGGGAGGTCAGAATCACCTAACGAAAGGCTTTTGTGATCAACGAAATTTAAAAGAGGAGTGGAGTAGGCTTCAAGGAAGGGCAAGTCTTCAATTGCATTTTTGCTCCAAAGGGAAAGGTCTTCGTGCCAGCATTCACGCCACATACTCCTGTCTCTCCGCACGTCCCTCCTGCACGTGATTAGGAATGAATGAATGAATGAATGAATGAATGAATGAATGAGCCGTCAAGTGAACGGCCTCTGGAGATAAACAGAACACATCTCATTGAGGGGGCAATGATTTGTTTTTCAGCAGAGGGTTTCTAGGGGGTTAACACTCTTTCGGAAGACAGATGAGCAGGAAGCAGCTAAGTGTGGGTTAAAAACACACGTGGTGAAACAGAGTCACCCAACGAATCCCCAAACACAGGGGAGACCCGTCTTGACACCTGAGGTGGCCTCGGGGCTGGAAAAGGGCCCTGTCACGATCGCCCAGCAAATATGTATTTGACATATAAATAAAATGACCCCTAGAAGTTGCAGGGGTGAAAACACAGAGAGGCAGAATGGAGGAGAGATCCGGAAACGGAACAAGGAGTGCAGGGAGCATCGCAGGGGATGGACGAGGGGCATATCTAGTCCCCAGATGAGACCCCGGCGGTTCCGGGAGACTCGAGGCTGGACCAGCGCCTGTCCCTGCACCTTCCCTCTCTCGGGCCGTTATCCAGTCCTGAGAAGCTAAGTCTACATGATGCTATCGGATTCCCCAGGAAGACGCCCCCAGAGATCCTAGGTAACCAAACAGCAGCCGTCAAATCACAAGCTGCCTTTCATTCCCCCAAGTACCTACTGTGCGTCTACTCTGTGCCTACTGTATACCGGCGATTCTGGAATAGAGACTGTTGTCAGCACAATGACTACGGCCCTGTCCTCACAGAGCATCAAAGTTACTGTCCATCAGCGAATCGCCAAATAATTATTCATTGTCACGGCCGTAATGTATTTGGAAACCAAGCTCCAGGAAGACAGAGTTTCGGGTCTGTTTTGTTCGTGGACATGTCCCAGGTGCCTGGAACGGGACCTGCCACCAGCAGGTGCCCGATAAATCCAGGCTGAATGAACGAAGTGCTAAAAGAGCGAAGGGTAAGAGCATATGATGAGGGGACCTAAGCTGGTTGGGGAGCCAGGGCAGGCTTTCCCGAGGAAGCCGCATCAAGTGGATACGGGACCTCCCGAGGAAGCCGCATCAAGTGGATACGGGACCTCATAGGCGCTAGCGGGTGAAGGAAAGTGAGCTGGGGGAGGGGACGCGAGTGTCCGGACCAGGAAGCCTCCCCTCGGGTGTGGACAGGGGCAGGCAGGGGCCAGAGGCCGCAGAGCCAAGGTCCGGGATGTATTTGAACCTGCCCCCCACCCACGAAAAGAAATCCAAATTAAGACAGTAGAGGGAGAGGGGATATGTGATGTGCCCCCCACCCCCCGCGCTTCCCCTTCCAAGGCCACTAAGTAATTAAAAATCATTTGGTGATATATATCCATAGAATAATGTATGCTTTCTTCTAATTGTTTAATAGAAGGCAGTGAAGTAAGCATGAATTACTGCCCCAAATGGAATATTTGTCAAGAAGAAAGACGAGCCATGCCCCGTCGGGGCTCACGTCGAACTTGGGAGCAGCAAGATAGTTCAAGCTTTAGGAAAGTGAGCACAGCACCAAACAGACGGCGGCCCCTCCTCCCGCTTCCTGGCAAAGCCCAGAGGCCCTCATGGCATTCGTGCACTTATTCCCGGATGGAAGAGCTCTCATCCTCCCCGCCAGCAGTCGTGCTCTGAAAAATGAGGGATGGCCTCAGCCTGACAAAGCCGATGATAAAGAGACGAGTTGCCCTGGGCCCCAGAGAACCAAAGTTTCAATGCCACCCCCTCTCGCCGGGTGGCACTGGGAGGCCCACGGCCAGTGCCTACACTTCCCGGCTTACAGGGACGCCCCCTCATGTCACCCATCACTTCAGTGTGCTGGAAAATGGGCGGGGTGTTCGTGGGCTCCCCAGAGAGGGGCGGGGAAGAGTGGGTGCTGTCCGCACAGCGCCATCACCAGCCCTGGACGCAGCAGCAGGGTGACCGAGAGACCTGGGGTCCTTTCAGAGAAGAGCCCCCAAAAACCTTGAAGAGGACTGAACAATTTCGTCTGGGCAAACTGAGAGGCTAGGGGACCAAAGCCGGGGTGGCTTCCAGACGTTCTCCCTCAGTCAACTCCACCCCTTGTCAATTTCCGACAGTCCCCAGTCGTGGACTCCCTTCCCTGCGCTGCGGTTTCCGGGGCCCGACCCCTAACAGTACGTTCTTGGAAGACCAGACTCCCTCTTCTGTTTAGCACTTCCTCTCACCTCCTTCGGCTCGGCGCTGCCCTTGCACGGAATTCCACCGGAGCTGGGTGCGAGCCTCCCTGGAGAGCAACCGGGGGCAAGGACTTGGGTGTTTTAAATCCAGGCTTTAGCACCAAGCACACAGTGGGCACGTGCTGAAGAATCAGAAGGCTCGCCCCTGAAACTCTGCTCACGCTGTGTCCCCCCTTCCACCTTCCATCATCACCCCCAAGGCTCTCTGTCCTGCACTTGCGGCACACGCCACATTCCCAGGGCAGAAGAAAGAAAAAAGCTGGAACCAGCAGCCCTTGCAAGCTCCCAGACACACCTCCCCCCCCCCGCCCCCCCTCCCCCACCTCTCGCTGCGGGCACCTCCGGGAGGGGGTCTCAAGGCACAGTCTACCGTGTGCCCCCGGGACCCGTGCCTGCATCTGTCCTCCCTCAGCTCCAACCTAGAACCCATCCAGACAAGACAAGAATTCTTTGCAGGGGACTGGAATAAGGGGTGCTCCCGGGAAGGCAGGGGTGCGACACGGGAAGTCACCCTTGGTGCAATGCTCTGCTGTCACCATCTTGAGTCTCTTGACTCCTAATAATATTTTAACCAGGGGCCCCGCAAATAACGTAGCCGGTCTTGGGAAGAAGAGAGGAGAAATGAAGAAGCCCAAGCAAGGATATAACGTCAGGCTCAATGCCGGTCTTGCACCCGACCCCGTGGGGAGCTCAGAAGCATGGCTTTACTCCTCGGAGCCTGTGTGACTTGAGGTTAAGGGCTGCCCAGGAAGACAGAAGTTCCTCGATTTTCCTCCGTGTCCGTAGGGGAGGATGGAACTCCAGTAGCCCAAATGCAGCCTCAGAAGCAAGTTACATAAAACCCAAGCACATGGAAGCTGGAGGATGGGCGCCCAGACAGTGGAAGGCGAGTGCCAACAGTATCCACAAGCGCTGTCGATAAGATTACTTGAGTTGAATTATCAGATGCAAAAGATGAGGTCTAGAGAAGAGTGGATGACTTGCCCTAGGTGACCCGACCGAAAGGGATTTCGATGAAGCCGCTCCCTTCCAGAGACAGGAGCCAGTCATCTATCCCTGCCAGCCAGGGCTCATAAATACACCACCGCGAGCTCGCCTCCCCGCCTCGTCTCGCTGCATCTTCCCACATTCGGTTAACAGCCCCCCAGACTGAGCAACAGATTGATTCTTAACACTCTCCAGCAAGCCGCACACATCCCGTCGCAAATTTCCACGAAGGCCTCCCGTGAGCCGTGCTGTGCAACTGCGGGTTCCCATGACTGTGGGTCCCCCTGGGGTCACAACGGACCCTTCTTTTTAAACTGAGGCCCATTAGGACCCTGTTTCAGGAGACAGCCCTTTTTAAGGTCAGACCTAAATTGTGGGGTGCAACTGCTTTCATAAGTCGCCTAACTATCCAAGCTAGGTCCATTCCTCTATATTTGGGGACGTCAGTCTTGATTAAAATTCCTGATCGAAGGGATGTCTAAGCTTTTCAGGGAGACAAGAACATCACTCTTTGCCTTGAGAGGTTTTAAGGAAAGAAACCAAAATGGGGGGCGCATGCACCCACTTATGTCCATTTTGCTTGAGTAACTTGATACAGCTTTCCATCTGCTTTGCCCATCTCTGCCCCAAGGAGGAGAAGCTGTCAGCTTCCCTTTTAAAGAGGCAATTTACCAAGCCCATTGATATTCTCCTGTCTCTTCTTTTCCCTTTAGCCTGGCTTCTCAGATTTCAATTCCAGCCAGTTGGTGGGCTGTATTTCTAAGCTCGGATGCCACTGGCTCGGCTGGGGATTATCACCATTTTTACGGTTGTAATAGCTACCATTTACTGAGTACTTACCACCTGCCAGGAACTGTTTTATGCATTTAACATAAATTAATTCATTTAATCTTCACAGCAAACCCCATGAAGCTGGTACTGCCATTATTCCTACTTTACAGGTGAGGTAATGGTGGCACAGAGTGGCAAAGCAACTCACCCAAGGCCACACAGCTAGAGGAGTGGTCAGAAACAACAGTGGTCCCTGTTGATCCTCGCCCACCGTGGTAGGCATGTGCTGTGTAATCCTCTCCCTTTGGTGTGCACAGGACCGGGGCATATGATGGACTGTCACTCCCGTGGCTCCATTATATTATAAGGCAAGGGCACAGGGATTCTGTAGGTGTGATTAAGATCCTTAATCAGCTGACTGTGTGTTAATCCAAAGGGATGCTCTCCTGGGTGGGCCTGACCTAATCAGGTGTGCGTTTTAAAGAGGGCTCATACTTTCTCTGAACTCAGGCAGACTCTCCCGCCGGCCTGGAAAAACCAGGCTGCCGTCATTTCTACAGCTACAAGGAAATGAATTCTACCCAGAATCACGAGAGCTTGGGAGGGGACCTGAGCCGAGCTTTACAGGGGACCCCAATCCTGGAGGATACCTGGATTGCCGCCTGAGCTGAGGACCCAGCGAGGCCTGCCCAGACTCCTGAGCCATGAAAACTGGGATATTCAACGTGAACTGCCGTAAACTGCTAAGGTTGTGGTGATTTGCTATGCAAAACAAATATAACTAGTAGGGGCAAGGCTGGGCTACAAACCCACAGAGCCTGGCTCTAGAGTTCTCACGCGTCACTCCTTTTCCATTGGCCATTCTAGATCTGGGACCTGGGGTGGGTGAGAAAGGAGTCACTGAGTAGATTGGTCAGAACACTGCCCTTGCGAAGCTGGGGGTGTCCCATTCTCACCCATCTACACAGCACCCATCATGTTTCAGGAACTACGCGAGGCATAAAGCAGGCACAGAGGCAGGCAGCATGGACCCTGGCATCCAATGGGGAAGAAGGCACTAAACAAATAACAAGAATAATTACAATAAGCAAAGGGCAATAGGGAAGTAAAGTTGCTAAGGGAATATGTGTCACAGGTCCTAAGGAACACCTTGGCCTGTGTCTGAGCAGGAATCAATGGTTCAGAGGTGAGGAGAGGGGGAAAAGCTTTCAAGGGAGACAGAATAGCACGTACAAAGGCCCAGTGGCAGGAAAATACAAGTAAGGAGGAGGAGCTAAACCAGATCCCAAGTGGCTGGAAGGGAAAGAGGGTCCTGAGATGGCCGAAGAGGGAGGCAGGGGCCAGCTCTGCTGGAATGATACTGCTCATTACAGCTGACACTGACCGGCTTCCCCAAGAGCACTTCACTGCCGCATTACCCCGGAACAACGGAAACACACTTCGCGGGGTGCTCATGGCCCAATTAAAAGCACTGTCTTCTGAGAAGGGAACTGGAAATGCTTCTAGACTCAACCAGCCCTGATGGGCTCATGTTGTGATCCTGGCAGCTGAAAATAGAGATCCTTTGCCCTTTGCCCTTTCTTGCATGTAGAAACACAGAGATGGTCATGGTCGGTGGCTGTGAGAGGTGGGGAGCCACCTGTCGGCCCGTGTCAAGCTGCAGATGCGGCCCCTCGAGGAAACTCAGGAAGAACAGGACCTCGGGGATCAAGCAAAAAGAACCGCAGTCTCCTGTCTCCTGACCTCGGGCTTCCTGGCAAGTGTTGGGGGCTTGACACGCACTGCGTCCAGCCCCGAGTCGCCGGAAGGGGAGCAGCACGTGTCCCCGGGCTCTTAAGAGGCTTGGCGGATGGAGACTTAGAGCACTGCGGCAGGCAGCAGTGAAGGGAGTAAGGGCAAGAGATGGCAGCGGGGGGAGGGGTCATCTCTTGCTGCTGTCACTTGCCAGCTGTGTGACCTACGGCAGGTTAGTAACCTCTCTGAGCCTTGGCATCATCATCTGTCACATGGAGTTTCTACCTTATAGGGTTGTGATGATTCAAAAAAAAAAAAAAAAAAAGTATAGAAAATACCGGAATTGTATCTGGGACAGAGAAAGCATGCAAGGAACTGTTAACTAGAAACCCTGCTGTTAGGACTACGTCTCTATATCATCGCGGTCCTCGCCACCACCAGCAGCAACAAATCCTACCAAGCACAGAACTGGCTTTATGAATAAGCTCTAATCTTCCACAATCCGAGAAATCGGAGTTAAGGATGCATTAAACACTCGGGGAGGAGAGAGAGAAGTTCCCCCCCACCCCCCGCCACCCTCGGGTCCCAAATACTGGGCGTGCTCCATTCTTGGTGGCCGTGGCTGCGGAGAATTCAAATCCCAAGGTCAAGGAAGCACACTGTAATTTTGTCCAGCTCACCGGTGCTCGGAACCTGGGCTCACTAAATAATCTGTTGATTGCAGTCTGGTGCCCTAATTGGTCTGACTCCAGAGAGAGGACGTGCTGATGTGCTAATGAGAATACTCCAGTCCTTGTGGCAGTTACAGTTTGATTTAAATTAATAAATTGGCTTCTCGTTTATTTTTTAAGATCACAGGGGGAAAAAGCCTATTCCCTGGGGCGTCTCCAAGGAAATGCCGCATTTGCATCCACAAATATATTCTGACCACTCTTTGGGGGCTCCCCAGGCCAGAGACGGTAATTAAGAAAAACACAGAGCATTCGAGTGTGCTTCCCAAATGCGCAGAATGCTTTCACACCCTTTTTTTTTTTTTTCATTTGCTCTGCCTCGATCTTATAAAGTATTACACTTCTCCTTGTTTCTCAAGGGTTGGGTGAATGCCGCTTTTAAAGTTAACATGAATAGACAAAAGTTCAAGTCTTTTAAAAAGAAGTTGTTAGTGACATAATTGTAAGAGGGGGGTGTTGGTTAGAATGAATTGTACAGAAGGCTTTATGAGGTTTTAAAAAAGCTTTTCTTGTTAAGTAACTATAAAACCTCACCAAAATAGCTCGAACGAACCTGGGAAAAGCCCAGTCATAATTAGTGAAAACCTAAAATGCAGAATTTTTTTTTTTTCAAAATGCATGAAGTCCACATAGTAAAAAGACCCACAGCTAATAAAGCGCCTGTGTCTTTCACAAACAGGACCCTGTGAGTTGGGCTGGTGTCCTTAGGAAGGTAAACGATCCCACTCTGGGAGCTTGGAGGAGCCTCGGAAGCTCACCGGGCCTCGACTGCTTCATGCGGAAAGAAGTCAGCCGCCGAGGGAAAGGACTGGATCATCTCCAGGGACTTTCCAGCTCTAAAGCCTTGTCTTTTCTAATTATGTTCACACTATTAACTTGCTCCTTAAATTCCTTCTTCATGGTGCAGGTGGAGGAAAGGCTACATATTCTACATTAGCAGGGTTCAAATTAATGAGCTTTTACCGTCTTCCAGGTCGATTTGGAGATAAGCAAAAATAGAAAAAGAGATGAGATCTAGCGGCCCTTATTCTGACACAGAATCTCGGGCTCACCGGGTCGATTTCTGCGCCCGGGGCTGCTGTTAACAGAAGCCACAGACGGGCAGTTCAGGCGCTTTGCCTTTTTTCAGGAAAAAAAAGGCGTTAGTCAGCTGCCCGCTGGTCCAACAGTGGAGAGGAAAAGGACGACTGACCACTGGGGTCTTTGAAGAGCGCAGAGACAGGCACCTCCAGGGGAAAGGACAGATGTTGTTGGAAGTTCAAGCAATTTTCCTGAATATTTGGGCATCTCCGATTTGTATCCCGGGAAAAGGTTATCTCAGCGGTTTCAAAGGTTTTGTGTCGCTGCTTAGAACAAGGTGGAGCCTAATAACTACAAGAGCAAAGGCTGATTCTTTACGGGGTGTTCGTGACAGAACTGCGTCCTCCCCAAGTCCGTTGGCTGGAGCCCTAACCCCCAGTGGGACTGAGTCTGGAGACAGGGACTTGACGGAGGCAATCGAGTTTAAAACAAGTCATCAGGCTGGGGCCCTCGTCCATTAGGAATCGGTGTCCTTAGAAGAAGATGAGACATCCGATCCCTTTCTCCCCTCTCTCTACTCACACGGACGAAAGGCCACGAGAGATGGACGGTGGTCTGGATGCCAGACCTCGACCCTGCTGACACCTCCCTCTTGGACTCTTAGCCTCCAGTAGAAATGTCCATCACGGGAGGCTGCTGCTCCGTGCGGTGCCTTGTGACCGAAGCCCTCGCGGACTAATCCCCCTGGGGAACATGCAGTAAGGTACTCGCGGAAATCCACACCTGCGAGTAGCGGCCCCGGGCTGAGGACTCGAGGCGCGGCATCCCATTTAATTCTCACGCCAGCCTACGAAGGAGGTGCCATCCGTATCCTCGCTTTATGTGAACTGTTGGCTTTATTGGTTTGTTCATTCATTCCCTCGCCCCCTTCATTCACTTATCCGACAGACATCTGGCAAGCACCACGCTTGTAACTTTCTGCAGGGTGAACGGCTTGGATCCCAAGGAGGCCTATAAAGGACACCGAACGCACGGTCCACGTGGCCTGGATGTGACTCTGAGACCACACACACTCAGTCCTGAGAGATCGGGGTGTCTGCCTCTTACGGTCCCATCCTCCTCACTGAGACAGCCTCTTCGACACCCATTGTTTCAAACCACCTCCCTCCTTTTTTCTGCTCCTGCCAGTGATGCACCGACCCCTTTTCAGACCTCAAAATCGAGGTTTGCACATAATTGCTCTGACAATTCCCTCGGTATCGAGGCCGAGGCTGAGTGCATCTTAATGAGATGCATAATTGCTTAGCACAATGCTTTTTATTCATTAACCATTCGGTGATTCAGCTCGGCAATTCATTTACCACCCATCTCCCCTCGAGAAAGGCTTCAGGTTCCCCTTCTCCAGCCTGAGGCATTGAGAGCGAGCGCCGTGCCCGTCTGGAGCCCCCATTCATCACAGTCATTCTGCTCCTTCACAATTTCCAGAATGGAGACCCATTTGCGAGCCACCGAAGGCATTTGCTCCTTGAGACACGCGGCGCGGCAGCGGAGGGGAGCTTTGAGAAGCTGGTGCATTTCTCCAATCCCTGAACAAGATGAACGCCGCTGAAAGTAAAGAAGCCTTTCCCGACGGGAGAGCTGGTGGCCGGCATGCAGCATCGGGCACCCCGGGCGCGGCGACCGGCCGGCAGCGGCCTGGCCCACGACCGGACACCAGCAGCAAAATGTTAACACCCACGTTAGGCTCGGTAGTGGAGTTTACACACTGCTCCCAGCGTCTACACCATCGCCCGAGACAAACGGGGGCACCGGCATTATTGTCATCTTTGGAGGTGACAGATCTGACCCCTGGGAGGCTACGTACGGGACTTTGTTCAATGACACCCTTGGGGTGGGGTGAACTGCGACTTGACCTTGGGGCTTCTGGCCCTCAGCCTCGTCCACAGGCCACCGTGGACCAAATCCAGCCGCATCCAGGCATCTATACGTCGTCTAGGGCCGTCTTCACCCTGCGGCGGCACAGCCCACCCATCACAACGGAGGCCTACGGCGCTCACGGTCCAGGAAGCAGGTGGCGACCTGGACCAGAACTTCAGGAACCGCCTTGGTTCAGCGCTTTAGAATGCTCCAGCAGAATGAGGTGGCTTTGGGGTGCTGCGGCTCTTCGTATGTGGGCAAGCCTGGAGCGAGCACTGAACTGGGAGTCAATGGACCCTGCCTACCGCTGTGGGGGTTACTGGCGATGGCGTACGCTGACACACCCCCTCCTAGGTGCCTGGCCTTCTTCTAAGCATTCTACTGCTGTGTCTTCATTTAGTCCTTGCAACGAACCCTGAGGCACCTGCTAGAATTATCCCTATGTGGACAGATGAGGAAACGGAGGCACAGAGAGGCTAAGTAACTTGCCTGAGGTCCACCAGCAAGTGCTGGCAGGGCTGTCTGCCCTACATCAAAACACTCTGCTCCCTCCTCGAGCCTCGACTTTAAAATGTGGCCTCATCTCTGTTAAGAGCCTCTGTGGGGGGCTGCCTGAGCTGCCTCCTCTTCGCATCTACAGGGCGTGACTTCCCACGGGGCCAGGCTCTAGGACGATACTTTCGGAACACCGGAAGCGTGACGCTGCCATGAAGGAACACTGACAAATATAACATCATTAAGTTCCAAATACCCATTCGGTCTTTTTCTGTAACGTACTAACTAAACACAGCGGGAGACCCTCGCGTCCACAGGACCCCGCCAACGAAACTATGCCCTGCTGGAAAGTTCGGGTGGTGCGAATGGTTATCAAAGAGACGCTTACAAATATAAGGATTTGGGCTCCATCCCAGCCTGGTCCCTGGAAGGGACGGGGAGCCACAAGGAGCCCGCACCTCGGCCACCAGGATGGCTGGCTCCCAACGTAGATCCGTTACCTGTTTTCACAGTACTTTATGCCCAAAGCAATCTCTGGAGGCGGCCCAACATCTCCGCTTCTCACCCCCCACATCTTCCAGGCCTCCCTCAAACCCCGGGCCGGGGGAGCTCGGGGATTAGTCTCCTACCGGCTGCTGGAACACGTCGCCGCAAGATCGGCAGCTGAAGCCAACACTGGTGTATTTTCCCACGGATCTGGGGGCCCCGGGCCCTGGGGTCGAGGCGTGGGCAGTTCTTTCTGGGAGCCACGGGCTTTTCTTGGCTCATGGCTCGGGCCTCACATTATGCTGACCCCTGTTTCCATCTGTCATCCCATCTCCGGCTCTCACCTCCCTTGTGATTACCCTGAACCCAACTACGATAACCTTCCCTACTAAAAATCCCTGAGTTAATCACACCGGCCAAGTCCCTTTTGCCCCGTGAGGTTCCAGGGATTAGGATGTGGACATCTTTTGTGGGGCTGTTGTGCCTACCACAGTTTAGGAGGCAAGTTAACTCCATGGGCTGTGAATGCCCCTGGGTCAAGGGCAAACAAAGTCAAGGAGAGCACCAGAGAGGAAGAACGGATGTCTACTCTGGTTTCCTTAACTGGGTTCCGCGGCCCCTGCTGGACTCGTTCACCTTTGTGGCTCACTTGACTTTTACCCCCCAAGCAGATTCTTTCCCCGGGCCACGATTAAGTGGTGCCACCTTCCCCACCCTCCCCACCCTCCACGCCTCCGCAAACTGGTGGCTGCAGTCTGTGGACTTTCGTAGGATCCCACTGGGTAAAGCCAGAGACTGGAAGAAAAGCCACCTTCCAACTGGCACTGGGTTTGGACGCCGCTATTTAGCAAGTTAAAATTGAACACCTAAACTGATAAAGACAAGCAGGGTTTCTTAGGCTCAAGAAAGCCTGCCCTACCCCCCCCCCCCGCCCCCCCACTAATTGGATAACGAA
>CM052807.1:105265105-105287109 GCA_028533885.1 Nasua narica | reverse complement strand
TCATTTATCCTGTAAACTGGAAGAAAACCCACTGAGAGCCGAGGCTAAGATTCTAAACGGAGATTAACCACTCTATGAACAAGACAGACCCAAGGCTGAAAGCAGAAAGCAGAGGTCCCCTTTGTAAGCCAGTCCGAGTGGTGACTGAATACTTTTGAGGGACATGTCCCATGACAGCCTCCTTCTTTCCCAATGTCACTCTGGCATGCAATTTCCCTATGAAATGAGATAAGACTGTCAGGCGGCTCCAGGAGCCCTCGAATGAAGGTGCTCTGAGAATAATTACAGAATTACAAGGCTGCGGACGGCTGGGCCCACTCATTAGCTGAGGGACCGGCTTTCTTGGGTTCAGATTTGTCTCCCTGCAAAGATCACACGCTGTCCCTCGTTCGTGGACTTCCAGACTACTCTTGAAAAGTGGAACCCAGAATGTTCCACCTGCAAAACCCAAGAGCTTCGTGTGAGTTTAATTCCTTAGCCTTGGTGGTAGATGAGTTTGGGGGGCGAGTTAACCCTTTCGTACGATTCCCGCTATCAGCTACTGCTGGTTAAACAGGTCTCTCCCGGAAAGAAGAACGGCCTGGGGAGAAAATTGCAGATGGTCACTGAGTCGGCAGGGAAGTGCTCAAACGAGGAACATCCCAAAGCAGCCTCCCGACCCTTAAAGCTATGGAAGAACTCCCCTGCAGTTTCCCTACCTCGGGCACCATCTCCGGCCTGAGCAATCTTGTTCCTGGCTCAACGGTACCCTGTTGACTCATAAGGGGGCTGCGTGAGTTTCCGCGAGAGGTCTCGAAGCTTGGAAGCAGAGACAGGCTGCAGGCTCTGGATACAGGCGCACGGAGCCCCCGCCGTCCTTGCTCCGAGCACGGCCTCCTGTCCTGGACCCAGCTTCCCCCGGCCGCGCCTGGAGCACCTGCAGTCCTCGCCGCGTTGAGTCCCCGCTGACCAGCGACGGAGGCAGGCACGTTAGTAGTAGTAGCCACGTTAGGATGGTTAGTACCGTCCTAGCCCTTGACGCAAGTCAACTCACCACATTCTCCTAACAGTTCGAAGAGGCAGGCACTGTTGTTGTCCCCATTGCACGGATAAGGACACCGAGGCAGCCGGCATTTAGGAGTCGACCCAAGGCGCCTCTGCCAGTAAGTGTAGCTTTACACGGAGGCAGCCCAATTGGAAGAAGGCCCGGTTCTCACTGCTGTGCTATGGGGCCACTTGAGCTAAAGGTAAATTATTCCCACATTCCTGGCGAGGCGATAGAAGCCCCAGGATGTTAAGATATTTGCCCAAGGTCCCACTGCTGATAAGTGAAAAAAAGGCAGAATTTCAAATCAGGACTTAGGGCTCTAAATTCCCTTTGCTTCCCATTAAACCACATTGTTCGAGATCTGTTCCATGTGGTGGGGATGGTGATGGGGGAGGGGGACGCCTAAAAAACATCATTTGCAAATAGAGGCTGGAGAGGGGGAGGGGAGGCACGGTTTGTAGGGTCCACCCTGGGCTCCTCCGGCCTGTTTCTTAACAGACTGAGGTCAGGAACAGCCCATGCCAAGAAAAGAACAAACTTGGACTCTGGCCACCCAGGGGAGCCCTGCAAATCCCCTCCACTCCAGGGACGCGGCATCCAGGAAGGATGGGGCTGCCTTTTAAAAGCACCGTAGTGGCCTTGCTCAAAGCCCCATTTCGTTTTTCCCTGAGTTGAGTAGCTTAGGAATATTTAATCCCCCAGAGGCACCACAAGGCTGGCCACCCAGCTAGCCCCCCACGGGACTCCGGGCCCCTACCAACGGACAAGCACCCCTTGCTGCACAAACCCAGCTTCTAGTTCCTAAGTTTTAAGAAAGCAAAAGCGTGCCAGGCCCTGGGAGACGTAAGGACTGCTTCCGCTTCTCCTGTCTCCAAAACCCACGCACCTGTCACTGGCTATCCAATGCACGGGACCCATGCTGCTTCTAGGAGCCCCTGGGAGCGGGCTGTTTGCTCAGGAGCCTTCCCTGGTTCCCTTCAGCAGGCTGAGGTTGGGGGGCAGGGAGCGAAAGCTCTGCATTTCCAGCAAGCTCCCAGGGGAATGCCAACACTGCTGGTCCTTGGACCCGGCTCTGAGTAGTACAAGCCCAGAGCCTGAGCTTTGGGACTTCTTTTGTGATGCTCAGGTGCAGCCGAAGCAGGGAACCCAAGCTTTAAAGATGGGAGTTCCCTTTTCACAGGTAGAAGGAGATCTGGCTAAACAGAGCTCTGTCTTCCAAGTCATCTGAACTTGGACTTTGCCCCGAACACCGGGGGCGGGAGCGAGGCCGGATCCAAGGGAGCACTGAACCGGCCCAGCTCTCATCAACAGAGCTCTGCACCAGTAGGACGTCCTTGTAGCCACGGCTAGATCTGTGGCTATTCCTGCAGGGAACATGCTGGAGACTTGGCAGACGGCTGGAGCCATTTCTCCAATACTCGGGGTGACTGCCACATAGCATACTGGCTGTCTTGTGGCTTTAAAGCCCTGAGTTAAGGCGAAGAAAAAGAAATGTTGCAAAGGCCGTTTTAGGCAGCACCGGAGTCGACCCGAGCGGCACGCCCCTGCGGGGTATTCTGGAATGGTCAGCTTCTTTCCGGGGCTGCCCGACACCTGCCAAGGCTGGGAGGAGGCCAACCCGGCGGTGCCGCCCAGCGTGGTCATGTAGATACCGAACAGTGGAAGACGGCTGGAGGCACTGGAGCTGCCGACCTTTCTAGAAGTCAGGAGCCACGGAGGACCTCGGTTTTCACAAATCCTTGGCCTGTTCGTCCTAACCAGAGGGCCAAGGGAAGATCAGATGCCCGCCCGGGAGGGACAATGCTTTTAGTCCCTTGAAAGTGAGTGTGTCCTTTCCCCTTGGTGGGTTTGCTGATGGTGCGGGGAGCCGGCTGTCCCTCCGTGGGCTCCCCGCCTGTGCCCTGGCTCAGGCTGTGCACACACACAAGCACACGTGTGTACTCACACCTAGTCTAGGTCCATGATCCCATCTATCTGCGCTCTTCCAGCACCAGGCGCTGAACTGAAATAGGATTTCATTCTGTAACGGTCAGTTTGTGGGCAACGTGCCCGTCAGAGTAGGCACTAACAGAGGGCAAGGGTCTTGGTCCTAAGAGTCCCAGGTTCTAGAAAGTGCTATGCACAGAGCAGGGGTTACAGGTTGCATTGTGTCCCCCCGCCACACACACACATTTATATGTTGAAGCCTAACCCCTGGTACCTGTGAATGTGACTTTATTTGGAAATAGGGTCATTGCAGATGTAATTAATGAAGATGAAGTCCTACTGGAGTAGGTGGCCCCGGATCCAATAGGATTCAAGTCCTTTTAAGAAAGGGAAATTTGGACGCAGTGCACGTGCACACACAACACCACGTGAGGGGAAGGACGGAGCCTGAGGGGACACTCCTACAAGCCACAGACAAAGGTTGCCGGCAAACCACCAGAAGCCGGGAAAGGGGCATGAAACAGTTTCTCCCTGTGGCTCTCAGAGGAGCCAACCCCGCCAACACCTTGATCTCGGACTTCTGGCCTCCAGCGCCATGAGACAAGGAGTTTCGGTTGTGAGCCACCCAGCCTGGGGCCCTCTGCTGCGGCAGCCTGAGCAGACTACCCCAGAAGGTACACAGAGGGAGGGGAGGGAGGGGATCGAAGAATTTCAGCTCCATTTCAATCAATGCACATTTACTGAGTTCTGCTTGTGCCACAGGCCATGGAAGGAGGAGGAAAGGAGGGAGGATAAGAGGGAAGAAAGAAACAGGGCTGGATGTGGACTAAGTATTTGAGGGAGGGTGAGGTCTGGCTTGGGCAATCCCCCCACCCCACCCCTGCATTCCTTTCAGGCTGAGGCTCGCTTTCCCCAGTTCCTTCAAGCACCGGCCTGGAACCTGTTCTCTCCGACCTCCCAGACTGACACATGCTGGCCTCCAGAGAGAAACTTACCAGATGGAAACTGAGATGGAAATGATCGATACCTTTCTAAGCATCAGCCTTTCCACGGTACTTGTACACAAAAATGTTTTTAGGGGAAACACCAGGCATCGGCTTGCCCTGGAGACGTCTTCTCTGGACCAGGGACATCACTTGGCCCCAGGAGACCTCCTGCCTTGGTTGAAGCCCCGATCACCCCCTCAGCCGGAATGTCCACACACCAGACTTGCTCAAAGCACGGTCAGGCCGCGTGCCGACCTGCCTCCCCTCACTGCCCGAATCCCCGCTGAGCCCCTCTTCCATAGCTGGCCCGGAAGAGCCAGCAGGTGAGCAAGACACAGCCGCTCTGCTCCCTTCAAGGGGCTCAAGGCCGAGTGACATCATTTCAGATGCACAGGAGGAGTGTCACGAGCAAGGGAAATGTGGGCACGGGGGTGCGGTGAGGGGGCATATTAGAGGCCTGCACTGTCCAATATGACAGTCGCCAGCCCCATGTGCGTGTCACTGAGCAGGTGACCCAGTCTGAGCTGAGAGGTGGTGTGTCAAATATATATCAGACTTCAAAGGACTTGGTACAAAAACAAGAATGCAAAATATCTCATTATTGTTTTCATCTTTAAGTAGGCTTCAGTCCCACGTGGGGCTTGAACTCATGAACCTGAGATCAAGAGTCGCATGAGTCTTGATGCCAGGTGCCTGAGCCAGCCGGGTCCCCCGAGAACATAAAATATCGAAGCAGGGATTGATCCCAGGACCCTGAGATCATGACCTGAGCTAAAGTCAGAGGCTTAACTGACTGAGCCACCCAGGCCCCCTTTTCATATACTTTCTAATTTAATCTTTGGTAACTAAACTATTGTTATTTTTGTTCCTTCTTTTTTTTTTTTTAAGATTTATTTATGGGGGGGTGGGCAGAAGGAGAGGGAGAAAGAAACTTAAGCAGACTTCACACTGAGCGCAGAGCTCTGCATGTGGCCGGACCCGGGGTTCGATCTCACGTCCCTGAGATCATGACCCTTGAGATCGTGACCTGAGCTGAAACCAAGAGTCAGACGCTTAACCAACTGTGCCACCCAACACCCCTTTACTCCTTCTTTATAAACAAGGTCCCCAGTGCTGGAAAACTTCAACTCTATGCCATGATTTCACAGTAACTAGTGGTGAAGACGGAGTTGGAAAGTCTGCTCCCCACCATATCTGCAGGCTAACTTCACCATCCATCGGGAAGGGACCGGGGAGAGGAGGCAGGAGACAATGCCCACCCCTACCCAGGTCTCTCCAACAGAAAACTGTGAGAACAAGCCAGGGCTTAGTATCAGCGCTATGCATTTGACAAGGTTCAAATCCAACTGGCTGAGAAGCTACTTGAGTCGTGCAATTTACAGAAAAATCAAATTATGTAGAAGTCTCTTGTAATTGAGGGTAATTTAGGAAATAACTTCCCCAAAATGGCAGATTTTACAGCTGTGTTACCATACGGAAATTGCCGAGGTCATTTTGTCATTCGGATGCCCTTCTCTGGCTGAAAAAGGCCAGATTATAGTCACACAGACTGACGCAGAGAAGCTCCATTAGGCCACTGAGCTCACTACCTGGGTTTGAATTTACTGGGTCAGATGAGGTTTCCTGAAACTGACCAACTGCCTATGAAGATGGGCCGAATGAAACGTGGATGAAGCCGCGCACATGACAGCATCACATTCCCAACACACAGAGAGGGGTCTTGTTAAACAGTTATTACTGACTCACTTCCCTAGGGCCAGGGGCTATGACAAACCATAAAGGAGAGGGTTAGACCCAACGGCCGTCTCTGCCATGTTCCGGGCTATGGGTTGAGTGTACTTACACAGACACACACACAGCCTTATCGATCAGGTTCTTAACAGAGTCCACCAGACACATAACATCAATCAACATTTTTAGGAAGTGCTCACGATAAATAGCGAGTGGCTTCCAAGCAAGAGCAAATCATTCCAGCTTATTATTATTCAACAAAATTCCAAGCGTGCACCTGCCAAGTGCCTGAGCCTATAGTACAGGGGCCTGGAGTGGCCCAGACCCCCCAAGAGAAGTCCCAGGTCACCTAAATCAACTCAGATCACCGATTAACACAATTAACACCAACTCTTCCTGGCTACAATCTCAGGTGCTTTTTGTACAGGATTTCAAAACTCACAAAACTCCCAAGACTGTATTGTGTTCCTATTTTACAGATAAAGAAACCAATGCTTGGGAGGTCAAGTCATCGCCCCGGGTCATATGTCTGGGCTCGGATCCCCCAGTTCCTTCAAGTACCAGATTCTCTCCTCTGACCCAAACTGTGTCTGACGCTTGAGTCCCCATCTGTCCCGGCTTGATTGGAAATCTGACCAGGGCACCTTCCCTGGTTCAAAAAGATAGAGCCACTGGCTGTGGTGAAAGAGGCGGCCCACTGTCCCTGGGTTTATGCAATGGGCTTGCTCATCTATTGTAATTTGCAATTAATAATGAAGCATTCTCCCAAGCACTGTGGGTAAGATCAAGTTCATGTAATATTTCATCTTTGCCAGCCAGCTGCCATTCTGCTAAGCTGACAGTAAGTAATATCTTTGCATAAGGAGCCGGTCCACAACTAAATCAATTAATCCCTCTTTGGCTGGTAGACAGCTGTTGGGTCAAAACAAGATAATTAGATGGACTTGTCATTTACCAGGTGGTTGGTAATGACGGGATTAATTGCCCAGAGTTGGAAGCTGCAAAATGTCTGCTCGTCCTTCCTTTCTCTGGCGTGTCCCACCACTAGCAGCAGTCTTCCCAAACGAAAATTCGGGAGGCCGAGAGCCTCTTCTCCTTTCGCATTTGTTCGAAAGACTGCAGCTGTTTCTTCAGAAGTGCCCATCTGATGCGTGGCATGGAACAAGTCTGGGTTCTCCTCCTTACAGGGTCCAGAGGCCCCGACACAGGGCCCCTCCCAAAACCCTGCCTGGGGGCTCCGCCTCCTGGGCCTGCTGGTGGAGTCCCCCACTCTGAGGGCCTCGGCTCCCAAACCCGATGTGAGCTCCCGGAGGCGGGGCGCTCCAAACTGACCCAGGGCCTTCGTAAGAAACGGCAGGGAGCGGCCTCGGTGGGTATGGTTGAGGGGCTTTTCCCAGAATGGGTTACGTGAGAATCAAAGTATCAAAGAGTTTTGAACTCGAGGGACCCCTAAGGACCCGCCAATCCAGTGCTTCTGAACTCTGCTGCCTCTCAGAATCACCGGGCAGTTCTGAGAAACACGGCTGCCCCAGCCCTATCCCAGACCCACCAACAAAAGCAGAATCTCGGGGTGAGGCCTGGGCACTGGCCGTTGTGTCAAAGCTCCCCGAGGGGTCCTCATGGGCAGCCGGGCTTGAGAACCCCAGATCTCATTCATCTTGTCGAAGGGGCCGCCGCCCCCAAGGAGGGGACAGGCTCTGCCTTAGAGAAAAGCCCCACAGTTAACAAGCGGCCCGACTCCAAAACCACCTGGCTCGGGAGTTGTCCACGATCTCCTCTGGGCTCCTTGGGACCACCAATCCTGCCAGCGGGTAAAGACTACACCCTCCGCAAGGAAGGATAAGCCTGATCCGGCTGGGACCACCCTGCCCTTCCTGCCTTCTCTCCAATCAGCTCCCTGCAAGCTCCTCACTCTGGCCACGAACCCCTCACCATTCCACGGACTCTCGCACCTGAGGCCCACGCTCCTGCTGTTCCTCCCCTCCCTGATGCTGTTCCTGCTTCTCTGTCAGATGAAGTCTGATGGGTCTTCAAAGGCCTAGCTCAAATGCCAGCCCCTCTACAAAGCCTCCCACTTGCCCTGTACCTTAAAGGGTTGGTTACTTATTCCTGATTCTCCCAGAACTGGAAAGCTTCTATTTATCAGCATTTATCATGCCCTCCTCCCCGTGTGCCTCTCCTCCCCATGTCTCTTCCCTCAGTTTAGCCTATAAATGGGTGCAGAAGAAACAAAGCTTGGCAAGCATGGCTGAGAAAGCTATTTAGGTTGGTGCTAGAAGGGCCCCCACCCCAACCCCTTTGGACAGTTCAAGCTTGTATCAATCTAAAGTTAACCAGAGACCCCGACTTTCCAATTTCCCTGTGCCGCAGCAGAGTTTGTGAGGGTGATTCCTGCCCGGCCTGGCCGCTGCCGAAAGACAAAGGCCTCTCCAAATATCAGGTTCGGGATGCAGAAAACAAAATGGTGGTTGTTTATTGGACACCCACTGTGCATTCTGCTTCACTCCACAACCCTTGGCCCCTGACCTCGGGAATTTTACCACAATCCTGAGCACATCTATCTCAGCTTGAGTCACTATGGAAGAGAACCTCAAGGAAGCATATTTTTCTCCACCTGGAAAAGAAAAAGGAAGAGAGCTAGGCTCTCATCCTCCTACCATCGTCTCACCAGGTTGGATGGGCCCCGCGCTACCATGGCAGACCTGTGTGAGCTTGGCAAATTGTTCAGTTAACTGAACCTCAGTTTACATATCCGAAGAATGGGGTTCAACCTTCCCTTTCGGGTTGTTGTGAAGATTCAGCGAGATGTGTGTAGAAATGCCCCGAACAGCATGGCCTAGTAGAGTGAAAGTAGATTACACTTTCAACGAAGAGCAATTTTCCTCTTTTGATCCTTCCTCCTGGAGCCTACCTTATAGAGAGGTAAATCTATTTTAGCATCTTGAAGACTGGATCAATAAGGGGCCACCAAATAACAGATACTTGTTTTTTCCTCTAAAAAATTTTTTTTGGCGGGGCGGTGGGCGAGGGGGCGGGGAGCCTCAAACAGTTCACCCAGAATAGCACTAGATCCCTCAAACACGGACTGGCCCTCCCAGGCCCTCAAGAATGCCCATCGACAGCTGGACCTACTGCACTCCTGCAAGCCTTCTAGACTCTATGTTTAAGAATTCCTGGTCAGCCCCTCGGCTGCGCATCTGTCTTCTCGGAAGGCGGTAATCACAGAGCAGGGAGAAATGCTAAAGAAAGCACCAGGCAGGGCAGGGCTGAACCACATGAGTGATGCTGTGAAGATTTCAGGGAACCCACGAGAGGACCAGGAGGTGGGCGAGGCAGAAGGACAAGCTGTCTCGCTTCCACTGGCATTCTGGGGGCAATTATGGCCTATTAATGGCTGACGACGAGCGCTGCCCCTCGAGTCGGAGCTGCGCGGGGCGGCCCACAGATGTGCCCGGCCCACAAATATGCACTTGGCAACTCCTGAACTTTCGGTGACTTGACACCAGCTGATCGGATCAGCAATTACATTTTATTTCGGGACCAGGGAGACAGTGGAGAACCAGGAAAATTATAAGACATCAGAGCACAGTTCTTCTAAGAATATCAACCATCAACTTTTTTTAACCAATTGTTGTTTTAGTGGTTAGGGGATTTGTGAGGCCCTGAAATAAAACCGTGGATACAAAAATCCAATTATAGCCAATTGTCCCCCAGGGAGCTTTTTAAGTCTTTGTCCAATAAAAATCTGGGTGTGATTCTGTTGTTTTGCAGGGGAGACGGGGGGGATTCGTGCCAAGAGAAGTGGATTCAAAGTCTATCCTGGGTTTGAATCTTTACTCCGCTTCTTACCAGCCGTGTGGCCCTACGCAAGCTGTCGAACTCGCTCGGCCTCAGCTCTCCCATTTGTGAAATGGGAGAAACGGGAGTGGGAGACCTCATTTGGGGCTTATTATAAACATTCTATGGGATGTTTGGAATCATCTAGATAACATCTGGCCTACAACACCAGCGCCTGGTAACGAAGATGGCACCTTCTTGCTCTAACGTTGGTTGCTTATCGCCAATAAACAGTTCCTGTTTTCACCACTGTGTATATCAAACCCAAATAACCAGTCGGCCTACGATGGGGAAATGGCATCACTAGGAGCAGTTTGGTTTCTAGCAATTTACAGGCTTTGTCCTCTGCCTGTGTGATACCATCAGTCCAGGCCGGGCGGCTTCAACAGCGTGGCTGGTAGGGAAACACGACCAACCACAGCCGTGCCCAGTCGGGTGTAGAGTCTGTAAAAGTCTTGTGGACACGAAACCTCGCTAAACTCAACAGGGGTGCCTGCTCCCTTCTCTCCTCTTTGCACCCAGCCCTCGGAAGCCCAAATGGTCCCCAAGCCAGTGTCTCCGAGAAGCACCACTGACTGTATTTGCGTGGGAAGGGAACATAATTGCAGCTTGTAAAGGAAACCAGCCTAAGAAAAAACATCCCGGGCAACATCCCGAGGAAACGGGGAGATCATCCTGCGGGGACATTTTCCTGGTTGCCAGAGAAGGGGGCCAGACGGCTTGCCCACGACATTCTTGATGGGGGTGACTCACCCCACCTACGCCCTCGCGAATGGCTCCCAGAGCTGCCTCTCCAGCTTCCCTCCCAGGTCCTAGGCTGCTGCTGAAGGAGCTTCTCACCCAGAAAACAAAACCCCGTCGGAAGGAAGAGGTGACCTCTACCCACGTGGGGTGTCTCTCCTTTGGTGGGTGTACAATCGGACCACGCTGGGGCTCCCTTTCCAGTCGACTCGCTCACGTGAGCCCTGGGACAAGAGGAACGGGACACGGAAGGCTGACCACACACGCCCCGCTCACTCACTGTCTGGTGCCTGGCGCTTCTAACAGTGAAGAAATGAATGCGTGAGCCAGTGAACGAATCCAGGAACGCGCAAACTCCACAGGACGCACTGAGCACAGTACATCTTCCCCGGCAAACCCGCAAGCCAGGGGCTGTGAGCACCGAGGGCAGCCGGTCTCGGAGGGGCTCGGCATCTTGCCCATGCCCACGGAGCTAGGAAATGAAAAAAACCAGGCTCTGAACCCCCGTCGGCCTCTCCAGTCAAGGCTTCCAGGATGGAAACCCCCCTCATGACCATGATAATGACAAATGTTTACATAGCCCTGACCCGTCAGAGTTATTTTATCCTCCCAACATTCCAGAGGCGTGGACTCACCGCGTGTTCCGCGGCCCAGCCAGCTAGAGGTGAGGCAGGGCTGTGAACGTACGCTTTCCTCCTTTCCATCACAGATGTTTGGGGGCCCCGTGTTAGGGGTTGGGGAGACAACCGTATGGACCTCCTGTCCGCAGGGGCGTCCACTTCAGAAATAAGCTCCTCCCATAACACCATACGCCGCCCACAGAATTTCCCCGGGAAAACAGTAGTGCTTCAGCAACTGTATTTTGCGAGGGAAAAATGATCTGAGAGCAGATCGTGTCAACGAAAACACAGCATTGGTTTGCATCTCCGTAGCCGTGCTGTTCCCCAGCATGGCTTTCCAGAAACCCTGTCCCTTGTGGACGCCAGTTCTGCTTCTTCCTAAAGATCGGGTGTGTGACCACGTTAGGAGACTTGCCTATAATAATCAGCTTATTGGGCGCCAAGCAAAACCCAAATAACCGTTCCCTGAGTCACCAGAGAGCCCGGTAAGGAAGGCTCGGGCGATGTGGGTCTGCAGTCCCCTGGTTAACCGGGCCGGGCCACACTGGAACGCCGGAGCAGTGTGGCCGCCGAGGGAGCGGATCCACCTGGTCCGGCCACCCACGATGCACACACCCAGGAGCCCATTTTTCTAGAAGGGAGTGCAGGTGAGAGGCAGGGAAGACCTGTGGGATCACAAAGTCTCTGCAAGACTTCAGGGAAGGCAGCATCTTTGAGGACCACGCATAATCTTCCTCTACCAAGCACCTTAGTCCACAGAAATACTAAATTAAGAATTTGATGCAAAAATAAAGCTCAGAGACTAAGGCCAAAGCAGTACATTTTTTCCTTTTCTCAACAGCAATCAAAGGTCGGACGGCGGGCCACTAGAAGCTCACTCACCAGCTCCTGGTGTCAAGTTCCCATAGGAGAACCAGCCTTAGCGTCTCCACGTCTAGACCCACGTGCACCACGGAGGCCGTCGCCATGGCGACCGGGCCTCTTCCCACGGCTCCTACTTCCCACAAGGACCCATTTCCTTGGTTGGAGCTTATTTTGTTCCCAGAGAAAGTCTTCATGATCAAGCTCAATTTACCATTGTAGTCACGTGACAAAAAGCACCCCCCACCAGAACTGAGTCTGGGTAACCGGGTACAGTGACGTGGAACCCTTGGGCGTCTTGGACTCCAACGGACCGACGTGGGAGCAGGAAGGCAGGTTCACCCACACGCGAACCTTCTTTGCAGGTGCTAAGGGGGCTATTTATTGCCCAGCCGGCTCTACCATTTCAGAGCCCCACTGCTGACACCTGGGACTACGCGAATCTTCTGACGTGGGCAGCTCTGAAAGCTTAGTCGAGTACCACGCCAAAGCAGTTCTCAAATTCTAAATCCCCCTCGCTAGAATTTCAGAGCCATGACACGGAGCCAGGGTGACCAAGAAAACAACCGCTGACGGTAAAATGCCAGGAAGTTTCAAACCCCCCAAGAACCAGATTTTGGAGACTTTCATTCTCCCCTCCCCTCCAAAAACAGATGCATGGAGACCAAGCCAAGAAAGCAAGAAAGTCTGCAGGGCTTACCTGGGTCGGGTTGTAGAGTTCCTGCAGGGGGCTTCGAGACCCCTTCCGACAGCAGATGTCCACACCGAAGGGGTTCCTCCGCATGACTGAGGAGAGAAAGTGAAGGCTCATCAGAAATAAGCAACAAAAGCTTGTTGTCTGACAAAGAAAAAGGCGCGGAGGTAGGCGGGGGAGAAGAAACAGGCAGGAAAGGAAGAGAGAGAAAACCAGCTTCTGGCACAGCTGCTGTTCCTTTATCCAATGGGCACGTCTTCCCCAACTTTCAGGCATCTCCACACCCAGAAGGGCATAAATACTCTAAAACATTCTTCCCAGCAAGTTTTAGGAAAACAAGACCGGCATCTAAAACTCACTGAAATGAAGCTACTTACAAAAGACAGAGTAAAAGTTGTTCCGGGGAGTGCGTTCTACCTGGTGATATATTTCAAATTCCCACAGCCTCCTTGAGGCCTCAATGATCAATTACAACCTCTTATTCCTGCCCTCCCCACCCCACCCCAGCACCTGGCTCTGGTCCCCAGAAGGGACCCCCGGAGGGCCCTTCCCGCTGGCAAAGTCAGACGCCCGCTCACCCCAGAGCCTCTTGTAAATTAGGTTATTTTTAATGAAAGTATCAGGTCAGGGCACAAAGGACAAGGGCCTATGGTTCTAAACAGACAGAGGGGGCACTTACAAGGAATCAAAGAGGGGGAAGGGGTGCTTGGGTGATTCAGTCAGCTAAGCATCTGACTTTTGATTTCAGCTCAGTTCTTGATCTCAGGGTTGTGAGTTCAAGTCCCACACTGGGCTCCATGCCCAGCATGGAGCCCACATGAAAAAAAAAAAAAATTAAAAAATGAAAGAGGGAGAATTAAGGAAACTCCTCAAAAGCCAACAGTACTGGGGACACTCCACTATTTTTTTAAGGGTTTTATCTTTAAGTAATCTCTACACCCAACATGAGGTTCGAACTCATGACCCCAGGATCAAGAGTCGCACATTCCACCGACTGAGCCAGGGAGGTGCCCCCCACCCCCCAGGAACTATTTTTAAGTGGAAAAGAGGTTGTTGTTTTTTGTTTTTTTTTCTCATTCTTCTTGTTCACAAAACACCCTCATTCCGGGCCCTCCCTCCCAGAGCCTAACACACAGTCACCTGTTGGTGATTATTTGCTGAAGGGCAGGCGGCGGCGTGGGGGAGGGAGGAACGAATGAGCGAGTGAGCAAGCGTCTTCTTCTCCCACGGGAGGTGATTTCCTCGTGGAGTGACACGGTAGGGGCACAGGCGGGACAAGGAAAGCAGATCCATCCAGAAGCCTGAAGAATCCGTCCTCGTGTAGCAGCCGCGGACCCATGATGTTCCCTGGAGCAGAGGGCCCGGGTTTGCATTCTGGCTCAAACACATTCCAGCTGTGTGACCTTCGGCAAGGCACCTAACCTTGCTGTGCCTGTGTTTCCTCAGCCGTAAGATGGGGTTGGCTGTGAGGATTCAATGAGTTACTCCTATTTGCAGAATGCTTACACCCGCGTGCTGGCCAAAAAACATTTCTTCCAAGTTTCTGCAGGGCATCACCTCGTACACTGGATTTCCACATAACGATTCCTGACGAAAACCCGCTTACCCCTGGGAGGGAAGGGGAGAACTCTGCTCTTGAGCCATCCGGTGAGCTGATGGGAAGTCAGCAGACCTCAAAGACTTCTCTGGGGGCGCCTGGGTGGCTCAGTCCTTAAGTGTCTGTCTGCCTTCAGCTCACGTCGTGGTCCCAGGGTCCTGGGATCAAGTCCCGCGTCGGGCTCCCGGCTCAGCGGGAAGTTTGCTTCTCCCTCTCCCCTGGTTGTGCTCCCTCTCTCGCAGTCTCTCTCCGTCAAATAAATGAAAAATCTTAAAAAAAAATAAGGGGGGGCTTCTCTGTCCAGAGAGCCACAGAAGGCTGGGACTGAGAGGGCTGGCGGGAAGGGGACACAATTGGGCCCCTCCCTCGCTCAGAAGCCAACCTGAGGTTCGAAAGGTGAGGAAAGCCATCTCCGTAAGGAGCCAGTTACTTCTGGAAGTTCTCCAGGTGAACTGACCCTTTCTCAAGCGGCTCTCCTTTGACTTGAGCCTCGGAGTCACGTGGAAACCCTCAGAGTAAATCAGCGCTTCCAGGAACCTGGAGGAACCTGGAGGAACCTGGAGGCTGCGTGTTCTCGCCCCTTCTCCTTTGCCTCCGAGAGCAGGGTCACTGCGCTTTCCCTGTGGAGGGCAGGCAGCACCTCGGCCCCGGGCCCTCGGTCTCTGGGGCACCTCGTCATTAGCCCCCGACAGTCCAGAACTGGATGGGCATGGCCGCGTGCCCCCGCCGCTCCATTCATGGGTGCGGAACTCGAATTTCGTGTCATTTTCACGTGTCAGGAAATACTCTTCTTCTTTTGATGTTTTCTTCCAACCGTGACACAGAAACAGGCGCCGGGCCGGATCCAGCCCACAGGCCGTCCTTGGCTGCCCACCCTGCCCCCGCCCTGGAGAGAGGCCCCCGGCGGACCCTGGGGTCAGCAGAATAAGCCCCAGACACGCGCCGTGGGCCCCCACGGCCCTCCCGGGGAGGCGATCTGCGGGCAAATGTCCACCCACAAAAGCCGTTAGAATCTGATTAGGCCGTGCGGAGGGAAACACTGCCTCTTTGTTCCTCCACGGCTGCCTCAAGAAGACGGGGGAAAAAATCCACGTTGTGTTTTTCTTTAATTTATTGCTTCATTTTTCATTTCCACCAAAAGCGGGGTAAACTGTTAAATGCACGCAACTTGCCCTCGGTGCACAATGACATAGCAACACTTCGGAGGAGGAAAAACAGCCGTAAAACTTGTGAAATTATGCTCAGGCCGTGCAAGATTAAACCCTCCCCATGGCGGCAGACAGGCTCCCGGAGACGGAGGCTGCAGGACCGCCACGGTGAAAACCCTACCGTGGAGCCCATTAAAAGTCAGCTTTTATGGGGGGCAGTATTATTTAATTGGTTTATTTTTCTAATACAAGGCCTTTAAAATGCTTTGACCGTGTGGGGCCTGCCAACGCGGGCCCTTTCCCAACGTCCGCCCTCCGTGCCTCCTCCAGCCCCGGCCGTGCGCGCTCCGTTGGGCGCCCCGTGAACCCGCTTCGGCACGCCCGGGCCACCAAAGCCCAAGGGGCCTTGTGCGCTGTTTATGAGAATGACAACGGTCTTACTATTTACTGAGCGCTCCTTATGTGCCTGGCACTTGGTTAAGCATAATACTTCCCACGGCCAAGGAAGGACCTGCATTTTATGGGTCTGAGCGTCCCGTGACTTCAGAAGCTTGACCAAGGTCAAGACCACAGGAGTGGAAAGTAACCACGCGAAGACTCAAACCTGGCTGCTAGCATCCAAAGGAGGACAGTGAGGACCTGCTATGTGCCTGGGAGACAAAGAAGGGTTGGCAATTGTGCACCTAAGAATTAAGTATGTTGGTTCCATGTGCGTCTCAGGAAAAGTGGCATCAGAGAAGAGTGACACACACAGATGGGGGCGGGTAGTTTAGTGACGGCTCATGGTGCACCTAGTAGCTCACGCATCTGCACAGCAGCCCTCTGAGGGGGTACCACCACTGTCCCCACTTTATGGATGGGAATATCGGCACACAGTAGGTACTCAAAAAACCTGTGAATGAGCTAGGATTGAAAGCCTCCTTCACACGCGTTGGACAGGCTGTTTTCTACTATAATAAGGAAGAAACCACCCGGAGCATCCAACAGCTGTTCTTTTTTTTTTCTCCTTTTTCTCCTCTGGTGACCAAAAGCCCTAAGAAAGGAATCCCTGAGGACATTTAACAGCGGCCTTCTGCTGTCCGCCCGCCCCCCACGAGTTTTATTTAGCTGCAACGCTTGCTTTTCTTTTTTCCTTTCTAAACCCCAATCAACGGAACTCAAGACCATTTGGTAAGAATCGAATTGGCTCAATTTACAGCACGATTGCTTGGACCCAGGAACGTTTCTGTATATTCCAAGACACACGAGTGAAGCTAACATCGGAATCAAGCCCCTGTGTTTGTTTTATGACGACAAAGAGCACGTTGTTCTTACGTGGCTCCTCCAGTCATAGTAAACTGACAGCAGGTGACTCAAAGTGGGCTCCCAGCAAGGGAGGAGAGCCCACCTCACCCTCTGAGCGGCTCCCTCTGACCTCACCTTTGTTTCCGGGCTACACGGGAGCTGCTGGATGGCTGATTTGGGTCTGAGGACGTAAAACTGAAAGGCCCTGGGGCCCTGGGTGGGAGCTCATCTTTGATGCATTTTAGAAAACTACAGACATTTGGGCTGCTCGGGGAGTACGGTCCAGTCCCATCAGTTTACAGAAGAAACTCAGAGTTTAAACACTTGCCTAAGCTCCCCGGGGTAGCCGGCCACAGAGCCGGGGCTGGAACTCAGCTCTTATAAAGTACGGCAAGAGTTAATAATAAGAATCATGCCGACTATGATTTACTTAGAGTTTATCATGTGCCTGATGCCTGACAGAAGCTAATAAGCCTTTTTCCTCCCATTGTGTCATTTGCTTCTCCGAAAAACCCTCTAAGTCCAAAATAATGCAATGACAATAATATCACTTATTCCCACTTTAGAGCTGAGCCGGCTGAATCCCAGAGAGGTTCAGTCACTGGCACAAGATCACACAGGCAGCGGAGCGCAGAACACGCGGCAAATTCAAACCCAGGCCTGCTTCCAGAAAGGGTGGTCTTCACCACGTCCCCTGCTGTCCCTACGAGCTGCCGCCACAGCATCTGTGTTCTCACGTCCCTTGACATCCAGAGCGAGGCACTGCTCACTCAATCAGCCACGTCCAAGAGTCTCCACTCCCCGCCCCCCCACCCCCCCGCCGGCAAAACCGCTCTAATACTCCACTGACTTCGGACACTTTCCGAATCTCATTTTGCTAACAGCCTGGGCGTGAGCCCTCATCCACACCATCCTCGGCGGGTGCAGAGCCACAGTGCAATTACGGGGATGTCGTCTTCTGCAAAGGCACCAATTTGCGCTGTGCCCTGGTGCAGCACCAACCAGCCCATCTGTCTAAAGGATGTTGCAACGGGAGCATGCCGCGGTCAGCCTCGTCAAGTCAGAAGTGAGAGCCCCTCCTGGAAAGACGGGTCACCTGCTTTGCTACCGTTGGGTGCCCAGCCTGCCCTGAAAGGCCACACTGTCGCAGCTCTCCTCTCCCCAGTGGAGGGCATCCCGTAGTTCCGACCGTCCTGGCTTGCCTGGGATGGAAGAGGTTCCTGGAACTCTGGGCTTCTCCCATGCTAAAACCAGGAAAGTCCCAAGCACCGAGCAGCACCCTTTGGATTCAAATCCTGCCTTCACTCTTAGCCACCACCTTCAGTCAACTTCTTCCATCTCTGAAATGCAACGCTAAAGGACAATAATAATGCCTGCTTCCTAGAATGGTTTGGGAATTAAATGAAAATGTCAAACAGCCTGGTACATAGCACTCAGGACTGTCCATGTGAAAAGTCATAGGCCTGGATGCCACGCCTCACTTTGAACCAGGTCCCCAGATTTCTCCTTGGTCAGGTGCGGAGATAAAGCCAGGGGATCTCTAAGTTCCTGACGTCTAAGCACAGGGCAGTGGGAAGTTTCCCCAGAGAACCACGGGTTCAGTAAGCCCTGGAGAAGGGCGGGGGGGGGGGGGAGCAGTCAGGTGGAAAGGGCAGGAGGTGTAGACAGAGGACCGGGTGGCAGTTACCCAGTAACAGAAAAGCAGGAGAGAAGAGTGTGGGCCCAGGAAAAGCTGGAAAAGAAAAAGCAGAACTTGGCTGTGAGAAATCGCCTCGATTTCTGCCCAGTTTATAATCCACCACCAAAGACTGGCATCCGGGCTGAAACGAAGAGGTTTTTCAAATGAAAAAAATGCCACCAACAAAGAAAAATTAATAATAATACAAAAATGGGACGACATCCCCCCCCCCCACCCCGGATCTTATAAGGAAGGAGAACTGTTGGTCTCTGGCTCAGGTGGGACAGTTAGAACAAAACCCTCCCATCTCAGTCACCCAGGACCTGAAATTCCACACAGGGAGGGACTCAAGAGTAGAAAGAACCCAACCCTCGACCAGGCGCACCCGTGAGCCTGGCCTTCTGGGAGCCTTCCTCTTCTCTAGAGTCCAGCATCTTCTTTGGCCCCCCCACCACCACCATTCTCCTTTTAAAACACGAGGGGGGCACCTGGGTGGCTCAGTCGGTTAAGCGGCTGCCTTCCGCTCAGGTCATGATCCCAGAGTTCTGGGAACGAGCCCTGCATCAGGCTCCCTGCTTAGTGGAGAGCCTGCTTTTCTCTTTCCTCCACCTGCTGCTCTACCTACTTGTGCTCTTTCTACCTCTCTGTCAAATAAATAAAATCTTTTAAAAAAAAAACAAAAACATGAAGGAAGAAATCCCCTTTGAGTCACTTGCTAACATCAGAATATATTAGTTGTTCTGCCCAGGTTTCTGGAAGAAATATTCAGACCTGAGAAAAGAGGAGGAAGAGAGAAGAAAACAAAGATGGTGGGGCAGGGGCGGCGGGGGGGGGGGGGGCGGGCGAAGGAGTGGATAAGGTGCTGAAGCTCCCAGCGTTCTCGGACATCACAAGTTGGCTTAGAATTGGTTCAATTCTAAGCAGTTCCCGAAAAGCGGAGAGGGAAACAGAGGTACATAAGTCCTCACATATACCACGTCTGTAGCTAATATATTAAAATTTTCTCCTGGTGCAGCCACTCTGGAAAACAGCATGGAGATTCCCCAAAAAGTTAACTGACCTACCCTACGACCCAGCAATTGCTGGGTTAACTACTGGGTGTTAACCCTAAAGATACAGATGTAGTGATCCAAAGGGGCACATGCACCCCAATGTTTACCACAATAGCCAAACTATGGAAAGAGCCCAGACATCCATTGATGGATGAATGGATAAGGAAGATCTGATATAGACAGAAACACACACACACACACACACACACACACACACACACACACACACACACACTGGAATACTACTCAGCCATCAAAAATGAAATCTTGTCATTTGCAACAACGTGGATGGAACTAGAGGGTATTATGCCAAGTGAAATAAGTCAATCAGAGAAAATTATCATATGATCTCATTCCTATGGAATATAAGAAACAAAACAGAGGGTCACACGGAAAGAGAAGGAAAAATAAAACAAGATAGAAACAGAGAGGAAGCAAACCATGAGAGACTCTTAGCTACAGGGAAAAACCGAGGGTTGCAGGAGGGGTGGGGGGTGGCGGAAACGGGTGCTGGGCATTAAGGAGAGCACTTGTGATGAGCGCTGGGAGTTACGGGCAACTGATGAATCACTAAATTCCACCCCTGAAACTAATACTACACTACAAATTAACTAAAAAAAATAAAAAGAAATTTTTAAATAATGAAATGTTCTGCATCTCTGTGAGATTTACTTTTATCTCAAGGAATCCGAGGCTCTTGGAATCTGTGTGTGTCCAGCACATCGGGATGCCCTGATGGGTTCAGGTTTTGGCATTCCCTGTTTGCTCCTGCCGAAGAATTAAGAATCAAAACCGTGTTTGGAGCCTGAGAGGTTCTTAGCTCCCATCTGGCCCCTCCCACTCATTTTCAGAAGAGAAAACTTGGCTCGGTGAGGGGACAGGACAGCCCAAATTCCCGCAGCAGGGCTGGGAAAGAAGGGCCGAGCCTGCCCTGTCCTAGGCCAGCTCAACCGCCCACCTCCCAGGCAGCCCAGCCCCAGGGGTTCTCTTATCCCTCCCCCCACCCAGGTACTCGGCTTGTTTGCATCAAGCAAATGAGATCAAACAACAGGTTAAGCGATGGGAGGGTTTAACCAAAGATGTTTTTTCTGGGAAATGGTTATCAGGCCAGACCACTTAGTCAAAGAACAAAGAAGAGAAGTTCAAAGTTGTTAGCTAACAAAACATCCTCAAAATCACTTAATTGGCTTTCTTAGTCAAAGGAAAGAAAACAAACAAAAACATAAGGCAAAATTAATAGCCTCCATTCTTGTGGAACTGTGATGGGCCCTAAATGAATTCTACAAACACTCAATAAACATTAGATTTTATTTTTTCTCTCTTCTACTCCTCACCACCATCCTGGAGGTAGGTGGCATTATGGTCATTTTAAAGATAAGGAAACTGAGGTTCAGAGAGGCTGAGGAATTTACCCGATGACACAGCTAGTGAGCGGCAGAGCAGGGATTTCAACCCACATTTCTGTGGATGCAAACCCTGCGTGCTCTCCCACACTCCTCTGAAATGAGACTTGTTAGAGCTTATAGAGAAGGAGGCACTGGAAAGGGCCAGGCAAAAAGACAGTCCTGAGTATTGACCCAGTGTCTCTAACTACCAGGCTTTGGAGCTTTATAAAACACTCAGCATGCTTATATTTACAGACAACTTCTCAGGAGCCCCAAAACACTGGCGGTGGGAAGCCCAGGGCGCCGGAGTTCAACCTAAACTATCATTAATATATTACCAAACTTGAGTTTTTCAACTTTTCATTCTTTCCTTCTCGGTCCCTACAACAACCCAGAGCTAATCAATAGCCTTTCCAGATGTGTTTTTCCTTATTGGAGACCCTACTTGCAACCACTGAAGAACACGGAGGAATTTGGATTTTATTTGATTCAGAAACAATCAGAACCTATCTGAGCGCTAACTCCCAACGCCCTGTCCTTTCTCTACCGTAAGCTCCACAAAGCTCCTGCCACCCTGGTCTGTGGAGGTGGTGGCAGAACTAAAGTGAATTAAACTTTTGGCAGATGAAGGTCAAGGGTATAAATCCAAGAATTAGGTGAAAGCACTTGACATAACTCTGGAAGAGAAAAGTCACAGCTTCATCTGAGGGCCAGGAGATTTACTGTCATGGAAACTTTCCACGGAGAGACTGCGATACTCGGTTTTGAAGGATATACCACATACACTACAATACTGACCCCCAGGAGAAGAACTGAGCCATCAAACATGTCTACCCAAACCAATGGCCTCTGCCATCAATACACCCCCTCTTTTAGACGATTCTGGCCCATCTGCAAAAATGCCCCCAGAGCAGAGGGTTGTGCCTACTTCCACAAAGCACAGGGTCCCTGCCCAAGGGCAAACCGGCTGTCAACCTGGCAGGTTAATGCAGAATCAGGCATATGTAGGACATAAAGGGCCTTTAGAGGTCATCGGGCCCAGTGGCTTTCACACAAGCAAAGGGAATGGGTATTTACGATTGGAGAAAAGCACCCTCAGAATTGGTTCTGAGTGAGGACAAATGGCAGGATGCAAAGCTCAAAAATGACTTTCCTGGACAGTCAGTCGTGTTTGCAGTCCACCTCAAGAAAGCATGGAAGAGCTGAAGGGAGAGGACGTGCCAGGCACTGAAAGGTGAAGAAACCCCAATCCAGTGTAACTTACCATGCCCCAGCGCCATTTTCCAGGGGGAGAAATGGACACCCAGGAGCGTAAGGGACTCATTCAAGGTCATAAAGCCGGAGATCGGCTGTCTCCTGTTCTTTCACACCCAGTTTACGTGTGATGAACTGATATTTTCTGTTCTCTTCTTTTTTTTTTGCGGGGGGGGGGGGGGG